>CM046875.1:531265335-531890335 GCA_025667525.1 Glebionis coronaria | reverse complement strand
ACAAACGCTCCAGCCACCACATCTACTACCATGCCTACACCCGTTGTAAGCACTGGTGTAAATGAGGATGATCTTCCACAACTTCTTGATAATCGTGGAGGGTCACATGTGTCTAATGTTCCAGCGTTTGATGAAGAAGATTTCTCAAGTTGGAAAAGTGAATTTCTTATATACTTAGATGGCCTAGAACCCTTCTTGTTTGAAATCTTAGAAAATGGTCCGTATGTACCACTGGCTATTTCCTCTACACCAGAGAGACCCATTAAGAAACCTGTTAAGCAATGGTCTCCCGCTGATAGACGTCTGGCCAACTAGGACAAGAGACTTAAAAGTATAATAGTCTCTTGCCTACCCAAGAACATTATGAAGTCCATCATCAAGTGCAATACCGCACAAGAAATGTGGACTGAGTTGGTTCTAGGGTATGAAGGACCAGAAGAGACTAAAGAGACCAAAATCCAAGCATTAAGACTTAAGTTTAACGCTTTCAAAGCCTTAGAAACTGAAACTGTTTCTCAAACTTACACTAGACTTAAGATCTTGCTGAATGATTTAGGTAACAATGGTGTTGTACTACCCAAGGCTGAGGTTAATGCCACATTTGTAAACAGCTTGCCTAGGAAATGGCTTAGCCTTAACCAAACCCTGAGAGCAAATAATGCCATAAAAAATGATACTCTTGCTCAACTATTTGGTAGATACAATTATGAAGAAGGACTGATTGACTCTATTTACAAATCAGAGACTGATAGGTTTACTTCTCCTATATCTGGGTCAAAAGCTCTTGTTGCTAACCACTCTTTTCAGGATAGTGACTCTGACGTGGAAGAAGACACAAGAAGTAGTCAAGAATTCCTTGATGAATTACATGCTGAATTCCATGACAGAGCCCTCTTAGCTGACCAGAAGAGATACTACAAAAGATCTGGTAGAGTTGGTGCTGCCAAGATTGACAAATCCAAAGTGTCATGTTACACTTGTGGAAAGACTGGTCATTTCCAAAAGGACTGCTGGTCAAACAAGACATCTTCTCCCAGTTTTCCATCATCCAGCAAAACCCCCAGCAAAAAGAAGTTTTCTCCATCACCTTTCAAGCAATCCTCTCTCAGTGACTCTGAGGGTAAAAAGGACTACAAGGTAAAATACAAGGCCTTGAAAGCTGAGCTGATCAAACTCAATCAGAAAGCTGATGATGCTGCCAAGAAGAAGGATAACAAAAAGACTGAAAAAGGTCTAATAGCTGCTTCTTTTGACTGGGATGATGAACCCCTCACCTCTGAGGATGAAGGAACCACCACCGTCAGAGCCTTCATGGCTGTTGCTGATGAAGAACCAGCGGTTGGTAAAAATGAAGCTAGATCAGGTCAATGGGTTGACATCACAATGAAAAAGGTACAAAGATTACTTTCCATGCCTGAGGGTCCTGACAGAGACCATGTCAGTGATTACACTCTAGTTGACCTCCATTTTGTTGAAGAACAAAGAAAAAATCTGTTAAATAAGTTTCTAAATCTTAAAACAGAACTGAATCTTTGTCAATCTGAACTAGCTAATCTTAAACCTTTTGTGAACCTTGCTAATCAACTTCAAAATGAGGTCAGCAAATTGTCCATTAAAAATGAATCTTTGACTGATGAAAACGCTGATTTGAGAAAAACCATTGAAAAATGGAACCTTGGCCGGTCCACTGTGGAAGAAATAATTGCTGAATCCATCCCAGGAGATGTGGTTCAGGCAATAGGGGGTAAGGGTAGGTTCAAAAAGCACATTCCAGTGCCCAGTGTTAAATTTGTCCCATCAGAAGTCACTTCTCCTCTCTCCACCTCTGTGGTTGAGAAGGACTCTGACAAAGAATCTGACGCATCAGCTACTCCCAAACTTGCTGGTGCTAACCCATCAGATTCCTTGCTTGGCCTAAAACCAGTTCTCAAAACCTCTGGGAACCTCACTTCCAAAGTTGCTGATAAAGCACACAAGAAGGTTTATGTGGCCAAAAACACTGAAATACCCACTTCTTCCACCGAAGAGTTATCTCCCACCAAGAAACTTCTCCTCACCCTGATGGAAGAGGTAAAAGGGTTGAAAGAAAAAATCAACCCCAAGGATAACAGTCCTTCTGTTAACTCCCTTGGTGAAAGCTCCAGCAGCTCAAAGGGGAGAACGCTATTCAGGCCTTGCAAACACTGTGGGTTCAAAAATCATTCCTCAGATGATTGTTCCAAGAGACCCAAGTGTATCACATGTGAGTCCACTAAACACTCTTCTAGAGAGCATGAGGAGATCATCGCTGTTCAAAGAACTCGAACACAGCTTAGATCTAAAACCCCTCACAGGCCCTATAGAAGACTTGAGCAACTTAAATCCAGAGAAAATTCTCAGGGATACAGGCCTAATCCTCCCTGCAAATATTGTGGCTTTTATGACCACCACTCTGATGAGTGTGAACATTACCCTGGTTGTGACATCTGTGGCAGCATGCGACATGAAACCAGGGATTGCAACCAAAGAGGGGGAGAAAGGCCCAGAAGACCCAATGTCGCCAGTCAGCGACAGCATGGACCCACTGGAAAGTGGGTTCATCATAGAAACTAATCTGGTTTGTTATATCTATGCAGGCATACCTAAATAAATCTGTTTGGTATTTGGATAGCGGGTGCTCCAGACACATGACAGGAATTAAACAATATCTGCATAGATATAAGAAGGAGCCTGGTCCAAAAGTAGTCTTTGGGGATGACTCCTCAGGGGCCACTGAAGGATATGGCTCAGTGGATTGCAATGGATTAACCTTCACAAGGGTCGCTTATGTAAATGGTTTGAAGCACAACCTAATCAGCATTAGTCAACTCTGCGATGCTGGGTTCAAGGTTCTGTTCTCTAAGACCCAAGGAACTATCTTCAATCAGAACGATGATGTCGTTCTAATTGCACCCAGAAGAAGGGATGTTTATGTCATTGATATGACATCATCCCCTGAAGGAGAGAACACCTGTCTCTTTGCCAAAGCATCTGATAGCGAAAACTGGCTCTGGCATAAGAGACTCTCCCATCTCAACTTCAAAAACATCAACAAACTGGCAAAGAATGACTTGGTAGCTGGACTTCCCTCTCTGACCTTCAGCAAGGACAGACCCTGCTCAGCCTGCGAGAAAGGGAAGCATCACAGGGCTTCATTCAAAACAAAACAATCATTCTCCATTAACAAGTGCCTTCATCTTCTTCACATGGACTTGTTTGGACCAGTTAAACCTCAATCCCTCAATCACAACAAATATACCTTGGTCATTGTAGATGAATTCTCCAGATACACATGGGTATTCTTTCTTAAGAGAAAGAGTGATGCTGCTGAAAGAATCATGTCCTTCATCAGAGAAATAGAAAACCTCAATGACTGCAGAGTAAAGGCTATCAGAAGTGACAATGGCACATAATTCAAAAACCATGCCATGGAAGCCTTTTGTGATGAAAAGGGTATATCACAGAACTTCTCAAACCCAGGAACCCCTGAACAAAACGGTGTCGCTGAAAGAAGAAACAGAACACTCATTGAAGCTGCCAGAACAATGCTCAGCGAATCTAGACTTCCTAAACAATTCTGGGGTGAGGCTGTGTACACAGCATGCTACACACAAAACAGATCCATTATTGTGAAGAGACATGGCAAGACCGCTTATGAAGTGTATAGGAAGAGAGCCCCTGATGTAAGCTACTTCCATGTCTTTGGTTGCCCTGTTTTCATTCATAATTACAAAGATCACCTGGGTAAATTTGATGAAAAATCAGATGATGGATTCTTCCTTGGATACTCTCCCACCTCCAGATCCTTCAGAGTATTCAATATTCGCAGGCAAGAACTAGAAGAGTCCATTCATGTCACCTTTAATGAAGCTGACGCTGTCATAACACACACCAACTCAGAGGAGTGTGACATTGACTTCAACGAAGTCAAATCTTATCCCAAAGATGATTTCTCAAATCCCAAGGATTCATCTCAAAGTCGTCACAAGGATCTCCCATATGTTCAAGCTTTTGATCCTCACTCCATCTCTGACATCACTCCAGAGACTGTTGGTGTTGAATCTCTTACTCAAATCTCTGAAGAAAATGCTGATCCTGCCACTTTAGATATTCAATCAGATGAAGAGATCATGGACGAAGAGATTACATGTGATGAACCTCCATCACTCCCTGAACTTGAAGTGACTCCTGATCCCACAGAGACTCCTGCTCCACAATCCAAATGGAGTAGGAACCAAGATATTCTTCTAGTTAATATTCTTGGAGAACCCTCTGAGGGAGTCACCACCAGAGGAAAATTAAAAACTCTGGAAACCGCCTCTGCAAATGAATGCCTGTTTGCAAATTTTCTCTCTGAGGATGAACCTAAGAACGTGGCTGCTGCTCTGCTTGATGAAGGCTGGGTTGTTGCCATGCAAGATGAACTCAATCAGATCAAGAGAAACAAGGTGTGGACTCTGGTTAAAGCTCCAGCTGGTAAGCAAGTGGTTGGAACAAAATGGGTCTACAGAAATAAAAGGGATGAAGCTGGTATGATTGTAAAAAACAAGGCTAGGCTCGTGGTGCTGGGATATAACCAATCTGAAGGAATTGATTATGATGAAACCTTCGCACCAGTGGCCAGATTGGAAGCCATCAGAATCTTCCTAGCCTTTGCAGCTTATATGGGTTTCATGGTTTATCAGATGGATGTGAAGAGTGCCTTTCTCAATGGGAAACTTGCAGAGGAAGTATACGTCAGTCAACCCCCAGGGTTTGAAAACAGTGACTACCCAAATCATGTCTGCAGACTTCACAAAGCACTCTATGGGCTGAAACAAGCGCCCAGAGCCTGGTATGAAACTCTCTCAAAATTCCTTCTTAAAAATAAATTTGTCAGAGGTACCATTGACCAAACCTTGTTCACCTATAGGTCCAAGGGTGACGTCATATTAGTACAGATTTATGTGGATGACATAATTTTTGGTTCAACCAATGTTAACTTGAGCAAACAATTTGCCAAACTTATGACCAAAAAATATGAAATGAGCATGATGGGGGAACTAACCTTTTTCTTGGGTTTTCAAATCAAACAAAATTCAAAAGGAATTTCTATTTGTCAAGAAAAGTACGTTAGAGATTTGCTCAAGAAGTATGATCTGTCTGATTGTGCATCAGTGAAATGCCCCATGCTTCCTCCCAACAACTTGGGAGCTGATGACTCAGGGGTCTTTGTTAATGAGACCTTATATAGAGGCATGATTGGGTCACTGATGTATCTCACAGCAAGCAGACCAGACATACAATTCTCCACTTGTCTCTGTGCTAGGTACCAAGCTAACCCCAAGGAATCCCACCTTGTAGCTGTCAAAAGAATTTTCAGGTACTTGAAAGGATCTCCCTCATTGGGTCTCTGGTACCCAAATGGTTCAGGCTTCGACCTCAAAGCTTACTCCGACTCAGATTACGCTGGGTGCTGCCTTGACAGAAAGAGCACCTCTGGTAGCTGTCAAATCCTTGGAGGAAAGTTGGTATGCTGGAGTGCTAAGAAGCAAAACTCTGTGGCTATGTCATCAGCTGAGGCTGAATATGTTGCGGCCGCTGGTTGCTGTGCACAAGTTCTCTGGATGAAAAGTCAGCTGGCTGACTATGGAATTAACTATGAGCAAGTTCCTATATTCTGTGATAACACCAGTGCCATAGCCATCTCCAATAATCCGGTACTTCATTCCAGAACCAAACATATTGACATCAGGTATCACTTTATCAGAGACCATATTCTAAAAGGTGATATTGAGCTACATTTCATACCCACTGAGTACCAGCTCGCAGACATTTTCACTAAGCCGCTGGCTGAGCCAAGTTTTACCAGGCTTGTCGCTGAGCTGGGAATGCTCAATATTGGCAAATAAATCTGATGATGACCGCTGTCTCTGGGCATTTAAGGGAATTGAATGTAACGAGGTAGTTACATTTCAATGGGAATGTTTTTAATCAGATATTAAATTCAAATGATTGTCTCTTTATGCCACCAACTTTCCCGCTTTCCAAGGGGACAAGTATACCATGAAAGGTCAAGGGGACCCACGAGTTTCTGAAAAAGGTTAATCTTTGCATTTAATGCTCTTATTGGAAAACGGCTAAACCTTTCAAAACCCTTGACCCAAAATCATTTTTTTGTCACTTTGAAAATCTTCTCTCACACATTCCTTCTCATCTTCTCCATTCTCTCACCACTTTCAAACTCACAACAATGGCGTCTTCTTCACCAAACCAAACCTTCGTTGTACAAGCCGCCACAAACGTTGATTTCGAGATCTCAGATGGCAAGATTGCTTTAAATAACTGTGTGGCCCTTCTTGAACACAACAACCCACTCTACCATCCGTTGTTCCAATTCCTCAAGAACTCCACCATTGGCGAAGCTATCACCAAGGAACCCTCCACTTGTTACTATCAATACCTTCGAGAGTTCTGGTACAGCGCTGAAGTCGATCCCTCCTCTTCCCAAATCACCTTCAACCTTTCCACCCATCCTCAACCTCTCACCTTTGATTTCACAACCTTTGCCACAGCCATTGGACTCCCTTACAACAACAATATATCAGCTTTACCCACCAGTGCCACAGTGAGAAAAGCTCTGGCCACCCTTCAGCCTCATGATGATCAGGAAAAACCTTTCACTGCTGCTGGCTTCCAAAGCAAATCCCTCATTAAGGTCAATTACTTCTCTCCCACATGGAGAACGCTGATGCTGTACATTGTCAAATGTCTGGGAGGGAACACTGGCTCTCACGACCAACTGAATGGCTCCCAACTGGCCATTGCCTACAGCTTAATCTGGGGTTTGGACATAGGGATCGCTCACATTCTTTACACCGACCTCATTGCTAAGTTGGAAAACAAAGGGAAGAAGAACCGTGGGGCCACCATCTGCTACACCAGATATCTCTCTCTTGTCTTAGAAAATATTCTTGGTGACTTATACACTGATGACACTCTACACTCCTTTCCCTCTCATCATATCACCGCTGCATCACTGAAAGCTCCAACTGAAGATGAAGTGCCTCTTACCAGACATATGATGAAAATCGCTGGGTTACTTGCTGAGGATGACGAGCCCTTGATCCCTCAACTTGAGGTGAATGCTGAAAGTATGGCTGATAAGTCTCTGTCCAAGACCTCTGTGCAATCTACTTCTCAGCCCAAGGTGCTTAAGGAAAAGAAGAAGAAGAGGAAAGACATCCCCCTTTCCTCTGAAACCCCTTCTGTTAATCCTTCCAAGAAGACAAAGACAAAGAAGAACCCATCCCCTTCTCTGGTGGATGTGGTAGTAGAGCCCATTGCTGACAAACAACCAGTGTCTAGTGTCTCCATGTCAGCGAAGACGACTAAGATCCCTCTCCACGCTGATATCAATCAGGTATTAGTCTGACCTTATTTTTCCTCTCAGAGGTCCACATACATTCACTCTCATTATCTGTAGGATAGAGTGATGTATTTTAGAGTTTACCTCAACTCTTAGCGTGTCTGTGTCAGCACCTAGACCTTTAGGACTCTCTGTACACTCTGTCTTCACTAGGAAATGATTCACTTGTGCTTCTAACGCACCCCGATGATCCTTCAACCTCTGGACTGTGCTCTTGGCAAACAACAACCTGAGCACATATAAGTCCCGACCCAGAGTCTCTGCACTTCTCACTGACTCTGGGTCCCCCTCATTAATAAAAGAGTCCCAAAGAATTTATTCTTTTGGGAAGACTGAATCATCACCCTCAGTCTTCCTAGGGGCAGCGATAAAAGGCGACCTTTACCCTCATTTTATTCACAATCAAAAGAGTCCCAGGGAGTAATCCCTCAGGGGGAGCTGGATAATCACACCCAGCTATCCCAGGGGCAGAGAAAGGCGACCATTCCCATATCATATTTCACAAATAAAAGAGTCCCAAGGAGAAATCCTTCAGGGGGAGCTGGATAATCACACCCAGCTATCCTAGGGGCAGCGAATGGCGATCCTTCAACACATTTATTTCACATTAAAAGAGTCCCAAGGAGCAATCCTTCAGGGGGAGCTGGATAATCACACCCAGCTATCCTAGGGGCAGCGAATGGCGATCCTTAACATACCTATTTCACAATTAAAAGAGTCCCAAGGAGAAATCCTTAGGGGGGGCTGGATAATCACACCCAGCTTTCCTAGGGGCAGCGACTGGCGATCTATAACTGCATTATTTTTCACAACTGGTTACTAATAACTCTTATCACAGGCTCACAATCTTCATCAGGAACAACTTAACAATGATGATTACTTGATTGCTGATGACAATTCCGCTGAAGGTGCCACAATTGATCTGGATGCCCTCTCAGACTTCGAATCTCTGCCTGATGATGAAGTTCTTATTATAGAGGAAGGCCCCTTCACCTCTGACTTTGAGGAAATGAGCACTAATGACTACAACCTGTCCTCCATTGAGCTGACACCGGTCTCTGTCCCTTCCCTTCCTAATGTTCAAGAACTAGCTGCCAAAAGGCTATGGGAACAGAGACTTAGCTCCCCTACACCTGTTCCATTTCCCACCTTGCCAAGTGTCATGGAGCTGGGGGCTAAGCAACACCTGGAATACCTACTCTCACGCAAGTCAGCACAAGTCCCACGAATGAAAAATGTACAGGAACTGGCTGCTGAGGCTTTATGGGAAAAGAGAGGGGATATCAGCATCACGAAACCCAAAGTCACAAACGAAGCTCTTCTCTCTGAAATCCAGACCCTGACTCATGCTGCTGAGGAGCTTACTACAAACTTAGAAACATCACTAACTTCATCAGTGGAGTCTTCCATGACCGCAATGCTTCCGCAACTACTGAACAACGCTCTGAAGGCACAACTACCTGACCTACTCAGCCAGAGTCTTCAGACGTACATACCATCTGTTCTAACCTCAGCGGTAAAGGCAAATGTAGCAGCTATAGCTCAGGCTGCTGAACCCTCAAGACGTCTTCTTCAGGAACTTCTCCAAGGTGAACTTAAGGAAATTTGTATATTTGTTCACAATGAGTTCCTTCGCTTTAATAAGGCAGGTTCAGGCACAACACCTGCTGGGGCTATGCCTGAGGGGGAGAATTCTGCCTCCTCCTCTGAAGAAGATGAATCCACAGCTGAAATTCCAACACCCAAACCACTGAGATCTTTCAAATCCGTTGCTGAAACTGCGAAAGATAAGGGAAAAGGAATTGCTGTTGAGCAACCAGAGATAACCTTACACTCCCTTCAAGCTGAAGGTGGATCCACAGCCAAACCCTCCAAACACTCTGACCTCAACAAATTCAAAAGCGCTGATGAACCACCACTCACCCCAGAGCAAGCTAAAGCCCAAATCCTTGAACATCAAAGGTTAGCAAATATCAGGGCTGCTGAACTAAGGAGCAAAGAAGCCTTGGACAAGCTCTCTCCCACTGCTAAGAAAGCTCAGCTTGTCAAGCTCAAGGAACTGGAGGACAAGAGGAACAACCTCTTAAAGGAATATCAAAGACTTGTCAACCAGAGAGCTGAACCCGGTCGTATCACCAAGTATACATGTTTCACTGACAAAGACAAAAAGGTGGTAATGACTATTTACAGGGAAAATGACATGCAGAACTACAAAGTCTCCAATGACTTTAAACTCAGAGATCTGAGCCTCTCTGAGTGGTTGGAGTTGCTGGCTCTTGCCCAAAAGAAGACTGGGCCTGGTGCTGCCCAAATGATGAAAAACATACAAGCTAAACTTAATTGGGTAAGAGACACAACAAAGAAGCTGAAGGTACCCCTACCTCCACAACTTTCCTCTCAATCATCTTCTCAGGCACAAAGAAAAAGGAAAACACCAATGGGGCCTCTGATCGAAAGGTTGGTCACTGAAGATGTAGTGGTCGATGGGATGCTCAGAAACTTGGTCCTTCCCAAGGAAATCACCAAACCCATAGAAGGCCAAGTTTACACTGAGCCAGAGGTAGGTATGGTATTTATGAATGGTAACTGTGATTATGCTTTTCAGCGTTTGAATGAGCTACCTCTGGCATCAACCATTCAGCTAATCAGACTCAAGCAGGGCATCCTAAGGAATTGCAAAGAAGCTGATGAGTTCGATTTTGAAATTGAACTTATCATTAACTCTAGGAGTGACAAAGTCGAAGCCCAGAGAATCTGTGATCAAGGTCTTGATCGCTGAAGAACCTATTTATTTTTGTTTATGTTTTCACCTTAGGGTGCTATTGTAATAGACTAGGTTCATTCTGTTTAATAAAACTTTGAGGTATGTTTGTTAAATTATGTGTAAGAAGAAGCTGTGTACTCACTTACAATAATTTTAGACTTAGTATAATTTATAAACAAATAGGGGGAGATTGTTGGGCCAATGAAAGTTTTAACTATGGCCCTGTCTAGATTTGTTTAAATTAGACTAAGTGTTGAAAGGTCACTGAGAGGACCAGCGACAGAGACTAGACCAGTGGAAGGCAAAGCCTCAGCTGGCACACCAGGATCATTCAAGTCAAAGACAACGTCAGAGAAGTCGAAGACAATCTGAAGTCAGACTCACCAGCGATTATGGATAGCTGGGATGTCAAAGGGATGCACTGGTGTTCAAGGATCTCTGAGTTGACAACACTCAGAGATCACTTAAGAACCCTAGAGACTTGGATCAAGCAAAGCTTATCCAACCCCTTATAGTTTAGGCGGGAGAATCTTACAAGTGTTTTGAGCGGGACAAAACAAGAGATTCAAAGTCAATGCCTAGTACGACCTAGTGGGACAAAGGTGAACAGTTGGCAGAACTGTTTACCTAAAGTAGTTAAAGGCATGTCTCCATTTGGACATGCATTTAATACGTTGTACTCTTCCATTCAGAAGATGACACGTATCAACTACCCCCACTAAGGGTACAACCTCGTACCACTATAAATAGGGGATGAGAAAGAAGTTAAGATTCAACCCTTGTGCTTGGAATCTTTATCTAAGTTCTTTCTCCCACTAGAACCACTGAGGCCTCAGCTGTCCATCAGCGACTCGGTGGTTCTCTTGTAAACTTGAGTCTCGAATCAAGTTTACTTGTTCTAGGGTTCATTTCTTGTTGTTATTCAACAGGTGTATTCATAACACTTTGTAATACTTTGTTGATAATAGTTAATAAAGGATTACTCGTTTGAAAAGTATATCTATTGTGTGTTATTGTTTTGTGTCTTAGTTTCAACAATAATCGTATTTTGGGACTTTCACTTTAGCTACTAAACGAGCTTTATAGGATTTGTACTTCACTATCCATGTCAGTTTTCTTCTTGTATATCCATTTATGTTTCACTACTTTAGTATTTTTATGTGGATCTACAAGAATCCAAAATCATTAATTTTCATGGATTTTATTTCCTCATCCATTGCAACCATCCACTTATCCTTTTCAAGATCAAGCATGGCGGATTTATAATTAGCATGTTCACCAAGATCCCCTACTTCATCATCACCATCATCTATGTTAAGACATTGTAACACCCATTTTGGTAAATGAAAAGTCACGCGTAATTATGGCGTGTCATCAAAGCGTGCAAGGTAAATGTCTAAAAACATTACATGACCATGAATGAAAATACCAGAAACAAACATCGATAGTCCAAGTAAAAGCTCATCACACATGAATATAAGTACTGTAATGGAAAAGGACTAAACAATTTCCAAGGAAAAATGTAGCATAATGTATCGAAAATGCATAAAGTAGTGAAGGCTAGATAGCTTCCAATCTGTATGCACCTACTCTTATAGTCTACGAGCGCCCTTGAGTACCTGCCGTTTAGGAACATGAAAGGAAAACCGCTGAGCATAACGCCCAATGAACGGATATACAAGCATAACATGAAATGACATAAGCATATAAGACTAATAGCAGCGGAAATGTATAAGTCCTAGATAACCTGGAACATGTTCATAAACTGGTTTTATAGTTTGGAAAAGACTTATGTTTTAGCATGAAAAACTGTATTAATTAGCCAATAGCCCATATAGGTCATGAGGTTCCACCGTGCATGAATACTTGGAGGGAGACCTCGTCATGCAATTAGAGGGGTTACCTCTAATTAATTAGTCTAGGTAGGAGGGATCAACTCCTTGTGAAGGATGCAAGGCACACATCGCATTCACCATGAAAATCCTGTAAAACATGTAACTAGGATGCACCCATACGCCCCACATGATAATAAATATAGGCCAAAACTGAAAAGGGACACCACGAGCAATCACTCCGCCATGGGGAAGTCATAACACTGGTGCCTCTAGTGTTATGGTTATGGTACCTCCATAACTAGGTGACACTGGTCATGCATGTATAAGGCTTAGGCATTTAAACTAACATAAGTAATCAAACATATAAAACATATACTAGGAAAACAGTTGGCTGCAAACGGGGAATCCTAATAAGGAAAGAATGTCCATACTGAAGGACGGGAAATCCGTACCTTGTGTCCAGTGAACGAGGAAAGACGAAAGGATGAATAGTTCTACTCCGACCTCACTAATGCTACATAATAAGGGACATGTATAAGTATTCTTATTACTGAGTACGTAACTGATTATCACATGTCTTAGATTGTTTTATATGTTCTTATCTTGTTAACCTTTTTTAAGTGTTATACTGTATTAATCAGGTATTTCATGTATTTTTGATTAAGTATTATATGGTATTCTTGTATTATTATACTGTTGTGTAATAATAAGTAACTTTCTGAAAATAGCAGGTTTCCTAAAATAGAAAGTTTCAAAAAATCGAAAGTTTCCAAAAATAGAAAGTTTCTAAAAATAGATCAGTTTCTAAAAATAGAAAATTTCCAAAAATAGTAAGTTTCCTGAAATAGAAAGTTTCCATATTTAGAAATAAGCCGAATTAATAAGCTAAAGATATAAGCTTAAGTTTACTGGTTACAAATCATAAGTCATGTAATTAATAGTATAGTTTATTAAAATGTCATGATAATTAAATAAACTATAGGTTATAAGATTTAATTAAATAAAGGCATGATTTAATTAAATTAAGACATATAAAAATACTTAGGTTAAACATGTATTAATAATTTATTAATTATAACTTAAGTCATGATTTATTAATTAATTATAGTCCATGTTTTAATAATTAATTAATACTATAGTCTAAATTAAATGGTAAAATACTTAGGTTAAAAACATGTATTATTTATTAAAAATAATATAAGTCATGATTAAATTAAATCAATTACTACTCATGTTTTTATTATTTTTTTTGAAAAATAATATAACTTGTAAAAATGTATAACTTGTAAAAATTAATCGCGTGACCGAACTCGTTTTTTAATTTAGACCTAACCATGAACCAGACCGAACCCTTGAACCGGACCGAACCATGAACCGGACCAAAACACCACCGGCTGCTAGCCGGTGGTTCCCTCTATTCTCGCTACAGTTCCCACTGTTAGAACGAAACAGCCACCGGCTGACACCGGTGGTGTTGCTGCTGCTGCCGAGACCCACAGCAAACCACAAGGCCACCCCGACGCGAGTCGGGGTCCCTTTTGTTACCTGCGACCGAGCCACGAAAGACCACGCCGAGACCTAGGTCTCCGCTATTGGTGAATCGCAGACCACCGGGAGCTTCGGCTCTCGGTTTGCGTGTGTCGGCCGAACAACCCCACCAAAAACCCCCATTTATTACATGTTTCTTGATTAATCTCCATGTTTAACATGTTTAATTATGTTTTTTAAAATATAATCATGAACATAACTAAAGAAAATAAAATAAAAGATCAAGGTTTTGGTGATACCGATTACGTGATTAAAAGGAACTATGAACACAAACACAATCTATCCAAATTTAATGCTCAAAATCAAACAAAAACCTCTTTGGTGTGGTGTATAGCCGGCGACAAGGAGAGGAGAGGAAGAAAGGCTAGTCTTTTTCTTTTGTAAAATTTAGTGTTATGTTTTCTTGTGTTTTTCCTTTTCCCTAATTTAGTCAAAATCAAATGGGCTGGGCCCTTTCTTTCTCTCGTGTCCGCGGCTACCATGGCCCAAAAGGGCACTAGTACAAAAAGTGGTTTTGGTCACACATATCAAATTTCGTGTAGTCACAAATAATTTTTTTGTGTGACTGAATTCGCCAGTCATAAATAAACAGTCATACTTGAAGTCAGTTTATATGACCATTTCGTATTTTGTTTGTCACGCATATGAATATTTACGTGACTAGGGCTAACAACTGCTTTTTGGATGAGTTGTTGGTCACTTGATAATTAGAGAGTGTTACCGAATCAAAGTTTGGTTCAAGTAGTAGTCACATTATACCTATACACGTGTGACAAATATTTGACATACAAACACTGAATGTGACCAAAAATCATATATGGTCACATAGACTTATTTTATAAGTGACAAATTGATAAACAAGGTTGTCACACACATTATTTTAATGTGACTAGTATATTTTGTTAAATGTTAACCACACATGAATTTTGTATGTGTGACAAATTAAAAGTAGGTATTGAAACATTTGCCACTATATCTATTTAAATGTGACAAATATTTTACAATTACTTGAAGACTATGATCAAATATAATACATGATCACATTAAACCGTCAAAAATTATGTGACTATATGTTTGCCAGTAGTCACAACATCTGAGAAATGTGTAACTAAATTATATTTACGGTCACATTATAATGGGATTATCTGTGACCAACACATTATAAACGTCACATAGTAAA
Organism: Glebionis coronaria; assembly: GCA_025667525.1. Lineage (NCBI taxonomy): Eukaryota > Viridiplantae > Streptophyta > Magnoliopsida > Asterales > Asteraceae > Glebionis > Glebionis coronaria. Next base: position 531,875,582 of record CM046875.1, on the reverse strand, counting down.
ATATTCATGTGACAAATGTTTAGAACCAAATGAAATCTCAATTTTCACTAATGTTAATATTAGTCACATATTTAGACCAAATATTCATGTGGCAAACTGGTTAAGTGTGTTAGTGTTTGAATGGAAGGTCTAGGGTTCGAGTCCTAGACCTTGTTTTTTGCTATTTTTTTAAAAACACAATAAGCCCCAAAAACACAGAAAACACATACTTTCTACATGCCCAATTAGAATGCTAATTCTTGGAACTTCACAAAAATTAATTACGTGCATGAATATGCATTAGATGTTGGCATGTAGGCTGCTTACTCTTTGTATTCCATCCTTGATTATATAAACAAGGATTAAGTAATGAAATTAATCATAACAAAAACATAACAAACACTTAATTATCAGTATTTTAAGAATAAAAAAATTGCTTCTTCAGCAAAAAGAACATTTTCTACTGCTTTTGAAGATACCAGTGCAGTAGAAAACAAGTTTGTATCATTTATTTTATTAACGTTGTATCTTTGTTATCATAATTAGTACTAATAATCTTATATGTTCTTTTCAGGAAACCTTGTGTGGTGCCCAAAGTTAAAGCTAATGCAGATGGAGAGTTCCTTGTTGTTTGTCCTTATAATGATCCATATGACGAGTACGAGTGCTATGTTGAGGAAGCTCAGGAACAACGACAATGGAAGCTGAAAGACGAAGAGAATGCCCGACTGGAACAACAACGCTAGAGGTACTTACATAAAAAAGGAACTGGGAAGGAAAACCTTCGACCAATCAACAGAAAAGAAAAGGGTCGTTTATTAAAGAATGTAGTTGATGGTAACAAGGACCATGAAAAAGGGAAATGACACGACCATAGTAAGAGGTACTTACATAAAAATGGGTAAACGAAAAGATGTAGGTTGTTGTTCTATCGATGCCATCTTAGATTCAAAAAAGTTGGCCAGGAAGTCTATACGTTTTCACATCAAGATAATCTAAACTAATCTCAACTCAAACGTTTAAGGTTTCAAGTATGACCAACCCATTTTTTAAAAATTTATGGTGTGTTTTTTTAGCTTATATAATGGGCTTATATAAGCCATTTTTGGCTTATATAAGCCTATGTTTAATAAACTTATAAGCCCATGGCTTATATAATCTTAAGTTAACATGAGGGTAAAATGGTAAATATGTTATATAAGCCCAAACCTTCTTAAAAAAGCCACATTTTTATGGCTTATCATAACACCCATATATAAGCTTATAAGCCCACTTATATAAGCTTAGACAAAAACTTGGTTTGAGCTTATAAGCTTATATAAGCTAATAAGCTTATAAGCCCATTATATAAGGTAAACCAAACACCCCCTTATCTCCTGTATCTACATCATCATATAACCAACAGAATACTTGAAACATTTCTTATTTTCACTACTCCTAAAACTTTACATAGTAAACACTAACTATTGATCAATCTAACGCCTTTCTGACAAACACATAAACATAAAATGGCACAAAATTGACCTTTAGTATGTGCCTTCATAGCTTCATCTACCTTCATAGCTTCATCAACCTTCATAGCTTCATCAACCTTCATAGCCTCATCTCCCTTGTCATCTATATAACAAATATTAAAACAAAATCATTATTGGTATTTTCATAACATGCAACATCATCAAAACAAAAGCAAATCATCAAAACTTCAATAATACTGTTGCGAAGTAAAAAACCTAACCTTGTTTTGATTTTCATTTAGTATATTTTTTAAACTCTATCTGCATCAAATCTTCAATAATAGTGTCAGAAATCGGATCATCAAACTTCCAGTTGTCTCCATACTTAGCAAGCACATAATCAATCATCTCCCCACTTATGGGGACTTCATCAAAATCAAAATCACCCAAGTCAGATAGGTTTGGATTATCAGGGATTGATGATTTGTTACTGTTTGTGGATGGGTGGGTGGGTGGTAGATTCATTATTTGACCTCCGGATATTGAATGCGCGTGTGTGTGTGGGTGTGTGTGTGAGTGATTAGTGGACGGGTGCAATATATCAAGTTGCATGCAAAGAAAAGGCTTCACTTTTTAGACACATTGGGTGTGTGTGACGAAACAGGTTGATGTCGGGACTAGAGTTAGAGCTTATATAATATACGTCAGGTTTAAAATTTGTATATTTTAGATTTTTGTTACATTAATGACTTTATTTAGTATAAACTTATTAATTAAGTGTATGATATAAGCTATAGTTTTAATAAGCATATATTATAAGTCATGATTATTATATTGTAAAGTTTATTAATATTAAATACTTAGTCTTAACATATGATTATTACTTAATAATAATAATACATGATATTATAATCAATTATTAATTATTAATATTTCATGATTTTATTAATTGAACTTTACCTTTCATGATTATTGGATAATTAAATTAAAGCATGTTATTAATTTAATTAAACATTGGTTAAAAATTAATATAACTTAATTAAGCTATGTTTCTTAATTAATTAAATGTAACATGAATAATTATATTAATAATTATTTTAACCTAAAGTTTATTTAAATAAAATGGCCATGTTTAATTATTATGATAATTATATTAGTAATAATAACATAAGTCATGTTTATTAATTATATAATATGTCAGGTGCTTAAACGGTTTTATGACTTACTTCAACAAGCTCACGTGTGAATGTAACATAAACAATGATTCATTTGTTATCTGATTTATTTTAAAACCTTAAAGTTTTTAAAAAATATGAAATGTCAAATTCATATATCTCGAATGATGCTAACCCTAAATCATAAACCTTAACCAATTAAACCGTAAACCCAAATTAAACCTTAAACCAATAATAAAACCTAAATCCTAAACCTAAAACCATTTAACTGTAAACTGTAAACCCTTAAACCATAAACCTTAATTAAACCATAAATCATAATTATGCATACCATAAACCATAAACCATAAACCATAAACCTTAAACCCTAAACCCTGAACCTTAAACCAATGAACCCTAAACACTAAATCATAAATCTTAAACTATTTTACCTTAAACTAAACCACAAACCCTAGCTAATTAAACCCTAAGCCCTGAACCTTATACCAATGAACCATATATAAACACTAAATCATAAATCCTAAACCATTTAACCTTATACTATAAACATTAAACCATTAATTAACCATTAAAACACAAACCCTAGCTAAGTAAACCGTTAATCCTAGACCTTAAACCCTAAACCGCAAACCCTAAGCCCTAAACCTTAACCCCAAAAAAATCTAAACACTAAAGCATAAACCTTAAACCATTTAACCTTAAACTATAAACATTAAACCATTAATTAACCCTTAAACCACAAACCATAAACCTTTAACCCTAAACCCTAAACCCTGAACCTTAAACCAATGAACCCTAAATACTAAATCATAAATCTTAAATCGTTTAACCTTAAACTAAACCACAAACCCTAGCTAATTAAACCATTAACCCTAAACCATAAATCCTAAACCTTAACCATCAACCCTATACCTTAAACCATATATAAACCTTAAACCCAACCATAAACCATAAACCCTAACCCAATACCAAAGTAGAATGTCCTTACCCTAACCTTATTAAACCGACCATTCAAAATCGACCTTATTCATATTAAATTGCTTGAGATGATTATTCAAGGTGATTGATATAAAGCTTAACTAAATCCCACATACTGCTTAAAAAACCAAAAGATATTTATCTCGCGGTTGTCAAGCATTATTATAACCTAATATATTTAAGTTATTTAACTATAATTTTATGTTTAAAATTAAAGTAATATTTTAATTTTTTGTTTTTTTATAAAAATACAACGTATATGCTTTTTAATTTACTTATTATTTATTTATTATTAACTTTTAAAAATTAAATGTTAATTATAATTTTATTATTAAGTAAATTTAATATTTACATTTTCATTAAACACACATAATATCCGGTAACCATCTTGTAACCACCACCATTTTCACCACCATTTTCACAATCACACAGGAAGAACGAACCCTAAATTAACCACCCAATAACCGATAAAAAAATAAAACCTCATACACAATAGTCGCGAATCTACACAATCATTAACAACATGAAACATCAAGAAAGAGGTAATGCAACAATCAGTATTGTTTAATTTAAAATTAGGGTTCATAAGAATCGTGTAAGTTTGTTATGATATTAGAGTTTACACTTATTTCTAATGCATGTATGTGGACCTATGTCATATTTAATTAACGTGATTCGATTTATAGGATTAACCCTTCTTAGTGTGTTTATATGGTCTATGTTTCAATCTAGGTTATGGGTTTTGTTAATGTGTCTGGATATGGTCCCATGGTATGTTATAGATATTGTTTTAGGTTTTTTGAAATCAGTTAGATATGGTCCCCTATACAAACATATGCATAGCCAAATCCAAATGTTATTAGGGCATCCACAACCATGCTACACATACTGCCAAACACTCCCTTCATCGACATAAACTAACATTAATATGTACATGTTTGCAGAAGTAATTCATATTGAATCAGAAACTTCATCATGTACTTCTAAAAGTGCTAAATTTCACCCACCCCTAGCAATACAAGTCCTATTCGTAGTTTACCAAGAAGTTCTTCAAGTACTCCCTGTTTTTGTCCTCCACTGTTTCAAACTCCTATTGTAGGCATACATAATGTCACAAGTTCTTCATCTATTCATCCTTCCTTGTTTCAAACTCCTAATTCCACAAGTTCGCCCGCTCGAGTTCGTCCTCCCTCTGTTCGTCCTCCCTTGCTTCAAACTCAAATTTTAGGTGTACCTAATGCCATAACATCTTCCAAAAAATTTCGTCCTCCCTGTTTAGAAACTCCTATTCTATTCAAACCTACTACAGAGGATGAATCAGATTCATCTAATGAGGAGGAAGACACTAATGATGCCGAGGTAGATTCTAGTGATGAGGAGGAAGATACAAGTGATGAGGAGAAAGACACGAGTGATGAGGATTATGAGTTAGAACTTAAGAAGAATAGAAATTCTAAAGGTAAAGCAGTTTAAACTTAAAGTTTATGGTTGAGTGTACATCAGTGTGAAGTTTTAATTTATTCAACTTAATGCTATGTCAGGTTCAAAGTCAAAGCCGACTGCTTACTCTAAAGGATATAAGAAAATTTCAAACAAGGGATAGTTAAGTTGTTATGTGTTTATGCATAAAGTTGTATATGTTTATACCATCGATTAATTGTTTTAAACACATGATGTGGTCAAATATTAGGAGGAATGGGAAAACAAAGATTGGATTAGAAAGAGCCCTTTCTTTGACTCTAGCGACGAAGAATTAGTTGCTCAAGCTGATGCTCCAAGACGAAAGCACACTCATAAAGCTCAATCTTCTCAAGCTAAATCTCCAAGACCAAATGTCGTTGTTGGCCTAGCCAATAAAAAAACTTGGAAAGAAAATGCCGAGAAGAAGGTTTGGTCAAGGAATGCTGTAGAGGGGAGCAACATCAAAGGCAAAAGGAAGGTTGGATGATGTCAGTTCTCCCTGTTTAATATGAACAATTTTTTGTGTTTTGTTGGCCAGGCACCTGTTGTATTATCAACCTACAGGTTGCAACAATTTAATAGATTTGTATGCATTACTAGCATTATGAAACAATTATCAGTTATTTGTAATAAAGAATATGGGTTTGTTAAATAGTTAATATAAGTATTTTAAGTCCATGTACAATTCAATATCTGTACTCAAGCAATTATCAGTTATCTATCAAAGGTTTTTGGTTGAATGTTAAAATGTGTAAAATAGTATAAAATTTGTTCAAATTTTATTTTTACCAGGAAACTCAAAGGGAATTTTACCTAGTTTAAATGTTTAATTTAGAGGCAAATTGGAGTTCAAAATGTTTGGTTGTTTAATTTTTATATTTGGAGCCAAAATTTTCATGAAAATTTTGAATGTCCATGCTAAGTTAATGCATATGCAGTTACCATAATTTTCTAACTCCATCTCCATCTCAAACCCTGATTTTTCTCCAAAATCACAAAATATACAGAACTCAATTACTTTTTCATTAGTTTCATACCATTTCCACTTATTGTTCTTATACACATCGATTTGTGGTCAATAATCATGAACACTGTAAACAATGATCAAGATTATATTGTTAATGATGATGATTCTTTGGTTAATAATCATGATGTAAATCACCATAATCAAGGAGATTATGAATCAGAGGATTATGGTGATCAATCAGATGAGGATGAAGACATCAGTAAACAGAAGGTTGTTAATAGGAGGGGTATAACTAGGTTATCCAAGTTTCAGACAAAATATAGAAAACCAGGTGTCATGAAGATAAATGTAAATTTTTATGCACTGAATAGAATACCAGGGCTAAACAGATCATTGTTTATCAGTTTTTTAGGAGACATGGTTCGGGAGCAGATAGCATTGAAGATTCTATCGTGGAAAGATGTGAAGAAGGAAGCAAGAGAAAAACTTTGGACTGAAACCAAGGTACACATACAAAATTTTTTACCCAACTATTAGTCTTATTCCTACATTTACTTTAACATTATGTTAATATGTGCAGCAATACTTTGAATTTGATGTGTCCTTCAAAAAGTTAGTAATGAATAAGCTAGGTGAACTTCTAAGAAATTTCAAAAGTAAAATGGAAGCAAGGCACATAGTTCCCAACCTAGATAAACCTAAAAAACTAAATGAAGTTCCAAAGAATTACAGAGCAATTGTCAATTCCGAACAGTTGGTTGCTTTTGTAAACCACACGGCCACAAAAGAATTTAAGGTTGTTAATTTCTATTTTGTTTTACATTTATAAACACCGTATGTATGCATTTTTTGGAAACTCCGTATGACAAATACACTCTGTTACATACTAGCAACTTCTCATCTAGTAATCTCTTTTGTTAGGTGAAATCAGCTGCAAATAAATTGGCGCATTCCAAGTCTCTTTATTAGCATACAATGGGACGTGGTGGTTATGTATATATAAAAGAGCAAATGGTAAGGTTATATTGGTGTAATATCCTCACACTGTTGTCCATGTTGGTTTAACTTTTCATCTGTATGTATTTGATGTTTGGAAGATCATAAAACAAAAACTTAAACCATATCAAGGACCCCCCCCCCCCCCCCCCCCCCGTGGTGTATTGTGGTTTAATGGAAGGGTCAGGAAAGACGGGAAATAGACAGATGATGAAACAATCAAAGTTGGCACTAATATTGTAAGTGTTATTGCAAATTTTGTATATTATGTTTATATTTTTATAATAAATTATTTACCATTTTTTATGTGCAGCTGGAAGTAGAGGACCAGATAAGAGATGGAACCTTGACGGTTGATAGCGGCACATATTCATTATCACATGTATTAGGAAAGGACAAGGTAGGGTATGCAAGAGGAGTAGGAGGCAGAGTTACGTGCATGAAGTTCTTTGATCAACCTAGAAGGAAATAAGGAACTGATGTAAGGATTATGATGCTTGAAACTAAACTTGATAAGGAAAGACAGGCGCGTAAAGATAAAGAGATTACAATCACTCAATTAACCACCCCGATGTCACAAACACAGGAAAATCTTAATAAAATGTTGAAACTTATGTCTGCACATGGGGTTAATATAGAAGAGTTAAGGCCAAGTCAGTCAAACGTAAGACTAGTTTTCTAATTCTGATTTGATGATTTTCAGTCTGTAATACCAATAACAATTAACATACTTATATAATGCAGGTATTACAACTAGAACATAATACATTAAATACAATACCTAGTGAAGAGAAAAGGACGTCGATCAGTGATGGTGGACTTCAGAAGGGTGTGTAATTTCTAGTGTTTAAGTCAACTGCAACTTCGAACAAGGATTTGGACACTACAACTGCAGCTGCAACTGCAACTGCGAACAAGGTAAGTTATAAAAAAACCATGTTTCGTTTCTAAATTGTACTATACATTACTTATTTACTGTGTTATGTATATATGCAGGGACCTGTTAGAAATAGGGGAGAAAAAAATAAGACTAGATCGTTAGAAAAGAAGTCTCCACTTCCAAATTCCCAATCTCAAGAAGATATTTCTCCAGCTTCCGGATCACAACAAAATCTGTCTCCCTCGATACAACAAGACGTACCTATTTCATCATTACGAAAGAAGCGTACACCTTCTAAACTGAAAGTAAATCAGTCTCCACCATCACTACCAGATGTATGTATTTCATCATTATTCATATAATTACTTGTTTAATTTACTTCTCATTAACACATGTAAACATATTTTCCTCAGACTTTTAAGTGCAAACTGTGGAACATCTCTAGGAAAATTATCATTGGTAACGGTACGGTATACAAGTCTAAGGATGGAGACAATGTAATGATTCTTAACCAACCACTACCAAAAAACTCCTACAAAGTTTCAGTTGATGAATCCCTAGTGGATGCAACATTCATACCTGATGACGGAAATAATGGTATAAAAACTATTAAGGATGTAAAAGGTAGTTTTGTGGCATGGCCAAAGGAAAATGTTAGTTTTTATCAACAGGTACATACACTTGATTTATCATCCTACATATACATAGCTTTTCATATTTAGTTCAATGTTTAATACACGGCTTTTGTTTCCCTACAGGAAACAACACCACCAAATACCATAAAAGCTATTGTTGAAAGTGCACCAAAGATAGGATCTAAGCGCTCGATGAACGTTCCAACAGGCAGTACATTTACGACTATTCCTCATATGAAGAAACAAGCTAGGAATAACAAGGCTCAAAAGACATTACAATACGGTGATTCAAAGTCTTTACAAGTGTGATTCTTTGTGAAAAGTATGTTACTTGTGAATAATACAACATTACAGTTGTTGATTTGCTTATCTACATTCAGTTTTATATATTAATGCAATTGAAATTTGATTTCCAAATTTTGTTTTTTGTTTTTATTGAATTCTGAAAGGTTACTAGAAGATGAAACATAGTCACACTTATTATCATTGTTAGTCACATTACAATGTGTGAATACATATCATAAAAGGTCACACAAACATACAATTCATGTGACTATCGGATGCATATAGTCACACAAAATACAATTGGCTTGACTTGACAAAGCATACAGTCACACTTATTACTACTATGGGTAACTCTTTGGTTAATTGTATGTGACAAACTCAATAGAATTAGCATGATTTGTGTGACTACACGTCATGAAAGGTCACATAAACATACAATTCATGTGACTATTAGATGCATATAGTCACACAAAATAAAATTTGCTTGACTTGACAAAGCATACAGTCACACTTATTACTACTATTGGTAACGCTTTGGTTAATTTTATGTGGCAAACTCATAGCCATTAGCATGATTTGTGTGACTACATGTCATAAAAGGGCATACAAACATACAATTCATGTGACTATTGGATGCATATAGTCACACAAAATACAATTTGCTTGACTTGACAAAGCATACAGTCACACTTATTACTACTATTGGTAACTTCTTGGTTAATTGTATGTGACAAACTCAGTACCATTAACATGATTTGTGTGACTACATGTCATGAAAGGTCACACAAACATACAATTCATGTGACTATTGGATGCATATAGTCACACAAAATACAATTTGCTTGACTTGACAAAGCATACAGTCACACTTATTACTACTATTGGTAACTTTTTGGTTAATTGTATGTGACAAACTCAGTACTATTAGCATGATTTGTGTGACTACATGTCATGAAAGGTCACAAAAACATACAATTCATGTGACTATTGGATGTATATAGTCACACAAAATACAATTGGCTTGACTTGACAAAGCATACAGTCACACTTATTTCTACTATTGGTAACTCTTTTGTTAATTGTATGTGACAAACTCAGAGCCGTTAGCATGATTTGTGTGACTACATGTCATAAAAGGTCACACAAACATACAATTCATGTGACTATTAGATGCATATAGTCACACAAAATACAATTTGGTTGACTTGACAAAGCATACAGTCACACTTATTACTACTATTGGTAACTCTTTGGTTAATTGTATGTGACAAACTCAGAGCCATTAGCATAATTTGTGTGACTACATGTCATAAAAGGTCACACAAACATACCCTTCATGTGACCATTTGATGCATATAGTCACACCAAATACACAAATCACATAATAATAGTCACACATATTGTATATTCATGTGACAAACTTATAAACAATACTCACTCTTAAACAAAACTTGTGTAACTGTAGAGTGTTTACAGTCACACATATTCACTAAAACACCAAATATTGTACCTAGTTCGTCACACATTTTCGAGTATTGGTCACATTTTCTTGCTGGTTATCATCACTTAGATCATATTGTGACCGTATGGTACCTACGGTCGCGGGACCTTTGGTCACGAAGGCTAAAAAACGTGTGTGACTGTAGGCCTATGGTCACTCTTTTTGAGTGTGACAGATACCATTTTTTGTACTAGTAGGGGCAACCCGAGTTTGTTCATGTTAAATTATTTTACGTGTGCGTTCGTTAATATATTCGTGTTAGTTCGTGGTTAAAAGTTCGTGTTATAAATAATACTTGTAAGTAATCAATATTTATCGTGTAATAATAAATATATACGTAGTTCACGTGTTCGTGTTTTAATGTTCGTGATCGTATGCTTATGATTATATTTATTATGATTAATAATTATCGTGTAATAACATGTACTTAATAATTATCGTGTACTAACACGTATGTAGTTTCAGAATTTAATATTCGTGACTTGTGTTTATGACATAAAAGGAAACTTTAAATTGGTTCGTATGTTTACGTAGTGTACTGTTCATGGCATTTAGATGAGGGTTTTACAACTCTTCCCCTCTAAAAAGAATAATTCGTCCCCGAATTATAGATAAAGTAAACTGAAAGAGGAACATACCCGAATTAAAAACTTGAAATGAGGGTAAGAAGTCCGGATACAATCCTCTATCTCCCAAGTGGATTCCCACTTGGTATGATCCCTCCAAAGGATTTTGACCAATGGAATCGTCTTCTTCCTCATGACTCGTTCCTATCTGTCAAGAACTCGTTCGGGTTCCTGGATGAAGGTAAGATCTTCACGAATTTGTTCAAGTGGATACTGAACCATGTGAAGGGGATGATACTTGTATCCTCTGAGTAAGGGCACATGGAAAACGTCATGAACGTGAGAAAGCTACAAAGGTAACGCTAAACGATATGATATTTCACCGACTCGCTCGATGATATCAAACGGTCCGATGAATCAAGGACTAAGTTTTCCCTTGATTCCAAAACGTCTAACACCACATGCCGGTGATACCTTAAGAAAAACATGATATCCCACGTTGAAATGCAAATCCCTACGATGCTTGTCGGCATAACTCTTATGACGTGCACGAGCTTCTTGTAACTTCGCCTTAGCTACAACGACTTTCTCATTGGTCAACTCTATCATCTCTGAACCTTCAAGTGTTCGCTCACCAACCTGATCCCAACAGATTGGGGCTTGACACTTCCTGCCATACAACATCTCAAATGGTGCACACTTGATGCTGGCGTGCCAACTGTTGTTGTATGCAAACTCTACCAAGCAGATATAATCGTCCCAATATCCTGTCCATTCTAAGGCACACGCTCGAAGCATGTCTTCTAGTGTCTGAATAGTTCGCGCGCCGACTGTCCGTCTGTTTGAGGATGAAACACCTGCTTAGCTTAAGTTTGGTACCCCAAGCTTTCTGAAGACTCCTCATCGCGAAGTAAACCGAGGATCTCTGTCCGAGATGATACTGGATGGAGCACCATAAGTCTCATGATCTCCTTCTTATAAGTGTCAGCCAATTTTCTAACTGGATCATCCTTGCAGATCGGTAAGAAATGAGCTGACTTGGTAAGTCGATCAACAATAACCCAAATTTCATCATGCTTATTCTTGGTCTGCGGAAGTCCGGTGACAAAATCCATGGTGATCTTGTCCCACTTCCACTCTGGAATGTCTAACGGTTGTAGTAGACCACTAGACCGCTGACGCTCGATCTTAACCTGTTGGCAGGTAAGACATTTGGAGATATAAGTAGCAACATCCTGTTTCATATCACTCCACCAAAAGCACTGCTTGATTTCGTGGTACATCTTGGTTGAACCAGGATGAATGGAGAATGGGGAGCTATGAGCTTCAGCTAATAACGCTTCCCTGAGTGTAAGATCATCAGGAACACAAAGTCTAGTGCCCTGCCATAAGATACCGTTGTTATCTCACCGAAAATCCGTCTGCTGTTCTAAGTTCTGAATAATTGCCCAGCTTTCACCATCATCCTTCTGAGCTTCCTTAATCCTAGAGAGTAATTCAGGTTCCACTCTAAGATTAGCCCAGTAACCATGTTGTCCAGGTATCATGATCTCATTGTCTAGTCGCTCCAAAACTCGTATAATCTCTTCCTTTATTTTAATGCCGTTGATCATACGCAACTTTATACTAAGAGCATCCACCACTACATCAGTTTGGTCAATGGCTGTGCTAAACGGGAAAAGTTCTCTACGAACCTATGTTAGTAACTAGCTAAGCCTAGAAAATTGCGAACTTCAGTCGCTGATGTCGGTCTTGGCCACTTGGTAATAGCCTCAACCTTTGCTGGATCTATCGTTATTCCTTCTGCGGATACTATGTGGCGTAGGAACGCCACCTTACTTAACAAGAATTCACATTTGGAGAACTTGGCATATAGCTGCTTCTGGTGAAGTATTTGTAATATTGTACGAAGATGGTCTTCGTGTTCCTCCTTTGACTTAGAGAAAATCAGAATATCGTCAATGAAGATAATGACGAACTTGTACAGAAACTCATGGAAGATACGGTTTATCAAGTCCATGAAAACAGCTGGAGCATTGGTAAGGCCAAATGGCATGACTACAAATTCGTAGTGCCCATAACGTGTACAAAAAGTAGTCTTGGAAATGTCCTGCTCTTTAACCCGTAACTGATGATAGCCCGACCTCAGATCAATCTTGGAGAAATGTTTGGTCCCTTGGAGTTGGTCAAACAGATCATCAGTGTGTGGTAAAGGATATGTATTCCTGATGGTGATCTTATTAAGCTCACGATAATCAAAGCAGAGACGCATACTGCCGTCCTTCTTCTTTACGAATAGAACCGGTGCGCCCCATGGGGATGCACTAGGTCGGATAAAACCTCGTTCCAAAAGTTCCTGCAGTTGTTCCTTTAACTCCTTAAGCTCTATGGGAGCCATGCGATACGGAGCCTTGGAAATTGGCTCAGCTCTTGGGATGAGCTCAATATTAAACTCTACCTCACGAGCAGGTGGTATGCCCGGAAGTTATTCTAGAAATACGTCTAGAAATTCTGACATGATCGGCTGATTCTGGATAGATGGAGATTCAGCCTCCATATCATGAACAATAGCTAAGTAGCCCTTGCAACCATGTGACAGTAATGCACGTGCTTGTAAGGTTGAAATTATTTATACATACCTTCTGGGTATAAAACTGTTGTGAATGTACTCGGGTGCGTTTACATCACCGAAGATAACCCGATATGAATGGAAGTCAATGGTGGCATGATGTTTGGATAGCCAATCCATGCCTAATATCATGTCGAAATCGCACATGTCAAATGGAAGTGCGTCAACTGGGCGAATCTTGTCATCAAACTCGAGGGGAAGACCCTTGTACCCATGTGTTATGCGTACATAGTCTCTTACGGGCGTGGAAATTTTTAAGACATTTTCTAATGGCATAGGGGATATCCTAACACTCTTAGCATATACAATAGAGATGACCGAATGAGTAGCACCCATGTCAAATAATACGCATGTAGCTTGACCATACATATACAAGATTCTAGTGATGGTACCTGTTGACTTGTTGGCCTGATCACGCGAGGTCGTGTACACCCTTCCAGTAGTAGTAGGTGGCTTGGGGTCGGTATGTTCAAAAGTTCCCTCGATCTCACCCTTGCGGCAGTCCTTCATGCGATGGCCTGACTGGCCACACTTGAAGCAAGCATCGCTATCATGGCGATACGGCCCTGGGTGCCTACGGTTTCACGTAGTGCAGAGAGGGTGAGTATACCCTCCAACAGGTGCCCTTGTTGGCTGGGAGACTGTTCAAAAAAATATACGTGAGACATGGTTAATAGGTACAAACAGGACAATGCAGAAAATCGTAAGACATAATACCAGCTATAGCTGCACGGTTGGGTTGTGAACCTCTGCGGTCCTGCTCCCTTCCATTGCCATGATTCCTGGTAGAAGATGCTAATGCGTCAGAATTGAGAATCATAAAGCATGTAACGTAAGAAATGAGTAATTATGGAACTGCTGTTGTTGGAGTTGCTAGCGCTGTTACGGTAATTGTCATTACTTCCACGCCTATCCAAAGCAGAACGGTCTTGGGTCTGACCGTTAACCTTGTGCTGACTAGGCTGCTGCTGAGTGGCCGTTTGGGACCGGTCCCTAGTCTTCTGCCTGAAATGTGCAATTGTATAGATAAAGATAAAGATTTGGATAGTACTGAATGAATTGAAATGATCACCGCTGAATGACGACATATACCTCTGTTCGGGTCTCTCTGCCTCTCCAAACTCATCCCTCTCTTGCAGCATCTCCAACTTGCGTGTTGCATCAGCTACTTGTGCCACCGTGTTAAAGGTAGGACACACCAAGTTATTGGCGATCGATGTACGGAGAGCCCAACGAAAGTGGTACACTTGCTCCTCTGCAGTCCCTGCTGCTGCGCCAAGGAATCCAGCCAAACGAAGAAACCTCTACATGAACTCATTACTGTTTTCCCCGGCTCTCTGCCTAATCCCATGATACCCCTCTTAAGCTTATCTTGCTCAGCCTTTGGGAAGAACTGTCCCATAATAAACTCCCTGAGCTGTGCCCAAGTCAAGCCAGCCACCCAATTATCGCCTCCCTCCGATTGTGTCACTGACTTCCACCATCCAAGCACGTCCACTTCAAACTTGTAACAAGCTAACGTTGCCTTAAAGACAGGGTCACATCCCATCGCATCAAAGATCTTCTCGATGTGAGCTAGCCAGCTCTCAGCCTCATTGGGGTTGTGAGTCTTCTGGAAGGATCACGGACGCTGCTTGTTGAATCGCTCCAGCCATGTGATCAGTGTAGCTAGAGGAGGAGGAGGAGGATTCTGATGTTGGTGCTGGTGCTGATTGTTGGCAGCTTGCACCTCGGCCCTAATTTTATTCCTCAATTGAGGAAGCATGGCCTGCATCGCAACTTGAACTGCTGCATTGAGTTGCTCTTGTTCACGTGTGAGAACCATCTGACAGTAAAAAACAAAATGCATGATTAAACTGATTAAACATAATATATATACATAAAAAAATTATGCATAAAAATTTATGCACGAAAACAGTGTATGAATGCATGATGATGAAATAACATGGGTTTGGGTGAATGCCTATGGGTCGATTCACATAAACAAAATGAATGACGAGGATGAACGCCTGTGGGTCAGTTCATCAAAACAAAATCATTCGATTAAAAGCACATGCGACTAAATATGACCAGTCCTGTACCAACCATTACTTAGTCAAAATTCCTACATCAATGATACATGAATAAATGCATGATAACAACTGTCAGTTCTAGGAAGACCATGGTGATTACCCACTAATCACATGTCATGCTTTAAGAGCCTACAGGTCGAAGCCTTGGCTCTGATACCATAATAACACCCCATTTTGGTAAATGGAATGTCACACGTAATTATGACGTGTCATCAAAGCATGCAAGGTAAATATCTAAAAACATTACATGACCATGAATGGAAATACCAGAAAGAAACATCGATAGTCCAAGTAAAAGCTCATCACACATGAATATAAGTACTGTAATGGAAAAGGACTAAACAATGTCCAAGGAAAAATGTAGCAGAATGTATGGAAAATGCATAAAGTAGTGAAGGCTATATAGCTTCCAATCCGTATGCACCTACTCTTATAGTCTACGAGCGCCCTTGAGTACCTGCCATTTGGGAACATGAAAGGAAAACGACTGAGCATAACGCCCAGTGAACGGATATACAAGCATAACATGAAATGACATAAGCATATAAGACTAATAGCAGCGGAAATGTATAAGTCCTAGATAACTTGGAACCAGGGGCGGAGCCAGAGAATAAATCATCAGGTGCACATAATTTTTAATAGGAATACTTATATAACACTTAATTTAGGACCGGGTTCATTTTGAAAAAATGAGATTTTTAGCATAAAAATACACTACGCGACAAAATTTCATCGGGTTCCCGTGCATCCCCGGGAACCCCTAGCTCCACCCCTGCCTGGAAGATGTTCATAAAACTGGTTTTATAATTTGGAAAAGACTTATGTTTTAGCATGAAAAACTCTATTAATTAGCCAATAGCCCATATAGGTCATGAGGTTCCATCGTGCATGAATACTTGGAGGGGAGACCTCGTCATGCAATTAGAGGGGTTACCTCTAATTAATTAGTCCAGGTAGGAGGGATCAACTCCTTGTGAAGGATGCAAGGCACACATCGCATTCACCATGAAAATTCTATAAAACATGTAACTAGGATGCACCCATACGCCCTACATGATAATAAATATAGGCCAAAACTGAAAAAGGGACGCTACGAGCAATCCCTCTACCGTAGGGAAGTCATAACACTGGTGCCTCCAGGGTTATGGTTATGGTACCTCCATAACTAGGTGACATTGGTCATGCATGTATATGGCTTAGGCATTTAAACTAACATAAGTAATCAAACATATAAAACATATACTGGGAAAACAGTTGGCTGCAAACGGGTAATCCTAATAAGGAAAGAATGTCCATACTGAATGACGGGAAATCCGTACCTTATGTCCAGTGAACGAGGAAAGACGAAAGGATGTATAGTTCTACGCCGACCTCACTAACAAGAACAATACCCGTGCGTTGCACAGGTAGACGATTATTTATAAGATGAATTTTTTTAGCATTCAAAATATATAAAAAAAACCCTTATAAGCTGCAATTACATATCCATTTAATAAGCTTGATATTAGCCTTTTTTTAATATATATTTTTTTAGTGATAATCTACATCATGGAAGTTAACTAAAGTATCAACGTGTGAATATCATTTTTGAACTATTACAAACACTTTTCATAGTTTCAACAAATAACATAAATTGACAAATCCTCCAATTTTAATTTTTGATTTTAAACTTAGCTAATAAAAAATGCCTGACAATATATATGATGCATATGACAGGAAACCATATATCTGAATATCATTCATCATTTTTTATTCATAAAAACTATTAAAAATCCATAAAATATATATGATCCAATCACATTTAAGTAAAAATAATACTAATCATAAAACTTTCTAAATAAAAAATACGATGGCATTATTATCATAATGTACTCGTGAACAAAGTAAACATTGATGATGACAGGAATCATCCACTTAAAACAAACAAAACCATTACCAGCTAACACATTATACATATATACAACTTGAAACTAAAAAAGTTGTTTTCATTAGCTCTTCATTTGTTCTTGAATGGTATGGCCCTGATCGATCGATGACGACTATATATATGGTACAATGCTGTTAGTGTTGCCCAATGAATAAGTCTTATAAAAAAATAATAATATATCGAAACAACATGTATAGAAAATGGGTATATGTTATAAGTAGCTAAAAGGATTACCTGATCATCCCATGTATCATACTTGTTGTAAATAATAGTTGCTCCAAACTCTTTGCATGGTTTAATAAGATGATGGTAGCGAAGTTTCGATGTGTATACGGTTGTTTATATAATGAGTCAAATTTTAGTTTAACATGCACATTTCAGGGAAGTTAGTTAAGTGGATAAGACTATATAAAGAAATTTTTTTTATAGTTATCCACATATTCTTTACAAAAAGTGAGATAATACTTTAAAGAAAAAGTCAGATGAAACAACCGAATATTTGGGATGAGTTTAAGTGGCTCAGATCATTTATAGTAAGGATCGTCTGGTTTATATATATGCCATGTCATATTTTCTTCTCACTGTAGCGCGGTCAATAAATAAGTAAAATGCTACATAACTAGGGACATGTATAAGTATGCTGATTACTGAGTACGTAACTGATTATAACATGTCTTAGCTTGTTTTATATGTTCTTGTCTTGTTTACCTTTTTTAAGTGTTATATTGTATTATCATGTATTTCATGTATTTCAAATTAAGTATTATCTGATATTCTTGTATTAATATACTTGTTGTGTAATAATAAGTAACTTTCTAAAAGTAGCAGGTTTCCTAAAATAGAAAGTTTCCAAAAATAGAAAGTTTCCAAAAATATAAAGTTTCCAAAAATAGATCAGTTTCTAAAAATAGATCAGCTTCTAAAAACAGATCAGTTTCATGTATTTCTGATTAAGTATTATCTGGTATTCTTGTATTATTATACTTGTTGTGTAATGATAAGTAACTTTCTAAAAATAACAGGTTTCCTAAAATAGAAAGTTTCCTAAAATAGAAAGTTTCCTAAAATAGAAAGTTTCAAAAAATAGAAAGTTTCTAAAAATAGAAAGTTTCTAAAATTTGATCAGTTTCTAAAAATAGATAAGTTTCTAAAAATAGAAAGTTTCCAAAAATAGTAAGTTTCCTGAAAAAGAAAGTTTTTATATTTAGAAATAAGCTGAATTAATAAGCTAAAGATATAAGCTTAAGTTTACTGGTTACAAATCATAAGTCATGTAATTAATAATATATTTTATTAATAATGTCATGATAATTAAATACATTATATGTTATAAGATTTAATTAAATAAAGGCATCATTTAATTAAATTAAGACATATAAACATACATAGGTTAAACATGTATTAATAATTTATTAATTATAACCTAAGTCATGTATTATTAATTAATTATAGTTCATGTTTTAATAATTAATTAATACTATATTCTAAATTAAATGGTAAACTACTTAGGTAAAAACTTGTATTATTTATTATAAAATTATATAACCTAAGTTATGATTAAATTAAATTAATTACTAGTCATGTTTTAATTAATTTAATTTTTCTTAAAAAATAATATAACTTGTAAAAATGTATAACTTGTAAAAATTAATCCTGTGACCGAACCCGTGTTTTAATTTAGACCTAACCATGAACCGGACCGAACCCTTGAACCGGACCGAACCGTGAATCAGACCAAAACACCACCGGCTGCTAGCCGTGGGTTCCCCCTGTTCTCGCTGTGGTTCCCACTGTTAGAATAAAACAGCCACCGGCTGACGCCGGTGGTGTTGCTATTGCTGCCGAGACCCACAGCAAACCACAAGGCCACCTTGATGCGAGTCGGGGTCCATTTTGTTCCCTGCGACCGAGCCACGAAAGACCACGCCGAGACCTACGTCTCGGCTGTTGGTGAATCGCAGACCACCGAGAGCTGTTTGCGTGCATCGGCCGAACAACCCCACCAAAACCCCCCATTTATTACATCTTTCTTGATTGATCTCCATGTTTAACATTTTTAATTATGTGTTTTTAATATAATCATGAACATAATCAAAGAAAATAAAATAAAAGATCAAGGTTTTGGTGATGCCGATTACGTGATTAAAGGAACTATGAACACGAACATGATCTATACAAATTCAATGCTTAAAATCATACAAACACCTCTTTGGTGTGGTGTATAGCCGGCGGAAAGGAGAGGAGAGGAATAAAGGCTAGGGTTTTTCTTTTGTAAAATTTAGTGTTATATTTTCTTGTGTTTTTCATTTTCCCTAATTTAGTCAAAATCAAATGGGTTGGGCCCTTTCTTTCTTTTGTGTCCGCGACGACCATGGCCCACAAGGGGCAACCCGAGCTTTGTTTATGTTTAAATATTTTACGTGTGCGTTCGTTAATATATTCGTGTTAGTACGTGGTTAAAAGTTCGTGTTATAAATAATACTTGTACGTAATCAATATTTATCGTGTAATAATAAATATTTACGTAGTTCACGTGTTCGTGTTTTAATCTTCGTGATCGTATGCTTGTGATTATAATTTTTATGATTAGTAATTATTGTGTAATACCACGTACTTAATAATTATCGTGTACTAACACGTACGTAGTTTCTGAATTTAATATTCGTGACACGTGTTCATGACATAAAAGAAAAGTTTTAATTGGTTCGTATGCTTACGTAGTGTACTACTGTTCATGGCATTTAGATGCGGGTTTTACAGACATAGTTTGCTTGGTGCACGTATAGTCCTTTCAGACCTACGTAGAGGAATTATTTCCGGTGGAACTGCCAGACTTTCTGGTTCTACAGGAATTATTTCGCTAGTATTTTCAGAAGGCAATGTATCTGTATGACTCTCTTTACGATCATCATTTCTCCCACTGAATTCTTGATTTACAAGATTACTTTCAAGGAAGTCTCCATACCTTGCAACAATTACTTTGTTCTCAGGTGGATAATAAAAGTAGTAACCCATAGTTTTCCTCAGGGTATCCTACAAAGATATATTTCATAGATCGTTGTTGGAGTTTATCAGCTGAGTCACGTTTCACATACGCCTTACAACCCCAGATCTTTAAATAAGACAAATTTGGCTTTTTTCCATGCCATATTTCATATGGTGTCTTATTTAACTTCTTCGTGGGAATCATATTTCCTTAGGGTATCCTACAAAGATAAATTTCAAAGATCGTTGTTTGAGTTTATCAGCTGAGTCACGTTTCACATACGCCTCACAACCCCAGACCTTTAAATAAGATAAATACGGCTTTTTGCCATGCCATATTTCATATGGTGCCTTATTTACCTTCTTCGTGGGAACCATATTTAGAATACGAATATCATATTCTAAGGCATAGTCCCAAAAGGATAATGGTAAAGTTGTAAGATTAAACATAGATCGCACCATATCTAATAATGTACAATTTCTCCTTTCATATACACCATTTTGTTGTGGAGTATAAGGAGAAGTAAGATTCTGAACAATAAAATTCTCACTTAGATAATATTTAAAATCTTGACTTAAGTACTCACCACCTCTATCAGAACGAAAAGCTTTAATCTACTTTCCTAGTTGCAATTCTTCTTCCGCTTTAAACCCTTTGAATGTTTCAAATAGCTCATGTTTGTGCATAACTAAATAAACATAACCATAACGGCTATAATCATCCGTAAATGTTAAGAAGTAGCTAGCACCTTTCCTTGACACATGTCTAAGTGGTCTACACTATTATTATTAAAAGGTTTCTTGGTCATCTTCCTTGAGATACAAGACTCACATTTATGAAATGATTCATCATTGATATTTTCCAAAAGACTTTCACGTTGAAGCTTTAGTATGCGAGTCTTCCAAATATGGGAAAGTTTACAATGCCAAAGATAAGAAGAGTTATTGTCTAACTTTATCTTCTTATTCATGCTAAAGACATAATTATTATTATACTGGAATCATTAGCATGCATGTCAATTTTAAACACACCATTCACAACAATTGCATTAAATAGAAAATACCATTTCTTTGAAAACTGAAATTCCATTATTATAAATAGTGTGAATAAATCCAAGATCCAACAAACAACAAAAAGAAATGACACCTCTAACAATAGAAGGTGCATAATGAAAATTGTTTAAAATCAGTACTAAACCCGAAGGTAAAACTAAATTAAATGTTCCTATTGCGTCAACAACTTCTAGTGCTCCATTACCCACTTGCAAATATTTCTCCCCATAGGATAACTTCCTTTCCAGATTAAACCCCTGAAGCGTATTACAAATGTTAATACCGCATCCCGTATCATATACCCAGGAATTTACACTAGTACAAAAAATGGTATCCGTCACACTCAAAAAGAGTGACCGTAGGCCTACAGTCACACGCAGTTTTTTTAGCCTTTGTGACCAAAGGTGTCGCGACCGTAGGTACCATACGGTCACAAAATGATCTAAGTGACGATAACCAGCAAAACAATGTGACCAATACTCGAAAATGTGTGACGAACTAGGTACAATATATTGTGTTTTAGTGAATATGTGTGACGGTAAACACTCTATAGTTACACGGGTTTTGTTTAAGAGTGACTATTGTTTATAAGTTTGTCACATGAATATACAATATGTGTGACATTTACTATGTGATTAGTGTATTTTTTGTGACTATATGCATCGAATAGTCACATGAATTGTATGTTTGTTTGACCCTTTATGACATGTAGTCACACAAATCATGCTAATGGGACTGAGTTTGTCACATACAATTAACCAAAGAGTTACCAATAGTAGAAATAAGTGTGACTGTATGCTTTGTCAAGTCAAGCAAATTGTATTTTGTGTGACTATATGCATCAAATAGTCACATGAAGGGTATGTTTGTGAGACCTTTTATGACATGTAGTCACACAAATTATGCTAGTGGCTCTGAGTTTGTCACATATAATTAACCAAAGAGTTACCAATAGTAGTAATAATTGTAACTGTATGCTTTGTCAATCAAGCCAATTGTATTTTGTGTGACTATATGTATCCAATAGTCACATGAATTGTATGTTTGTGTGACCTTTTATGACATGTAGTCACACAAATCATGCTAATGACTGTGAGTTTGTCACATATAATTAACCAAAGAGTTACCAATAGTAGTAATAAGTGTGACTGTATGGTTTGTCAAGTAAAGCCAATTGTATTTTGTGTGACTATATGCATCCAATAGTCACATGAATTGTATGTTTGTGTGACCTTTTATGACATGTAGTCACACAAAATCATGCTAATGGTACTGAGTTTGTCACATACAATTAACTAAAGAGTTACCAATAGTTGAAATACGTGTGACTGTATGCTTTGTCAAGTCAAGCCAATTGTATTTTGTGTGACTATATGTATCCAATAGTCACATGAATTATATGTTTGTGTGACCTTTTATGACATGTAGTCACACAAATCATGCTAATGTCTCTGAGTTTTTCACATACAATTAACCAAAGAGTTACCAATAGTAGAAATAAGTGTGACTGTATGCTTTGTCAAGTCAAGTAAATTGTATTTTGTGTGACTATATGCATCCAATAGTCACATGAAGGGTATGTTTGTGTGACCTTTTATGACATGTAGTCACACAAATCATGCTAATGGCTCAAAGTTTGTCACATACATTTAACCAAAAAGTTACCAATAGTAGTAATAAGTATGACTGTATGCTTTGTCAAGTCAATCAAATTGTATTTTGTGTGATTATATGCATCCAATAGTCACATAAATTGTATGTTTGTGTGACCTTTTATGACATGTAGTCACACAAATCATGCTAATGGCTCTGAGTTTGTCACATACAATTAACCAAAGAGTTACCAATAGTAGTAATAAGTGTGACTGTATGCTTTGTCAAGTCAAGCAAATTGTATTTTCTGTGACTATATGCATCCAATAGTCACATAAATTGTATGTTTGTGTGACCTTTTATGACATGTAGTCACACAAATCATGCTAATGGTACTGAGTTTGTCACATACAATTAACAAAAGAGTTACCAATAGTAGTAATAAGTATGACTGTATGCTTTGTCAAGTCAAGCCAAGTGTATTTTGTGTGACTATATGCATCAAATAGTCACATGAAAGGTATGTTTGTGTGACCTTTTATGACATGTAGTCACACATTGGAATGTGACTAACAATGATAATAAGTGTGACTATGTTTCATCTTCCAGTAACCTTTCAGAATTCAATAAAAACAAAAAACAAAATTGTGGAAATCAAATTTTAATTGCATTAATACATAAAATTGAATGTACATAAGCAAATAAACAACTATAATGTCATATTATTCTCAAGTAACATACTTTTCACAATGAATCACACTTGTAAAGACTTTGAATCACCGTATTGTAAAGTCTTTTGAGCCTTGTTATTCCTAGCTTGTTTCTGCATATGAGGAATAGTCGTAAATGTACTGCCTGCTGGAACGTTCATCGAGCGCTTAGATCCTATCTTTGGTGCCCTTTAAACAACAGCTTTTATGATATTTGGTGGTGTTGTTTCCTGTAGGGAAACAAAAGTTGTGTATTAAACATTGATCTAAATATGAAAAAGCTATGTATATATGTAGGATGATAAATCAAGTGTATGTACCTGTTGATAAAAAATAACTCTTTCCTTTGGCCATGCCACAAAACTACCTTTTACATCCTTAATAGTTTTTAAACCATTATTTCGATTATCAGGTATGAATGTTGCATCCATTAGGGATTCATCAACTGAAACTTTGTAGCAATTTTTTTGTAGTGGTTGGTTATGAATCATTATATTGCCTCCATCCTTAGACTTGTATACCCTACATATACCAATGATAATTATCCTAGAGATGTTCCACAGTTTGCACTTAAATGTCTGAAGAAAATATGTTTGCATGCGTTTATATGGAATAAATTAAACAAGTAATTATATGAATAATGATAAAATACTTACATCTTGTAGTGATGGTGGAGACTGATTTACTTTCGATTTAGAAGGTGTACGCTTCTTTCGTAATGATGAAATAGGTACGTCTTGTTGTGTCGAGGGAGACGGATTTAGTTGTGATCCGGAAGCTGGATAAATATCTTTTTGAGATTGGGAATTTTGAAGTGGAGACTTCTTTTCCAACGATCTAGTCTAAAGCAAGAAAACCATTTATGGAACATCCAAACCGTTGATACTTTTTTTTTGAATGACGAAATTTTTTTAAGCTAGCAAGGAGCTAGAACAAAACAAAACTACATAAAGGAAATACAAATAGAAGGGCACTTAACCCAATCAATCCAACTAACACTACACTTACTTCTGCTACTAACCCAACTAAATGATGTAGTAATAAATGAATCAAAAAACATACTTTTTCGAGGTCTTCCCGATCCAAAAACTCAAGCATTTCAAAAAGACCATATGTGCCACCAAAGAGAGAAAAATGTAGCTTGTAAAACCTCTTTACGTTTTCTATGAATTCGAAGAGATTTGATTCACACTTCCCATTGCTGAACAACGAGATGTTAAGAAATTAGGTATGATGCCATTAGTTATTCGTGTAATTTTGATGAAGGGAACTATGACGACGAATATTATCCACGTGGATGTCGAATCCCTCCTCAAGTCTTTGGAGAATGCACCTAAGTAAGAAATTTGTAATGACGTTATTGATAGATAACGTAATTCTCGTTGGTTATATTGTTTATTCAGGCATAATATATACATGTTATATAATCTAGATACTGTAATAGATTCGAATTTACAAACAGGCCAAACCTTAGAGTATTGCCTAACACTTCTTCGTAATTCGAGCGATGAAATCATAAATTCGTGAAATTTCGAATTGAAGTGTAAACTAATTAATAAAAAATTAAAAATAAAGATGGATACTTGATAAAAAAAGACTTTGATAGATAACTAGTCGCTTAATCCAAAAAAAATGATTTTATTTTCTTTTCGACGACTAACTAGACTTATAACGGCGCGTGATGGATTGTCCGAGGATGATGCTGTTATTCTTGAATGGTTTTCTTTGGATTTTTAATATGAATCTACAGCGTTAGCTAACTCTAAGCAGTTTAAGAGTTATAATGAGCATATTTTTTTCGGAATGCATGTGCTTCTTTTAGCGTGTGACGTGGCGTATCTACGGATACAGTTGCGATTCTGATAAGTTTTTCTTCGGAATTTAATTACAAGCCATGGCTGCTGACTTCGTCAGTTAACTCCTTGCGGTGCGGTAGCTAGGGTTTGACGTGTGGTGTTGAAGCAGCCGCTCAAAGTGGTCGACCATGTCTGAGAATCGGACCTAAAGCTCTGATACCATGATAAATTACATAATTCCTTCTACTAGCATCGTCATCGTCGCGACTACTCACTATCACCCTAGCAACAGCTATTGCCATCATCTCTAATAATCACCACAACCTATATTAAACAAGCACTAGTAATTGTAATGATAACATTAAAAAAACACTCATTGTAACCTTTTAAATTTTTTTTTACTTATTTTCATTTTTGTTCTTCTCGATTTAACTAAACGCCTCCTAAATCCATTTGTAAGCTTATTATAATGGATACTCTCAGCTTCATTCTTATTGTGACTACCAAATGTTTTTATTTTGAATAAGCAAGTCAGCAGGGAAGTTGTTAAATGCAACAAAAATGCACATGTATATATGTTTTGGTAGATATTCAACGCCAATAATTTAAAATTGCAACACAAAGTTTTATATATTTCCAAGTTACATATTCGGATAAATATAAGCTTGGTGACAAACTTTATTTTCACATATACGTAAGATAAGTGGTCTAATGGGCAACAAGATCCACCTATAACTTTTAAGTCGACTACGTTATAATAAAATTAGAAATTAGAGGATAAGACTTTTAATTTCACTGTGTAATGTGATTATAGGAATACTTTTTAGAAAATAACTTAAAAAATCAAAACAAGCTTTAGAAGTGTCGTCAAAAGCATTTGTAAAGATTGCAAACTGACGATATAACAACCTTTTAGACCAAAAGTCCCGACTTTCTCTGTTTCTGCAACCGTTTACCATTTTTCCAATTACATAAACTTTTTTTTTCAATAGGCAATAGCGATACGTTTTAAAAAAAAAATGAAAGATAAGCAACCATCCTAGAAGCGCTAGCTTCCCGCCTCCTTCATTCTTACTGCCTCATTCGGTAAGAGGTTTTCTTCCTTTTTCTTTTTATAAAAAACAAAATGTACAAAGTGGACGGCTGTATGGATAAGCCCATTCTTCCCACTCGGGTTGTGTTTATTAGAAGATGAAACCTGTAGCTCATAAGTTTATCATTGATAATATTTATATTGATAATTACATAGAAAACATAATAATTCTAATTGACCTTAAGCTCATAAACCGAGCTTGAGCCACTTAAATTATTTTATTGTTTAATACTCCTCGTTGTCTTAGGGACAAAATCGCAAAATCTCAAATTGTTAACATGTTTCATAGGCAATCACTTGGGTTATATGGTGAAACAGTAACAGTTTGTGCATCAACTTGACTTGTTCTAAGAAAGACATTATATTGAACATTATTCTAACCTTTTTCATTCTTTTTAAATCAGTGCATGCTTGAAACACTGATCGTTTGAAAGCTTGTAACAATAATGGGTAATCTTTCTCCCCTCAAGTTTTTTCTTGTTTTTGTCTAATATTGTAATCTTTATCTGATGTGGAAAAAGAAAACACATAAATGTAGCAAACACGTCACTCATGCATTGCATGATTAGACACAAAGTTGATACTGTCTCAAAGTTATTACAGTGTATATTTGGAGCATAACATAAGAACTATTGGTCCACAAGATCGACCTATAACTTGACTTTTAAGTCGACTACCTTTTACTAAAGTTAGAAACAAGAGGTTAAGACTTAATTTGACGTCTAATGTGACTATAGAAATACTTTTTAGATAACCTAAAATATTAAAACAGCTTTTTATAGAATTGTGACTGTCGTCAAAACTACGTGTAAAGATAGTAAGCTGACGTTATAACGACCCCATTACGCCAAAATGTTAAAGCATACGCTCTTCTATCAAATATTATCCATTTATCATATGACAAGTCAATTCATCTGTATACTTAAGAAATGGCCACTTTAACTGAAATTAAATCAAGTGCAATATCATGGAAGAACGATCATTCGATGGCTCTGAATGTTCGTCAACTTCATCTCTCTCAGACCATGAAGAGTTCACACTTGGTAGACTTAGCAGAAAGCGGAGCACGAAGTGGAAGAAGCTAATGAAGAAGTTAGTTCAAGAAAGCAAGAAAAGCTTATACGGATCTTCCAAGCCTATATATAGATATGTGTTAGCATTATTACGAATATTAGTTAGAATATAGATTAGGAGATTTACCTTCGATGTAAGCTTGTCCTTATGGTAAGTGTGTAGTCGGCTAAGGTTGGGCCATGGGTGTTCCTGGCCTGCGTAGTCTTTGTAACCGACCCCCTCACCCTATAAAAGGAGGTGAGGGGGTGATGCCAATACATACCGCATCTTTATTCTTTCTTGTAATCGATCGTGGGTTTTAATAAACAAATCGTTCGATTAACTTTGTAGTGTGTTGTCTTCTGGGTTTTGTCAATTGCATCTCTGCGATCGTCTTTAAGGTATCTAGGGTTCCGCGTTCCGATCTTCAGGTTTGTTGGTGGTGTCGATTCCAACAAGTGGTATCAGAGCTAAGAGAACAACTACTAAACCTGCAAGGTATAGGAATGAAGGTAATGTATCATTGTCTAATCATCAGGGTCTAGGGAAGAAGATGATATTACGGCTTATGCGTTTGCTATTGCTGAGGAAGAAGATACACATGAACCAATCACATTCCAGGAAGCGATTAATTCATCTAAAAGGGATGAGTGGGTTCGTGCTATGGAGGAAGAGATGAGTTCTTTAAAGAAGAATCATACTTGGGAGCTGGTCGATCAACCACGTGGTCAGAAGCTGGTAAGCTGCAAGTGGTTGTATAAGATTAAAGAAGGGATTGAAGGCGTTCAAAAACCAAAGTATAAAGCACGGCTGGTAGCTCGGGGGTTCACACAACGAGCAGGGATTGACTATAATGAGGTATTCTCACCCGTGGTTCGACATACATCTATTAGGGTGATTCTCTCATTAACTGCTTGTGAAGAGTACGAGTTGGAACAACTTGATGTGAAGACGGCGTTTTTGCATGGTAATCTTGAAGAAACCATTTATATGAGGCAGCCGCTTGGTTTTGAAGAAGGAACGGGCAACAAGGTATGTTTGTTGAAAGAATCCCTTTATGGTCTTAAGCAGTCTCCAAGGCAGTGGTACAAACGGTTTGATGTGTATATGGTCAGCAATGGGTTTAGCCGTAGCAGCTATCGCTGTGTTTACTTCAAGGAGTTTGTACCAGGTATGTACATATATCTACTGCTGTATGTAGATGATATGTTGATTGCTTGTAAAAGCAAGTCTGAGATCGAATATACCAAGGGACTGGTGCGGAAAGAGTTTGATATGAAGGAACTTGGTCCAACTAGGAAGATACTTGGTATGGAGATTGTCAGGGATAGGGGTAACCGAACCCTGAAGGTGTCTCAGTCGGGATATGTGCGGAAAATTCTGAATAACTACAGAGTGGATAATGGCAAGTCGGTCTCTGTGCCATTGGGAGCACACTCCAAGGTATCTTTGAAGGATTGTCCGTCGAGTGACTGGGATGTGGAAATAATGAGTAAGGTCCCATATGCGAATGTTGTAGTGAGTCTAATGTACTTGATGGTTTGCACTCGACCAGATATTGCGTACGCTGTTAGCATTGTGAGCAGGTATTTGGTGAATCCAGGTAAAAATCACTGGGAAGCGGTGAAGTGAATTTTGAAGTACTTGAAGGACACTGCTGATGTAGGTCTAGTGTATGGTAGAGATCAAGGGAAGCACGTGGATGTTGACGGTTTCGTGGATAGCGATTATGCTAAAGACCCTGACAAGGATAGGTTGATAACCGGGTACGTGTTTATGGTACATGGCTGTGTTGTGAGTTGGAAAGCAACTCTACAGCATGTTGTTGCATTGTCTACTATAGAGGCGGAGTATATGGCGCTTACAGAAGCTGTTAAGTAAAGCATTTGGCTTAAAGGTCTACTAATCGAGCTGGGAATAAACCTAAGGTCAGTGGTTGTGAATTGTGATAATCAAGGGGCAATTCATCTCTCAAGAAATGCAATATTTCATGAGAGGACGAAGCATATCAACGTGAGGTATCACTTCATCAGGGAGATCGTGGAATCTAAAGAGATTGAAGTGGCAAAGATAGGTACGGAGGATAATGCAGCTGACGCGTTTACTAAGGTGGTTCCAGGTCCGAAGTTCAAGTATTGCATGGAGGTACTTGGTGTCGGGGTTAACTAGTATTGGTACTAAGGTGGAAATTGTTAGCATTATTACCAATATTAGTTAGAATATAGATTAGGAGATTTACTTTTGATGTAAGCTTGTCCTTATGGTAAGTGTGTAGTCGGCTAAGGTTGGGCCATGGGTGTTCCTGGCCTGCGTAGTCTTTGTAACCGACCCCCTCACCCTATAAAAGGAGGTGAGGGGGTGATGCCAATACATACCGCATCTTTATTATTTCTTGTAATCGATCGTGGGTTTTAATAAACAAATCGTTCGATTAACTTTGTAGTGTGTTGTCTTCTGGGTTTTGTCAGAGGTAGTTGAGGGTATACCGTGTGCATATATTTGTCGGTTCTTTGTAGTCTCTCGGGTTCGCTACTTGTACTCGATACAACTCGCGATCTAGCGGTTCCGCGTTATCGAACTTCGGGTTGTTGTCGGTATCGTACAACAATATGACGTCGTGAGTTACTCGTTGAATTTCGATGAAGGAAACCATAGTGATGAATATTACATGTATGGATCTAGATGCTCCCAAGTTATAAGTGAATGCTAGAATGGTGTCATGTTAGAATTGTAAATAAAGAGTTTAGTTTTCATATTGTGACTGTAATAATCTCAATACATCCGTTGTCCGTAATAGAACAATTTTGTCATGAACACAACACAAGATGCATCAGTGTTCTTGGACTAAATTGTATATATGCCCTTATTATATTCTCTGGCGAAACTAAAATTTATGTTAGTTAGGGTCATAAAAAATAAACACAAAAGTTATGATTATACATATTCAAGAAACGATCCAACGCTCTACATAGTCAAGAGTTCTTTAGAGCCCAAGTAGAACATACCCTTTTGCCTGACGTGTGACTGATAGGAGCTGTGACGCGTATCGCAAGTTTTTATGCACGTGAACTTCCATATTTGTATTAAAATTTATATCAAAGGTGAGAAAATAGTTTAACTTTGATAAGTTTTTGTGAATTTGATAGAGAGTTTTTGTTATAGTTCAACATATTGCAGACAAATTTTGCTACACAACTAATCTAATGATACATATTTGAATTTATTCTTAACTACTGCATACAGGAAATATTACAATGTGTGTTTAACTTTAAACGTAGATTCCGTTACTACATAAAGATCGATCCTAGAAGTCGAAGACATGCAATAACCTCTTTGCTTTTATGTATTGGGATAAAACATATAGAGTGTATCTATCCAACATTCTTGTACACGCAGTCACGCACCATGATGTAAATTCAATTCACACCCTAGTTTTCTTTGAAATCTTTTGTTTATAAGAATGGATATGAGCGATACGCCATCGGTTATCTCACAAACCGAAGGCCAATACTCTTGTTTGCTTTTACGCTCTTTTGTAAAAGTAAACCTTACAAGATAAGTTTTGAGGACAATGAAATCATCACTGCTCTAAATAGGACCTTTAAGAGGTTAGTGGAAAGTGGTGATCATAACAAAATATTTTTAGATTTGTTATAAACTAGAATATCTTTGTTTCAAGGTGGATTGCGTCAATAACATGTAGGACTAGCAAAATATACGAGTGTCAATGTTAGAAAGTATGATAAAGTAATGTGATTCTAGTCATAATATAAGGCCGACAAAGTACGTGTAAAGATTGCAAACTGACGATATAATGACCCCTTTTACATCATGCAATTAAAGTAAACACATTTCGAGTTTACTATAAAATCCGTCGATTGGCAATTCAAATTTGCTTATCAATTTGTCATTCCAACAAACAATCACTCATTCCTCTCTTAATTTACTAAAGAAATGGACACTTTAGCTGATCTTAGTTGCTCCACAACTGAAGGAAGATCATCTAACTTTTCTGAATGTTCATCTCTTTCATCTGTTTCTGACCACAATATTGAGTTTGCACAAACGGATAATGGTAGAAGCACTAGCCGAAAGTGGAAGAAGCTATTGAAGAAACTAGTTCAACTAAGCAAGAAAAGTTTCTACGGATCTTCTAAGCCTGTGATATATGGGTACGACGCTGTTAGTTACTCGCTCAATTTTGATGACGGAAACCATAGCGATGAATATTATTTGTACCGATCTAGATGCTCTCAAGCATTAGGTGAATGCTCTTAGGACCAATTAGCTAGTAAATTAGCGACATCATTATGTACAAAATGTATTCTTTTGTTACGTTGTTCATATGCAATTAGTATTTTCAATTTAATGAAGTAAAGTGATCTCATATTTTATTTTGCAACCCAAGTAAGAAATTTGTAATGACGATAATGTGTAAACCAAATGTGTTTATTTTGATTAAGCTAGTCAACAGGGAAGTTGTTAAATGCCAAAAAAATGTACATTATAGAAAAGTGCCAGCATTAAAGATCATGTATGTTTGTAAAATATTCAACGCCAATATTTCATTTTTGCTTTACATTTTCTAGTTTTACCGTAAATGAAGTAAGCCCACGTCCTTCATTGTTATGTATTTAGTCTTTTTTTCGCGCTTATGTCTAGGTATATGGTCAATAGTCGAGTAAGCCTAATACTAGCTAAGAATAAAGGTCGGTTGGCAATGTCTAAGCCCAACCCGACCCGGAGTCATTCTTTCATAAACTAATCATAAAGAGTCGATTGGGGATATCACTTTGTCTGTTTTACTTTTCTGTTGAGTCTGCGTGTGTGACTTCGAGATCGTGTATTCCGCATCTAGTAATCATGGTTGTAGGGATTAAACCCCACAAGTGATATCAAGAGCTTGGTCAACGAGTGGCTCGTTACTAGGATCGATCGACGAGAGTATTGGTGTTTTTGTAAGCATCAAGGAGCAGCAGATCATCGACATTGAAAAGGGATCGGTGGTGGTTCTCCATCGCCGGTGTAGTGCCTGGTTTTTCTTTCGGAGGTTGCTTTTCTTTGTTAGAGAGAAGTAGGAGGAAGAAGACGGCTAAACATATATATCTAAAAGTCAGACCTTAGTTTTCTACTAAGGGCTTGTTATTACTTGGGCCAAGTTACTGGGTTTTTGGTCATATCAAGGATTTGGATTTAAAAAGATATATTTCGGGCTATAAGATTTTGTTTTTATTAAATTAGTTTTTATAAAATAAAGAGTTATTATTTTGTAGTATTTACACAAGGGGACTTCGTCATTCGTGATTGTGAGGTATAACGTATCACAAGGTTTAGCGAGTTACCGAAGGGATTTTGTCGGTTTGTGATTGTGAGGTTTTTCACAAGTTTTAGCAAATCAACAAAAGGATAGAGAATGACAGGAGCCAAGTTTGACATCGAGAAATTCGATGGAACTGGCGATTTCGGTTATGGAGAATCAAGATGCTTGCTTTATTAATCCAGAACGGATGTGAAGCAGCTTTGGAGGTTTTACCCGCGAATATGGAAGCTGAAGAGAAATCTAAGCTTGATAAGAAAGCTCACAATGCCATGATTTTGTGTTTAGGTAACAAGATCCTGAGAGAGGTTACCGGGGAGACGACTGCAGTGGGGGTTTGGTCAAAGCTAGAGTCTTTGTATATGAAAAGTCATTGGCCAACAAGTTGTACCTGAAGAAGAAGTTGTATACATTCTACATGCCGACTGAACGAAAGATTTCTGAGCATATAGATGAGTTCAACAAAATCGTTCTCGATTTAGCAAATATTGAGGTAAAATTCGTGGATGAAGATCTTGCTTTATTGTTACTCAGTTCTTTACCAGAATCATACGAACACTTTGTGGATACCTTGCTTTATGGACGGGAAGCTTTGACTTTGGAGGACGTGATGGCCACACTAAATTCAAAGGAAATCAAAGAAAGATCCAAGGCGAAGGAGGATGATGGTGAAGGGTTATACGTGAGGGGTAGAACTGATCGCAGGAATTCGCACCAGTCAAGGGGAAAGTCAAGATCGAAGTCTCGAGGTGGAAGACTCAAATGCTTTATTTGCCAATCTGAGGAGCACTTAAGAAGAGACTGTCCGAAGAATAATCGCAAGAAGTCAAAAGCTTACATCAAGAAAGATTATCAACCAAGCTCCAATGGTTCGATTTACGACGATTCTGAGGTAAAGATGGCGATGAGTGTAGAAAGACTGCAAGATTGGATCATGGATTCAGGAGGTTCATATCATATGTCACCCAGGTTAGATGTATTTTTTGATTTTCTGGAATGCGATGGGGGCAGCGTACTGTTGGGAGACAACAGAGAGTGCAAGATAAGGGGTATTGGCAAGGTAAAGGTACAACTGAAAGATGGGTTAAGTTTTGTGTTACACAATGTCAGGTACATTCCTGAATTGAAAAGAAACTTGATATCGCTAGGAACTCTTGAAAAAGAGGGATATACCGTAGAATTGCAGTCGGGAAAAGTCAAGGTGATTAATGGTTCTAGGGTTATTATATCTGGAACCCGAAGGGAGAACTGTGTGTACTCTTTGGATGGCCATGCATTGGCCGTGAGCTTAATGCTAGTGTTG
The DNA here is from genome assembly GCA_025667525.1 of Glebionis coronaria. NCBI lineage: Eukaryota > Viridiplantae > Streptophyta > Magnoliopsida > Asterales > Asteraceae > Glebionis > Glebionis coronaria. The sequence continues at coordinate 531,841,174 of CM046875.1, read as the reverse complement.
AAGAAAAAGACAGTCTTGTGAAGGTTTGGCATAAAAGACTGGGACATATCAGCGAGGCGGGGCTACACATGCTGGAAAAGCATGATTTGTTTGGCAAGAAGAGTTTAGGTATGCTCGATTTTTGTGAGAATTATGTTTTGGGAAAGTCACATCGAGTTCGTTTCGGTGTAGGAAGGCACACTACTCAGGGAGTGATAGACTATGTTCATTCAGACTTATGGGGTCCGTCTCAGGTGGAATCATTGAGAGGTAAGAGGTATTTCTTATCTATTGTCGATGATTATTCCAGAAGGGTATGGGTTTATGTTCTCAGGTTCAAACACGAAGCATTTGAAAAGTTCAAAGAGTGGAAGCAGTTAGTAGAAAATCAGACTGGGAGGACGGTTAAGAAGCTTAGGACGGATAATGGTCTTGAGTTCTGTAACCGGGAGTTTAATCAGCTATGCACTGAGAGTGGGATTGCTAGACCTTTGAAAGTTGCCGAGACGCCGCAGCAGAATGGGTTAGCAGAACGGATGAATAGAACTCTCATGGACAAAGTACGCTGTTTATCAATACAGTGTGGATTGCCCAAGACCTTCTGGGCGGAAGCGACATGTACGGCCGCATATCTTATAAATAGGTCACCATCCACAACGATTGAGAAGAAGACACCTATGGAGATGTGGTCGGGACATCCTAGTGATTATGGGATGTTGAGGGTTTTCGGCTGTGTCGCGTATTCACACGTTAAACAAGGTAAGCTCGAGCCGAGAGCGGTAAAATGCGTTCTTTTGGGGTATCCTGAAGGTGTGAAGGGGTACAAACTATATAGGCTTGATAATGAATAACCTAAAATAGTCACAAGCATGAACGTAGTCTTCAATGAAAGTGTCATGTACAAAGACGCATTGAAGGATTCTAGGGCAGTATTGATTACAATAAATTATTTTCGCCGGTAGTTCGACACACATCTATTCGGGTTATACTTGCATTGACTGCGTGTAAAGATTATGAGCTGGAGCAGCTTGATGTAAAGACGACGTTTTTACATGGAAATCTTAAAGAAGTGATCTACATGAGGCAACCACCGGGATTTGAACAAGGTAACAAGGTATGTTTGTTAAAGAAATCTCTTTATGGTTTGAAGCAGTCACCTAGGCAATGGTACAAGAGGTTCGATGAGTATATGCTGAGCAACGGGTTTAAGCGTAGAAGTTACGACAGCTGCGTATATTACAGGAGTTATGCACCAGGGGAGTATATCTATCTATTGTTATATGTGGACGATATGCTGATTGCTTGTAAAAGCAAGGCTGAGATCGCGGCTACCAAGTCTTTGCTTAAAAGGGAGTTCGACATGAAAGAACTCGGGGAAGCAAAGAAGATTCTTGGTATGGAGATCGTCAGGGATCGGAGTCGCATGATTCTGAGGGTGTCACAATCCGGGTACGTTTATAAAGTTTTAAAAAGGTTTAGAATGGACAATGGGGAGTCGGTTTAGACACCATTGGATGGGCAATTTAAGTTGTTGTCGAAAGATTGCCCGGTTAGGGATTGTGATGTTGAAAGAATGAGTAAGGTGCCATATTCAAATGCGGTTGGGAGCTTAATGTACTTGATGGTATGCACGAGGCCAGACATAGCGTATGCAGTAAGTGTAGTTAGTAGATATTTGGCGAATCCGGGTAAACTCTGTTGGGAAGCAGTGAAGTGGGTTATGAAGTATTACAGGGCACTGTTAACGTGGGTTTGGTGTATGGGACAAATCGTGGCAATCATGTGGACGTAACAGGCTTTGTTGATTCAGACTACGCTAAAGATCCGGATAAAGGTAGGTCTCTCACTGCTTACGCATTTTTAGTACAGGGATGTGTTGTAAGCTTGAAAGCAACGCTACAACACGTGGTAGCTCTTTCAACTACAGAGGCGGATTATATGGCCCTTACGGAGGCTGTGAAGGAAGTTATTTGGCTAAGAGGACTCTTGGAAGAGTTGGGCGTGAAGCTCAACACCATTGCAGTTAATTGTGATAATAAGGGCGCGATTCACTTATCGCGGAATCATGTTTTTCATGAAAGGACAAAGCACATCAATGTGCGTTATCACTTTATTAGAGAAGTCTTGGAAGCGAAAACAATTGAAGTTTTGAAGGTGGGTACTGAACACAATGCTACGGATGCCTTGACGAAGGTGGTACCTGGACGCAAGTTACAACACTGCTTGGAGTTGCTGAGTGTTGGGATAGGCTAATATAGCCTAAGGTGGAAATTATTATGTATTTAGTCTATTTTCGCCTATGTCTAGGTCTAGGGTCAAGAGTCGAGTAAGCCTAATACTAGCTAAGAATAAAGGTCGGTTGGCAATGTCTAAGCCCAACCCGACCCGGAGTCATTCTTTCATAAACTAATCGTAAAGAGTCGATTGGGGATATCACCTTGTGTGTTTTACTTTTCTGTCGAGTCTGCATGTGTGACTTCAAGATCGTGTATTCCGCATCTAGTAATCAGGGTTGTAGGGATTAAACCCTACATTCATGATCAAATTAACACAAAGTTTTATATAATATTGTCTCTAAAATATTCTATATCCAGATCAACATAAGCTCGGTGGCAAACTTTATTTTCACATATATGTAATATACGTGGTCTAATCGACAACATGATCCACCCATAAGAGCAGCAGGAGTGGTGGCGTTTTTTGTCGCCATGGCGCGAGAAATGTCTTTGGTGCGAGACTTCGTGAGTTGATGTCATAACTTTCGCGCCGCGATTACCCGCCCACGTAGTAGATTTAATTTTTGGATCTAAAGAGTATATATCTTATATGACACTGAAAATACCTTTATAGCACAAAAAATACCAATGTCACTGAAAATGGTGTCATAGCATTTTTTGTGTCATAACTTATGTTACTAATGTGACACCACTTTTTGAATATGATACCAACTCTATGACACGATCGTTATTTGTGCTTTAACTTTTTGTCGACTCCTTTTTATTAAAGTTAGAAGAAATTATAGGATAAGACTTTTAAATTTTAATTTGACGTGTAATGTGTCACGAATACTTTTTTAGAAAATAACCTAAAAAATCAAAACAAGCCTTAGAAATATCGTCAAAACTATAGGTGAAGATTGCAAGCTGACGATATAACAACCCTTTTAGACCAGATAGTCCGACTTTCTCAGGTTTTCGTAATCGTAACCATCTTTCCAATCACATAAATCTTTTTTCAATAGCAATACATTCTAAAAAAAGTGAAAGATAATCAGCCATTCTAAAAGCGCTAGCTTCCCGCCTCCTTCATTCCTACTGCCTCTTTCAGTGAGTAGTTCGATCTCTTCCTTTTTCTTTTTATAAACATAAAATGACTGATTGGTTTGCACAACAAACTTACAAACGAGACTATTCTATGGATGACCCCCTTCCTCCCATTCGGGTTGTGTTGACCTAAAAGGACACTAAGAATAAATGGAATCGCTTGGAAGTTGTTTGAAGTTTACGCACGAACCAATTTAAGCTATTCTGGTTTCTTATTAAGCGTGAGCATACGCTCTCCTAATCACAAGTTAATTCACACAACAAGCAAATCATTTGCATACTTAGAAAACGTCCACTATGTTAATCGCGCATGTAACATAGAACAATTATTTGACGACTCTAAATGTTCGTCACCTTCATCTCTTTCAGCCATGCAGAGCTCTAAAGTGGTAGAGCCAGTAGAAACCAGAGCCCGAAGTGGAAAAATCTAATAAGAAAGCTTGTTCAAGAAAGCAAGAAATGTATATATGAGTCACTACAAAATAAGACATTTACTTACTAATAAGATTACAATTATTTAAGTCAGTATAACTTTTCTTTACTAAAACGCAATAAATATAAGAGTAAGCAAAAGAAACCCATCACTTTTGCTTACTCTTTTTCCGACTAAAAAAAAGTTATCAAAAGTTTTAGAGGGTGTTTGGTTTAGCTTATATAGTGGGCTTATAAGCTTATTAGCTTATATAAGCTTATAAGCCGAAATTAAGTGTTTGGTTAAGCTTATATAAGTGGGCTTATAAGCTTATATGTGGGTGTTTTGGTAAGCCATAAAAGTGAGGCTTTTATAACAAAAGGTAGGCTTACATAACAATAATATATAAAAAAACTTTTATACCCCACATTTAATAACTACATCATTTAATACTCATGGACTTTTTTGTCATTTAACTTATTAATTTTGATGAGCTAAACCAAACACTAAATTTGGGCTTATAAGCTTATGATATATAAGCCATAAATGACTTATATAATATAAGCCTAACTCAACTAATAAGCTTAACCAAACACCCCCTTACACTTTTGCTTACTCTTTTTTGAGTAAGAATAAACTTTTAGTGCTCCTCTCTATTGTTTACTCTTTTTCATAAGAGTATGAGTTTGAGTTGATAAAAATAAGTTTTGATAACTCTTTTTAATAGAAAATTAGTAGAAAATACTTTTGTTTACTCTTTTTTATTAAGAATATACTTTTAGTGCTCCTCTCTATTACTTACTTTTTCACATGTAAATTAGTAAGCAAATGTCATAAATTTTGTAATGAGTCCTCAAAGCCTTTTGTATTTTGATATCATGTTGTTAGTTACTCGTTGAATTTTGATGAAGGAACTCATAGCGATGAATATTATTAGTATGCTTCTAAATGCTCTATAAGTTTAAGTGAATGCTAGAACAGTGTTAAGTTTAGAAATGTAAATGAAATATATTGATCGATCTTAAGTACATTTTTCTCAATAATCAGTACTCCTATTTTGTTGAAGAGTTTAGTTTTCACATTCTCGCAACTACGCTAGATAAAATAGTTGTCCTTAAACTCAACTAGCGTGATAGTCGTGCGCGCAATACATCTTAGATACAAATTGATCTTGTAATCAACGGTATTACGAAGTTTGTGATAATTAACGGTGACAGTCATTTGTAACTAGCTTGCCGGTACATTTACCTACATCTAATCATGAATTATCTCGCGCAATATAAGCTAGAGATTGAGTTATAATAAAGATTATTTTGCAAACACAAATAAATAAGGTTTTGTAAATAGCTATAACGATTGCAAACTTCCATTCAATATCACGATACAACCCATTTGTCTCTCCTTGAAATAAAAGACCAATACAACCAACTCCTGGAGAACCTTATCGCTTCCATCTATGCAGCTCGGTCACAAAGAATATACGCGAACAAAAAGAAGTGATCAGTGGAGCCATAGGTGGAGCAAGCTCATTAACAACATGTTTGACGAAAGCAAAGGAAATGATATACAGAGCCTCAAACCCATTGATATTTAGGTATATGATGCCATTAATTAGTTGCTCACTTAATTACTTCTGTTGAATGGAACCATTGCGGCGAATTCTATCATCGTGAATGTCGATTCTTGCAAGTATTAGCTAGGAGAATGCAGCTAAGAACATATATGTGCTTATGTTATTGTGTAATGCAAAATTTTATTTTGTTTATATAAGCTAGTCATTTGGGAATTTTTGATACGGGGATATACGCAACAAAATGTACACTTAGCTAAATTTGCATTGCGTTGAAGATAATGAAGATCATGGAGATATGTGGTTGTTCGTTTGATGTTCTAAAAAATATTTAATATAATTATAGTTTGTTCATTTTTCTACTGGTCGTATTATTTTTGTATTGTTACGTTTTCTCTTGTGTTATATACTAACATTAGTTTCGTCATGATTAGGGTGATGCGGTCGTTCCATCAGTTTCGTGCATGGATGTAGGTGATGCGGTTGTTCCATCGGTTTTCTTTGTGGAAGGATCTATTATTCAAGATATTAGGTCGATTTTAGTGCAACGAGGATATCCATATCTAGTCTTATGGATCGGATTATACCTAGTAACTCGATACCTTTCAGGCCGGTCAACTGGAACTATGTTTCGATGTTGTTAACATGTTACATAGACAATCACTTGGGTTATATGGTGAAACAGTACGTAAAAATTTGTGCATCAACTTGACTTGTTCTAAGAGAGCTAGGAGTCATCACTTCAAGTGACTCTATTTTGGGGTGCCACGTCAGCGAAACTCACTCACTCACATGAAAAAAACAGGAGAGTTATCACTCCAAGTGATTTCCAGTTTTTTAGAATTTTACAAAACACCTCATAAACAAACTTAAATATTTCATTAATAACATTACAATACTTTTAAAATAAACGAACATAATAAAAAATACATACGAAAATTAAAAAATCATACGAAAATTAAAAAATCATACGACCCGCCGTTTAGTTTTCTTCATCTTCATATGCATCTTCATCTCCGTGGTCAATTTGATTCCAGATATGATCCATAAGGTTTTGTTGAATAGTTTGATGAGTTTCTCAGTCGCGTAGTTCTCTGTTTTTTCGGCGGTAAACCTCACACCGATCAACCCATGTTCGTTGCATATTTCTTGACGGGTTATCGTAATTTTATAAAACCTCCATACCCTGATATTTCTTGACGGGTTAACATTATATTGAACATTATCATATAACCTTTTTCTTTTCTTTTTGAAGAAGTATAAGATAGAAAATTTAGTCCGAAGTGGTATGTGTTGGGTCAATGATCGTTTGAAAGCTTGTAACAATACTGTAATCTTTTATCTGATGTGGAAAAAGAAAACACATAAATATATGTAGTAACCCACGTCACTCATGCATTGCATGATCCAAACATAAAGTTGATACTCGATTGGTCCACAAGATCGACCTATAACTTGACTTTTAAGTCGACTACCTTTTACTAAAGTTAGAAACAAGAGGTTAAGACTTAATTTGACGTCTTATGTGACTATAGAAATACTTTTTAGATAACCTAAAATATTAAAACAAGCTTTTAAAGAATTATGACTGTCGTCAAAACTATGTGTAAAGATAGTAAGCTGACGTTTTAACGACCCCATTACGCCGGTCGCACTATAAGAAAAATCACCTATAGTGACAGAACAAATTTCGTCACTAACAGTATTGAAATTCGTCACTGAGTCAGTTAGTGACCAAACCTGAAGTCATCACCAGTCGTCACTATAGCTCCGTCACTAATATGTTAGAGACGAAACGTAATTCGTCACAGATTAATGACGAAAAAATATGGCCACTTCTGGGTTAGAGTGATGACTTTTACCAAACTGTGAGTGAGGAATATTTGGTCACTATTTCTTCAAATTAGAGACCAAATTAGTCGTCACTACGCATGTCAACTAGTGACGAAATAAATGGTCACCCATATGTACAATACCAACTACTTAAAACCCCTAGAGACGAAATTTCGTCACTGATGTTCACAATAAGTGACGAGAAAGTCGTCACAGTGTGTTAGAGACCAAATATATGGTCACTAATATTAAACCTATAACAAAAAAAACACCAGATCCAGTTCTCATCTTTGTTTTACTGCTAAATGTTTTTACAAACAAACTATAATCTACCAATTATTCTAATGCAAATCTAACATAATAAGTTCATTTACACATAGTACGGTCAGAATTATATATGTACAGCATGGGAAAACATGCTTTCCTGCCATCTCCATCCACTGATTTGATCACACGTGTTCTGTGTGGAGCTCGATTCCCTTTAATCACATATGCGCTGCAACAAAGTCTCTAACCTGTATAATACAAATAAGTTAAGTACTCGAAATTCGTAGTGGGACATTGAAGTTGCATCTATATGAAAGTATTGAACTTACATCCTTAGGTTCGTCTTCCGGTGTATCATAAAGAACATCTAAGGCGTACATCATGTTCTTCTAGTTCAGGAAGAGTAACCTTTAATTTAGCCTCATTAACCTGCAATAAGTAAGTGCAGTCATGTAAAGATGATCTAACTAACTCAGAGATGCTAGTAAAGGGATTGAAATTACCTTCACCAACACTTTTTGTCCTATTTATTTTTAATTTAAAACTTGCAAAATAAATAATGTAAGAAAAACCATTATTATTGAAAACGAGCATCTTATCTTAACAAATAGAACTATTTAGGAGGTTGTAAGCATTTTACATAAAATTATTAATATCACATTGCATATTTAGCAAAATAATTTTAGTATCATGTTGTAGGCGCCTAAAATTACACAGATTTAATCAAGATGTTACTTTTATATGGCAACTCAAGTACCTTAGGGCATGCCTCTAAAACTTCGGCTATCCTCTGCGCAGTGGAATTCTGCTGCTCTACACGTAGCTTCAGTGTTTTCATGCCTTGAATGATTAGATATGCTGCATTCTGGTATAAAAAAAGATTAATAAATCAACACCAAATTAGCAAAAATCGACAAGATATTGTAGACAGTACAACATAAGATACTTACAGGAATGAGAGCACCACCTTAAAATGATGCTAGATAAGAATTTGAGAGTCTATTTCCATAGAACCTCTAACAGAAGCCGCAAGCACCTGAAAAATAATAACATGTTCCAACACTTTTTCATTTCGCCAAGATTGTGATTACTAGTAAATATTAGCTAAGTACTCAAAACATACATCATTGTGGCATACTTTGTGGCAGAGCCAGAGTTGACAATGCCCCTATAGACGCAGTACTCATGAACGAGTTTGTCAAGCATGGTGTGTTGGTGAGATCCAATCTCATCCGACACACTTCATTCTGTAACAGACATAAATTAGAAAAGGATAGCAAAAAATAATTGGTATGCACAAAACAAGGAGCTGAAAAAAGGCACGGCAATTGCATGAAAACATATGGAAAATTAAACGGAAATGATGAGGAATGATAAAATATATAGGCCACGTGTCGGGGCATATCAGTATAGAGTCTTACGATAAACATAGACAAAATTTGAAGCTCAATCAAAATATATCTAGCATCTACAAAGCATTAACTGAAGCAGGAACTTATCATTGATTTTCAATGATATATGTATATAAGTTCGATAAGTATTCAGAACACAACTTAATAGAATGAACTTTTCCTGTCTCGCATTGTCAAACTAGACATAGGTTAATATTATATGCCTCCTCGTAACAGTTAAAGTTTATGATCAAGGAATTAGACAGTCAATGTTGCAACGATTATCACACATGTGACATCAATACATGGTTCACTAGCTGAAGGATGTCTTGCTAAACTTAAATATTAAAGTGTGATTATAACGCAAGCTTACTTGGAATGCTTGAAATAGATCACCCTTTGCAAACTTTAAGCTAACAACCGCTCCTTGTCTTGTAAGCTGAACAGCATGTTCAAGGGCTTGTATGTCCACCTAATATCAGAAAAGAACAGCAAACTTAAACTATGAGCTTCACAGGCCGAATAGAAAATGATGATATATACCCGAACATGTTAGTAAACTTGCTGAAATCTAAACAAGCTAGAATATAAACAAATGAGTCAGATCCAGGGATGCTTCCTCAACAACTATGAACCCGTAGAGTGTGCATTCGCCTAAGGCCTGAGACCTAAAACTATATGTTTGTAGTTGGGTTGAACTTAAGATAAAGTTATCTAATTATAAGGAATGGTCAATAAAATACATTGTCTTACTTTTTGTTAGTCAAAAGGGTGGGTTACTATTTTAACCAAACACTTCTAGTGTCTAACAAGTGTGGCTATATAGCTAAATGCACATTTTTAGCTCTCCTACAGAGTGTCCGTAGCTAAATGCACATTCCAGGGTTCATAATCATTGACGTAAATCATGTGGAGTAGACTACTTAGTAAACGGGGAGCCTTCGCCAACAAGCATTGTTAGGGTTTCTTATCTTTTGACAGAACCATAGCCAAATGCACATTCCGCGGTCATGGTTCCTTTTTTTGACAGGGTAGACGAACCCATTGATCATTTGCGCGCTTTTCTCAAAATGATCTGATATGCATATATAACTGGTCATTATCATATACACACGTAACATACTATCACTCATAATACACTACATGAGCCAATTATTCAACATATGAGAAGACATATAAAGCTAGAACATAATAAATTTAACTAGATAATCAAATCAAGGAACGACCACCTCAATAGAAAGATTATACTAAGAATTTAGCAATGGGTTAAATCAGTCATAATATGGTCATACAAAGACCCTCTCCTTCGACTTCGAGAGTTTCCAAACAGCCAAATAAAAGATCTAATAAATAAATTTCCCATCTATGAGGTGAAACAAAACTAAGGGCTAGCAAAATGTGTTTCTAAAAGCAAGACGAAAACGTCAGTGTTTCTAGCAAAATGTAAATGTCAAAGATCCCCCCCCCCCCAAACACAATCATAATTTGCGCGGGATACCGTTATTACACATATTTGTGACAGAACATGATTTCTTTCTAATAAAAACATCACGATAACTTCCTCAAATGCAGCTAAACTAGAGCAAAACCACTTCTAAAAAATTCATAATAATCCTAATAAGAAATTAGCCAAAGGTCAATTAAACGAATCTAATACAATTATTGTTATTTCTAAACGCAAGTCTCAAGACAGAAAACGTCAAAATGAGCAAAATCTGGATTTCAAAGATCCCCTACACATACACAATCATGATTTGTGACCAATCCTTATTACAAATGTTTGTAACAGAGCATATCATAACTGATATCCCCTAATAATAACTCCCTCGAATGCGGCTAAACTATAATACTCCTAATAAGACGAGTTTCAATCTATGATGAACTTAGGTTATCTACACGAGAAAGGTTATCTACTAAGCGCACATCTTTTTTATTCTCTACATAGTCCCTATCGAAATTTCTTATCTTTCCCTTACGAGATAATCTTATATTGACTCACAACCATAAAATTTAGATATATTTCATTATAGTCAAATGATCTCGTATGACATTACTTAATTCTTTCTAACCAGTGACACATTACTTTCTTGCTTATAACATTATGAGATATACACACACAAACACGAAGGCAACAAAAATTTCTGTTCAATCATTAACTTCTTGAGTCCTTATTCCCAAGTGTATGTATTTTCACCAAGCTTATTTCATTCACATATGCTGCTACTTAAAAGGACATTTTTCTTTATTGGACTTTATTACACTCAAATAATCTCTACGTTCTACCATTTGGCTAACGAAATCACTTCTAAATGCGGTGACTACCAACATCCAACCATTTTGAGCTTTACTACAAGATGATTAGCTTATGCACATCAGACCTAACAATACTATAAACTAAAACCTGATGATATCCAACGAAATAAGCACACTTTAAACACGACTATTAAAAAACTAATTATTTGTCATGTATGTTGTGTTTGACCTGACTAGTCTAACCATAGCTATAATCCGTAAGAGTAAATTTAGGAAAAACTGAATTACCAGAAGTATATAATCCTAATCGTAAATTTGACGATTTTAATCTAATAACTACCTTTTAATCTACCAAACACATACAATCTCCTAAACTTTGACGATTATAATCAAACATATACAATCTCATATTGGAACGAACCTATGCTTGAATTCGTTTACTATTTAGCTATGCAAGAGTACTTCATATCCGAAACAAATTACGACATATTTCCACTTGAAAGCACATCAATCACAATAAAACATTTTACCAAACAATTTACCCATAGCTACTAACGCGTTCAGCGAAGCATTTCATCGAACACTTTGCGCACACGCTAACAAATTCACAGTAAATAAACAGTGTTTAGATCATTTTATGAGACCAGTAACAATATCACAACAAAACTATATAACAGTTTTGAGCCCGAATTGATGAGGATACCTTTTCGATTGAGAATCAAGGGTTACGGTGCCGCGATTGAACCACCGGAGTATCGCAGTTGGTGGTGGATTTTGAAAATACGATTGGTGAAACTGATTACGAGATTCAAATGGCAGTTGGTTATCCAATCGATGTGACGATCCATATTTAACTGTGTGTGGTTAGTGGTGTTTTGAGAGCGATGATATAAATTCTATTAGATTTGCTTATGTGGGTCGGACCTTGAGGTGGACTGGTGTAATGGGCTATTTAGAGTGGGCTTAATAAGTGTTATTTAATTGGTCTCAATAAGTGTTCTTCGGACTCAGAGTTATTTTTTTAAACTACGTCTGTTTTTTTAACTATGTCTATCTTTTTTCCCCAAGTTTCAAATTATTTTATAAATGTAAAAAAATGTTTTTTTTTGTTGTTTAAGTTATATAGTAAAAAAAATATGGTTTAATATTTGAGTTTATACTTTTACTTATTAATGAGAAAAAAATTCTGATATTTAGGTTTTTTTTTTCTCTATATATGTTTCAGGAAATTGAAACATATAATCATTTATGCGTAACGTATTTCTTCATGTGCGTAACGTATGATAGTGTGTACGAACATACGGATATGCAATTTTTAGTAAGTATGTACGTTATTTTATGAAATTAGCAAAAATAGTGACCAAAATTTCGTCACTGGTTGTGTAATGACCAAATTTTCGTCACTGCTTTTAAATAGAAATATCAAATATGTAATTTAGTGACTACATAATGACCACTTATGAGTTTCGTCACTGACTTTGTACTAGTGACGAAAAATAGTGACCATAAATTTATATCGTCGCTGATTAGTGACGAAATAAAAAAGTGATCACTTAATTTTGGTCACTAAAGCCTTTTTTTCTTGTAGTGGCCATAATGTTAAAGCATACGCTCTTCTATCAAATATTAAGATCATATCCATTTATCATATGACAAGTCAATTCATCTGTATACTTAAGAAATGGCCACTTTAACTGAAATCAAGTGCAATATCATGGAAGAACGATCATTCGATGGCTCTGAATGTTCGTCAACTTCATATGTGTCTGACCAAGAAGAGTTCAAAATTGGTAGAGCAATTTTGTCATGAACTATACAAGATAACTTCAGTGCTTGGACTAATTGTTACCTCTTATAGATACTCAACAATACTTAGGAGTAGCTCTTATTATTCTCTGGCAAAACTAAAACTTACGTTAGTCAGGGTCATAAAAAATAAACACAAAAGTTATGATTATACATGTACAAGAAACGATCCAACGCTCTATATAGTCTAGATTTCTTTAGAGCCCAACTAGAACATACTATTTTGCCTGCCTTCTAAGGATGTACGTAACTTATGACTGATAGAAGCTGTGACGCGTATCGCAAGTTTTTAGGCAGTTAAAGTTCGATATTTGTATCAAATTTTATATCATAGGTGAGAAAATAGCTTACCTTTGATAAGTTTTTGTGAATTTGTTACAGTGTTTTGTAACTATATAGGATATACACTACTACAAAACAGGGCAATAGCGACAGCCTTTTCCGTCGGAAATATGTCGGTATAGTTACTTTCCGACGGTTTTGTGACGGATAATGTCTGTCGCAGATTTCATGGTCGGTAATGGGTATCTGCCGGAATTCTGTCGGAAATAGCAACAAAAATATCTGTCAATTATGTCGGTAATTTTTTGTCGGAAATCTCTCGGAAAAATATCTGTCAAAATTCTGTCGGTGATACCTTCTTCAGAATTCAACCAGTAAAATACTTTCATATAACTGGACTGGCTATAGCTAAATTTTGTGTAACCTGGTATATAAAATAGCATTTATATGAAATAATAACTAAAAAGGTTCATTGAATTAAACATTTTTGTCTATATCATCCACATCCAAAAAGTTGCATTCGATTTAAAAGCCATGTCGAACCAATAAAAAACACAGTATACAAAAAGAAATTAAAATATCCAAACTAACAACAGGGTGTGGATTGTAAACTTCTTATACATCTAGCTAATGGCATTCCTCTTTCGTTGATACTCACTCTCTCTCAAGCTTCTTCATGATGCAAATAAGTCTCTACCTAATGCACTTCGTGGTCCTGACCCAAGAGAAGTGCCTGACAAGCAGCAAGGACTTTGGGATCTGTAGATGCTTGGTCAACTTTACTAATAACGCCAATTTTCCCTGTACCTATGTTAACCAGACAAAATTAAATTGACAATTTTAAAAAGATACATTAACAAATGACTACATGTATACTTTCTAGTTTCTACAAAGTTATAAGTAGTTAACTGTTATAATCCCGACAGGCTTTCTTCAGCAGCCAGTAAAAGATCAGCCATACTATGTCACTGTAGATACACATGAGCAATCTGTGACTTCACTGAAATGAACACTCATCAATCTTTTCGTTCTAATACAATAGCAGCCCCAACTTTTTACTAATAGTTCAAGAAAATATAACTGCATTTTAGATTACTTTGGTGCACAAAATTCAACAATAAAAAAGATTTAAAAATTTTTTTTTGCTTAAATATCAAGTTAGAGTTCTTTTTCGCCAAAGCATGCCAATATTATAACATATAGAAAATATGGCACTAGTAATTAAAAATCAGTGCCAATCATTTTGAACGAACACTCCTTTCAGAAAATATGTCAGCCTAGTCAAACTTGTCACAGCTTGGGGCAAACATATGTTTTTGTATAACAAAACAGAGAGTGAGAAATTTTAACACGATCTCAACCAAGTAACTTGAACAAAACCTAGTTAAATATACACATTAACAACATACATCTGAGAAGCAACTAATTTTCTACAAAATATATTTTCTACAAAATATATTTTTCGGTTCTCAGTTACTTACCTTTTCAGAGTCCTTGCAAATAGAATGACGACCACTGGTCACTGAACATTGCTGCAAGCATCAGATGAGGCTCCCACTAAGTTAATATCCACTGACCACGGTTTTGCATAGTTTCCCCCTGCTACACAAACAACCTCCATTAAACAACTATCATAATCCGAATCCCTATAAATACATAATCTAGATAGTAATTAGCTAAACTCTCAAATGTCATCTGCAGTTTTCTAAATTACGCACAAGTCTACGGATACTAATCTATCATAATCCGAATCCCTACGTAGATTTTATCTCCCACCACCCATCCGTCAACCACGAGTAGGTATAAATTTCAACCCATACTTATGCTAATGGGTATTTGTTACCCATAGATAAACCCATGGGTTGATGTAGTGCAAAGAAGTCTAAAACTATTGTTTAAAAGTACTTAAGCGCTACTTGCTAGAAGCAAGAGAACAAAACTTGGCCACATGTACCATGTTTTGACTCCACACCATCCAAGTTCATCTTCTATCGTTTATATTACTTGTTTTAATCAAGGTAAGATTATCTTAAGATGTCACAGCTGGTATGCCACATATAAAGGGAATACACAACATAATAGTTCTGTATACGGACTAGACTCTCCCCAGAACAGTAGCAAGCATGATTTGACCCGTCACTTCCTTTAATATAAATAAATCCTAACACATCATTTTCGGACAAATCAAATCAAATCATCAAATCAGTTTGAGCTTGAACATATTAAATCAGATCATAACTTAACTGCGAAACTTAAATCAACACATCAAGTCAAAGCCTAAACTATGAATGGGTCAATTTGGCTGGCCCCTTTATCTCAAATGGGTACAAACCAGTGGCATGGGTCTAACAAGCTGGAAGCTGACATTTGATTCATATCAAAACCTCCTATATTCTTCTACTAAGGCTTTGGTTACTATCTTTGTGATTATAATCAGCCCATTAACTTTTTATTATAAAGAATTATGATTTGGCCGAGAAAGTCTTAGCGGGTGAACCGAACCCGAATAAAAATGACCGGCTTCAGTCTGACATGTTCTCACCAGTGACCCATTAACAAACACGGCCGACTTGCCACCTGTACTTCAAAAGATGATAAATAAAGATGCTCCAAGAAGGTTGCATATAATCTTATAATACCTGCAACAGCGTCATACCCACTAGCATCCCCTTCCTCTCGCATGCTACTGTCCGTTCTCTGTTCAAGAATAAGATATATCTATCAATTTAGGGCCATCCAGGGGGGATCACAGAACATCTAATATAATATGATAGTGTGTATGAGAATACACATTTGGTACTGATTAAAACTTGCACATTAAACATACTACAAGAAAACAGAAAGACACAAAGGAATAAATAGGCCAATTCTTGTATTAGCAAAGCATGTATACTCCTATAATCTTATTGTTGAGCGATGTTTTTACCTCACATTGTAGCAAATGAGATTCAATAGATTTTTTGTAGGCCCCAACTACACCAGGTGAAACAGTATAAAACAGGTTCTCCTGCGTATAAAAGAAAACAAAACTATATAATCACTTAATTATTTAATTTATAAGTAAGAGGATACAAGTAAAATGATCAAATACAGTATCTCAAAATATATTATATCGTACACACGTATGTCTCATCCAGAATACGAGTCAAGATCATTTTATGTTGTTCTAATAATGTGTTGTGTAGCAAGGGCATACTTGGCGACATTAGGTGATCTGGTGATCTAATTGATCCTGCAGCAAACTTCGTTGCAGGAGGCCATAGTACTAAAGTAGTATAAAGATCTGAGATAAAACAAAAATGAAAAACCAGTGTTACAGGGGTTGGCTAATATATGCCACTAATCATATTCAAAACGTTACTATTAGTGACTAACCTTCACCATCGTTTCTTGCTTATAATCATATTCAAAACGTTTCAAATGGAGTTCAAGAACAGAGGGGAAATCAGTAAACAGCTAGTCTTTAGATGGGTAAATGATTTAAATTTTACTAACGAAAGAGTGTAAATAGCCTAAGAATTCTGACAAAGATGTAAACCGAGAAAAATTCTAAAAAAAACGGGTGTATTGATCTTAATATAGAGGAAAGAGACATTCTTGCATTATATGGTGATGACATATACGTTTGATTATAAAACTTAGGAATAAAACTTATGAATAAAACCTTTGCATCTTGATCTTGATATAAGGATGTGTTTAGAACGCTGTGTGTCATGGTTATCAAAAGTTAACCATTTAACATCATTTCAATGCGACACTTTAAAATACATTTTCATTCAGGTCGTCTACAATCTTATTATGTAGCGTTGAACAATACTGATATTTTGAACGCACAATACATTGCAAGTTGCCAGCTCATCAGTTTATATAATATTTTCTTCTCATTTAAGGTGTTCCTTGGCACACCTTTTTTGAGCTAAAATCAAAGCTTAATCATCACTATCATCCCCTAATCCACAAAACATGTTGAAATCGAATCACTAATCCTTCCTACCGTATCAATAACAACTAACATATTTTTACATGCATTTTTTACTTAGATAATTAGCTTGTTTTTGCTTCGTTTACTATCTATATATAATAAATTCACAGATGCTTCCTACTGTATCAATCACAATCAAATCCTTGGATCAAATCCTTCTTATTTACGTATGTAAACGAAGCCACAAAACAAGTTAATAATAAAATCAATATAAACGAAGTTAATTATCCTTCCTAATTATCTATGTAAACAAAGCCAAAGCAAGTTAATTATCTATGTAAACAAAGCCACAAAACAAGTTAATAATATAATGAAATCCTTCCTATGTATCAAATCACAATTAAACCACTAATCATTCTCTAAACATATCACGGCATTTAGCAATAAGCTTATATAATCAAATCATTTAGCAATAAGCTCATACAAGCTCATATAATCAAATCCTAACTGAATAAAATCACTTAATCTCATATAATCAAATCATTTAGCAATAAATGAATTAAATTAGGGCAAAGCTAAAATCGATTTTAACCTTTAAATTAGGGTAATCGATGGTGGCCGATGGTGGAGACGATGGCGGGCGATGGTTAGAGACGATGGCGGGCGATGGTGGAGACGATGGTTGGAGATGTGTGTGAAATGAAAATGGTTGGAGATGTGTGTAAAAAGTGATTTGTAAAAATCGTTTGTAACATTTTATGGAAGGAATTGTAAAAATGCTTATCGTAAAATATGGAAGATTTGTAAAAAGGAATTTGTAGTGGTATTTAAGTGTTTAAAATATTTTATGGAAATTGTTAATATTTAAGTTACAACCAATGTTTTGAAACTTGGTTTCAAATCGACTCGGTCGAGTAACCGGGTTCGGGTCAATCTGAGTCGATCCGGTCAACCCGCGTTAATCCAGTTTTTTAAAAAAAAAAATTTAAATTATTTTTAATAATTAACAAAAATTATATATAAAAATCATAAAAATTCCCGTATATTAAAGATATAAATTGTTTACCAACTAATATAATATGTAAAAATAAAATTTCGTCGCAAATACACAAAATTTACATATTTTTTAGAAAAAAAAAACCCGAAAAAATCAAAACCCGATCGGGTCTCGGGAACCCGGTTGAACCGGGTCACCCCAAACCCGGCAGGTCGAGGCAGGTTTCAAAAATGTAAAACTCACGTCAATATGATCCGTTTTTCCGGCTGAAACCGTATCAACCGGTTAACCCGGGTTTCAAAACATTGGTTACAACGTCAAGATTTGAAGTAATATGTAAGTGTTACGGATGGAAATCATCTTTCGTATTTGAATGTATTTTTAAGTTGAACTGCTTGTAATATTTAAGTATTTGTAAATATTGTTTCTAAGTAAAGAAATTTTTAAGTTTATGTGTTTGTCATATTTTATGTAAAAAGTGTACGTAAAAACTTAAGTGATTTTATGCTAAAAAAATTTTTTAAAGTGATTTTATGCGAAGTTTAACTTTATTTTTTATAAAAAATGTATTTTATTTAAGTTGGATAGCATAATTTAAATGTGTTGGGCTTTATATGAAAGCAAGATAGACTAACTAAGTTTAACAATATTCCATTTTACATAACAAAACTTCACTTTACCACATTAATAAGTTTCCGTCGGAAATCCGTTGCAAAAAGCTCAAAAATAGCTAATATCAACAATTTCCGAGTGAATAGTGACGGATAAACAAAGCTGTCGGTGTCCTGTCGGAAATTGGACGCAATGAAAGTTATTTACCGACGGATTTCCGTCGATATTGCTATCCCTCGGAACTCCGTCGGAAATCTGTTGGAAAAACGTTGCAAAAGAACGATCCAATCATCAGTCACTAATATGTTGGAATTTCGTCGGAAATTTGTGACGGAATTTTACCAGTCGGAAATTCCGTCGCTGTTGCTCAATTTTCTAGTAGTAGTGATATTACGATGTGTGTTATATCCACTACTACGTAAAGATGGATCTAAAAGTCGAAGACATGCAATAACCCTTTGCTTTTTTGTCCAATTCAGACCGTAGTTTTCTTTGAAATCTTTTATTATAATAATGGATAATGAGCGATACACCATCAACCATCTTACAAACCGAAGGCCAATACTCTTGTTTGCTTTTACGCTCTTTTGTAAAAGTAAACGTTACAAGATAAGTTTTGAGGACAATGAAATCATCACTGTTCTAAATAGGACCTTTAAGAGGTTAGTGGAAAGTGGTGATCATAACAAAATATTTTTAGATTTGTTATAAACTAGAATATCTTTGTTTCAAGGTGGATTGCGTCAATAACATGTAGGACTAGCAAAATATACGAGTGTCAATGTTAGAAAGTATGATAAAGTAATGTGATTCTAGTCATAATATAAGGCCGACAAAGTACGTGTAAAGATTGCAAACTGACGATATAATGACCCCTTTTACATCATGCAATTAAAGTAAACACATTTCGAGTTTACTATAAAATCCGTCGATTGGCAATTCAAATTTGCTTATCAATTTGTCATTCCAACAAACAATCACTCATTCCTCTCTTAATTTACTAAAGAAATGGACACTTTAGCTGATCTTAGTTGCTCCACAACTGAAGGAAGATCATCTAACTTTTCTGAATGTTCATCTCTTTCATCTGTTTCTGACCACAATATTGAGTTTGCACAAACGGATAATGGTAGAAGCACTAGCCGAAAGTGGAAGAAGCTATTGAAGAAACTAGTTCAACTAAGCAAGAAAAGTTTCTACGGATCTTCTAAGCCTGTGATATATGGGTACGACGCTGTTAGTTACTCGCTCAATTTTGATGACGGAAACCATAGTGATGAATATTATTTGTACCGATCTAGATGCTCTCAAGCATTAGGTGAATGCTCTTAGGACCAATTAGCTAGTAAATTAGCGACATCATTATGTACAAAATGTATTCTTTTGTTACGTTGTTCATATGCAATTAGTATTTTCAATTTAATGAAGTAAAGTGATCTCATATTTTATTTTGCAACCCAAGTAAGAAATTTGTAATGACGATAATGTGTAAACCAAATGTGTTTATTTTGATTAAGCTAGTCAACAGGGAAGTTGTTAAATGCCAAAAAAATGTACATTATAGAAAAGTGCCAGCATTAAAGATCATGTATTATGTGTTTGTAAAATATTCAACGCCAATATTTCATTTTTGCTTTACATTTTCTAGTTTTACCGTAAATGAAGTAAGCCCACGTCCTTCATTGTTATGTATTTAGTCTTTTTTCGCTTATGTCTAGGTCTATGGTCAATAGTCGAGTAAGCCTAATACTAGCTAAGAATAAAGGTCGGTTGGCAATGTCTAAGCCCAACCCGACCCAGAGTCATTCTTTCATAAACTAATCGTAAAGAGTCGATTGGGGATATCACTTTGTGTGTTTTACTTTTCTGTCGAGTCTGCGTGTGTGACTTCGAGATCGTGTATTCCGCATCTAGTAATCAGGGTTGTAGGGATTAAACCCTACAAGTGATATCAAGAGCTTGGTCAACGAGTGGCTGGTTACTAGGATCGATCGATGAGAGTATTGGTGTTTTTGTAAGCATCAAGGAGCAGCAGATCATCGACATTGAAAAGGGATCGGTGGTGGTTCTCCATCGCCGGTGTAGTGGCTGGTTTTTCTTTCGGAGGTTGCTTTTCTTTGTTAGAGAGAAGTAGGAGGAAGAAGACGGCTAAACATATATATCTAAAAGTCAGACCTTAGTTTTCTACTAAGGGCTTGTTATTACTTGGGCCAAGTTACTGGGTTTTTGGTCATATCAAGGATTTGGATTAAAAAAGATATATATCAGGCTATAAGATTTTGTTTTTATTAAATTAATTTTTATAAAATAAAGAGTTATTATTTTGTAGTATTTACACAAGGGGACTTCGTAATTCGTGATTGAGAGGTATAACGTATCACGAGGTTTAGCGAATTACCGAAGGAATTTTGTCGGTTTGTGATTGTGAGGTTTTTCACAAGGTTTAGCAAATCAACAAAAGGATAAAGAATGACAGGAGCCAAGTTTGACATCGAGAAATTCGATGGAACTGGCGATTTCGGTTATGGAGAATCAAGATGCTTTCTTTATTAATCCAGAACGGATGTGAAGAAGCTTTGGAGGTTTTACCCGCGAATATGGAAGCTGAAGAGAAATCTAAGCTTGATAAGAAAGTTCACAATGCCATGATTTTGTGTTTAGGTAACAAGATCCTGAGAGAGGTTACCGGGGAGACGACTGCAGCGGGGGTTTGGTCAAAGCTAGAGTCTTTGTATATGACAAAGTCATTGGCCAACAAGTTTTACCTGAAGAAGAAGTTGTATACATTCTACATGCCGACTGGAAGAAAGATTTCCGAGCATATAGATGAGTTCAACAAAATCGTTCTCGATTTAGCAAATATTGAGGTAAAATTCGAGGATGAAGATCTTGCTTTATTGTTACTCACTTCTTTACCAGAATCATACGAACACTTTGTGGATACCTTGCTTTGTGGACGGGAAGCTTTGACTTTGGAGGACGTGATGGCCACACTAAATTCAAAGGAAATCAAAGAAAGATCCAAGGCGAAGGGGGATGATGGTGAAGGGTTATACGTGAGGGGTAGAACTGATCGCTGGAATTCGCATCAGTCAAGGGGAAAGTCAAGATCAGTCTCGAGGTGGAAGACTCAAATGCTTTATTTGCCAATCTGAGGAGCACTTAAGAAGAGACTGTCCGAAGAATAATCGCAAGAAGTCAAAAGGTTACATCAAGAAAGATTATCAACCAAGCTCCAATGGTTCGATTTACGACGATTCTGAGGTAAAGATGGCGATGAGTGTAGAAAGACTGCAAGATTAGATCATGGATTCAGGAGGTTCATATCACATGTCACCCAGGTTAGATGTATTTTTTGATTTTCTGGAATGCGATAGGGGCAGCGTACTGTTGGGAGACAACATAGAGTGCAAGATAAGGGGTATTGGCAAGGTAAAGGTACAACTGAAAGATGGGTCAAGTTTTGTGTTACACAATGTCAGGTACATTCCTGAATTGAAAAGAAACTTGTTATCGCTAGGAACTCTTAAAAAAGAGGGATATACCGTAGAATTACAGTCGGGAAAAGTCAAGGTGATTAATGGTTCTAGGGTTATTATATCTGGAACGCGAAGGGAGAACTGTGTGTACTCTTTGGATGGCCATGCATTGGCCGTGAGCTTAATGCTAGTGTTGAAGAAAAAGACAGTCTTATGAAGGTTTGGCATAAAAGACTGGGACATATCAGTGAGGCGGGGCTACACGTGCTGGAAAAGCAGGATTTGTTTGGCAAGAAGAGTTTAGGTATGCTCGATTTTTGTGAGAATTATGTTTTGGGAAAGTCACATCGAGTCAGTTTCGGTGTAGGAAGGCACACTACTCAGGGAGTGATAGACTATGTTCATTCAGACTTGTGAGGTCCGTCTCAGGTAGAATCATTGGGAGGTAAGAGGTATTTCTTATCTATAGTTGATGATTATTCCAGGAGGGTATGGATTTATGTCCTCAGGTTCAAACACGAAGCATTTGGGAAGTTCAAAAAGTGGAAGCAGTTAGTAGAGAATTAGATTGGGAGGACGGTTAAGAAGCTTAGGACGGATAATGGTCTTGAGTTCTGTAACTGGGAGTTCAATCAGCTATGCACTGAGAGTGGGATTGCTAGACATTTGAAAGTTGCCGAGACGCCGCAGCAGAATGGGTTAGCAGAACGGATGAAAAGAACTCTCATGGACAAAGTACGTTGTTTATCAATACAGTCTGGATTGCCTAAGACCTTCTGGGCGGAAGCGACATGTACGGCCGCATATCTTATAAATAGGTCACTATCCACAGCGATTGAGAAGAAGACACCTATGGAGATGTGGTCGGGACATCCTAGTGATTATGGGATGTTGAGGGTTTTCGGCTGTGTCGCGTATTCACACGTTAAACAAGGTAAGCTCGAGCCGAGAGCGGTAAAATGCGTTCTTTTAGGGTATCTTGAAGGTGTGAAGGGGTACAGACTATATAGGCTTGATAATGAATAACCTAAAATAGTCACAAGCAAGAACGTAGTCTTCAATGAAAGTGTCATGTACAAAGACGCATTGATGGATTCTAGGGAAGTATTGATTACAATGAAGTTTTTTCGCCGGTAGTTCGACACACATCTATTCGGGTTATACTTGCATTGACTGCGTGAAAAGATTATGAGCTGGAGCAGCTTGATGTAAAGACGGCGTTTTTACATGGAAATCTTGAAGAAGTGATCTACATGAGGCAACCACCGGGATTTGAACAAGGTAACAAGGTATGTTTGTTAAAGAAATCTCTTTATGGTTTGAAGCAGTCACCTAGGCAATGGTACAAGAGGTTCGATGAGTATATGCTGAGCAACGGGTTTAAGCGTAGCAGTTACGACAGCTGCGTATATTACAGGAGTTATGCACCAGGGGAGTATATCTATCTATTGTTATATGTGGACGATATGCTGATTGCTTGTAAAAGCAAGGCTGAGATCGCGGCTACCAAGTCTTTGCTTAAAGGGAGTTCGACATGAAAGAACTCGGGGAAGCAAAGAAGATTCTTGGTATGGAGATCGTCAGGGATCGGAGTCGCATGATTCTGAGGGTGTCACAATCCGGGTACGCTTCTAAAGTTTTAAAAAGGTTTAGAATGGACAATGGGGTGTCGGTTTAGACACCATTGGATGGGCAATTCAAGCTGTTGTCGAAAGATTGCCCGGTTAGGGATTGTGATGTTGAAAGAATGAGTAAGGTGCCATATTCAAATACGATTGGGAGCTTAATGTACTTGATGGTATGCACGAGGCCAGACATAGCGTATGTAGTAAGTGTAGTTAGCAGATATTTGGCGAATCCGGGTAAACTCCATTGGGAAGCAGTGAAGTGGGTTATGAAGTATTTACAGGGCACTGTTAACGTGGATTTGGTGTATGGGACAAATCGTGGCAATCATGTGGACGTAACAGGCTTTGTTGATTCAGACTACGCTAAAGATCCGGATAAAGGTAGGTCTCTCACTGCTTACGCATTTTTAGTACAGGGATGTGTTGTAAGCTTGAAAGCAACGCTACAACACGTGGTGGCTCTTTCAACTACAGAGGCGGATTATATGGCCCTTACGGAGGCTGTGGAGGAAGCTATTTGGCTAAGAGGACTCTTGGAAGAGTTGGGCGTGAAGCTCAACACCGTTGCAGTTAATTGTGATAATAAGGGCGCGATTCACTTATCGTGGAATCATGTTTTTCATGAAAGGACAAAGCACATCAATGTGCGTTATCACTTTATTAGAGAAGTCTTGGAAGCGAAGACAATTGAATTTCTGAAGGTGGGTGCTGAACACAATGCTACGGATGCCTTGACGAAGGTGGTACCTGGACGCAAGTTACAACACTGCTTGGAGTTGCTGAGTGTTGGGATAGGCTAATATAGCCTAAGGTGGAAATTATTATGTATTTGGTCTATTTTCGCCTATGTCTAGGTCTAGGGTCAAGAGTCGAGTAAGCCTAATACTAGCTAAGAATAAAGGTCGGTTGGCAATGTCTAAGCCCAACCCGACCCAGAGTCATTCTTTCATAAACTAATCGTAAAGAGTCTATAGGGGATATCACCTTGTGTGTTTTACTTTTCTGTCGAGTCTGCGTGTGTGACTTCGAGATCGTGTATTCCGCATCTAGTAATCAGGATTGTAGGGATTAAACCCTACATTCATGATCAAATTAACACAAAGTTTTATATAATATTGTCTCTAAAATATTCTATATCCGGATCAACATAAGCTCGGTGGCAAACTTTATTTTCACATATATGTAATATACGTGGTCTAATCGGCAACATGATCCACCCATAAGAGCAGCAGGAGTGGTGGCGTTTTTTGTCGCCATGGCGCGAGAAATGTCTTTGGTGCGAGACTTCGTGAGTTGATGTCATAACTGTCGCGCCGCGATTACCCGCCCACGTAGTAGATTTAATTTTTGAATCTAAAGAGTATATATCATATATGACACTTGAAATACCTTTATAGCACAAAAAATACCAATGTCACTGAAAATGGTGTCATAGCATTTTTTGTGTCATAACTTATGTTACTAATGTGACACCACTTTTTGAATATGATACCAACTTTATGACACGATCGTTATTTGTGCTTTAACTTTTTGTCGACTCCTTTTTTATTAAAGTTAGAAGAAATTATAGGATAAGACTTTTAAATTTTAATTTGACGTGTAATGTGTCACGAATACTTTTTTAGAAAATAACCTAAAAAATCAAAACAAGCTTTAGAAATATCGTCAAAACTATGTGTGAAGATTGTAAGCTGACGATATAACAACCCTTTTAGACCAGATAGTCCGACTTTCTCAGGTTTTCGTAATCGTAGCCATCTTTCCAATCACATAAATCTTTTTTCAATAGTAATACATTCTAATAAAAGTGAAAGATAAGCAGCCATTCTAAAAGCGCTAGCTTCCCGCCTCCTTCATTTCTACTGCCTCTTTCAGTGAGTAGTTCGATCTCTTCCTTTTTCTTTTTATAAACATAAAATGACTGATTGGTTTGCACAACAAACTTACAAACGAGACTATTATATGGATGACCCCCTTCCTCCCATTCGGGTTGTGTTGACCTAAAAGGACACTAAGAATAAATGGAATCGCTTGGAAGTTGTTTGAAGTTTACGCACGAACCAATTTAAGCTATTCTGGTTTCTTATTAAGCGTAAGCATACGCTCTCCTAATCACAAGTTAATTCACACAACAAACAAATCATTTGCTTACTTAGAAAACGTCCACTATGTTAATCGCGCATGTAACATAGAACAATTATTTGACGACTCTAAATGTTCGTCACCTTCATCTCTTTCAGCCATGAAGAGCTCTAAAGTGGTAGAGCCAGTAGAAACCGGATCCCAAAGTGGAAAAAGCTAATAAGAAAGCTTGTTCAAGAAAGCAAGAAATGTATATATGAGTCACTACAAAATAAGACATTTAATTACTAATAAGATTACAATTATTTAAGTGAGTATAATTTTTCTTTACTAAAACGCAATAAATATAAGAGTAAGCAAAAGAAACCCATCACTTTTGCTTACTCTTTTTCCGACTAAAAAAAAGTTATCAAAAGTTTTACACTTTTGCTTACTCTTTTTTGAGTAAGAATAAACTTTTAGTGCTCCTCTCTATTGTTTACTCTTTTTCATAAGAGTATAAGTTTGAGTTGATAAAAATAAGTGTTGATAACTCTTTTTAATAGAAAATTAGTAGAAAATACTTTTGCTTACTCTTTTTTAGTAAGAATATACTTTTAGTGCTCCTCTCTATTACTTACTTTTTCACATGTAAATTAGTAAGCAAATGTCATAAGTTTTGTAATGAGTCCTCAAAGCCTTTTGTATTTCGATATCATGTTGTTAGTTACTCGTTGAATTTTGATGAAGGAACTCATAGCGATGAATATTATTAGTATGCTTCTAGATGCTCTATAAGTTTAAGTGAATGCTAGAACAGTGTTAAGTTTAGAAATGTAAATGAAATATATTGATCGATCTTAAGTACATTTTTTTCAATAATCAGTACTCCTATTTTGTTGAAGAGTTTAGTTTTCACATTCTCGCAACTACGCTAGATAAAATAGTTGTCCTTAAACTCAACTAGCGTGATAGTCGTGCGCGCAATACATCTTAGATACAAATTGATCTTGTAATCAACGGTATTACGAAGTTTGTGATAATTAACCGTGACAGTCATTTGTAACTAGCTTGCCGGTACATTTACCTACATCTAATCATGAATTATCTCGCGCAATATAAGCTAGAGATTGAGTTATAATAAAGATTATTTTGCAAACACAAATAAATAAGGTTTTGTAAATAGCTATAACGATTGCAAACTTCCATTCAATATCACGATACAACCCATTTGTCTCTCCTTGAAATAAAAGACCAATACAACCAACTCCTGGAGAACCTTATCGCTTCCATCTATGCAGCTCGGTCACAAAGAATATACGCGAACAAAAAGAAGTGATCAGTGGAGCCATAGGTGGAGCAAGCTCATTAACAACATGTTTGACGAAAGCAAAGGAAATGATATACAGAGCCTCAAACCCATTGATATTTAGGTATATGATGCCATTAATTAGTTGCTCACTTAATTACTTCTGTTGAATGGAACCATTGCGGCGAATTCTATCATCGTGAATGTCGATTCTCGCAAGTATTAGCTAGGAGAATGCAGCTAAGAACATATATGTGCTTATGTTATTGTGTAATGCAAAATTTTATTTTGTTTATGTAAGCTAGTCATTTGGGAATTTTTGATACGGGGATATACGCAACAAAATGTACACTTAGCTAAATTTGCATTGCGTTGAAGATCATGGAGATATGTGGTTGTTCGTTTGATGTTCTAAAAAATATTTAATATAATTATAGTTTGTTCATTTTTCTACTGGTCGTATTATTTTTGTATTGTTACGTTTTCTCTTGTGTTATATACTAACATTAGTTTCGACATGATTAGGGTGATGCGGTCGTTCCATCAGTTTCGTGCATGGATGTAGGTGATGCGGTTGTTCCATCGGTTTTCTTTGTGGAAGGATCTATTATTCAAGATATTCGGTCGATTTTAGTGCAACAAGGATATCCATATCTAGTCTTATGGATCGGATTATACCTAGTAACTCGATACCTTTCAGGCCGGTCAACTGGAACTATGTTTCGATGTTGTTAACATGTTACATAGACAATCAATTGGGTTATATGGTGAAACAGTACGTAAAAATTTGTGCATCAACTTGACTTGTTCTAAGAGAGCTAGGAGTCATCACTCTAAGTGACTCTATTTTGGGGTGCCACGTCAGCGAAACTCACTTACTCACTCACATGAAAAAAAACAGGAGAGTTATCACCCCAAGTGATTTCCAGTTTTTCAGAATTTTACAAAACACCCCATAAACAAACTTAAATATTTCATTAATCATAACCAACATTACAATACTTTTAAAATAAAACGAACATAATAAAAAATACATACGAAAATTAAAAAATCATACGCAAATAAAAAAATCATAGGACCCGCCGTTTAGTTTTCTTCATCTTCATATGCATCTTCATCTCCGTGGTCAATTTGATTCCAGATATGATCCATAAGGTTTTGTTGAATAGTTTGATGGGTTTCTCAGTCGCGTAGTTCTCTGTTTTTTCGACGGTAAACCTCACACCGATCAACCCATGTTCGTTGCATATTTCTTGACGGGTTATCGTAATTTTCTAAAACCTCCATACCCCTGATATTTCTTGACGGGTTAACATTATATTGAACATTATCATGTAACCTTTTTCTTTTCTTTTTGAAGTAGTATAAGATAGAAAATTTAGTCCGAACTGGTATGTGTTGGGTCAATGATCGTTTGAAAGCTTGTAACAATACTGTAATCTTTTATCTGATGTGGAAAAAGAAAACACATAAATATATGTAGTAACCCACGTCACTCATGCATTGCATGATCCAAACATAAAGTTGATACTCGATTGGTCCACAAGATCGACCTATAACTTGACTTTTAAGTCGACTACCTTTTACTAAAATTAGAAACAAGAGGTTAAGACTTAATTTGACGTCTTATGTGACTATAGAAATACTTTTTAGATAACCTAAAATATTAAAACAAGCTTTTTAAAGAATTATGACTGTCGTTAAAACTACGTGTAAAGATAGTAAGCTGACGTTTTAACGACCCCATTACGCTGGCCGCACTACAAGAAAAATCACCTATAGTGACAGAACAAATTTCGTCACTAACAGTATTGAAATTCGTCACTAAGTCAGTTAGTGACCAAACCTGAAGTCATCACCAGTCGTCACTATAGCTCCGTCATTAATATGTTAGAGACGAAACGTAATTCGTCACAGATTAATGACGAAAAAAATGGCCACTTCTGGGTTAGAGTGACGACTTTTACAAAACTGTGAGTGAGGAATATCTGGTCACTATTTCTTCAAATTAGAGACCAAATTAGTCGTCACTACGCATGTCAACTAGTGACGAAATAAATGGTCACCCATCTGTACAATACCAACTACTTAAAACCCCTAGAGACGAAATTTCGTCACTGATGTTCACAATAAGCGACGAGAAAGTCGTCACAGTGTGTTAGAGACCAAATATATGGTCACTAATATTAAACCTATAACAAAGAAAAAACACCAGATCCAGTTCTCATCTTCGTTTTACTGCTAAATGTTTTTACAAACAAACTATAATCTACCAATTATTCTAATGCAAATCTAACATAATAAGTTCATTTACACATAGTACGGTCAGAATTATATATGTACAGCATGGGAAAACATGCTTTCCTGCCATCTCCATCCAGTGATTTGATCACATGTGTTCTGTGTGGAGCTCGATTCCCTTTAATCACATATGCGCTGCAACAAAGTCTCTAACCTGTATAATACAAATAAGTTAAGTACTCGAAATTAGTAGTGGGACATTGAAGTTGCATCTATATGAAAGTATTGAACTTACATCCTTAGGTTCGTCTTCCGGTGTATCATAAAGAACATCTAAGGTGTACATCATGTTCTTTTAGTTCAGGAAGAGTAATCTTTAATTTAGCCTCATTAACCTGCAATAAGTAAGTACAGTCATGTAAAGATGATCTAACTAACTCAGAGATGCTAGTAAAGGGATTGGAATTACCTTCACCAACACTTTTTGTCCTATTTATTTTAAATTTAAAACTTACAAAATAAATAATGTAAGAAAAACCATTATTATTAAAAACGAGCATCTTATCTTAACAAATAGAACTATTTAGGAGGTTGTAAGCATTTCACATAAAATTATTAATATCACATTGCATATTTAGCAAAAAATTTGAGTATCATGTATCATGTTGTAGGCGCCTAAAATTACACAAATTTAATCAAGATGTTACTTTTATATGGCAACTCAAGTACCTTAGGGCATGCCTCTAAAACTTCGGCTATCCTCTGCGCAGTGGAATTCTGCTGCTCTACACGTAGCTTCAGTGTTTTCATGCCTTGAATGATTAGATATGCTGCATTCTGGCATAAAAAAAGATTAATAAATCAACACCAAATTAGCAAGAATCGACAAGATATTGTAGACAGTACAACATAAGATACTTACAGGAATGAGAGCACCACCTTAAAATGATGCTAGATAAGAATTTGAGAGACTATTTCCATAGAACCCCTAACAGAAGCCGCAAGCACCTGAAAAATAATAACATGTTCCAACACTTTTTCATTTCACCAAGATTGTGATTACTAGTAAATATTAGCTAAGTACTCAAAACATACATCATTGTGGCATACTTTGTGGCAGAGCCAGAGTTGACAATGCCCCTATAGACGTAGTACTCATGAACGAGTTTGTCAAGCATGGTGTGTTGGTGAGATCCAATCTCATCCGACACACTTCATTCTGTAACAGACATAAATTAGAATAGGATAGCAAAAAATAGTTAGTATGCACAAAACAAGGAGCTAAAAAAAGGCACGGCAATTGCATGAAAACATATGGAAAATTGAACGGAAATGACGAGGAATGATAAAATATATAGGCCACTTATCGGGGCATATCAGTATAGAGTCTTACGATAAATATAGACAAAATCTGAAGCTCAATCAAAATATATCTAGCATCTACAAAGCATTAACTGAAGCAGGAACTTATCATTGATTTTTAATGATATATGTATATAAGTTCGATAAGTATTCAGAACACAATTTAACAGAATGAACTTTTCCTGTCTCGCATTGTCAAACTAGACATATGTTAGTATTATATGCCTCCTCGTAACAGTTAAAGTCTATGATCAAGGAATTAGACAGTCAATGTTGCAACGATTATCACACATGTGACATCAATACATGGTTCACTAGCTGAAGGATGTCTTGCTAAACTTAAATATTAAAGTGTGATTATAACGCAAGCTTACTTGGAATGCTTGAAATAGATCACCCTTTGCAAACTTTAAGCTAACAACCGCTCCTTGTCTTGTAAGCTGAACAGCATGTTCAAGGGCTTGTATGCCCACCTAATATCAGAAAAGAACAACAAACTTAAACTATGAACTTCACATGCCGAATAGAAAATGATGATATATACCCGAACATGTTAGTAAACTTGCTGAAATCCAAACAAGCTAGAATATAAACAAATGAGTCAGATCCAGGGATGCTTCCTCAACAACTATGAACCCGTAGAGTGTGCATTCGCATAAGGCCTGAGACCTAAAACTATATGTTTGTAGTTGGGTTGAACTTAAGATAAAGTTATCTAATTATAAGGAATGGTCAATAAAATACATTGTCTTACTTTTTGTTGGTCAAAAGGGTGGGTTACTATTTTAACCAAACACTTCTAGTGTCTAACAAGTGTGGCTATATAGCTAAATGCACATTTTTAGCTCTCCTACAGAGTGTCCGTAGCTAAATGCACATTCCAGGGTTCATAATCATTGACGTAAATCATGTGGAGTAGACTACCTAGTAAACGGGGAGCCTTCGCCAACAAGCATTGTTAGGGTTTCTTATCTTTTGACAGAACCATAGCCAAATGCACATTCCACGGTCATGGTTCCTTTTTTTAACAGGGTAGATGAACCCATTGATCATTTGCGCGCTTTTCTCAAAATGATCTGATATGCATATATAACTGGTCATTATCATATACACACGTAACTTACTATCACTCATAATACACTACATGAGCCAATTATTCAACATATGAGAAGACAAAGCTAGACATAATAAATTTAACTAGATAATCAAATCAAGGAACGACCACCTCAATAGAATGATTATACTAAGAATTTAGCAATGGGTTAAATCAGTCATAATATGGTCATACAAAGACCCTCTCCTTTCGACTTCGAGAGTTTCCAAACAGCCAAATAAAATATCTAATAAATAAATTTCCCATCTATGAGGTGAAACAAAACTAAGGGCTAGCAAAATGTGTTTCTAAAATCAAGACGAAAACGTCAGTGTGTCCAGCAAAATGTAAATTTCAAAGATCCCCCCCCCCAAAACACAATCATGATTTGCGCGGGATACTGTTATTACAGATATTTGTGACATAACATGATTTCCTTCTAATAAAAACATCACGATAACTTCCTCAAATGCAGCTAAACTAAAGCAAAACCACTTCTGAAAAATTCATAATAATCGTAATAAGAAATTAGCCAAAGGTTAATTAAACGAATCTAAGACAATTATTGTTATTTCTAAAAGCAAGTCTCAAGACAGAAAACGTCAAAATGAGCAAAATCTGGATTTCAAAGATCCCCTACACATACACAATCATGATTTGTGACCAATCCTTATAACAAATGTTTGTAACAGAACATATCATAACTGATATCCCCCTAATAATAACTCCCTCGAATGCGGCTAAACTATAATACTCCTAATAAGACGAGTTTCAATCTATGATGAACTTAGGTTATCTACACGAGAAAGGTTATCTACTAAGCGCACATCTTTTTTATTCTCTACATAGTCCCTATCGAAATTTCTTATCTTTCCCTTACGAGATAATCTTATATTGACTCACAACCATAAAATTTAGATATATTTCATTATAGTCAAATGATCTCGTATGACATTACTTAATTTTTTCTAACCAGTGACACATTACTTTCTTGCTTATAACATTATGAGATATACACACACAAACACGAAGGCAGCAAAATTTTCCGTTCAATCATTAACTTCTTGAATCCTTATTCCCAAGTTTATGTATTTTCACCAAGCTTATTTCATTCACATATGCTGCTACTTAAAAGGACATTTTTTCAACTTTATTGGACTTTATTACACTCAATTAATCTCTACGTTCTACCATTTGGCTAACGAAATCACTTCTAAATGCGGTGACTACCAACATCCAACCATTTTGAGCTTTACTACAAGATGATTAGCTTATGCACATCAGACCTAACAATACTATAAACTAAAACCTGATGATATCCAACGAAATTAGCACACTTTAAACCCGACTATTAAAAAACTAATTATTTGTCATGTATGTTATGTTTGACCTGACTAGTCTAACCATATCTATAATCCGTAAGAGTAAATTTAGGCAAAACTGAATTACCAGAAGTATATAATCCTAATCGTAAATTTGATGATTTTAATCTAATAACTACCTTTTAATCTACCAAACACATACAATCTCCTAAACTTTGACGATTATAATCAAACATATACAATCTCATTTGGAACGAACCTATGCTTGAATTCGTTTACTATTTAGCTATGCAAGAGTACTTCATATCCGAAACAAATTATGACATAATTCCACTTGAAAGCACATCAATCACAATAAAACATTTTACCAAACAATTGACCCATAGCTACTAACGCGTTCAGCGAAGCATTTCATTGAACACTTTGCGCACACGCTAACAAATTCACACACAGTAAATAAACAGTGTTTAGATCATTTTATGAGACCAGTAACAACATCACAACAAAACTATATAACAGTTTTGAGCCTGAATTGATGAGGATACCTTTTCGATTGAGAATCAAGGGTTACAGTGCCGCGGTTGAACCACCGGAGTATCGCAGTTGGTGGTGGATTTTGAAAATACGATTGGTGAAACTGATTATGAGATTCAAATGGCAGTTGGTTATCCAATCGATGTGACGATCCATATTTAACTGTGTGTGGTTAGTGGTGTTTTGAGAGCGATGATATAAATTCTATTAGATTTGCTTATGTGGGTTGGACCTTGAGGTGGACTGGTGTAATGGGCTATTTAGAGTGGGCTTAATAAGTGTTATTTAATTGGTCTCAATAAGTGTTCTTCGGACTCAGAGCTATTTTTTTAAACTACGTCTGTTTTTTTAACTATGTCTATCTTTTTTCCCCAAGTTTCAAATTATTTTATAAATGTAAAAAAAGTTTTTTTTGTTGTTTAAGTTATATAGTAAAAAAAATGTGGTTTAATATTTGAGCTTATACTTTTACTTATTAATGAGAAAAAATTCTGATATTTAGGTTTTTTTTCTCTATATATGTTTCGGGAAATTGAAACATATAATCATTTATGCGTAACGTATTTCTTCATGTGCGTAACGTATGATAGTGTGTACGAACATACGGATATGCAAATTTTTAGTAAGTATGTACGTTATTTTATGAAATTAGCAAAAATAGTGACCAAAATTTCGTCACTGGTTGTGTAATGACCAAATTTTCGTCACTGCTTTTAAATAGAAATATCAAATATGTAATTTAGTGACTACATAATGACCACTTATGAGTTTCGTCACTGACTTTGTACTAGTGACGAAAAATAGTGACCATAAATTTATATCGTCACTGATTAGTGACGAAATAAAAAAGTGGTCACTCAATTTTGGTTACTAAAACCCTTTTTTCTTGTAGTGGCCATAATGTTAAAGCATACGCTCTTCTATCAAATATTAAGATCATATCCATTTATCATATGACAAGTCAATTCATCTGTATACTTAAGAAATGGCCACTTTAACTGAAATCAAGTGCAATATCATGGAAGAACGATCATTTGATGGCTCTGAATGTTCGTCAACTTCATTTGTGTCTGACCAAGAAGAGTTCAAAATTGGTAGAGCAATTTTGTCATGAACTATACAAGATAACTTCAGTGCTTGGACTAATTGTTACTTCTTATAGATACTCAACAATACTTAGGAGTAGCTCTTATTATTCTCTGGCAAAACTAAAACTTATGTTAGTCAGGGTCATAAAAAATAAACACAAAAGTTATGATTATACATGTACAAGAAACGATCTAACGCTCTATATAGTCAAGATTTATTTAGAGCCCAACTAGAACATACTATTTTGCCCGCCTTCTAAGGATGTACGTAACTTATGACTGATAGGAGCTGTGACGCGTATCGCAAGTTTTTAGGCAGGTAAAGTTCGATATTTGTATCAAATTTTATATCATAGGTGAGAAAATAGCTTACCTTTGATAAGTTTTTGTGAATTTTTTATAGTGTTTTGTAACTATATAGGACATACACTACTACAAAACAGGGCAATAGCGACAGCCTTTTCCATTGGAAATATGTCGGTATAGTTACTTTCCGACGGTTTTGTGACGGATAATGTCTGTCGCAGATTTCATGGTCGGTAATGGGTATCTGCCGGAATTCTGTCGGAAATAGCAACAAAAATATCTGTCAATTCTGTCGGTAATTTTTTGTCGGAAATCTCTCGGAAAAATATCTGTCAAAATTCTGTCGGTGATACCTTCCTCAGAATTCAACCAGTAACATACTTTCATATAACTGGACTGGCTATAGCTAAATTTTGTGTAACCTGGTATATAAATAGCATTTATATGAAATAATAACTAAAAAGGTTCATTGAATTAAACATTTTTGTCTATATCATCCACATCCAAAAAGTTGCATTCGATTTAAAAGCCATGTCAAACCAATAAAAAACACAGTATACAAAAAGAAATTAAAATATCCAAACTAACAACGGGGTGTGGATTGTTAAACTTCTTATACATCTAGCTAATGGCATTCCTCTTTCGTTGATACTCACTCTCTCTCAAGCTTCTTCATGATGCAAATAAGTCTCTACCCAATGCACTTCGTGGTCCTGACCCAAGAGAAGTGCCTGACAAGCAGCAAGGACTTTGGGATCTGTAGATGCTTGGTCAACTTTACTAATAACGCCAATTGTCCCTGTACCTATGTTAACCAAACAAAATTAAATTGACAATTTTAAAAAGATACATTAACAAATGACTACATGTATACTTTCTAGTTTCTACAAAGTTATAAGTAGTTAACTGTTATAATCCCGACAGGCTTTCTTCAGCAGCCAGTAAAAGATCAGCCATACTATGTCACTGCAAATACACATGAGCAATCTGTGACCTCACTGAAATGAACACTCATCAATCTTTTCGTTCTAATACAATAGCAGCCCCAATTTTTTACTAATAGTTCAAGAAAATATATCTGCATTTTAGATTACTTTGGTGCACAAAATTCAACAATAAAAAAGATTTTAAAAAACTTTTTTGCTTAAATATCAAGTTAGAGTTCTTGTCGCAAAAGCATGCCAATATTATAACATATAGAAAATATGGCACTAGTAATTAAAAATCAGTGCCAATC
This sequence comes from Glebionis coronaria, assembly GCA_025667525.1. Classification (NCBI taxonomy): domain Eukaryota; kingdom Viridiplantae; phylum Streptophyta; class Magnoliopsida; order Asterales; family Asteraceae; genus Glebionis; species Glebionis coronaria. The sequence continues at coordinate 531,804,867 of CM046875.1, read as the reverse complement.
ATTTTGAACGAACACTCCTTTCAGAAAATATGTCAGCCTAGTCAAACTTGTCACAGCTTGGTGCAAACATATGTTTTTGTATAACAAAACAGAGAGTGAGAAATTTTAACATGATCTCAACCAAGTAACTTGAACAAAACCTAGTTAAATATACACATTAACAACATACATCTGAGAAGCAACTAATTTTCTACAAAATATATTTTCTACAAAATAAATTTTTACCTTTTCAGAGTCCTTGCAAATAGTATGGCGACCACTGGTCACTGAACATTGCTGCAAGCATCGGATGAGGCTCCCACTAAGTTAATATCCACTGACCACGGTTTTGCATAGTTTCCCCCTGCTACACAAACAACCTCCATTAAACAACTATCATAATCCGAATCCCTATAAATACATAATCTAGATAGTAATTAGCTAAACTCTCAAATGTCATCTGCAGTTTTCTAAATTACACACAAGTCTACGGATACTAATCTATCATAATCCGAATCCCTACGTAGATTTTATCTCCCACCACCCATCCTTCACCCACGGGTAGGTATAACTTTCAACCCATACTTATGCCAGTGGGTATTTGTTACCCATAGATAAACCTATGGGTTGATGTAGTGCAAAGAAGTCTAAAACTATTGTTTAAAAGTACTTAAGCGCTACTTGCTAGAAGCAAGAGAACAAAACTTGGCCACATGTACCATGTTTTGGCTCCACACCATCCAAGTTCATCTTCTATCGTTTATATTACTTGTTTTAATCAAGGTAAGATTATTTTAAGATGTCACAGCTGGTATGCCACATATAAAGGGAATACACAACATAATAGTTCTGTATACGGACTAGACTCTCCCCAGAACAGTAGCAAGCATGATTTGATCCGTCACTTCCTTTAATATAAATAAATCCTAACACATCATTTTTGGACAAATCAAATCAAATCATCAAATCAGTTTGAGCTTGAACATATTAAATCTGATCATAACTTAACTGTGAAACTCAAATCAACGCATCAAGTCAAAGCCTAAACTATGAATGGGTCAATTTGGCTGGCCCCTTTATCTCAAATGGGTACAAACCAGTGGCATGGGTCTAACAAGCTGGAAGCTGACATTTGCTTCATATCAAAACCTCCTATATTCTTCTACTAAGGCTTTGGTTACTATCTTTGTGATTATAATCAGCCCATTAACTTTTTATTACAAAGAATTATGATTTGGCCGAGAAAGTCTTAGCGGGTGAACCGAACCCGAATAAAAATGACCGGCTTCAGTCTGACATGTTCTCACCAGTGACCCATTAACAAACCCGACCGACTTGCCACCTCTACTTCAAAAGATGATAAATAAAAATGCTCCAAGAAGGTTGCATATAATCTTATAATACCTGCAACAGCATCATACCCACTGGCATCCCCTTCCTCTTGCATGCTACTGTCCGTTCTCTGTTCAAGAATAAGATATATCTATCAATTTAGGGCCATCCAGGGGGGATCATAGAACATCTAATATAATATGATAGTGTGTATGAGAATACACATTTGGTACTGATTAAAACTTGCACATTAAACATACTACAAGAAAACAGAAAGACACAAAGGAATAAATAGGCCAATTCTTGTATTAGCAAAGCATGTATACTCCCATAATCTTATTGTTGAGCGATGTTTTTACCTCACATTGTAGCAAATGAGATTCAATATATTTCTGTAGGCCCCAACTACACCAGGTGGAACAGTATAAAATAGGTTCTCCTGCGTACAAAAGAAAACAAAACTATATAATCACTTAATTATTTAACTTATAAGTAAGAGGATACAAGTAAAATGATCAAATACAGTATCTCCAAATATATTATATCGTACACACGTATGTCTCATCCAGAATACGAGTCAAGATCATTTTATGTTGTTCTAATAATGTGTTGTGTAGCAAGGGCATACTTGGCGACATTAGGTGATCTGGTGATCTAATTGATCCTGCAGCAAACTTCGTTGCAGGAGGCCATAGTACTGAAGTAGTATAAAGATCTGAGATAAAACAAAAATGAAAAACCAGTGTTACGGGGGTTGGCTAATATATGCCACTAATCATATTCAAAACGTTACTATTAGTGACTAACCTTCACCATCGTTTCTTGCTTATAATCATATTCAAAACGTTTCAAATGGAGTTCAAGAACAGAGGGGAAATCAGTAAACAACTAGTCTTTAGATGGGTAAATGATTTAAATTTTACTAACGAAAGAGTGTAAATAGCCTAAGAATTCTGACAAAGATGTAAACCGAGAAAAATTCTAAACAAAACGGGTGTATTGATCTTAATATAGAGGAAAGAGACATTCTTGCATTATATGGTGATGACATATACGTTTGATTAAAAAACTTATGAATAAAACTTATGAATAAAACCTTTGCATCTTGATCTTGATATAAGGATGTGTTTAGAACGCTGTGTGTCATGGTTATCAAAAGTTAGCCATTTAACATCATTTCAATGCGACACTTTAAAATACATTTTCATTCAGGTCGTCTACAATCTTATAATGTAGCGTTGAACAATACTGATATTTTGAACGCACAATACATTGCAAGTTGCCAGCTCATCAGTTTATATAATATTTTCTTCTCATTTAAGGTGTTCCTTGGCACACCTTTTTTGAGCTATAATCAAAGCTTAATCATCACTATCATCCCCTAATCCACAAAACATGTTGAAATCGAATCACTAATCCTTCCTATCGTATCAATAACAACTAACACATTTTTACATGCATTTTTTCCTTAGGTGGTGTTTGTTTCATTAAGACATTTTAAGTCTGAATCTGACTACCGCCTCTTACTGGTAAGAGGCGGTAATAATGTCTGAATGAAATAATATTGTTTGTTTTTTTCATAATTGTCTGAATAGTATTGTGGATATAAAATAATTTTTTATATTAAAATACAAATAGTTATTCCTTTTAAGACAATTTAAAACAAAGTTATTAACATTTATTTCAAACAATACAATTGGCAAACTAGAAACTAATAGGTATTTTGATAAAATTGTATGTCTTAAAACTAATAGGTTTTAAGACGTTTTCGACGAAAACAAACACCACCTTAGATAATTAGCTTGTTTTTGCTTCGTTTACTATCTATATATAATAAATTCACAGATGCTTCCTACTGTATCAATCACAATCAAATCATTGGATCAAATCCTTCTTATTTATGTATGTAAACGAAGCCACAAAACAAGTTAATAATAAAATCAATATAAACGAAGTTAATTATTCTTCCTAATAATCTATGTAAACAAAGCCAAAGCAAGTTAATTATCTATGTAAACAAAGCCACAAAACAAGTTAATAATATAATGAAATCCTTCCTATGTATCAAATCACGATTAAACCACTAATCCTTCTCTAAACATATCACGGCATTTAGCAATAAGCTCATATAATCAAATCATTTAGCAATAAGATCATACAAGCTCATATAATCAAATCCTAACTGAATAAAATCACTTAATCTCATATAATCAAATCATTTAGCAATAAATGAATTAAATTAGGGCAAAGCTAAAATCGATTTCAACCTTTAAATTAGGGTAATCGATGGTGGGCGATGGTGGAGACGATGGCGGGCGATGGTTAGAGACGATGGCGGGCGATGGTGGAGACGATGGTTGGAGATGTGTGTGAAATGAAAATGGTTGGAGATGTGTGTAAAAAGTGATTTGTAAAAATCGTTTGTACTTAACATTTTATGGAAGGAATTGTAAAAATGCTTATCGTAAAATATGGAAGATTTGTAAAAAGGATTTGTAGTGGTATTTAAGTGTTTAAAATATTTGATGGAAATTGCTAATATTTTAAGTTACAACCAATGTTTTGAAACTTGGTTTCAAATCGACTCGGTCGAGTAATCGGGTCCAGGTCAACCTGGGTCAATCCGGTCAACCCGGGTTAACCCGGTTTTTAAAAAAAAATTTTTTTTAATTATTTTTAATAATTAACAAAAACTATATATAAAAATCATAAAAATTCCCGTATATTAAAGATATAAATTGTTTATCAACTAATGTAATATGTAAAAATAAAATTTCGTCGCAAATACACAAAATTTACATATTTTTTAGAAAAAAACCTGAAAAAATCAAAACCCGACCGGGTCTCGGGAACCAGGTTGAACCGGGTCACCCCAAACCCGGCGGGTCGAGGCAGGTTTCAAAAATGTAAAACTCACGTCAATATGATCCGTTTTTCCGACCGAAACCGTGTCAACCGGTTAACCCGGGTTTCAAAACATTGGTTACAACGTCAAGATTTGAAGTAATATGTAAGTGTTACGGATGGAAATCATCTTTCGTATTTGAATGTATTTTTAAGTTGAACTGCTTGTAATATTGAAGTATTTGTAAATATTGTTTCTAAGTAAAGAAATTTTTAAGTTTATGTGTTTGTCATATTTTATGTAAAAAGTGTACGTAAAAACTTAAGTGATTTTATGCTAAAAAAAAATTTTAAAGTGATTTTATGCGAAGTTTAACTTTATTTTTTATAAAAAATGTATTTTATTTAAGTTGGATAGCATAATTTAAATGTGTTGGGCTTTATAGGAAAGAAAGATAGACTAACTAAGTTTAACAATATTTCATTTTACATAACAAAACTTCACTTTACCACATTAATAAGTTTCCGTCGGAAATCCGTTGCAAAAAGCTCAAAAATAGCTAATATCAACAATTTCCGAGTGAATAGTGACGGATAAACAAAGCTGTGGGTGCTGTCGGAAATTGGACGCAATGAAAGTTATTTACCGACGGATTTCCGTCGATATTGCTATCCCTCGGAACTCCGTCGGAAATCTGTTGGAAAAACGTTGCAAAAGAATGATCCCAACATTAGTCACTAATATGTTGGAATTTCGTCGGAAATTTGCGACGGAATTTTACCAGTCGGAAATTCCGTCGCTGTTGCTCAATTTTCTAGTAGTAGTGATATTACGATGTGTGTTATATCCACTACTACGTAAAGATGGATCTAAATGTCAAAGACATGCAATAACCTCTTTGCTTTTTTGTCCAATTCAGACCGTAGTTTTCTTTGAAATCTTTTATTATAATAATGGATAATGAGCGATACACCATCGACTATCTTACAAACCGAAGGCCAATACTCTTGTTTGCTTTTACGCTCTTTTGTAAAAGTAAACGTTACAAGATAAGTTTTGAGGACAATGAAATCATCACTGCTCTTAATAGGACCTTTAAGAGGTTGGTGGATAGTGGTGATCATAGAAAAAGTGTCTTTAGATTTGATATAAACTAGAATATCCTTGTTTCAAGGTGGATGTCGTCAATGACATGAAAGACTAGCAAAATATACGAGTGTCAATCGTTAGAAAGTATGAAAAAGTAATGTGATTCTAGTCATAATATAAGGCCGACAAAGTACGTGTAAAGATTGCAAACTGACGATATAACGACCCCTTTTACATCATGCATTTAAAGTAAACACATTCCGATCTTCCTATAAAATCTGTCGATTGCCAATTCAAATTTGCATATCATTTTGTCATTCCAACAAACAACAACTCAATCCTCTCTTTACTAAAGAAATGGACACTTTAGCTGATCTTAGTTGCACCACAACTGAAGGAAGATCCTCTAACTTTTCTGAATGTTCATCCTTTTCATCTGTTTCTGACCACGATATTGAGTTTACACAAACGGATAATTGTAGAAGCACTAGCCGAAAGTGGAAGAAGCTAATGAAGAAACTAGTTCAACGAAGCAAGAAAAGCTTCTACAGATCTTCCAAGCCTGTGATATATGGGTACGACGCTGTTAGTTACTCGCTCAATTTTGATGACGGAGAAAATAGTGATGAATATTATTTGTATCGATCTAGATGCTCTCAAGCATTAGGTGAATGCTCTTAGAATCAATTAGCTAGTAAATTAGCGACATCATTATGTACAAAATATATTCTTTTGTTACGCTGCTGTTCGTACGTAATTAGCAATTTCAATTTAATGAAGTAAAAGGATCTCACATTTTATTTTGCAACTTATATCTTGCCGATGAGTTACGTTCTGGCAAATTACTACGAGATGGATCACACCATTTAGTATATTCAGTTAATTCTCGTAAATTAATTTCAAATTCTATTGAACTGGTCTGAATATGAAACTGTGAAGTGGCCTTGATGAAAAGAGAGGGTTTCATGTGATTTGAATATGTGTGACAGTGGATTTAAACCATGTGTATTAGTCGGCCAAGTCGAAAACCATGGTTACCTAAAAACTAAAAATATATTGAAATTAAGCTATTGCATGGGTATATTTTATATATATACAAAATTGCCAATTACTTAAATCTTGATGCGTCAATTGTAAAACAATACTTTTTCTAGTTAATATCTCAAACTAACAGGTAGAATTGAAGGTGAGAATTCAAGTTGCGACGTATGGTGTAGGTGGAAATATGGAATAGTAAATTGGAGAACATTTGTATATAGCGAATTTGATCGAATGACAATGACACTGAACTAATATTTGTATTTTATCAGAGATGGTTTATTTATTTTTTTTTTTTTTTTGACTAAAATCAGAGATGGTTTATTATTAGTACTATTCTAAGCAAAATATATACTGTAATTTCTAAGACATATATACGAAGTTAGGGCATGCAATGTTAAATAGTTGGTCTAGAAATGCTTGGCTTATTTAGTAACTAGTTATTATTTTGTGATTAGAAAGTTGTCTCATTTTTGTTTAGTTTTCTTTTGAACAACATTTTTGTTTAGTTTTATATGGCAACAGTGTAATCCTAATTAGCTGTGAAACTTGGAGAGCCATGTGTAAAGATGTAAACAAACTGATGGTCAATACAAGAGTTCTTTTTAATTTTTAGTAATAAACTTATTACTGTACATTCAATACAAGAGTTGTTCTTTTTTAGTTATAAACTTATTAGTAGGGGTGTTAAAAAAAACCGAGAAATCGACGAATCGAGCCGAACCGCTTAATCCGAAACCGAAAAAACCCGAAACCGAAGAAACCGAAACCGAAAAAAACCGAAACCAAAAAAACCCGCTTATGACGGTTCGGTTACGGTTTTCAATTTTAAATATCCGTGGTTAACCGGACCGAACCGCACATATTATACATAAATTTTTTTTAACTAAATATTCAAATTATAGTATATGTATTAATTGTTTTAGTACCATACTTTTATTGTACAACGATTTTTTTACGCTTAATGTCAACTATTTTAAACACGTATGTGTAAATTTAATTAATATGATCGTAGTTTATAAACATCGAATAAATATTATTTAGTTAATATCTTATTTATGAACATTTTATTGCACTTTTTGGAACGAAATAATTTTTATATGATTTTTATCTATTCAATGTCATTGGATTACAAAAAACAACATTCTATCTTCTAAACCGTGTTTTTATTTATAAACTAAAACATGATGAAACTTATAAAAAGGTTAACCGTGACCCGAACCGTGGATAACCGCTCATTTCGGGTAACCGCATGTCCGGTTAACCGCCTTGTACGGTTCAGTTACAGATAGTAAAATTAACTACCCGAACCGCGATGGATAATCAAAATCGTCTAACTAACCGAACCGAACCGACCCGTGAACACCCCTACTTATTAGGGTAAACGAGCAACAAGTTGCGTCGTAAGCTCTTTTTAGATTGTAAAAATAATTATATGAAAAATTACATATAGATTGTAAAAATAATTATATGAAAAATTACATTTGTGAATCTAAATGTCATATGTTATTATTCATAACCCGCTAAATTCTATTTAAAAACTTCATCGCCTCATGTTTAAGAAAACAAAAAATATTAAATACGAAAAGAATAAATATGTTTTTATTTTCAATGCATGACTTTTCGCGTTTTTTCATTTTGTATTTTATTCAAAAGATTTTGTTTGAGTTAATGATTTAAAGTGCATTTGAACTACATAATTTTTGTTTCGTATTTTTACCTTCATAGTTTTATAAAAAGAAATTCAAAAGTTTATAGAAAATAAAAGGGGTGACAATGTTTATTTAGAAGGTATAGATAATATTGCCCTAGTAAATAAAGAGTACATGAACATAATCCCTTCGTCTTAAAATTATTATTCATTGAAACAAAACACACATTAAAAAAAACAACATAATTATATTTTTATTTTTCTTACTTTTTGCAAAAAAAAAAGTTTATGTTTACCAATTAGTTAAAAAAAAATAAGTTTATAGTTATAACTTCAACTAAGAGTAATATAATAATCTCGACTTAAATTTTTTACTTATTTTTAAAAATAGTCAGTTAATATGAGACAACTAAAAAAAGAAAAAAAAAATATAATTTTGAAGCGGATGTAGTATAAAGTAGATGGTTGAAATTAGAAATAACCAATAATATATACTAGTTAGTTGACACCAAAGTGCAAGAGGGATATATATGAGTATCATGTTGATGAGAAATAAGGTAACGAGTGTAGTTCGACTGGTTGATTTGGATATGCTTCTACCAAAATAGATAATTTTAGGCTTCATTGCATGTTTTAAATCAAAACATTTTATACCAAACTGCTCCTTAACATTCTTGCCCGTCACGCTATATTTGTTCTATCCATGAGACCATGACCTAAATACCAAACTCGCATCAGATTATCAGATTATCCGCTAACTATAAAACCTTCCTTATACTTCATTCATTTTCAGCCAACGAACACTCGAAAACACAAAAGAAATGGCCACTAAAACCATGCTTAGCACCATCATTCCTCAACGCCACCAACGTTCCTTGTCAGGTGAAGATCGACGAAGGCAGAAATGGAGAAAGTTAATGAAAAAGCTTGTTGAAGAAAGCAAGAAGAGCATTTACGGGTCATCGACAAAGACTTTGGAATATAGGTATGATGCGATTAGTTATTCCCAGAATTTTGACGATGGAAACTATCGCGATGAGTATCGTTTGTACGGGGCTATAAGTTCAAGTTCAAGTTAAGAACCATATCTATCCAGCAACTATCATCAACGTTTGCACACTAACAAAAATGTCATGTTTTTTACACACTTGTATAATGTGTGTAGTTTTTTTCTTTTTTTCAAAATGTCATGTCTGTTTTACACACATTTGTAAAATGTGAGTTTTTTTTTTCTTTTTTCAAAATGCTATTTGTGTTTTACACACACTTGTATAATGTGTATAGTTTTTTTTAATAATCCTTTTTCAATTTGTTCACTTATATAATAAAGGTGTACAATTTGATTAATAAACTCAATTTTTCGGCATATTTATTTCATTATATGTTATTCCTCATGTGATCAGTAGTAGATATATATATCGTGATGCAAGTGCAAAGAGTATTATCCTTTGCAACAATTCGTGCATGTGAATATGGATAATGAGTTACACGACGATCCTGAAAGTCGAAGACGACCAATCTTTTTCTTTCGATAAAGCAAATGCTTAAAGGTATTAGGATAAGAGTTAAAACGTGACATCGACGATGATCATATGAATACTCAAAAGGAGAAGTTGCTTTGGAAACATTTAATGTATGAGGATAAATATTGTTCAACATAAGTACATGACGATCTTAAGAACAGAAGGCAAATTAAGTTTTTGCTTTATTGTTTTGTAAAAGTGTAAGTTTAGGATAAGAATTTGACGTGCATTGTGGTCATAAAAGTTCAAAAAGAACGTTAAGAAGTTAGTGTATCCCTTTTAAAAGATTGATTTGTCTTTTGAATTGTATTATTCAACTAATATCACATTGGTTACAGGTAGGCGATGATGTCAAATTGTCAATAACTTTTGACCAAATTGTCGACGTAAAAAAGAAAATATATAGTGAGTAAATCTGATTCTAGTCTAAATATAAGGCCGACAGAGTATATGTGTAAAGGTTACAAACTGACGAAAAAACAACCCTCATTACATCATGCATTTTATAGTGAACGCATTCTAAGCTAATGTAACAAATTTACTCTACTAAATTAGTTCCATGGCCCATATTATCAATTCAAAATTTTCGTATCATTTTGTCATTCCAAAAAACCTGAACCCATTCCTCTCATTACTTGAGAAATGGAAACTTTAGCTGATCATTAATTTGTTCGAATTAGTTCTTCAGTACGTGAAACATATCGATTTCACATTTTGGTGTGCAATTTTTTTTAAAACTCAAATATATTTATATAAATCATAAAAAAGCCCTTAGTGAGAAGCTATCGGGATGAAACTCAAACAAACACTATCAAGAAAAACAACACAACGTCATTGTGGAAAAGTGGCCGGTATATATACAGGCAATAGTAAGATCCAAGTTGCCGGCATAGAGAAGATAGTAGGATCCGCAATCCACTCGTACCAATTTAGGTTCACTTTACTACAACTCGATATCCTGCAAAAAGAGTGTCTTTAAATTCTTACATACATAGTCTGCATACTGCAGTTCATGTTTAGGCAAAGAGGTTAATTTCTTTCTGGCCAAAACTGTATTACGAAAATTTATTGTTACATGTCACGTTCATCCACCAATTAAATTCTTTGATTTACTGAATATAAGAGGGCTGGGAGTCATCACTCCAAGTGGGGGTGTTTTGGGGTGCCACGTCAGCGAAACCCACTCACTCACTCACTTGGAAAAATCAGGGGAGTCATCACTCCAAGTGATGGGTGAATGTGGGTCCCACAATACACACAATACCCCCCTTTCTTCTTCCCCAATTAAAAAAAAAAAAAAAAAATCAGAAACAAACTCACGCCAAGTGAGTTGAGTCACGCCGTGGCTACACGCCGTGGGTTTTGTGGGTTAGGGGAGTCATCACGCGAATCGCGCCGTGGGTTTGGCACCCCACGGCGCCATGGTTCCCAGTGGTCTAAACACATATAAATGAAGTTGGTTATATTTATAAAATTCTAATTTTCATTAACACGAGTGTTTGCAATTAGATAACATAAACGTACTTACGGACAAACTCGTCCTTTAACTTTTTGTGAAACCAAACTTTACTGCGCATTGTTTCTCTTATAAGACAATGAGGCTATTTTAATACTAGTAAAACATAGTTTTTAAAAATGCCTAGTAGTAACACATTTAGTCCATAAACATATTTTTCTTTGTGATCGTTAGTATATGTTCTGACTGGATAGTGATGCAAACATAAAAGGGTAATTTTCATTGCAACTGTTTGTGCATATGTGGATAGATATTGGCTTACACGAAGACCCTGAGAGTCGAAGGAAACAATCTTTTTCTTTCAATAAAAAAGATGCTTTAACAAATTAGGATAAGAGCTCACGTTCCTTACATCAACGATGATATGATCAATGTAAATTCAAAAGTGTCATTTCCAACTTGCTTTGGCAACTTTTGATGTATGAGATAGAAATTGGCGTTCATTGTGTTCATAAAAAGAGCTTTATGATACGATATTAGTTGTATCTTTTACAAAAGCTATATCTCTCTTTTGCTTTGATGCCGATTCTGGTCAAGATTGCAAGACCCACAATTTTACAAACTATGTGTAAAGTTGCAAAATGACGATCTATTAACCACTTTACACCATGTGTTTTAAAAAGTATCCTCTCCAAATTGTTGTAAGAAAATGACCAAATAGCCCATTGAGCCATCTATAAAATATGGCCTTCATCATATCAAAACATCCATAATCCAGATCTTTTATCATCTCAACAAACCATAACTCCTTTTTCTGATATATTTTATCTCCTACAAAAAATGGCCAACACAGTTGATCTCAACGACACCACGAGCATTGGAGGAACATTATCTAGCTGTTCCGAATGTTCTTCACCTTCATCCATCCCCGACTATGAAGTGTACTCACGAACAAGTAGTACAAAATGCAGAAGCAAGAAGTGGAAGAAAATGTTGAAGAAGTTGGTTCATGAAAGCAAGAAAAGCCTGTATGGATCCTCTAAGCCTATAGTGTACAAATATGATGTTGTTAGTTACTCACTGAATTTCGATGAAGGAAGCCATAGTGATGAATATTATTTGTAAAGTACGTCAATATGTAGTTTAGGTGTTTAAGTGTAAATGAAATATTATGATTCAACAAATATCTGTAACAATGCGTCTTAAGTCTCGAGACATATTCTTTGTACATCTTGTTGGAATTTTAGATGCCTTGTTTGTTCAAGCAAATTTCATAAATTCACCGAATAAAAACTAGTTGATCGAGATAAATAAGAAGTACGGAGTATATGGGTAATAGACTCAAAGTAAGATCATTATCTGTTTGTAAAACCATTTATATATATTCACGGCTAGCAAGGATTTAAAGCAAAACTGCTCAACACAAAAAAGCCTGCTCATAATTTTTTCTTCTTTTTCTCTTCTTTTTTTTTGTATTCAGCGGCATAGTTGCTTAACGTCTTTCTCATTATTTTGTGCCGTTATTTTCGTACATCATTGCTTGTTGTGCTCTTAGGTAGAAACGAGAATTTATGTTTCCAACTAGTGTCTCCGACAGCAATATAAAGTTATGTGAACGAGACAAATTTAATCGGTCAACTTCTCAACATACATAAAGCGAAAATAAATAAACACGGATCCTTCCGAATTATCAACGAGTATCTGCTTACTGGAAGATTGAATTTTTTTATAGGTTTTACATTAAGCATCGATACTTTTTAAAATAACAATATAGTTATATTGATTGAATACTTATATATCGAAGACTGTTTTTAGTCATACAAACATTGATAATAATCAAAATAATAACTTACTCTAAACCTAATTGTGTCCAAAACGATGAGTACGACCTGGTAACCTAGTATTCTAACAATTCGAAGAAAAGAAAGAAGCTTGATTTCATCTCATACTATACCCAAAGATAAGCATCAGTAATTAGTCGAAACATTTCTTGACACCTTCTGATAGTTGTGCCATATATAGCCTACATCTTTTAAGTTAAGTTATGAAATCAACCTAGCTTGTATTTCAACTTCACGACTCTAAGAACTGGTGTGTTTTAGCGTCTTGAGTCTCATTAAAATTAAAAGATAGGCATAGGCCTGGGTAGAGTTCAAATCAAATGTAGCCTAACTACTGAAATCAAATGTAGAGTTCAAATCAAATGTCATAAATTTTGTTGTGTAACTACTCGTATATACACTTTGCCAAAAGGCATAATTCCAAGTTCCAACATATTTATTTTGTAACTTTACCCATGGCTAGACAGTGATGCAAGGGTAAATTGTAACCCTTGCAAGTGTTTGTGCATGGTAATGGATTCATGAATCATGGGCCGGTTTCCTTAAAGATCTACGTAGCCGAAGAAAACAGCCTGCTAATTTTGATAAGCTGGATGTTTTAATGTACGTATTAGAATAAGAGATATATGATGCTACACGACAGTGATACTGGGCCAATGGCCTCTAAATGTATGATACTTGTCATAATTTTCTTTTATATGTATCGAACAATTATTTTTTTGTTATTCTATGTACTAAACTTGTATTTTTTGTATTTTTAGTGTATTTGTGACGACTTTGCCTCTTAGAGGGTGGTAAAATGAAGGGAAAATGATTATAGAATACATTAAAATGACAATAAAAATAAAAGTTTAGTATATATAATAACAAAAACAATTGTTCGATACATATAAAAGGAAATTAAGACAAGTATATAATACATTATAAACCCATTAGCCCTATTGTATATTCAAACGGTAGTTTCCTTAGCAATTTTTATGTATGAGAATAATATGAGCAACATGACGAGTTTAATAGCATAAGTCAGATAATCTTTTTGGTTTGTCAAAGTGTAAATTTAAGATAAGAATTTAACGTGCTATGTGGTCATAAAAAAGGACCGTTATGAAGTTAGTGGCATCTTTAAGAAAAGGAAGAATTGTCTTTTGAATAGTCTTCAACTACAATGGTGTCAAATACAACCAACTAGCCTCTTTTGTTGTACGACCATGCATGTGTTATGTTTGTAGTGTGTGTATTTACGGAATAAATACTTTTTCAATACGATATCTTTATACGCATTGATTTAGCAAATGTTAAGCATTAGTAAGGGTGATTTTATCCTCAAAATAATTACTCACTCTTTACCATTTAACTATGTGTGATGATCTACCCTGACCTTGTTGCACATTGTATTACTGGATAAAATATTATGTCTAACAAATTAAAACGCCGAGATCATATGTCCCACTTCATACGACTTTTAATCCAATCGGAACTGAAAATTATAAACTTTTTAGGTAATCGACATCAGGGTGACTGAGAGTTTTAAAGAAACAAAACTAGATGAAACCAAACCAAGTCAAACGTCTATTATTAGTATATCACAATGAATACAGTTATACTACGTGTACTCTATGTTATAATATCATAAAATCGAATTGAGAATATCTGTTTGATGACGATTCTCGTCAAAATAAAAAATATCACAAGGCTCACAATTCCACAATTAGGTGTAAAGATTTCAAAATGACGATCTATTGACCCCTTTACGCCATGTTCATAAAGTACGCTCTCTCCTAGTTAGTGAAATGGATAAATGACCAAATAGTCCCTTGGACCATCTATAAATTTGGCCCTTCATCCATTCACTTATTCAAACATCCACAACTCATAACATTAATCAACTCAACAAAGTTCCTAAACTTGTATAACCTTTTCTATTGCAAAAAATGCCTTATAGAAATGATCTTAACGACACAACCGACATTGGAGAAACATCATCTAGCTGCTCTGAATGCTCGTCACCTTCATCCATCCCTGACTATGAAGTGTACTACGAATAAGTAGTGGAGAACGACGAAGAAATAAATGGAAGAAGATATTGAAGAAGTTGGTTCAAGAAAGCAAGAAAAGCTTATATGGTTCTTCCAAGTCTATTGTGTGCAAATATGATGCTGTTAGTTACTCACTGAATTTTGATGAAGGAAATCGCAGCAATGAATATTATTTGTAAATTATAAGGTCAAACTTTCATATAGGTTGTAAATGATATGTTATGATCTCATAGATTTATATGTAAATCATTTTTTGTTAAAAATCTTGTTCTTAAACCGGTCGAGAAGTACTAGTGACATTCGTAGAGACACAAGATTACGTAGTATTGTTTGTGCAAACATGAACGTATCTAGAGAAGTTTTTGACAAGTATTCTTCAAAAGATACTTTCTCAAAACTAAAAATACGATAATACCACAAGTCTTGGAGTAAATATCTTAAATCCATTTATTGATTGTATTTATTTAGGTATGAATTCAGAAATTCAAATGATACTTATATCAACAACCAACAATAATCTAAAGCAGAAGCCACTCAATTATATAGCCAAAGTAAAAAGGAGCGTGACCTCATCGCCTAGATACTCAGTTATGAGATCTTTTTGGATTTAACGTGATATCATTCCCACCCACAGAACGATATAAATCTGCAAGTCCAAACATTATCGAGGCCTTTCAATAGTTGCGCCGGAGAATTGACGACGAAAGGTTTTATATATATTTCATCATTTGTTGAAACAAAGTGTTGGCAGCCGCAGTTCTCTTTTAACTCGTCGAAACTTGCCCGATCATGGAGCAGAGTTAAGTCAAATACCTCGAAGTATAAAATTTTCAATATTGCATGTCAATAATTTTTTCTTATATGTTGTAATTTTATTCGCATAATCAATTCGGTTAAATATCGTTCTCATCAAAATAGCACGACCCAATCATTCGACAACTTAACATTTTATCATCGTTAATTATTGTATATAAATTAGCGTTTGTAGCTGCTACAACAATGTCATTCGGTATTTTTACTCGCTTTCGTAACGAGCATAACTGATGACACTTATAAACGCGTACAAGTTGATAATCTTTATAAACTTCTAATTCTCAGAATCACGGCTGGTCGTTTGCAATTATGTGCTTAAATAACATAAATTTGTCGAAAAACTCTTCATCTATCTTTTTCTTAGACCAAACTTATAACTTCACATCATTTCATTTATAAGTCAGCGAGACTATTTGTTTAAAACATTACTTTTTGAAATGCCTAGTAGCAACACATTTATTCCATAAACATATTTTACTTTATTATTAGCATGTTCGACTACATAGTGATGCAAGCGTAAATGTGTAATATCCGTTGCAACCGTTTGTGCATATGTGGAAAAATATTGGCTTACATGCAGTGGTAGGAAATTAGTATGTGGAGGGCAACAATTTAGCTTTTTCTTTCGACACTGAATATGCTTTAACATATTAGGATAAGATCGAGCTGACGTTACATCAACGATGATCAATGTATATTCAAAAGGGTCTGCCTTTGCAACTTTTGACGTGCATTGTGGTCATAAAAAAACGTTACGATATATGATGTTATTTATAAAAGTTAAGGTAGATCTCTCTTTTGAATTGTACACAACTAAGCTTAACATTTTTTCGAATGGCGTCAAATGACATTAGCAGCCTCTTTAGCTGTAGGATCACGTGTCTTTGAATTTATTACATATGTTTTTGTTACCGGCATAGTTTCAAAAATAAAACTGCAAATTACTATGTTTAACAGATGAATGCAACAATGTGGTCTTATTGTACATACATCTAATGAACTTCAATCGGTGAGTAATTAAACTTTTTACAACTATAAATCGTCCCTCCACGTAAACATAGTTGATCGAAATTATTATTAATAATACTTGGCAATCATCAAGCACAAGTTTATATAATTTTCCTACTCTGTCGATCTGTATCGTAATAATATAAAATAAAAGATTGATGATGTATTTGATGCTGATTCTATTCAAGATATACAAAGCCCACAAATTCACAAACGATGTGTAAAGTTGTAAAATGACGATCCATTAACCCCTTTACAACATGATGATTTTAAAGTATCCTCTCCAAGTTGTTGTGAATAAGAAAATGACCAAATAAACCATTGAACCATCTATAAAATGTGTCCTTCATCATATCAAACGTCTATAGTCCCCATATTATTCATCATCTCAACAAACCATAACTCATTTTTCGTATTTGTCTCTCATTCCAGAAATGGCCAAAACGATTGATATCAGTGACACCATGAGCACTGGAGGAACATCCTGTAGCTGCTCCGAATGTTCTTCATCTTCATCTATCCCCGACTATGAAGTGTACTCATGAACAAGTAGTGAAAAACGCATAAGCAAGAAGTGGAAGAAAATATTGAAGAAGTTGGTTCAAAAAAGCAAGAAAAGCTTCTATGGTTCTTCCAAACCTATAGTATATCGGTATGATGCTGTTAGTTACTCGTTGAATTTTGATGAAGGAAATCATAATGATGAGTATTATTTGTAAAGTCAATTTGTAGTTTAGGTGTTTAAGTGTAAATGAAATATTATGATTCAACAAATATCTGTACACTTTATTATTTGTCAAACGATCTTGTTCTTGATTTGAGCTAGCTAGTGTATGAATGTGTGTCAAGAGTCGAGACATATTCTTTGTGCAACGAAGCTCCACATTTACATCTTGTGTGAATTTTAGACGCCTTGTTTGTTCAAGCAATTTTCAAAATAAATGAAGTACGGAGTATATGATAATAGACAAAGTAAAACCATTTATATATTCACGTCTAGTACGAGCCGATAACCTAATCTTCAAACAATTCAAAGAAAAGAAAGAAGCTTGATTTCATCTCCTACTATACTCAAAGATAAGCATCATTAATTAGTCAGAATATTTCTTGGGCCTTTTGATGTCCGAGAATTGAACGGATAATGTGCAACATGACGATCTTAACAACAGAAGTCAAGTAATCTAAAATAGCCCCATGGTCCATTTATAAAATCTTTACATTATCAATTTATATTTTCATATTATTTTTTGTCATTCTAACCAACTTGGACTCATTCCTCTCATTACTTGAGAAATAGAAAAGGGTCTCCACTGCTTTAACATATTAGCTAGGATAAGAGTTGGTGTAACATCAATGATGATCATTGTAAAAGGGTCGTATCCTATTTGCTTTGCAACTTTTTATGTTTGTGACAGAAATTGATGTGTATTGTGGTCATAGAAAGAGCGTAATGATACGATGTTAGTGGTATCTTTTACAAAACTATATCTCTCTTTTGCTTTGATGCTGATTATAGTCAAGATATTGTTAGACCCATAATTTTATAAACTATGTGTAATGTAGCAAAATGACGATCTATTAACCCCTTCACTAAGTTTTTTATGAAGTATTCTCTCTAAGTTGTTGTGAATAGGAAAATGATCAAATACCCATTGAACCATCAATAAAATATGGCCTTCATCATACCAGACATCCATAATCCATATAATTCATCATCTCAACAAACCATAAATCTTTTTTCTCTTCTATTTTATCACCTACAAAAAATGGCCAACACAATTGATCTCAATGACACTATGAGCATCGGAGGAACATCATCTAGCTGCTCTGAGAGTTCTTCCCCGACTATGAAGTGTACTCACGAACAAGTAATGCAAAACACGGAAGCCAGAAGTGGAAGAAAATATTGAAGAAGTTGTTTCAAGAAAGCAAGAAAAATTTCTATGGATCTTCCAAGCCTATAGTGTATCGATATGATGCTGTTAGTTACTCGTTGAATTTTGATGAAGGAATTTGTAATGATGAATATTATTCATAAAGTCTATTTGTAGTTTAAGTGTTTAAGTGTAAATGACATATTATGATTCAACAAATATCGTACAGTTTATCATTTGTCAACAATCTTGTTCTTGATTTGAGCTAGCTAGCATATGAATGTGTCTTAGAGTCGAGACATATTCTTTGTGTGAATTTTAGACGCCTTGTTTGTTCAAACAATTTTCTAAATTCACTTAATAAAAACCAGTCGATCAAAATAAATAAAAAGTACTGTACAAAGTAAGATGATTTATCTTGTTGGAATCGACACCTCCAACAACCCTAAATATCGATTTGCGGAACCCTAGATCACTGTAAGGAAGATCGCAGAGCTACAATAACGATAACCCAAAAGAACGAACACTACACAAAGGTAACTGAATGATTAATCTTTTATTATTAATGATCGATTACATAGGAAAGAATAAAGATGCGAGTGTGTCTTGTGCATCACCCCTTCACCTCCTTTTATAGGGTGAGGGGGTCGGTTACAAACCCAGGCCAAGCCCAGTAGACTTACACACATGCCTAATACAAAGCTATAGATAATAAGGAAAGTTACCTTAACCAACATGCTAACTAGATTGGAAACTATATTCAACAATTTTCACCTTAGTGACAAGACTAGTTAGCCCCGACACCAAGTATCTCCATGCAATACTTGAACTTCGGACCTGGAACCACCTTTGTAAACGCGTCATATACATTATCCTCCATGCCTATCTTTGCCACTTCAATCTCTTTAGATTCCATGAACTCCCTGATGAAGTGATACCTCACGTTGATATGCTTCGTCCTCTCATGAAACATAGCATTTCTTGAGAGATGAATTGCACCTTGATTGTCACAATTCATAACCACTGACCTTAGGTTTATTCCAGCTCGATTAGTAGACCTTTAAGCCAAATGCTTTCCTTAACAGCTTTCGTAAGCGCCATATACTCCGCCTCTGTAGTAGACAATGCAACAACATGCTGCAGAGTTGCTTTCCAATTCACAACACAACCATGTACCATAAACACGTACCCGGTTATGGACCTACCCTTTTCAGGGTCTTTAGCATAATCGCTATCCATGAAACCGTCAACATCTGCGTGCTTCCCTTGATCTCTACCATACACTAGACCTACATAAACAGTGCCCTTCAAGTACTTCAAAATCCACTTCACCGCTTCCCAATGATTTTTACCCGGATTCGCCAAATACCTGCTCACAATGCTAACAACATACGCAATATCCGGTCTAGTGCAAACCATCAAGTACATTAAACTACCTACAATATTCGCATATGGGACCTTAGACCTTACTCATTCTTTCCACCTTAGGAGTAACACTTAAACATAACCGATACTCAATACCCTTTACCGGTGTTGGAACCTCGAATCGGGAACCACCTTGTCGACCAGGCGTTGTACTTTTGTCATATCCCTAGATTAGCTTCCATAAACTCCTTCACGTTCTTCTTCTCAGCAACATTACCCTCCGCACCGTCTTGACCAGGTACTCCGGTTACCGTAATGTTTGCTCCCACCTTTATACCAAGGTGTTCCTTTTCTTGCTCATTTACCAAACAGCCCGTGTTTGACTTCATTTCAGGTTGTTTATTCTCTAACCATCTTTGAGCCATTGCAGCATTATCATTACTAACGTGAAAAACCTCAGCTTCACGATCCCCCTGAGCTCCCTGCAGTTCCACCTCAAACCAAACATGTTTATCAACCTGTACTCCATGGACTCCTGTTTTAACACCAGGACCAAGTTGTTTGAACCCAAGTTGCTTATGACCTCCATGCATATGTACATTAAAGCCATCGAAATTTTCGATGTTAAACCTAGTTATAGAACTAGCCATTCTTCTTTATCCCTTTGTTGTTTGCTAAACCTTGTGAAAAACCTCACAATCACAAACCAACAAAGTCCTTCACGTTCTTCTTCTCAGCAACATTACCCTCCGCACCGTCTTGACCAGGTACTCCGGTTACCGTAATGTTTGCACCCACCTTTATACCAAGGTGTTCCTTTTCCTGCTCATTTACCAAACAACCCGTGTTTGACTTCATTTCAGGTTGTTTATTCTCTAACCATCTTTGAGCTATTGCAGCATGATCGTTACTAACCTGAAAAACCTCAGCTTCACGATCCCCCTGAGCTCCCTGCAGTTCCACCTCAAACAAAACATGTTTATCAACCTGTACTCCATGGACTCCTGTTTTAACACCAGGACCAAGTTGTTTGAACCCAAGTTGCTTATGACCTCCATGCATATGTACATTAAAGCCATCGAATGTTTCAATGTTAAACCTAGTTATAGAACTAGCCATTCTTCTTTATCCCTTTGTTGTTTGCTAAACCTTGTGAAAAACCTCACAATCACAAACCAACAAAGTCCCTTCGGTAATTCGCTAAACCTTGTGATATATTAAACCTCACAATCACGAATTACGAAGTCCCATTGTGTAAAGAAAAACCCTTGCTTTATCGATATAACCCTAAGAGAAACCTTATTAGAAATCGATCAAACCAAGTAACCCTTCAAAGTAACACCCTTTCTTACTCAAATATCGTTTGAGACTTGGAAATTAACCTATCTAACAAATCAACAACCCTTGAATCAAGAAAGTACCTGACTCCTTTTGAAGTAACCCTTGTCGTACTTCTAATTTTGCAAAACCGATTTCTAATAACTTAAGAAATCTTGCAACCTCAACAAGTCTTGAATCTTCTTTAACCTTGCTATAAACCTTGTCAAGTTGTTTCTTAACCAACTTTATCGACAAGCCTCGCAAGTCGTGTGCAATATACCCGTTGTTGCGTAAAACCCTTTCTTGCGAATCGAATTAATTAGAATAACCCTAAAACCTCGATTCTGAACAAGCAACCCGATCGTTAACTTGAAAACCCAAGCAAACCACGATCAAACTTGAACCACAAGAAAGTACCCTTCTTTCAAATCGAATTTATTAGAAAATCCTAAAACCTCGATTTCGAATAAGTCAACTCGATCGCTAGCTTAAAATCCAAGCGAACCACGATCTAATCTTAAACTACAAGAAGTAATAAATAACCCTACAACAACAACTAACCTTCGTCCTTTAGTTAATCGACTCTAAACAAAAGCCACAAACTAAAAATAGAAGTAGCACCTTTATTATTAAAAAATAATCCGCATGAAAATCATACTTTTCATGTTACCACTTTGTAGGGTATCACATGATTAGCATGCAAACAAAAAACAAACCTTGTTTGTCTTCACGTTAGTTTACAAAAAACCGCAAACCACGATCGCTTTATTGCTACCTCTCGTTTGATAAATCGCTACTCCAAAAACAATTGGCCACCAATCGCACTTTTAAAAACCGATTCCAAAACGAAAATCGAACCTCGATACTATGGATAAACTCGGACCCGACCTAGCACTCGATCTTCGGAGACCTTGAGACCCAAGCTCTGATACCACTTGTTGGAATCGACACCTCCAACAACCCTGAAGATCGATTTACGGAACCCTAGATCACTATAAAGAAGATCGTAGAGCTACAATAACGATAAACCAGAAGAACGAACACTACACAAAGGTAAGCGAACGATTAATATTTTATTATTAATGATTGATTACATAGGAAAGAATAAAGATGCGAGTGTGTCTTGTGCATCACCCCTTCACCTCCTTTTATAGGATGAGGGGGTCGGTTACAAACCCAGGCCAAGCCCAGTCGACTTACACACATGCCTAATACAAAGCTATAGATAATAAGGAAAGTTACCCTAACCAACATGCTAACTAGATTGAAAACTATATTCAACATATCTCTTTAAAACCATATATATATTCACGGCTAGCAGGATCCAAAGCAAAAGCATCAAATAGAGAGGTAATGATAAGGCAGCGATAACTAGGCACTTGAGTTTCCTAGTTAACTTTACATTGAATTTAGGAGCTGATTTATCCATTGATAAAATTGATTCATCTACAGAAAGTAAAAATGAAATTACATATCTACCATTACATTATATTTATCACATATATACAGTTTAGATCTTTACTAACAAGAAGATTTGTGGGTCACATGCAGCCGCCATTGCTTACCTATTTCGATTCAATATTCGCAAGTTACAGGTATTTGATGTTAATTATAGAATGTGTAAAGTAAATGAAAAACATGCGTTTCAATCTCTTCTTTTTCATTAATAGTTAACTACTCCCCCCGTCCCATATTAATAGTCCAGTATATTAATTTTGACGTCCAAAATTAATAGTCCAGTCTAAAAATAGATAAGAAATGTAGATTAATTTTACTATATTACCCTAACTTAAGGGTATTATTACAAAAAATAAAGAAGTTGTAAATTAGTTGATTAAGGGTAAAATTGTCTTTGTGTAAAAAGTAAAAGAGAGAAAGCTAAAAAAGTGATGTTTTTATTAAACTGCGTGTTTTTGGTTGGTGGACTATTATTATGGGATGGAGGAAGTATATACTAGCAGGTACCCGCGCGTTGCAGCTACGAGTACCCAGTAATAAAAGTTCATGCGCAAACAAAATAACAATAACGGTTTGATTGACCGAGGAAAAGTTATTAGAATCTGGTATGATTCACCCGTTATCCCCGGTTCTGATGGGTTCAAAACCATTTGAACCAACAACTTGGCGTACATATTGAATAATATTTATGTGTTTTATTGGTTTGTACAATATGTATAAGAACATTGTATATTTTAATTTTAAGATTTAATAATAATTAGTCTATTTACTTCGGTGCTTTAATGTGTATTGATTAAATTTTTAACATTTAAAAGATATTTAATGGATAAAATGTTTGCGAGTAATGCATTTACAAATTGTACCATATGCTTTAAGAGTGGTATTACTTAAAATTAAATATAGAAAGAGATATCAAAATGATTTATATATAGTATAGATATGTGTGTTGAATTTAGTGATGAATTATTTTGTAATGAATGAGATCTGGACATGTATAATTGTTGCCTTTAAAATTTTGCATGCATGTTAATGTATAATGATTTGCAATGCCAATGTTTCACAGATGACTTCGATTGATCAAACTACAATGGATCAAAATGTACAAATATATCTCGCTAGTTCTAAATTCGAATCACACGATGATTTACTAAAAAAGTAAAGAGTGTACGATCATTTTATTATGATAAAGGTTATAGGTTGTCTATCCACGATTCAAAGAAAGGCCAATATGTCACTTTGCAGTGTGATCTAAGCGGAGTATATCAAGATAAGCGTCCTGTTGGAACTAAGCAAAAAAAGAGCACCAAGTCTCGTTAGACTGATTGCCCGTTCCAGATTAAAGGTAAAAAGGGAAGCGATGGCATATGGAGATTTAAAGTAAAAAGTTTGGCACATAACCACCATGATCCATCTACCGATGTGTCTGGGAATCCATTATTTTGTCGGTTAGAACCAGAGGACGAACAAACCGTAAAGAAATGTCCTTTTCTAGAATACCCCCAAGACAAATACTTTCAACTTTACTAAGTGTTTACTACATGCACAAGATGCTTATAGTATGAGAAAGCTTTCAGCAGCCCCAAATTGAGAACCCTTGCAGTCATGAAGAAACATTCACAAATAAATGAATAATTGTTTTTTCCACTGCTAGTATTGCTTGGATTATTGTTGCTCAACCATGTAGTAACTTCCTACGAACTCTGAAGATGCATGAAGGGCAGTTAGTTCCCTATATTCATTTGAGAAATTGTATTTTTTTCCTTTATATGACCCAATGTTAATATAGTTCTTCTAGTAATTTACATGTTAAATTTATGATATATAAAATATAAGTGGAGTTGGGAATGAATATAAATATCAAGGGTACATTTCAAAAATTAAACGCATAAAAATTATTGAAATGATGCTATTTAATTGTGATGGGTAGATATGTAATTTCAAATTTAAACACCGTGGATGAATCAATTTTCCTCCGTGTCTAAATCAGCTCCCATTTCCAACCATCTTGGGGCCAATGAATTAAGAGATTAGGAATTTTACTCGAATGCAATGAGGTAAGCTCATTGCATGACGTCCTATAAGGAGGAAACCGCCAATCTAAGCACAAAACCCACATGCTATCAATATCTCTCTGCATCTCATTTAAGAGACTGTTGATCCCAAACTCAGATCGATTAGCTTTGTATTAAACGAGATTGAATCAAGATCAATACTTAGAGAAACTTTGTTGTAATACACAATCCAAGTGTTATGCGGAATTAACACTTAAAATAAAGAACAAACAAGTAAAACCAAACTTTCACTTTAGATTGATAAACGAACTTGCTTACAATGAAACTTGTGAAAACGATAAAAGGCTTACTAACTATGAACCCTACGACCTCCTTTTATAACACAAGGAGTCGTGTACAAAGGTTTACCTATCAACTATTTTAGGTAAAGATAATTATAGAAAATACAATGTTGATCATATCTTTACTAAACATAAACACGTTGACTAAGTATTCTTATCAGTGGTTGGACTTCTTCTTGCCAGCGCTTGGATATTCCTTGTTAGTGCTTGATCTGTCAGCGCTTCATTTCCTCTTGTCAGCGTCCAAATTGCTCTTGTCAGTGTCTCAGTGACTTAGCTCATTTTATTCCCAACAATCCTCCCCTAAACTTGATATCTACTCTAGTAATCAAGTTTCTGAATAAAAACTATGTACAAGGAGGATTCTTACAAATACACAAACTACTTGTTAATTAGAAAATAAACAAATCTAATTAAATCCTTGCTAACATCACTAGTATAATCAACTTCTAGCTGTGTGGATACCATCTTCTTCAAAACATCCTTAGACATAGGATATTAAGCATCGACCAGAAGATACTCTGAAAACTTTATGGTGCTTAGATGGTATACACCAGTAGCTGAATGTAGACGCCACTTTAAACCACTGATATCATCCAGATCCAACCAAATTGGATCAACTTCATCTGGTGCAATCATCCTCTTGAATGTTGTCCAGATCTTTATTCCATTTGCTGAAGTAGGTTCTTCAGCCTCATACTTGGTCTTCATCAGGTTCCATAGATCTACCAAGTCTTCTCTATCCAGGCTTGCAAATAAGGAGATCAAGGAAGTAAAAGTATCTACCTTTTCACCATATCTGGTGATCATCCAGAACCCACTTGCATCTTTTTCATAACTGATTATTGGGTTTCTGAATCCAAGGGCAATACCTCTGCAACATCTTAAGCCTCTAAAGGTGAAAGCTTTATACTCTTTCTGATCACTGCTTCACTAGGATTCAATTGATCAAGGACTGGAAACTCAATAGGAATTCCCTTCTTCATTGGCCTTGGTATTATAGAAGCCTTCTTGATCTGCATATTCTCCTCAATCTCTTCTCTCATTTCATCTGAGAGAAGCCTCATAGTGTTTTCCTCACAAACACGCTCCCAAATTGGATAAGCACGAAATTCCAATTCCTCAAAGGATAGCCTTCTCAATCTGTCATAAGTCCATCCACCTTGATGACACCTAAGCAGCATATAGTATAGCTCTCTTCTATCCCTCTTGAGCTTAGAAAACACCTTGCTAGCCTTGTGCTTTAAGATTACCTTGCAATCCTCCCTGAACTCTTAGTAGAATTTCCAAACCCCAGATTTGCCCAGTAATTGACATGGCTGGAATTTCTTCAATACTAGACTCCCATGCAAAATACATCTCTACAACTTCAGGCATATCAAAGTCTACTTTCATCTTCAACTCTCTAAGCCTATCCCTAGCTAACTCATCTTCTCCATATTCCAACCTCTCTGGCTCTTCTATAATCATAACACTAGAACCAGAGCTCTCACTATCATCGCTATCATCCTTAACCTTTTCTATGGTAGTCTTCATCCTATCCTGATCCTCTAACTGTGCAGCCAAAACTGAATCAAAATGTACCTGGGCTGCATTCTTTGGTACCTGAACTTCTTCCAAAATCCCTTTACCCTTATCTTTGGCTTCAATAGCTGGTAAAGTCATGGTTGGCACCTATGTAGTAACATCCCTAATGATAACTGGTAGTTGGGATACACCAATCATACCTGGAAGTCTGTCAGCGTCTGATTTGTTCTTATCAGCGTTCAAATTCTGAATGTCAGAGGCTGACTCTATGACTTGTTGCAACATCTCTACAAACAGAAGTTTCTTAGGAGTGACCAAAGAAACATCAATGGTTGGCTTCTCCTTCAAGCTAGTCAATGCCTCAGCTACCTCCACATTGACTCCATAAGAAGCACCCTCTTGTGAGCCCTTGTCACTAAAATTAAATGGCTCAGTAGGTGCATCCTCCTCCCCTTTGTAGGAATCCTCCCCTGATGAAAGGACTCTAGCCTGCCTTCTCCTAGCATTGGAAGCGTCCAACACAACTATCCTCTCCTTCAATGATTTGAGTTCGACAAGGTCTGTATTTTGCTTTTGCAAGCTAATGCAAACCGCCATCAATTCCAAAAGTGATAAAGGTTCCAATCTGCCCTCCTCTATAATGGGGATTTGACCTCCCAAAAGAGATTCATCGGGCCTGGATGGGGTCTTAATGATGTAGGGACTGCCTTGACCTGCATCTAAGCCAGAGTCAATAGTCCCAGCCCCACCCAGTTCACCAACCACACTTGTGGTGGTGGTACTCTCTACATGGCTAGGACCACTAGAGGAGAACACTCCAACAGTCCTTTGGTGTTTCTCAAACCTATAATCTGGTTGTTCTGAAGAGGAAGTGGAAGTAGGGTCTATTTGGGTTTGAGGGTGTGTTTGGGTCTGTAAAACAATGGTGTTAGCGTTTGGATTGGCTGTGTCAGCGCCCACGCTATGAGCGTCAGCACCTGATGGTTTAGGGTCAATGTCTATGTGTTGGGGTGATGGAGGGTGTTCTGGTAGTGGGTCAGGTTGAGGTTGTTTTGGTACTGGGTCTGGTTGAGGTTGTGTAGCTGCCTCTATGACAGCTAGCATAGCTGTGGGTGAGTGGTAAGTCTCTATAAGGTGGTCAATTCATATTCCCAAAAATAGTTTTCTTTTGCACAAGAACCTCATAAAAGTGGTCATGGTCCTTACTGCAATATCCTTGCATATCAAAAACCATTTGTTAAAACCTAGGATAAGAAAGAGTCATCTTGTTACCCTTGTTCTAACACATGTCATCAAAATAATTTTTGAAAAATTGTATCTTTGCCCAGTTGCAATACAAACAATAGCACTCCTGATTGAACGG
Organism: Glebionis coronaria; assembly: GCA_025667525.1. Lineage (NCBI taxonomy): Eukaryota > Viridiplantae > Streptophyta > Magnoliopsida > Asterales > Asteraceae > Glebionis > Glebionis coronaria. The sequence goes on along the minus strand of CM046875.1, from coordinate 531,776,996 downwards.
TTGATTTCATTGAATAAAGGGCATTTGGGACTCAAACATTGTAAGATGACATGTATAAGTAACTTCCAGGCAGGGGGAAATTGTTGTTTAGTATATTTGTTTAAATGGCCCACTGGGGGCAAATCATACCCCAAGCCTCGAAGTCCTAACTCTAGCTCGTCCAAGGGAAGAGTAGTTACACCATCAACATCATCAAGATGCAAAGCTTGACGTATAAAGGCTTCAGTAAATACCCATTCAACCCATGAACAGTAGCAACCAATGTAAGCACTCCATCAATTGTTTTGGAACTAACAGTGTTCCAAAACTGCTTGATGTATGTGATAGGGACGAGCGAAGTATGAGAAAGTGCATACCTTAGAGGAGACACCTTCAAATACCCAATCATCTGTGTGTATTGGGGATGTAAAGCATTATTCTCTTCCAAATAAGCCACCATGTTGTGTTAGATTCTGAACCCCAATTCCACACCAGCAGGTTTAAACTTTGGTGCCATGAGAATGATTGTAAGAAAACTGTGAAATGATAACTATGAAGGTTTGAAAGGTTGTGAGAAATTTTAGCAAACAAGAAAATAGCAGTTACTCTGTTTGAAAGAAATGAGCCAAATATATAGGAGAGGTATATGCACACGATTGGTAGACAAATGAGGCAGTTATTTAAAAAAGTAATCATCACAATCTTGGAAAATATATAACTTATCTCATTCATTAATTAAAAGTTACCAACTCGCTAAAATTACGGCCCATATTTTCATCAAAAATAACAACTGAGTGGACCCCAATGTTTTTTCAACAGTCAAAAAGTAAACATCAGCGTGTAACGGCTATATTCTTGTCAGCGTTGAAATTTTGCCATGTCAGCGTGTAAATTGGTCCTATCAGCGTTTGGAAAGAAATCATGTGAGCGGCCAAAAATAAAAATAATAAAAAGAAAAAGACCTTAACAAAGAAGTTTACCCTAGTGAAGATAACTCTTAGACTGAAAATCACCATAGGGTGGCAAGCACTGTCCAATCATGCACACTTGCATAAGCAAGATAGACATAATTGTCCTCACGTGTCCCTTGCTAACCAAAGATCTTAACAATGAAGAAATCTTATATAAACTCTTTGTAACTTCCCAGGTAATCCCAATCAAAAGTTATATCAAGCCTCCCAACCGACCAAACCCAATTCTAGGCCAAAAAGTCTTGGCAGCGTGCACAGTATATCAACTTTGCATGCTACAGTGCCTCAAGAATTAGAAATTCTTAATCTTACACACCAGTGGACACAATCTAGAATTGTTATAAGAGTATTCTAAGAAAACCCAAAAGCCTAAAGGTTTCCTAAACCTCCCCTTAAACTATGATATACAAATTTGCAAAATAGAAAGTATATGTCAAAATTTTATGTCAAGATAGGAATGTAAACATTGCAACCATCATATATAAACTTTTGAAACATTCCTTGTAAGCTCCAAGAATCCATGAGCAACTCTGTATCCAATTTGTACAATGCTCAAAATGCCTGCATGATTAGATCAAAAACCACAAAACTAACATGTTGCTGTCAGCGACCACTTTTACACTTGTCAGCGTTCAAATAACCTTTGTCAGCGTTAGAAAAATAAAGTGGAAAATCTAATACTTTACAAAGATACCTAATAGTACACATCCTGTAAATACTATACAATGATTTCAAAACACATTTAGGTGAGATTGATCATTCAAATACTTGTTACCAAGTACCGGAACCTCCCAACATCAAAAGGTTTAGTTAAAAGATCAGCCACATTTTCTTTTGCGTCTACCCAATCTGGATGTATTAAAACTTTTTCAAAGCAATCTCTTATAAAATGATGCCTAATTTCTATGTGTTTAGTTTTAGAATGATGAACATGATTCTTAATAATACATAGTGTACTGTTATTATCTACAAATATCTTGGTATGCATAAAATTATACCCACAATCCAACAGCTGATTTTGTATCTATAGAACTTGTCCACAACAAGCAGCTGCAACAACATATTCTGCTTCAGTTGTAGAGTTAGCAACCACTGTTTGTTTCTTGCATTGACAAGATATGAGTCTGCTCCCAAGAAATTGACAACCACCATTTGTGGATTTCCTGTCAAACCTATCACCTCCATAATCACTGTCTGAATAGCCAATAAGCTCCAATGGAGAATCTTTAGGGTACCATAATCCCAAGGTAGGATAACACCTAAGGTATCTAAAGATCCTTTTGAGAGCATGAAGATGACATTCTTTGGGAGTCACTTGGTGGCGTGCACATGTACACACAGCAAACATAGTATCAGGTCTAGAGGCTGTAAGATACATCAATGAACCAATCATTGATCTATTATTCCCGACGTCCACATCTTTTCCATCTCCAGTCTTTCCCCAAGGGTGTTCCCTATCCATGGGTGTGCTAGCCCGTTTTTCATGTGGAGAAAAACCAAACTTCTTCAAGATCTCAGCTACATACTTGTCTTGAGAGATAAAGATATCGTCTTCTTTCTGTTGTACTTGTAAACCTAGAAAGAAGTTCATCTCTCCCATTGCACTCATCTTGAATTTGTCTGTCATGAGCTTGGAAAAGTCTTCACTCATCTTTGGATTTGATTAACCAAAGAAAATATCATCCACATAGACCTGGACAAGCAGAAAATCCTTACCAATCTTCTTGGTAAATAGTGTCTAATCTATGGTGCCCCTTTTAAACCCATTTTCCACCAGGTAGGTGGATAATGTACCATGCCATGCTCTTGGGGCTTGATGAAGTCCATACATTACCTTCTTAACTCTATACACTTTGTTAGGATGCTCTGAATCTTCAAAACTAGGAGGTTTCCTAACATACACTTCCTCCTTAATTGTGCCATATAAGAAAGCACTCTTCACATCCATCTGATAAACTATGAAACCCATGCAAGAAGCATAGGCTAGGAAAATCCTTATTGCTTCAATCCTTGCAACAGGTGCAAAAACCTCTTCATAGTCTATTCCTTCTTCTTGTGTATAGCCTTGAGCAACTAATCATGCCTTGTTTCTGAGCACAATGCCTCTTTCATCCTTTTTATTCCTTAGAACCCAACGTGTCCCAATAGGCCTGACATACCTTGGATAGTCCACTAGCTCTCACACATCTTGAATAGCAAACTGGTGAAGCTTATCTTGCATTGCTTCAACCCAGTTTGGTTCTTTAAGAGCATCAAAAATCTTCTTGGGTTCCTGTTGTGACAGAAAACAAGCAAACAAACATGCTTGCACAAGAGGGTATATTCCTTCTTGTGTATATTGGCAATGAAGCCACCTTGATTCTGATGAGTTCTCCTTGTTCTAACAAGAGTCTGAATCACCAATAATTTGGGAAGGAGGATGATCTTTGGCCACATTTGTAAGTATTCCTCCCCAAGTAGTGATTGATCGTCTATAACAGATTCCATATTGCCAGTATCATCTTCATTTCCACTCCCATCCTCACTTGAAGTGACCTCTTGATTGAGTATAGGAGCCTCAACAGTATTTTTGTTGGAGGAAGAGAACAAATTTCCAAACAGATTGTCAGCGTCTGAATTCAACGTGTCAGCGTCCGAATTAGCTTTGTCAGCATCTGAGGATACATGCACGTTATCAACAGGTTTTGCTTGTGGCCCTTCTTCCTCCTATTCAGCAGCAGCAGATGCTTGCTTAAAACCATCAGTCCATATAGGTATGGTGACATAATTAAGTATGGGAGATGACTTGTCTGCATGTGATCCTTCCTCTTTAGCAACATGTGTACCTGAAATGTTGACAATAGATTCTCCCAAAACATTTTGATCCTTTTCCACAATGTTTGGATTAGTAACATGTATATAATTCAAGGACCTAGATAATGGTTCTAGATCAAAGAACCAATCAGGTCCACTTTCTGGATCACTGGTCTTACTGTCTAAAAACTTAACATGCACATTCTCAAGAATGCGTTTTTCCTTCTTGTTGTAAACCCAATACCCTTTGCTATTCATAAAATAACCCACAAAATATCCTTCATCACCTTTTGCATTAAACTTACCTAAGGCAATACTAGTATCAAGGATCACTACATGACATCCAAAAGGTTTATGAAATCCTATATTAGGCTTCCTATTCCAAAATAGCTCATAAGGTGTCTTATTGTGGATCTTATTGACCAAGGCTCTATTTTGAACATAGCATGCCGTGTTCACAACCTCAGCCCAAAAAGCAATGGGAAACTTAACATCTGCTAACATGGTCCTAGTTGCTTTTATCAAAGTCCTATTCTTTCTTTCAGCTACACCATTCTGATGTGGAGTTCTAGCTATGCTAAACTCCCTAGAAATCCCTTTATCAACACAGAAGGTATCTAACAGTGTATTTATAAACTCATCACCATTATCACTTCTAAGAATTTTAACCTAATTATCTGTTTTCTTTTCAATTTGGGTAATAAAGTTAATCAAAACCTTGGCAGTATCACTTTTTAAGGCCAAAAAGAAAGTCCAAGTAAACCTAGAAAAATCATCAGTTATAGAAAAACAGTAAGATTTACCATTCAAAATTTCTATATTGGTTGAGCCAAATAAGTCCATATGCAGCAAGTGAAGTGGTTTAGAACTGGAATGCACACCTTTAGACTTAAAAGAGACCTTATATTGTTTGCCCTTAAGGCATGCAACACAGGAATGATCATTGTGGAAAGCCTTTGAAGGCAAACCATCAACTAGATCATGTCTCACAAGTCTATTAATAATCTTAAAATTTATGTGCCCTAACCTTCTGTGCCACAAGTTACTCTCGTCAACTGATGCTTTGTGATGTAGTGTTTTCGCACACGTTTTAGGAAAAACGCGTATGAGTGGCAAGTATTAAGTTACACGCTTTAGGAAAAACGCGAAACCGAATAAATTCCAAGTTCGTTCTCGAAGGAGGTGTGTGTATTAATGTGCCAATATATAAAATCAAGTTTGGATTAGTGACGTTTTTGGTTGAGAAGAGAAAAATTAAAGACGAGCTACGACTATGATTATGCTACGACGAATTAACGTAAAACCATGACGTAATTACGTAAAACGCGACAAAGTTAAAAATTAAACCTAAAAATTAATTAAAAGTTTAAACTAAGTCTAAAATAATATAAATAAGAATAAAAATTCAATAAATATATTTTAAAACCTTTTATTAATTAAATATTCAATTTTTAATGCTAATTGAAGCCCTAAAATTAAATATAATTAACAAAATGCCCAAAATATTATTTTATTGAACAAATAACTCACTTATATTATTTAAAGACTAAAAAGTATTTTTCATAAATTTTCAAAACTATTTTTCTATTTTTAAAACACTAAAAACTATTTTTAAACTAAAATAATCATAAAAAATAATAAAATAATGATAAAAATAATTTAACAATTTTAAAAATCCTAATTTATACTAATGAACAGTAGAAAAAAGAAAAAGTTTGAAAAATGTAAAATTTTTCACTAAAAGACAAAACTAATAAGAATAAAACCTTAATTAAACTTAAATTAATTATAAAAATTAATTAAAAAGGTGAACAGTAAAAAAATTTTAAACTAAAAATCTTAAATTATTTTTCTAAATCTAGGAAAATTTTTAAAACTGAAAAATATTAATTTTCTACACTAAAAGACAAAAATAGAATATTAAAAAGTAATTTAAAAATGCAATTAAATCTAAAAAATATTAAATGAACAGTAACTGAAAAAATTAAATAAACAGAAAAATCAAAAATAAAATAAGAAAAATACTAAAACAAAAATGGAGTTCTAAAACCTATTTAAGCTCACTAAAGACAAAAAACTATAGAACTCATAGTGACATGTGACTTGGTTTTGTCTGCTTGTATAGCAGTGGTAACCAATACACTAGCAGGGGTAACTGAGTTCCCACTGCTAGTGCAAATTTATGGTCTAGTGACCAATAAGCTTAGGAAAGCTTATTGTGAGCCTTTTCTTGGACAATAAGGCACCCCTACACTCAGTGGAGTGTAGGGAGTCTAGTAGAGCAATAAAACACACAAGAACTTAACAGAAATCACACAAAATAGACCAAATCAAGTGACTGTTATGCTAATGGTGGGTCTGATGAACAGTATCTGATGCAAAGTGCACAAAAACAGATTTCAACAGCTCAAATCTTGCACATAACCTAACCAAATCACATATAGTTGATTACAAACCCTAGGTGATACTTAACCTTGACAGATAATACAAAATGGTGGACAAATTTAAGCTAAAACAAGGCAGTTTTGCATACTTTCTGATTTTTAAGCTATAAAGGCCAAACTTTAAACATGCAAATGCTTTGTACTTCTACCAAATATGAAATAAGCAACTAAGTTATCCTAACACTACCAAGATGAGTATGTTTAAACTGTATAGAGGCCAAATAGTGTCACCCAACCTAACCTAATATGCAAATCCAAACACACCCTTAATTTTTTGAAAATGACATTTGCATACAAAATCAAACCAAAACTTGATCATACTAATTACCAAAGATCTAAACATACATGTAAACCTATATTAAGCATAAACAAACTGATAAATAAACAAATAAGCAAGTTTCTCACAAATTCACATAAACACTTCAAAAAGCTAAAAAAAAAATCACAAACAGGGTTCAAGCCTGGGATACCTGGGCTGATGCCTTCTATTTGGTTTGTTAAGAGCTTATTGGAGCTTCTGAAAATGTAGAGATAGCTTGTTGTTGGAATCACAAGTGACCCAAAGCTTAAATATCTTCAAAGGATGGAAAATGTGAAAGATGCAATGGAGAGGACTTGTTTCTTGGTTTCCTGCACAAGCAAAGATAACAAGCAGCAAGTTAAAGTATCAAAAGGCCATAAGCTTGTAGCTTATGGCTTTTGATACTGTAAGAGCTTAGTAAAAAAAAGAAAACAAATTTTTTGGAACCTTTGAAACCACAAAATCTTGAAAACTTTGCTAAAAACTTAACCAAAGCCTTGGATTAATCTTGTGAATCCACTTTCACTTCCTCAAAAGAATTAATCCAAGCTTATAAAACAATTTCCCAAATAACCTTTAAACTGATTTTCTAAAAACGTTTTTTTAAAACTAAAACCTTGGAATCCTTTAAACTACTTTGCAATAAAATAAATCATTACACTAGAAGAACAATGAAAATTGGAACTCAGTTATTGCACAATTAAAATAATTTTCATTTTCATTACTTAATTAAAAAGGTACAAAAACTGGAACAAGAGCCTATGCACATGTTGCATGCTCCTTTTATACTAAAACTATGAATATTCTAGAACTAAGAAAGCAATGTGAAAACCCTAATCCTAGAATTCTAGAAAAGCCCCTTGAAAATTCAAACTTGAATATGGTCAAAGTGGTCTCTTGTGACTGTGTACTTGATGCCAGCTAGAATCTTTTGATCTTGGACGTTCATTTGGTGTGGAGGACACGTTTTTAAGCTTGGACGTTGATCTTGTCTCCTTGTTGGGTTTGGGAAGAAAGTGACTTGAGCAGGGGAGGGGCCTACTGACCATGTGGTAGTGTTGGGAAGTGATTTGAGGGTGGGTTTAGGTTAGTGATAGGTTTAATTTGGGTTCTGGATAGTTTCAACAAATACCCCTTTGATCTTGACCTTAATCCGATTTAGGGTTTATGGTGTTCTTGGGGATTAGGGTTGTAAACAGGTGTGTTTTGATTTGGTTTGCGGATTAATATTTTTTAAATTCTTTGTTTAGTGGGAAAATTAGTTAATAAACTAATTGAGTTTATTACTGGTGGTGGAAATCAGACGTGTAGGGGGTGGAGGATGTGGAGGTTGCTGATTGGTGGAGGGATTGAGTGGGGTGACGTGGAGGCTCATGAGTGGCTGGGTTAAGTTTCAATGTCTGGGCAATTTCAGTCCCTTAACTCTCTTGTCCTCTTCACTTTGTATAAAACAGCCAAGTTGCAAATCCCTTTGTATTAAAGTTTGGTCAGGTTGTCAAAAGTGGCACATGGTTTTAGCAAAGTTTATAAGAAGGACCAATCATGTAATTTAAGTTATCTTCAAGGGCCATTCATGCAATTTCTTGACATTTTAGGGACCCATAAGTAATTTTGAGGATTTATAGGGGTATAAAATGACAAGTCTTCAATTCTTAAGGGACCAATCTTGCCAATCTTCAAAACTTCAAGGACTTGAATGGAAATTCATGATTCGGGTCCGGTTCTTTGTGCGGCTTCGTTTCCCGTGTTTGTTTTTGCTTCATTCTTGTGATCATTTGTTGATTTCACGATATCCGTACCTAAAATACACAATGAACAAATACAAGCATATATTTGGGTGTTTTGAGGATATTTTAAGCGTTTTTAGCCCGATTTGGACGATGAGACTATGTATAAATACAGTCTCATCACTCCCCCATACTAAACCGTTGCCGTGTCCCCACGCAATGCTAGAATAAAGTATCGTAGCACCTCCAAATTTCATTTTATGATGACATTTATTGAAAATGTAAACTTAAATAAACTACTACACGTGTTTAGACATAATATATTGTTTTCATCACGATTAAGTGACTTAGGATCATAGAAAAAGAACACGTGAATGCTTCGTTAGAAATAATTTCGTCGTCCTCGATTTTCACCCAATTCCATGCTAAGCGTGTAACGAGATCATTGTTATTATAAGTTAGCAACACAATCATATCTCATGAGTGTTAATTACGAACCTAAGCTCCCTTATTCCTACTTGGTATCTCTTATATTTTATTTTTGTCTTAATGATCACGAGGATACATCATTGACTTATGCGTGAATAGAGATTAAGTCTAAAAATAGAGTTTTAACGGTGTAACCAAAATCATTAAATTAATAATTCACCCTAATAGACAATGATGTCAAAAAAATTAAGTTAACAAGAAGGATCGATAAACACGGTTTTATAACGGTTTTGAACATGAGACTTATTACCAAGACTTTTATACGCCCCCTAACGGAAGGGCCTTATTATCTTTGGTTTACCTCCATCTTTTATTCAACTTCGCCATGAAGCTTTTATTATGACTTCGGTCTTGCCTTGCCTTTTATTATCCGCCTCATCGGTGGTTTTATTAGCCAAAGACGTATATCCTCACGCTAAAGCGAATTTTGGATCTTTAAAGCTTCAAAGATTAAGGCTTGATTCACTTTCAATTTGGGCATAGATTTTTCGGCCTTGTGAGCTTCAAATTTTTGCTTAATTTAGGTGAGCACTTGAAATCTTATTATTAGGTGAAGCTTTCGATTATTCGGGTGCCAATACTTCAAAACCGTGACGCTGGCGATACCTTAATGTTTTCCCAATTTAATTACATGGAAGCTACTAAAACAAATTAGAAACCAACAATAGTGACTAAACCGCTAAATCAATATTTATTAACAATTTATTATGCAAAAGCGTGGGGAGAATAAGCTAATAATTACTACACGTGAGATTGTGACGATTACGAGACTTATAAATAACTCTATCATTTCTCGTCCTCATTTAAGAGACTTAGCCTAAAAAGTTAAGGAATTGAAGCTAAGTGCTCAACACGCACGGTCGAGTAAAAAATTACTCTTATTCTCACCATCGGAAAACCTACATTCGTGTCTTAAACACTTATGAAAAATAAGAAATTTTTTTAAAATTTGGCCATTTTTAGCCTTATTTTGCAACAAAACGATAACAAAAAGATGAAATTTGGATTGCGTGTTGACCTAAGCAAGGTGAAGAATCTACTCACCCCCATACTAAAACTAAACATTGTCCTCAATGTTTCGAGTCTAGGGGTGAAAACACCCCCATACTAGAGACGAAGTCGAATGCTTAATCTCGAGCATGGAAAGGGTAAAACGAATAACCTAAAATCCGTTTATGAATTATGCTAATAAGATAAACGTTAGAACATAAAAGGATATCATCAGATATCGGAATCTCCAAAGGCAACGATCGAAGCTCGAGTGATCCGTGAAACGAACACGAGAGGCTTCAATGATGACGATGAACCTAATAAATCACAATCACAAACAACCACGGAACAAAGGTTGGAAGAGCACAAGTCCCCTTGTTACATTAAACTAAGAAAGCGATAATATTTACAAGGATAAGCATGAGAATCCCCCACGAGGCACCTTGTTTTTGATAATCGAGTCAAAAGCTCGACTCGAATCCCCATAAATGTGATCATTTAGGGATAATCATGGTTTGGTCATTTTGGTGGGGCTTACATGATAACAATGCCCAAAAGTACACGGAGTACTTTAAAAACCCGATATACGTATACCGGGGTCAAAGATAGCGTCTTCGTTTTCGGATGAAAGACGAAACAACGCTACTCCAACCGATAGTGGAACCCCATAGGGGTAGAAGAAAAGAGATAAGAAGTAGAAAGGTGGGGAAATTGGTAAGTTAAAATCATGAGCTACTCGAGGTAGACTCACACCAAGCAAATGCATAAGATTTCCATTTATTGCAACGGTGGAAGACTGAGATTTCCCTTTACAAGCAATTCCGGGATCGTAAATCTCGTCCTCGGTGGAGATATGTGAGGGAACATAAGGGGCTTCCCCCACAATAGATCCAAACCAACCGTCGTCAAAAGGAGTAGACGAGGTGGTAGCACTCATATAACAATGTGATGACGGAGTTAAACTTGTAGAAAAATCTTTTAAAACATTTTAAAAATCTTTTCCTTTTTCATCTTTCAAAAACTCTTTATGAAAACCCGATTTGATGATGTCGAAAATATTTGGTGTTTCAAACTCAACATTACTCACGCTAAAAATCCTCACATTTAAGTCTTTGGTAGGAGGGGGTGGCGGATTATACGAGTTCTCAAAACGTCGATCAATAAAGAACACCGCCCCCTCGGGGTCAACATACTCGTCATCCTCATGAACATCGATCTCATCGATTTCTTCATCAAAGATAGGCTTGTCAAACCAAGGTTTGTCATTCCCCTCCTTGAGTATCTTAGAAACTCTCTCGAAAAGATCACGATCAAGCTTGAAACCATCATCCATTTGTGGGGATTGTTGATAAGTTAAATCCTCACGAATGTGGTAAACATAATTCTCATTTGAGGAGTGTTGATTAGGTAACTCCTCGAGAATTGGATTTTTAGTGGTCACATGAGTTGGTTCGTCATCGAAAATAATACGTTCCAACTCATTTAGTTCATCCTCGATTTTGGAAAGATCGACCTCACTCGTAGGTGGAAGTGAAGGCATAAGAGCTAGCTCTCGTTCAATGATTTCCTCAATCTCGGGATCAAACTCATAATCATCGTACTTCACATGTTTCTTTTTAGGAGAATCAAAAATTGCATGTGGATTTCGAAGTACGTGATCAATCTCGGCAAAATCGCCATCGTCATCGTCAAAGAAAGAGTCGATGTGAGCACTCACAACCATGGTCTTACAAGTCGAATGACTATGCTTAGGTGACTTTTCTATGACGAGAGGATCGATGTCGATAAAACCTTTAGCCTCAACGGGTGTTGGGCTAGGCAAAGGAGGCACTTCGATGGAGTTAGAAGTTGAAGCTTCAAAGACGTGGTCCTTCGAAGGTGGTGAAGACGAGCCCATTTTGGTCATTGTCGTGATGGCACTAACGTCGCCCTTCGGAATTGGTGTTTCACTTGTTCGCTAAATACATCCCAAAGTGAGTTTTCATCCATAAATTTACACATACCCTTTTGAATTAGGTACACGTACTCTTTATCATTAAAATCATCATCTTTAAAACCGTTTTTCTTAATTCTTTCAAAACATGCATTAAGCCTCATTCTTTCCGCTAAAGTGAACATTTTGAAATCATTAGGATTTGAATCATTAGGTTTTGAAACCTCGGTTTTTTCATTATCATTAAACCCTTGGGACTTTCTAGCGAAAAAGTCCATTTTATCATCCCCATATCTCATAGTAAGTCTCCCCTCGTGAACGTCGATTATGGTTCGAGCCGTCGATAAGAATGGTCGGCCTAAAATAATGGGACATTTAGGGTCACACTCCTAATCGGATATAACGAAATTCGCGGGAAAAACAAACTTTCCAATCCTAACATAGACATCCTCGGCTATTCCAATTGGTATAAGTGGCGTACAATTTGCAAGCTCGATTGTCATGTTCGTGGGGGTAAGTGAAGGCAATCTCATCAATTTCCAAAGAGAATGAGGCATGAGATTGATGCTAGCACCTAAATCGGCAAGGGCTAAACATCCCTCAATCTCGGAAAAATTACAAGGTAGTAGAAATTGGCCGAGTTCCTTTTCCTTTCTCGGCATACGCCTTTTAGGTTTTTTAAGAAGGATCGATGCACAAGTTTCTTCAAGGGTTACTTTCGTAAGGTCGATAAAACTCTCTTTTTGAACCGTGGATGGAACTTGAGGTACACGAGGGTGTGCACTCCTTTCCTTGGTCGCCACGTTCACCCCATCGACTTTAGAACAATAAGACGTCTTAGAAGTAGAGGGTTGAGAAGAAGGAACAACTCGAAATCCTTCAAGGTTAGGGGTAATCACACGACCTTTCTCACGAGACGAGGCGTCTTTACATTGTTCCTTCGGATTTGCAATGGTGTCACTAGGTAACGAACTCGATGACGCACCCGAGGACTTGTTCATTATGGTCGAAAACATCTTTTTAATGTCGATTTGACCTTGCTCAATCTTCGTGTTTTGCAATTTCAAAGTATTTGTAAAGTCGTTTTTCAAAGTACCAATTTCTCCCTCTAATCGTCTCATATTAGCCTCATTCATTTTCATGTAATTTTGAAAATCGTTTGACGAACTATTTTGATTTGAATTAAAGTTCCCTTGGTTTTGATTACTTCTTTGAAAATTGTTTTGATTCCCACTTGAAAAATTGTTTCCTTGATTGTTGTTGTTTGAAAAATTCGAGTTTTGATTATTGTCTCGATTTTGCCAATTCAAATTCCGACCTTGATTATAACCTTGATTTTGATTCGAAAAATTTCCTTGTTGATTATTTCCTTGAAAATTGTTTCGATTTTGATTAAAATTGTTGCCTTGGTTATAATTGCCTTGTTGTGATGGACCCGCGTTATTTTGATTTTGAAAATTGTTGTTTCCATTTAACGCACTCACATTCGACGTTTGGCCATCCGTAGCCGCACACTCGTAATAATTATGAGGTCCACCACAAAACGTACACAAAACCTCGACCGCTTTCACCGTAGCGGGAGCGTCTTTCTTTTGCATTTCGACGAGAAAAGACGTAAACACATTCGTTAGCTTGTCGACTTTCGCATCAACTCTCTCAATGTCGCGATTAGAACTACTAACATTGGCGACATTGGCAACACTCGGTGCGTTGCGGAGTTGGTAAACCTTGGATCGGTTTTCGATAATTATCAATGCATCTTTCGGAGTCTTACACAAAAAGTTGCCACCGGCGGCGGAATTCAACGAATCTTGTTCTTGAAAATTAAGACCGTTGTAAAACGTATCGATTTGGTGCAACTCGGAAAAACCATGGTGAGGACATTGCCTAAGCAATTCCTTAAAACGATCCCACGCGTCTCTAAAAGATTCATTCGGTTTTTGCTCAAATTTTGTAATTTCATTTTTGAAAAACGTCGTCTTAGACGGTGGGAAAAAATAATTAACGAACTTGGAGACGAGATCCTTCCACGTAGTTATGGAATTAGGTGGCTCTTTCTCGTACCAATCCTTGGCGGCACCATCGAGCGAGTATGGAAAAAGAATAAGCTTGAAGACATCGGTGTCGACGTTCTTAAACTTGCTCGTGGCTAAAAGACGATCAAAATTCCGAATATGGTCGTGAGGATTATTGGCTTCACGACCTCGAAACTTCGTAGCTTGAATCAACGAAAGCATTCCGCTCTTAATCTCAAAATTCTCCGCTTCGATAGCGGGAATTACGATCGCGTCTCCATAACCCTCGGTGGGCGCTTGGAGCAATTCCATCATCGAACGATTGTCGGCCATCTCGTCTAAGGTTTCTTCAACAACGATATTAGGAACGTCGGTTTCTAATTCTCGTCTACGTCGTCGATTCCTTCGATTACAATTGCGTCGATTCGAAGCGTCGCTAGAATTAGAATAATCCTTCGATCGAGTGCGCATGCACTAAGAGTAGAATGGGGGTAGCAAAGAAGATTCTTTTTGCGGCTTTTCGATTTTTCAATTTTTTTGGTTTTTGGTTGTTTTTTTTTAATTTTTTTTGGATTTTGGTGTATTACGTAGACACAAATCTACAAATCTCCCCTCGAATCGATTTTCTCGATTAAAGGAGCCTCAAGGAATGAAAATGATCACGTGGAGTGAACGTTCTCGATGACTTTAGAACGTTGGTGGAACACCAAAACGTTTAAGAGGGTTTAATCTTGAAAACAAGCAAATATAATACACGTAGATAATACTTGGGCGGCAAACCCTCGATTAGCCTTCTTTCTCAAAACACGCACAAGCAAGTGGGGGAAACGAGGCGGCGCTAAGCACTTAAGAGCCTTTTTCCCTTAGGTCGTGAAATACAACCGCCTTATACTCACCTTATAGTTTGTGTTAATTGAAATTAAGCCTCATGAAAGTATTTATCTATATTGCCTTTAAACCTTTGCTCTAGATTCGAATACAATGATCGAGTGATGAAATCCCGAATCAAGGTTGCGTTTTCACGCTTTTGGACTATTTGTATATTTATTGTTCTTACGTAAATACAATATAGTAATAATATTCACAATAAAAACGAAAACCAATATATCTACAATATAGTAAAATGATTGTTGTGTGTTTAATTTAGGAAAATTAAACACGGTTTATTTGGATACTATAATATAATAGAGAAAATAACAAAAATGAGTATGTACGATATTCACGCTTTCCAAAAATTGAAAAGCAAAAACGCACTACTCACACAAACACGATAATAATAATAATGGCACACTAAAAACGCCTCCCCGGCAGCGGCGCCAAAAATTTGATGTAGTGTTTTCGTATACGTTTTAGGAAAAACGCGTATGAGTGGCAAGTATTAAGTTGCACGCTTTAGGAAAAACGTGAAACCGAATAAATTCCAAGTTCGATCTCGAAGGAAGTGTGTGTATTAATGTGCCAATATATAAAATCAAGTTTGGATTAGTGACGTTTTTGGTTGAGAAGAGAAAAATTAAAGACGAGCTACGACTATGATTATGCTACGACGAATTAACGTAAAACCATGACGTAATTACGTAAAACGCGACAAAGTTAAAAATTAGACCTAAAAATTAATTAAAAGTTTAAACTAAGTCTAAAATAATATAAATAAGAATAAAAATTCAATAAATATATTTTAAAACCTTTTATTAATTAAATATTCAATTTTTAATGCTAATTGAAGCCCTAAAATTAAATATAATTAACAAAATGCACAAAATATTATTTTATTGAACAAATAACTCCCGTATATTATTTAAAGACTAAAAAGTATTTTTCCTAAATTTTCAAAACTATTTTTCTATTTTTAAAACACTAAAAACTATTTTTAAACTAAAATAATCATAAAAAATAATAAAATAATGCTAAAAATAATTTGACAATTTTAAAAATCCTAATTTATACTAATGAATAGTAGAAAAATGAAAAAGTTTGAAAAATGTAAAATTTTTCACTAAAAGACAAAACTGATAACAATAAAACCTTAATTAAACTTAAATTAATTATAAAAATTAATTAAAAAGGTGAATAGTAAAATCTTTTTAAACTAAAAATCTTAAATTATTTTTCTAAATCTAGGAAAATTTTTAAAACTGAAAAATATTAATTTTCTACACTAAAAGACAAAAACAGAATATTAAAAAGTAATTTAAAAATGCAATTAAATCTAAAAAATATTAAATGAACAGTAACTGAAAAATTAAATAAACAGAAAAATCAAAAATAAAATAAGAAAAATACTGAAACAAAAATGGAGTTCTAAAACCTATTTAAGCTCACTAAAGACAAAAAATTATAGAACTGATAGTGACAAGTGACTTGGTTTTGTCTGCTTGTATAGCAGTGGTAACCAATACACTAGCAGGGGTAACTGAGTTCCCACTGCTAGTGCAAATTTATGGTCTGGTGACCAATAAGCTTAGGAAAGCTTATTGTGAGCTTTTTCTTGGACAATAAGGCACCCCTACACTCAGTAGAGTGTAGGGAGTCTAGTAGAGCAATAAAACACACAAGCACTTAACAGAAATCACACAAAATAGACCAAATCAAGTGACTGTTATGCTAATGGTGGGTCTGATGAACAGTATCTGATGCAAAGTGCACAAAAACAGATTTCAACAGCTCAAATCTTGCACATAACCTAACCAAAACACATATAGTTGATTACAAACCCTAGGTGATACTTAACCTTAACAGATAATACAAAATGGTGGACAAATTTAAGCTAAAACAAGGCAGTTTTGCATACTTTCTGATTTTTAAGCTATAAAGGCCAAACTTTAAACATGCAAATGCTTTGTACTTCTACCAAATATGAAATAAGCAACTAAGTTATCCTAACACTACCAAGATGAGTATGTTTAAACTGTATAGAGGCCAAATAGTGTCACCCAACTTAACCTAATATGCAAATCCAAACACACCCTTAATTTTTTGAAAATGACATTTGCATACAAAATCAAACCAAAACTTGATCATACTAATTACCAAAGATCTAAACATGCATGTAAACCTATATTAAGCATAAACAAACAGATAAATAAACAAATAAGCAAGTTTCTCACAAATTCACATAAACACTTCAAAAAGCTAAAAAAAAATCACAAACAGGGTTCAAGCCTGGGATACCTGGGCTGATGCCTTCTATTTGGTTTGTTAAGAGCTTATTGGAGCTTCTGAAAATGTAGTGATAGTTTGTTGTTGGAATCACAAGTGACCCAAAGCTTAAATATCTTCAAAGGATGGAAAATGTGAAAGATGCAATGGAGAGGACTTGTTTCTTGGTTTCCTGCACAAGCAAAGATAACAAGCAGCAAGTTAAAGTATCAAAAGGCCATAAGCTTGTAGCTTATGGCTTTTGATACAGTAAGAGCTTAGTAAAAAAAAGAAAACAGATTTTTTGGAACCTTTGAAACCACCAAATCTTGAAAACTTTGCTAAAAACTTAACCAAAGCCTTGGATTAATCTTGTGAATCCACTTTCACTTCCTCAAAAGAATTAATCCAAGCTTATAAAACAATTTCCCAAATAACCTCTAAACTGATTTTCTGAAAACGTTTTTTTAAAACTAAAACCTTGGAATCCTTTAAACTACTTTGCAATAAAATAAATCATTACACTAGAAGAACAATGAAAATTGGAACTCAGTTATTTCACAATTAAAATAATTTTCATTTTCATTACTTAATTAAAAAGGTACAAAAACTGGAACAAGAGCCTATGCACATGTTGCATGCTCCTTTTATACTAAAACTATGAATATTCTAGAACTAAGAAAGCAATGTGAAAACGCTAATCCTAGAATTCCAAAAAAGCCCCTTGAAAATTCAAACTTGAATATGGTCAAAGTGGTCTCTTGTGACTGTGTACTTGATGCCAGCTAGAATCTTTTGATCTTGGACGTTCATTTGGTGTGGAGGACACGTTTTTAAGCTTGGACGTTGATCTTGTCTCATTGTTGGGTTTGGGAAGAAAGTAACTTGAGCAGGGGAGGGGCCTACTGACCATGTGGTAGTGTTGGGAAGTGATTTAAGGGTGGGTTTAGGTTAGTGATGGGTTTAATTTGGGTTCTGGATAGTTTCAACAAATACCCCTTTGATCTTGACCTTAATCCGATTTAGGGTTTATGGTGTTCTTGGGGATTAGGGTTGTAAACAGGTGTGTTTTGATTTGGTTTGGGGATTAATATTTTTTAAATTCTTTGTTTAGTGGGAAAATTAGTTAATAAACTAATTGAGTTTATTACTGGTGGTGGAAATCAGACGTGTAGGGGGTGGAGGATGTGGATGTTGCTGATTGGTAGAGGGATTGAGTGGGGTGACGTGGAGGCTCATGAGTGGCTGGGTTAAGTTTCAATGTCTGGGCAATTTCAGTCCCTTAACTCTCTTGTCCTCTTCACTTTGTATAAAATAGCAAAGTTGCAAATCCCTTTGTATTGAAGTTTGGTCAGGTTGTCAAAAGTGGCACATGGTTTTAACAAACTTTATAACAAGGACCAATCATGTAATTTAAGTTATCTTCATGGGCCATTCATGCAATTTCTTGATATTTTAGGGACCCATAAGTAATTTTGAGGATTTATAGGGGTATAAAATGACAAGTCTTCAATTCTTTAGGGACCAATCTTGCCAATCTTCAAAACGTTAAGGACATGAATGGAAATTCATGATTCGGGTCCGGTTCTTTGTGCAGCTTCGTTTCCCGTGTTCGTTTTTGCTTAATTCTTGTGATCATTTGTTGATTTCACGATATCCATACCTAAATTACACAATAAACAAATACAAGCATATATTTGGGTGTTTTGAGGATATTTTAAGCGTTTTTAGCCCGATTTGGACGATGAGACTATGTATAAATACAGTCTCATCACTTTGGCATAAAGACATGACAATATTTTGTTCAGCTTAATCCCATTTAGGTGTCTAGATCAGTCGTCAATCAAAAGTTATTGGCCATCGAAGATCATAGCAGAAAAAGGTTAGGGTTTCAATCTTTATACTAGGGTTTTATAAAACCCTAGATATGTGTTAACAACAGTAGTAAACCCTATATGTGACTTGTTTCTGTGGAGATTGTGATGATGTGAAGTTCTAAAGTGTGTGCTTGTACGACGAAGCTGCTATGGTGTTCCTACAAAGATCTTCGTTTTAGGGTTTATATAAACCCTAGATTCGTCTTTATTAAAAAATGGCAGATTTGATTAAGGTTTCTTAATAAACCTTGAGTCTGTTCATATGGCTGATTCGTTAGAATGATATAAATGGTTCAGCAAATCATGGTCAGAAAGTGTGTTCAAGGATACAGCAGGTGTAGAAATTGTTACATGTTTTTGCTGTGTCATTACTTGTTTCTATTCAAGATGTTCAAAAGGAATGAGAAAGTGACATCACATGAAAACAGAATCTTTGCTGATCTTTGGATATTTGTTTACGTATGAATATAAAGTAGGAAAAGATTTCATATTCTTATTCTACGTAAAACAAGGGAAAACATGGAATGGGTTGCTGATTTTCAGGATATACAACTAGGATTTGATACGATCTGTTGGTTATTTCATGAGTGATTTTAGGAGATAAAAATGGTATGAATTATTCCCTCTATGATAACGTGGGGTGTCACTGATATGTTTTTGAAATTTACTTCAAAAGTTATTTTCTATTTATTTAGAACGTAATTCTTTGTAGTTATCTTACAAATATATTAGTCACTACTTTTGCGCTTGATTATTGGGATAATCAGTATCCTCTTTTATTCATCCCACTGACATGTGTTCCCTAGCCGCTAACAAGAGTCGTACAATAGGTGGTGTTAGCGGTTGAGCCAAGCCGCTGACAGGAAAAAGTCAGGCGCTGACAGAAGCACTGACAAGTATCGTCCGAGATATGGTTTTTGGTCCACTGATAAGTGTTGTCCGACATTGGACAACATATGCGGTATGGTTATTGGACAGTGAAGGATCTCGGGTAAAGGAGAAAATGTTGTTGTTTGAATAATTAATTAGGTTTGGCACACAAAACGAGGAGATTACACACATACAGGTACATGGGATCTCTGTTATTATTCAACATATCATTTTGATATTGATGGCTTGGAGATGTTTAAAAGGAATATATGATTTTTATGCTAGTTAACAACAATTCGTGAAGTATTTTATTGGAGTAATATTTGATTAGATTATGTAATCGAGGTAGCCTTGAGAAAGAGTTATCCGTTTAAGGACTTTTACATATGATATGAAGATATTATTTCATCAAGACTCGTCATGAAGAGGTGTTGGCTTAAGGGGAAGAATTCTTATGGTAAAATTGATGCTTGAAGTAGATTTTCGCGAGTTTGTGTTCTATCATATCTTAAAGTCGTGGTGGTGCGGATTTCATTCACACTTTAAAGATAACTTGTTTGTGCTTATACGGTTAGTGACGAAGACTTGTCATATCTAGCAAAATGACTATTGCTATCACTTGAAGGAGTTACATTATCGTGCTTAGTGTCTCACAAAGGATGAGGATTTTGACAAGAGATCGAGGTCTGCTTATACTTTAACGTCCTCATATAAGTTCGGCGTTACGTGCATAGTACAAGACATAGAAAATAGGTTTGGGTTATTCTACTTCTACATCAAAAGTATTAAGTTATTTTAAGAATATTATACTTGTTTGTAGGAACACCATAGCAGCTTCGTCGTACAAGCACACACCTTAGAACTTCACATCATCACAATCTCCACAGAAACAAGTCACATCTAGGGTTTACTGCTGCTGCAAACATAAATCTAGGGTTTTATAAAACCCTAGTATGAAGATTGAAACCCTAACCTTTTTCTGCCGTGATCTTCGACGACCAATAACTTTTGATTGACGACTGATCTGGAAAATCCCTTCGGTGGACATCTAGATATATGTGTGTAGAACACACACACACAAAGTTTCGTATCGATCCAACGGTTCAATAAAAAGTTATGGTCTTCTGAATACTGTTGCGCACACAAAACCGCCCAGAAAAACCATATACTGATTTTTCTTTCTTCTCCACGAGGCTCTGATCCCAATTGTGGAAACCTAAGTTTCCTTGATCTTTTAGCTACTAGGAATGATTCTCATTCACTTGATTGAATCAAGGCGGAATAGAATGAAAAACGTTAACAAGGTGTTTAGGCACAAGAACACAAAGATGAATTACTCCCAAGGATTGCTCATTATATTAATAATAAACAATCACTAGGTGTGTATACATTTAATCCTACGCCTAGTCGACACACGCTTTAGGTTTACATTATAAATTTACTTATGCTTGGGTGTTCTAAAGTCAATAAACTTATCATCAGGAATCTTAAAATCCTTACTCAACACCAAGCATTCAGTATTAGTAAAAAGAACCTTATTTTTTTGTCACAAGCTTGTGACACACTAAACAAATTATAATCAAGTTCTTTTACCAGAAAAACGTCCTCAAAACGCAGATTGTTGGTGATAAGAGTGCCTTTGCCTGAAATGGCCCCATAGCCTCCACCAATGTACACCTTGTCACCATCTTTAATGGGGATAAAATTTGACAAGTAATCTTCCTTCCCCTTCATGTGCCTAGAGCATCCACTGTCCCAATATCCATGATCATTGACCTGTTTTTGAATGCCCTGTACATAAAGAAAACAAATTATTTTTCTTTGGAAACCCAAGCCTTAGCAGACTTGGATTCATGTGGTTGTTTAACAAGAACAGACTTAGTCCTTTTAACAACCCCCTATTCATCCCTTTGTGGCCGGAATACCCAGTTTACCCCAATTGGTTTAGTAATGACCTTTGAAAGATAGTTAAATCTGTTGCAGGTCAAAGAAATTCCATCAGAATTAGGGTTTTGGTCTTGTTTAGGTCTCCATGTCAAGCTAGATGAAGCTTTAGACCCCTTTCCCCTTTAGCCTGTAAATACCTATTGTTATTTGGTCTAACACAAGGTCTAACATCAGCTTGTTGTGGCATTTTCATACCAAACCTAGAGCTGTCAGCGTTGGAATTATTCCTGTCAACGCTGAATTTGTTCTTGTCAGCGCCCAAATTAGGGTTTGCTACAGGAACCCATTGTCTGCTCGACCAAGTGATGGTCTTTTGAAAAGGTCTTTGTTGTTAGGTTTTCTTCTTGAAGGATCTTTGAAGCCTTGATCACAATACAAAGAGTGTGCGGAAACCAATCTTTATATATAAGAAGAAGAATAGAAATAACCAAACATCCAAGCCTCAATATATTAATACGATCACTCTTAATAGTGATAGGGTTTTACAAACTTGAAGCTATAATAAACAATGAGAGAAATGTGTAGAGAATATGTGTGTATAGAAGTGTGTTTATCTCTACACCCTAGGACCTCCTTTTATAGTGCAAGGGGTCATAGGTGGTTACAATATAAATAATACTTGCCTAAGTATTATACATCAATATCCTTTAATAGTTTCCTAAACAAACTTGTAACCTTCTCATCATCCTTATCATGTTTTAATACTTTCCATAAGACTAGGAAGACTAAGTATTTGATCTTATCTTCTACAATCTTCTTTGATCATATCTTATATAATCTTCTTTCAACTTTATAATACGACCAGGAGGAACTAGAAGCTAGCAGGAGGAACGAAGTACTCCACTAGGAACTGCTATATGACCAGGAATAACTTCTAAATACATTATTCCTAACAATCCTACCCTAAACTTGAATTTAACCTTGTTGAGTTCAAGTTTTCAAGTAGATGTGCCACCAATAAGCATGAGGATTGGAATATGAACCATAACAACAACAATCTCAGTTGATAACACCAAAAGAAACACAAAAGTAGCTGCTAATACACGAACTGTTGAGCTTCTTTAAAGCTTGAAAACATCTGCACATGTTGATTCTTGACAGCAACAGGAGCAGATTTGATGAGCCTTTACCAAGTAGCTGCTCACTCTTGGGCTAGCCAGTCTTTTGGTGGAATCATGTCATCACCCTGGGAGACTAGTACCCAGCCCAACTCTTGGAACGTGAATCATTGGTGAGTTGGAGTACCCTGATGATTTTTTAGCAAACCATCACAGCCATCAACGAATTTGATAAAGTCTTTACCAAGAGCCGTACCCTGTTGGACTAGCCAACTCTCGGCAATAAAGCATGGGTGAGTTGAAAACCCTATAGCTTTGAGCAAGCTATTACAGCTATCAACGGATTTGGGAAAGTCTTTACCACAAACCGTTTGCCTGTGGACTAGCCACTCTTCAGTCTAGGACCAAGGTGAGTGAAAACCATCCAATTATGGGTAAATTGGCAACCATCAACGGATTTGATAGTCGCACCAGAGTCGTACCCTCATCGTGAATCAACGCTTTCTTGTCGGTTAGACATGGTGAGTTGAGAACCATTTATTGTGTGGAGGCTAACCAACACCATAGTACCAAACAAAATAGCCCAAAAAGTGAAATATATACAACTTTTTTTTTTAATTTTTTTTAATTTTTTTTATAATTTTTTATTTTTTTTAAAACAAGTCAAAGACTATGAGTCAACCAGCAGGAACGTAGGATGCACCAGGAAGAACAATGGTCCACCAGAAACAGGAATAGAGCAACTAGGAGGAACCATGTGCGACTAGGAGCAACTTAATTCTATTAGGAGAAATCATACCACTAGCAACAATGTCATCCTGCATATATGGTTAGACGAAAAATACAAAAATGCACACAATCCTCGCCTTAGGCAAAAAACCTCCCCTAAACAGAGCTAAGTATCCACCAGCGAGGAAATCCTTTTTTTTTTAACACTCTTCTTTTCCTGCAAAATATTAGTTCACACAAATATAGAAAATACAAATCATAGTAGTTTACGATCACACTCGCTGAAAAATAAATACAAACCAAGTAAAGATTAGTGCTTATGGAAGTCCCAAGCCAAAACAGACTTGAATCTTCCAAACACATCAACATAGTCATATCTTGTTAAGGTCTTTGATGCACTATTTAATTTGGAGACATGTTTTAAACCATCTTGTTTAGGTTTCCAAACCCACCTAGCTAAAGCCTTAACAATATTAACCTTTGTTTTTGACTGTGCAGACTCAACCCGTGTACCCTTAACATTGTTAAAACATCTTGGTTGTGGAATAATGTTATTTTTAGGATTGGGGTGAAAAACTCTACCAAAGTTCTTGTGATTCACCCGTCTTGAGTTATTCCATACCGGTTTAACTTGTTGATCATTAATCTTTCTCTTGTGTTTACAAGTATATTGCAAGTGATCAAAACTACCACACACATAGAAAGCCTTATTTTTAAACTCAAAGTTATCACCTAATTTATGAGTCATCATGCCATTACAACCTCTTTGATTACCTCTAGGACTCTTATTGTTTTTCCTAGGATTATTTGATTTCCTATTACTTTCATTCTTAGTACAAGCAGATTGAGGATAGAACTTAGGTGATTCAGCACTTAAGATAGACTTACATGAGACATATTTACTATTCATAGGTTCAATTATAACAGGATCAAGCACAGACTCAAGTGTATCAACACTGGCGCCAGACTCACAAGAGTCAATGTCATTGGTCTTAGGTTCTAAAGACTTGTCACTAGAGTTACAAGAGACAAAGTCATTAGACATAGAAGTAGTTTCAATTGAGCCAGTGGACCTTGTACCATATGTCATTTGTGATTCATCAAAGTCAAAGTGATCTAAGGTAGGCATGAATGTCCCTGTGAGAGGTGGAGGAACATCATGCATCTCTGCAGCTGGTTTATACCTATTGAAAACAGGCCTACCCTCCACATCTTCAGGGTTAGTATCTAACACACTAGACAAAGAGGAGTCAAAAACATCATTTGGCCCTAGATAGTTTTCAAATCCTAAGCCCATTTTGGTTCTACCAGACATAGAGCTATCTACTAATTTGACTAAGTTTTTAGATGAATTTTTCCATTTATCAAACCTAGCAAAAGCATTATCTAGTTTAGTTTGTAGCTCCTGCTTCTCTTTATTTACCTCAGTATTAAGCTTTTCAGAATATGTCAATAGATTAGTTGTATTTTCTAAGTCAATACTTAATACCCTAATCTTATCTTCATATGAGTATTTTGAAACCACTTTTTCTGTTGTTCCAAAGTTATTAGAGCTCTTTTGTATGACTGAACTTCTAAGAGATATTTATCATTTTGAGCATCTAAATCAGAATATTGTTTTTGAAGATCAGCATATTTTTGTTCACAATTTTCAGAACAACTAATTACTACGTCATAGTTGTTATAAGCATGCATTTTATTCTTTAATTTAGCATTATATTCTCTAACTTCAGATTCTGTCATAAGAATTACCTCATTGTCTAGAATTGAAGTTCTGCACGCCATGTCTTCTTTAGCAATACCGTCGCTAATCTGTCGCTAATTCTGAACAGCAACTTCACTTCACAGCAACACGGATGTAGAAATCTTGTGCTTCTCAATCAAAGCTTCTCAACGAGGCTCTGATACCACTTGTTGGGTTTACTTCTTGAAGGATCTTTGAAGCCTTGATCACAATACAAAGAGTGTGCAGAAACCAATCTTTATATATAAGAAGAACAATAGAAATAACCAAACATCCAAGCCTCGATATATTAATACGATCACTCTTAATAGTGATAGGGTTTTACAACCTTGAAGCTATAATAAACAATGAGAGAAATGTGTAGAGAATATGTGTTTATAGAAGTGTGTTCATCTCTACACCCTAGGACCTCTTTTTATAGTGCAAGGGGTCCTAGGTAATTACAATATAATTAATACTTGCCTAAGTATTATACATCAATATCCTTTAATAGTTTCCTAAAAAAACTTGTAACCTTCTCATCATCCTTATCATGTATTAATACTTTCCATAAGACTAGGAAGACTAAGTATTTGATCTTATCTTCTACAATCTTCTTTGATCATATCTTCTATAATCTTCTTTCAACTTTATAATACGACCAGGAGGAACTAGAAGCTGCCAGGAGGAACAAAGTACTCCAGTAGGAACTGCTATATGACCAGGAGTAACTTCTAAATACATCATTCCTAACATTTGTCCATAACTATTTGTCCCTTTAGAAAAGAAGGGAGCTGGTCTAGTGACTTGTAGGCTTGGTTGGACAAAAGGTCTGGGTTTGACCATGGTTGACCTATTGTTAGCGTTGAATCTAGAACCGCTGACACACTTATAGGCCAAGTGAGAAAAACTTCCATATGTATAACAGACCTTTCTAGACATAACCTTAGGTCTAGATTGAAAGAAGCTCGTCCCATTAACACTAGCTTGACTTTGGGGTGACCTAAGTTTCCTATACATCTCAGCATATTTAACACTAGATTTTCTTGTAGAGTTAAGGTCAATTGTTTTTCCAGTGTTGGGGTTGGTTACAGTAATAGGTGTATGGACAAATGGGCTCTCACTAAGCATTCCACCCTTAGCAAACAACGTAGGGTGTCCTTTCTCCATTGTTCAAGGTCAGTCACCTTTTGTTGATATTCCTTAACTGGGGAAAGTACTCTAGGTGGAGGAATAAATTCCTCTTCTTGGAGTTCTGGTATACCAGTCCAAGAGAGATCTTTTCTCTGAACACCATAAAAGTTCCCAGCAGTTGGTGGGACAGCAATATATTCATTCATCCCAATCCCAGACTTATCCTTAGAGTCTCTTTGTTCACTGATTCACTTTTCTAGTGTTTGACTGGCTTTATCAAACTTTTCAATTTTAAGCCCTACATTTTCTTTATCCTTAATGGCTTCATCTAACTTATGTTGCACATCTGCTCTAGATTTCATTAGAGTGTCCCTAAGTTCAATACTTACTCTAAGATCATGAGACAAAACATTAATTTGATCTTTTAGGTCAAATTCCATTTTCTTATATTACTCTATAGTCCCTTCAGATTGTGCAAGTGCCATTTTATAGTTTGTTAGCCTGTATTCTACATCAAAAACATCTGATTTCAACTTTAAATTTTCTTTATTAAGCTTTTCAGTGTTTGATCTGCACCCCTTACTACAAAAAGCATCATCATATACCTCATTGTCTGATGAAGAAGAGGAGTTGGTCATGAGAGCAAAGTGCACATGCTCTTCTTCTTCTTTCTCAGCAATCAAGGCATCATTCTCTACCACATCCTTTGCCGTAAAGCTCCAGTCCCATCCAACACCATCAAGGTCTTGCATGGCGCCCATAGACTTTGGCTTAGCATCTTCAACCTTGATGATCTAGGTTGAACTCTTTCCAGCATTAGATCTTCTTGGAGATCTGCACTCCCTCATGAAGTGTCCCATCCTATGGTAGTTATAACACTCTACCTTGGATTTATCAAATCCAGCCGTGTCTTTAGCATTAAAGGTCATCACCAAACCTCTTATTCCATTTGTTAGCCCTTATGCTTGCAAGTTCCATATTCCACTTGATATCCATCTCTTCCAAATTCTCATCATTGATTTGTTCCAAATCCTCATAGGTGACCAATGAACCGTTGTGTAAGGTAGCAATGTATGCACATACTGTATCCAAGTCAATACCAGTAGGTTTGATGCTTGGTGAATCAACATTGTATGTGTCAGCGTCAAAATTTGATTCGTTGACAAAGGTTGATCCACCGCTGACACAGGTTGATCCAGTAACAGGATGAACATATGAATCTCCTTAACAGGTTTGAGCTTCACTATGTGAGATGAAAGCCATGTTTCCAGATGTTGAGTTGCTTCCATGATCAAGTAAAATCTCACTCTTCACAATCTTTAACTTATTGTAGACGTCATCAAAGGAAAAACTCTTATGGGCATTGGTAGCAATGATTGACCTAGCTTCAATTTTCCATGCATCACCAAGACCTTTGAGGAATGTGGCAATGATATCAACATCATCATGTTCTGTTCCCATGAAAGACAACTTGCTAGTGATGTCTAGAAGTCGACTTCTTACCTCACTTAGCTTCTCATTGGGATGAGCCTTAGACACAGCATATTCATGCAAAAGTTGCTTCTTCCTTTATTTGGCAGTGTCTTCATTACCACCATAGGTGACTTGAAGAGCTGCCCAAAGAGTTTTAGCAGAGTCAAAATTTCTGTACTTGTGTTGATTCTTTGGACCTAAGGAAAGTTTAAGAATGTTCAAGGTCTTCATGTCATTCCTTCTCAAGGCTACATCAGTTGTTGAAATAGCTCTTCCATCTTCAGGTCTTTCAGTACGCTCTTCAGCAGTAGAACCAACTGTGGTTCTTGCTGCAATAGCAGCAGCAATTCTTGCTGCTTTATTGAACTGAATTTCGTATTCAATAACTTCCCAAAGAGTATGGTCATGGACTTGAAGATATTGTTCAAATTGAACTACTATTGTTCAAAGTTGTCAGGGTCGAGCATAGAGATTTTGAGGTTGTGATTTGATGAGGATGAAGATTCTATGGTAGACATCTTCTTTGGTTTTTAGGGTTTTTGGTGATTTAGGGTTTACTGTTCTTATAGATCAAAGTTCCTCAACAAGCTCTGATACCACTTGTTGATCCCAAACTTAGATCGATTAGCTTTGTATTAAACGAGATTGAATCAAGATTAATACTTAGAGAAACTTTGTTGTAATACACAATCCAAGTGTTATGCGGAATTAACACTTAGAATAAAGAACAAACAAGTAAAACCAAACTTTCACTTTAGATTGATAAACGAACTTGCTTACAATAAAAGTTGTGAAAACGATAAAAGGCTTACTAACTATGAATCCTACGACCTCCTTTTATAACACAAGGAGTCGTGTACAAAGGTTTACCTCTCAACTATTTTAGGTAATGATAATTATAGAAAATACAATGTTGATCATATCTTTACTAAACATAAACACGTTGACTAAGTATTTTTATCAGTGGTTGGACGACTTCTTGCCAGCTTTTGGATATTCCTTGTCAGTGCTTGATCTGTCAGCGCTTTATTTCCTCTTGTCAGCGTCCAAATTGCTCTTGTCAGTGTCTCAGTGACTTAACTCATTTTATTCCCAACAGAGGCAAAATTTGTTCTCATCTAAAGCGGGGAAACCGTGTTTTAAGACTCATGTCGTCGTACAACAATCTATCATGCCAAAAATAAATGGACTTTTCGTCATCCACAAGGCGCTGAAAAGAGAAAGAAAAGAAAATACCCGGCTGATCCATAGATTAACTGATACGTATTATATTATCCCAAACACCCTTCTTAATTCCAGTGCCATCAGAAGTGGATAAACCCGCATCCAGACCATAGATTTCACCAATAGCTTTATTCCAAAGAGCATCCTTTTCCACATGGAAACGCCACCACCGTTTACCGAGAAACGTAAAATTCTTTGCTCTATGCTACCAATCCTAAGCCCAACTGTATTAAACGCGGACAAAATAGTTTTCCAACTGAACCATGACATGCCCCTTTCATCTTCCTTAAAACCCTATAAAATTTATCTGCGGTTTTTTTTCTAAAAGATCATATACTTTTAGAGGAGCTATAAAGAGAGACAAACTATAAACTAGAAGGGAACTTGATGTAGACTAAACAAAACAAAGTAACAAAGATAACTAATTGGATCTGTTGATTAAAAAAGAATGCCAGAAATAATTCTGCTAATAATCATTGATTGTGAAGTATGCCAAAAAATTAGGGTAAAACACGGCAACACAACGGCCAGTGGTTTAAATTTTACTAAACTGATAACTTTCTTGCTAGGGTTACAACAGATTCATTAAATAATGACTGCAAACAAAGGAAAACCCTAAAAATCAAACGAGCTGGACCGTAGCCCAAAGATAAAGTCCAACTAAAAGTGAAAAAAACATATATATGTAGAAAAACTGATAGTAAAAAGGCTTTTCGGACCTTTAAAAATCTATAACCAGCTTAAAGGTGGTTACAGCATTATCCGCCTCCTTTTTACGCACGTTTTGACAGGTCACGGGCTGAAAACAGACTTAGGATGCAAAAGTTATGCCCGTTATACTAAACCCCTCTTCGTCACATGATCTATGGCCTCCAGAAACAAGTCAGCTCGTTCTTCAACACTTGGGCCTCCATCATTCCCCCTGGATAGGAAAAATTCGTCCTCGAATTCCCAGCTGTAACATCATCTGAAGAATCACCATGGTAAGGCAACAAGTGCTTCAGATTAAAAACATCAGAAGAACGAATATGGCTTGGCAACTTCAAACGATAAGCATTTGAGTTCATCTTATCCACAATTTCCTCTGATACCAACTGATGTAGAATAAAAAAAGTAATAAAGATAAGTAATTGGATCTTTTGATTCAAAAAGAATGCTAGAAACAATTCTGCTAATAATCGTTGATTATGAAGAATGCCCGAAAATTAGGGTAAAACACGGTAACACAACGGCCAGTGGTTTAACTTTTATTAAATTGATAACTGTCTTGCTAGGGTTACAACAGATTCATTAAATAATGTCTGCAACAAAGAAAAACCTTAAAAATCCAACGGGCTGGACCGTAGCCAAAAGACAAAGTCCAACTAAAAGTGAAAAAACATAAATATGTAAAAAACAGATAGTAAAAAGGCTTTTCGGGCCCTAAAAATCAGTAAGTAGCTAAAATGTGGTTACAGCATCGTCCGTCTCCTTTTACACACGTTTTGATAGGTCATGGGCTGAAAACGGACTAAGGATGCTAAATTTATGCCCGTTTTACTAAACCCATCTTCGTCACGCGATCTCGGGCATCCAGAAACAAGTAAGCCCGTTCTTCAACACTTGGGCCTCCATCATCCCCCCATGTATAGGAAACATTCGTCCTCGAATTCCCAACTGTATCATCATCTGAAGAATCACCATGGTAAGGAAACAAGTGCTTCACATTAAAAACATTAGAACAAATATGGCTTGGAAACTTCAAAGGATAAGCATTTGAGTTCATCTTATCCACAATTTCCTCTAATACCAACTGATGTAGACTAAAAAAACAAAGTAACAAAGATAAATAATTGGATCTGTTGATTAAAAAAGAATGCCAGAAATAATTTTGCTAATAATCATTGATTCCGAAGAATGCTCGAAAATTAGGGTAAAACACGGCAACACAACGGCTAATAGTTTAACTTTTATTAAACCGGTAACTGTCTTGCTAGGGTTACAGCAGGTTCATCAAATAATGACTGCAAATAAAGACAAACCCTAAAAATCCAACAGGCTAGACCGTAGCCTAAAGACAAAGTCCAACTGAAAGTGAAAAACACATAAATATGTAAAAACCTGATAGTAAAACGGCTTTTCGGGCCGTTAAAAATATATAACCAGCTAAAAGGTGGTTACAACGTCATCTGCCTCCTTTTTACGCACATTTTGACAGGTCACGGGCTGAAAATGGATTTAGGATGCAAAAGTTATGCCCGTTTTACTAAACCCCTCTTCGTCACGCGATCTCGGGCCTCTAGAAACAAGTCAGCCCGTTCTTCAACACTTGGGCCTCCATCATTCCCCCTGGATAGGAAAAATTCATCCTTGAATTCCCAGCTATATCATCATCTGAAGAATCACTATGGTAAGGCAACAAGTGCTTCACATTAAAAACATCAGAATAATGAATATGGCTTGGCAACTTCAAACAATAAGCATTTGAGTTCATGTTATCCACAATTTCCTCTGATACCAACTGATGTAGACTAAAAAAAACTAACAAAGATAAGTAATTGGATCTGTTGATTAAAAAAGAATGCTAGAAACAATTCTGCTATTAATCATTAATTCTGAAGAAAGCCCGAAAATTAGGGTAAAACACTGCAACACAACAGCCAATGATTTCAATTTTATTAAACGGATAACTGTCTTGCTAGGGTTACAACAGATTCATTAAATAATGACTGCAAATAAAAAAAAACCCTAAAAATCCAACGGGCTCGACCGTAGCCCAAAGACAAAGTCCAATTGAAAGCGAAAAAACATAAATGTGTAAAAAACTGATATTAAAAAGTCTTTTCGGGCCCTGAAAAATTCATAACCATCTAAAAGTGGTTACAGCGTCGTCCGCCTCCTTTTTACGCACGTTTTGACAGGTCACGCGCTGAAAATGGACTTAGGATGCAGAAGTTATGCCCGTTTTACTAACCCCTCTTTGTCACGCGATCTTGGGCCTCCAGAAACAAGTCAGTCCGTTCTTTAACACTTGCATCCTAATTTGTGTCCCTTGCATCAAATTTCCTTTATTTATAATGAATCGACCTCGAACCATTATCGTCTTAAAACCAAACTTACTGACCATGGGTGCGGCTTCATGATATATATTTTTTCAATCAAGATACAAACATCCACCAGTTTACCTCTTTGAAACCCACATAACCCATGAGGGTTTGAAACTGTGGTTGAATAATCAACACCTAATGTGGTTTGGATAATTAAAGAATAAAAATCATTAGCCACAATTACAACATATTTTACGTTATCTTTTACGCCAACAAATCTTCCTTCCTAAAAAAATCCTTCTTCCTCCTCAATGACGTATTCACGGTCGGTATCATAAACTGGCATTGATTCTTCTTCTACACTCAACAAAACACCTGAAGATGGCACATTACTTTCTTCCTCTTGAAAATTCTAAAGAATTTTCAAGAAAATAATACTCCTCTTCCTCAGGTTCTTCATCATAAACCGGGGTTGCTTTAACATATTAGCTAGGATAAGAGTTGGCGTAACATCAACGATGATCAATGTAAAAGGGTCATATCCTATTTGCTTTGGCAACTTTTTATGTTTGTGACAGAAGTTGACGTACATTGTGGTCATAAAAAGAGCGTAATGATACGATGTTAGTGGTATCTTTTACAAAAGCTATATCTCTCTTTTGCTTTGATGCTGATTCTAGTTAAGATATTGTTATACCCATAATTTTACAAACTATGTGTAATGTAGCAAAATGACGATCTATTTACCCCTCTACACTATGTTTTCTATGAAGTATTCTCTCTAAGTTGTTGTGAATGCGAAAATGATAAAATAGTCCATTGAACCATCTATAAAATATGGCCTTCATCATACCAGACATCCATAATCTATATAACTCATCATCTCAACAAACCATAAATCTTTTTTCTCGTATATTTTATCTCCGACAAAAAATGGCCAACACAATTGATCTCAACGACACTATGAACATCGGAGGAACATCATCTAGCTGATCTGAGAGTTCTTCGCCTTTATCCATCCCCGACTATGAAGTGTACTCACGAACAAGTAATGCAAAACACGTAAGCCAGAAGTAGAAGAAAATATTGAAGAAGTTGTTTCAAGAAAGCAAGAAAAATTTCTATGGATCTTCCAAGCCTATAGTATATCGATATGATGTTGTTAGTTACTCGTTGAATTTTAATGAAGGACATCTGGACATGTATAATTGTTGCCTTTAAAACTTTGCATGCATGTTAATGTATAATTATTTGCAATGACAATGTTTCAAAGATGACTTTAATTGATCAAACTACGATGGATCAAAATGTACAAATATATCTCGCTAGTTCTAAATTCAAATCAAACGATGATTTACTAAAGAAGTAAAGAGTGTACGATCATTTTATTATGATAAAGGTTATGGGTTGTCTATCCGCGATTCAAATAAAGACCAATATGTCACTTTGTAGTGTGATCTAAGTGGAGCATATCAAGAGAAGCGTCCTTTTGGAACTAAGCGAAAAAAGACTACTGGGTATCGTTAGACTGATTGCCCGTTCCATATTAAAGGTAAAAAGGGAAGCGACAGCATATGGAGATTTAAAGTAAAAAGTTTTGGCACATAACCACCATGATCCATCTACCGATGTGTCTGGGCATCCATCATTTCGTTGGTTAGAACCAGAGGACGAACAAACTGTAAAGAAATGTCCCTTTCTGGAATACCCCGAAGACAAATACTTTCAACTTTACTAAGTGTTTACTACCTTCACAAGATGCTTATAGTATGAGAAAGCTTTCAGCAGCCCCAAATTGAGAACCCTTGCAGTCATGAAGAAACATTCACAAATAAATGAATAATTGTTTTCTCCACTGCTAGTATTGCTTGGATTATTGTTGCTCAACCATGTAGTAACTTATTCCGAACTTCGAAGATGCATGAAGGGCAGTTAGTTCCCTATATATATATATATGAGAAATTGTATTTTTGTCTTTATATGACCCAATGTTAATATAGTTCGTCTAGTAATTTACATGTTAAATTTATGTCGTATGTAAAATTTAGTTTATTAGTAACAATGTATAAAATATAAGTAGAGTTGGGAATGAATGTAAATATCAAGGGTACATTTCAAACATTAAACGCATGATAATTATTGAAATGATGCTATTTAATTGTAATGGGTAGATATGTAATTTCAAGTTTAAACGCTTTGGATGAATCAATTTTCCTCTGTGTCTAAATCAGCTTCTATTTCCAGCAATCTTGGGGCCAATGAATTAAGAGATCACTAATTAATACTCGAATACAATGAGGTAAGCTCGTTGCATGACCTCCCATAAGGAGGAAACCGCCAATTTGAGCACAAAACCCACCTGCTATCAATATCTCTTAGCCTCTCATTTAAGAGGCAAAAATTTTTCTCACCTAAAGCATACAGACGGGGAAAACGTGTTTTAATGCTCATGTCGTCGTCGAGCAATCTATCAAGCCAAAATTAAATGGACTCTCCATCACCCACAAGCGGCTGAAAAGAGGAAGAAAATAAAATACTCGGCTGATCCATAGAGTAACCGATACGTATTATATTATCCCAAACACCCTTCTTAATTCCAATGCCATCAGAAGTAGATAAACCCGCATGCGTACCATAGATATCACTAATAGATTTATTCCAAAGAGCATCCTTTTCCACATGGAAACGCCACTACCGTTTACCGAGAAACGTAAAATTCTTTGCTCTATCCTACCAATCCTAAGCCCAACTGTATTAAACGCAGAGAAAAGAGTTTTCCAACTGAACCGTGACATGCCTCTTTCATCTTCCTTAAAACCGAATGTTGATACGAAAGTTGGATGGACCGAGCTTGACCTGAATTAGGCTTAATTCGGGGTCTTGTGGACTCTGGCTCTTGCACCAAGTGAAACTTGCTTTGAGGACCCTGCGCACTAAACAGACACCGTTAGGCTTACCGTGGGTTTGTGACCCATGATTAGACTCCGGCGTAAGAGTAAGTAATCGATTTAAGTGTATATTGTTTAGGGTTTTGTGTGTATCGTACCTTTGTGGAACCATGGGGGTTACTTTTATACCCGAGAGAGTCTAGGCTGGGCTCCCTGTTCTTGCGGCCTAAGGAAGAGATAATGACTCAAAATAGCTTGATCCTTATCGCATAACTAAGGTAAGTGTATATCTCTTTTCCTTAGGTGAATATAACTATAATATAGGTTATATTCTGTCTGTTCCTGTCGCATTGCAACGAGGACCTGGTTAAGCAATTAACCATCACGCGATAGTGGCTTACCGGGCCTCCTGGGTTGTGCCTGCATCGCATAAGTATCAATCCATTCCTGATGGATGCGGTTAATACCCGTGAGTCGAACTATCCAGCCTGACTAAGGACTATACGTCATCATGTCCCCCTAGTCTAGTGGTCGCAAGTTCAAACCGTGGCGACTAGACTATAAATCTCTAAGGCCCCTTCGTAGACATCCCATAAAAAGAAATTTCATGTAAACACACATGAAATGAGTTTAAAGATGCATCCACGTCAGAGTATACTAGTACTACCTTTCTTTGGGAACCGGGAAAGGCATTAACCACGTCAGAAGAGCCAACTAACCAACACCGTAGGATGAATCAACTCGTTTGACACACGTCGCAAGATCCCGTATGTCTAAAGTGTATATAAATGCAGTGTGACAGACCTTCAACCTTCTTCTTTATGATTTCCATAAAACCATTCCACCATTTTCGAAAATAGCAGGAAATAATCACAACATAAAACGGCTTCCACTCTATACCCAACTGAAGTACTGGTAAGGAAAAATGGTGGCACAACTATTTGATGTGACGTCCCGCATATCAGTACAAGAAATTTCTAGTTTCGCCATCAAATATCATATACCTGCACGTGCCAGATCCACAAGCACACATAGGAAGCTTTCCTATTGGAAAAATTGGTGTATACACCAGGATTTTTGAGTTTTCCAACAATCGCATATCCCTAAGCCGTTTTTTGACGGACGTACTAAGCTACTACAGCATACACCTTCGTGAAACGCCCCGGCCAATTACAATGTTATAAGGTGAAGATAGATTCTCTGAAGAAATGGAATGACAAATTTTTCTGGGTAGACAAGGCTGTATTCCCATTCGACTACTATTTCATCACCCCAAGACTATGATGAAAGATGACCGCCCTATCTCTGGCACATATAATGAAGCAGATGCACATATAATTAATGTCGATCGGATACCAATGCAAGAATACATAGAGGCGCTACTATATGCATTAGGGCTGAGTCATACGTCAACTCTTCCTTCAAACCACCTTCCTCAATAATTCGATGACTTTGATCATGGTAAGAAATCCTGTTTTATGAAGACGTAAAATTCAAATGGCGTATGCGTATGTACTCATATACTCTTCATACTTTTGCAGAGCTAACTTATACGCAGCTTGTGAAGCGCGAGCATCCGTGCGCCGCGACCATACGCGCCCGACCTTTCACGCTATTCGAGCTATCTAATGGATGACGTGTGGGTCAACGCACCGTAGTACTGGAGTAACCCTCCCCGACGACTAGCAGAGGTACAGAAGGGACAGTCGCACTAAATACCACTCCCATTCGGAGTGTGTCGTGCATAATGGAGTCGTCGTCAGAAGAATTGGATCACGAGGACAGCTCGCACGCTGGTCCTTCAGACGAGTTCATACCTGTCCCAAGCTACAAAAGGTTACCGTGCTCCCCAAAAGATCAAAATCCTAAGAGGAGCATGACACTGCAGACCAGACCACGCGCCGATACTACTTCATGGGGCATGCATTCAAGGCCGCGCGAAGATACACATGTATCAAGGTATATCCCAATTTTTCTCCTTATGGTCCTTTGAACAAAGGAGCCCCTTTCTAACACGTGCAAGATGTCCATTTTGCACCCCACACATTGCAGCGACCAAGGCTGATGCCAGCACCTTGAAGTCCACAAGATTCCTTCCTTCCTGGAAGTGCGCACGCTCATGCGTACTGGGTAGCATGACCGAATGTGCGGACTTCCACCAAAATCTAACCCCTCCCGGACGCGCCCAACTCCTGAGCCATCTATCCAACGAAATGCTAATGAGTGAGTTGGACAGAGTTGCGTCGCAGGAAGTAACATTAGCCTCTCATCTAAAAAAGAAGGTGTCATATCTGTCTGAGCGTCTGGCACAAGTGGACATGAAAATCAAACAAGCGACAGAGCAAAAAGACCACGAGCTTGTATGCGCCAAGCTTGAACTCACACGTTTGCACGCTATTTCCAGTATAAATGTCAGATCCATCCAATACTTAGTGGATGAGAAGGCATCATTATCTAAATTTATAAGCCAAGAGCGCCGCCTTCGCGCGAGGCAAGAGGAGGAAAACCGTTGGGCCATGTCCAAGCTAGAGGAGGGTATGAGGGCCCTAATAAGTGTGAAAACACTTAGGTGGTGTTTGTTTCATTAAGATGTTTTAGGTCTGAATCTGACTACCACATCTTACTGGTAAGAGGTGGTATAAATGTCTGAATCTGAATGAAAAAATGTTGTTTGTTTTTTCATAATTATCTGAATGGTCTATTTTTAGATATATATTTAACAATAATAATACAATAAATAAGTAGCTTGTGTAAACATGAAACAAAATATTTTTTTTATCACATACGTAACACAATAATAAACGCTTAAATTAATTATCTTAATACATATTCTAAATTTTAACATAGTAAAAACTATTACATGAATTGTCTTAAAATAATACATAAACTTAACGTGGTGAAGAAAAATTTAAGTAACTTAAGTAAAATATTTTAAATCCTAGCTTGCTTTATTTGTGTCGCTATTTCATCTCGTAAGTTACATATATTGTTCACCGGCTTCCCTCCCTGTTGGTGTCACCCATTCCTATAAAAACAATGCAAACACATATAATTCAAAGGCGAATCGGATAAGGAGTTTAAAATAACTAGGTGAGGGTTCGAAGAAGACAATCACGACTCGACCCACTAACCACTAACATTTGCCAGTCTTAAAAAAAACACTATAACTTTTTCTTATTAGAGGGAACAAGTATAATTATGTCATCGTTGTAATCCAGAAATTCAAAGTACCAATCATAGTAGTATGAGATAAGAGGCAACAAGTATAATAGCAATGTTATCACAATTCTGTTGCTTCCCTAATGCATCTAGAACTTCATAAGCTGATAACAAATTTCCATGATGGCATATATAATATAACAGAGCCGAGACACTAGCCTAAATATTGGAAGATTGGCACACAGTTTTTACAGAGTGAATGACCACACCATAAAAGATACGGTACATTTTCGACAATGTTAAAGGATTCACAGCATATTGGGCACTCCAATCCATCATTACATAAACTTGTTAATAGATATGCCAATAAACTCTAAAGTTGAAGTCCATTACATTTTAGCTTTGGCTATCGATTAAATCTCTGATAATCACCAATCACAAACCAATGGCAGAGTCAACGTTTTCTCAGAAACTAACCAATTGGGTCCTTCACAAATAGCATCAGTTATAGATAATCACTCAGCACTAATCGATGGCAAATTCAGTAACGATGCAAATATCAGGCGTGAAACTTTTAGGATTTACAAATGATGCAAATATCAGGCGGCAAAGTTCATTGCCTATAGTCTAGAGAATCTGCTAAGGAATGCTAAACGGTATACTTTCAATATAAGTGTTTCTGACACATGCTGCTACTAGTACTAGTACTAACTTCTCTACGGTTTACGTCTGGTCCTATAGCAACTAGAAGTGTTTCTGACTAATGATGCAGTAATACTTAATACAGCTTATGTAAACTACCTTGGCCACTTGACACTAATAAGTTGTTCTAATACTTAATACAGCTTATCGTATACTGATATGCAGTAAGCTGAGCTTACTCAAACATCCATATAAGCAATGGTACATATGCAGATTTAACTTTCAGTACTAGTGTATACATCAATATAAGGTTGGATGCTGTTTTTGGGAATGTGTAAGTGGACAAAGTTGACGATGTCTGGAAGGATGGAGGTTTTCATGACTGCTGGTAAACGGATCCCAGCAGAGTCAGTTGCCATGTCTGAGTCCAAGGTTTGGACGGTTACAAGTGGGCGAGCAGCAGTCCTGTTCAGGTAATGAAGTACAATCATGCTTTTGATACTGTGGTATCCGCAGATGCCATGGAAATGATCGAGTATTGGGACCCTAATACTCTTCAGTTCCCCGACGGTGAGGTTAATTTCAAATATAAAAGTGATATGATCTGTTCACAATTGTCAAATGTAAAACGGTTGTTTCTGCTATCGAGGTAAGCAAGGACGACAAACAATGGATACTATAATCTGTTCAAGAATGTCCAAAAACAGTGGAGAATTTCACAACTCGATGTAAAAATGGATACTATAATCTGTTCAGGTTATGAAGTATCAGGTAACTTGTGGGATTTGTATTTGCAGGAGTTTCCTCCAACTAGAAAACTCGACTTCAAAGTCTTTGGTAATCAAAACAGCTCGATAAGACACAAGTTTACTACTGTCCCAAATGCATATTGTTGATGCGTTTGACACAAGTTCAGTTGGGCAACAGATGTGGACTTTCAGTTGTTGATACAACAGTTGGAAAATACTAGTGTCCCAAACGGGACATTTAATTTGGAAAATGGAGAATTGAGAAGAAAAGAGAAGTTGGGGGCGGGAAATGATATTGCCTCAAGAACTCAGTGAGAACAATGGGAAAAGAGATAAAATTTGAACACAAGTTCAATGGGCCTGAGTATAAGAATTTGAACGCATTTTATTGAATTGCATATTAGTCATCCCTTATCGTAGATATATCCAACATCAGTGAGAACAATGGATGTTGGCGTGGGCTGCTCGATGGGAATAATTGGGCAGCTCAGTCAGTCCTGAAGTTCAACTAGATAGTATGATAAAGAGTTGGAAAGGACAGTGGTCGGATGCTATAGGTCGGATGATCAAAGGGAATAACACATAACCTCATTCAAAAATCCTCGAAACAATTAAACCCTCTACTACATTTTGAACACATATCAGTTTGAAAGAAGTGGTAAATCCCTCATAAACAACAAAATTAATCCTATAATCCAATAATACATAACCTTATTCAAAAACTCCTCTAATTCATATATATCCCATATCTGAACACCTCATATTCACTCATATCAAGACAATAATGAAACCCTATAAACAAATTATATAAACTATTGATTTTTCAACAAAACCCATATAACATTCATATCAAAATAATCAAACTTGAATAAAAGGAAGATCAATACAAGTAAAAAAAACATACCTTTAAGGTGGAAAAGGATGGCAACGGATAGAGGTGAAGATGGTGGAGAGGTGGTGGTGAAAATGATGGAGAGGTGGAGGTGAAAGGATTTTCAGGGTTTATGAAATGAGGATGAAACTTTCAGATCTGCTCACCGGGTCTGACTCTGACTGAAAATGTGTATTATAAAACCTCTAACTCTGACTGAAAAAACAAACAACAAAAAAGTCTGACCGAGTCTGACTGGTCAGACTCAGACGCGAGTCAGACTTTTTTAGAAAAACAAACACACCCTTATCCTTTTACCACATAATTATAATAATAACCAAGCCAAAACGTGTATTTTATGTCGTAAATGTCGGAATTATGCGTGGTTTGTGTTTTTGTTATGATTTAGGACCAAAATGTGAAAAGGGAAGAAAACATGGGCTTTCACGGGCTTTTATTTAAGAAAAAAGACAAAAGACGAAGTCAAAAGATCAAGAGTGCAAAAAGAACGGAAGTCCAAGGCCTATTCTGAAGATTTATGGAAGAAAAAGTCTAAAGACGGAAGTTTAATGAAGTCGAAGAACCAAGTCTAATAAAAGAAGAAAGTTATAAGATGAGTTCAATCTATATCGACAAATCCCAAGACAACGTCGAGGAAGTCGAAGAATTTAAAAGACGAAAAGACGAGAAGAAAGAGGAAAGAATCAACACATGTTAATCCTCCTATAAATACCCTCCTAATGACACATTAGGAGGTGTTAGCTAAATTGACAACTTAGCTCTCTACTTAATTTCATGCACTTTCATATTGTCAATTTACTTTATGGTCATTTAAATTCTTGTCTTTAATTTCAAGTAAGTTTTAATTTTGTTGTTGGATCTTTATCTTTAATCAAGTTTTTAATTAATCTCTCATTCTACCTTTCTTGTTTTGCTTAATCTTTATGCTTATTTTCTTATTGTCATGCTTATTTAATTGTTTGTTATGATTTTATGTTTTTGATTATGTTAGCTTATTGATTTTATAGCTTATTGTATGTTTTTCTTAATTTTAATTAAGTGTTTTTAAAAGTTATTTTATAAAAAGTTGATTTTAAATATTTTTATTATTTAGTGTTTTTAAAAGTTTTTAAATTTTGGCTTATTAGCTTTTTCTTAAAATTGATTTGGTTAAGTTTTTAGATAAGTGCTTATTTAATTTTTAACTTATTTTTAGTCTTGCTTAATTTTGTTCTAATTCGGGTTATACCAAAACCCTAGTTTCCCGAACTAGGTCCAGCATTACTTTCCAGAATTAAGTGCATTTCCCACTTCCCGAATTAAGTGCAGTATCACCATATTCCGAACTAGATGCTGTATGCATTTCCCGAATTATGTGCTTGAGTTGGTTTCCCGAATTGAGTATCAAAGGAGGATTCCGAACTACATATCAATCATGGTCAACATTCTGAACAAGTATAAAATTGTCATGCTTGCCTGCTTGGCAGCTTTTAACTTTGGCGCCAAAACTCAGGTGCTAGGTTGCTTGCTTAAGTAGGGTGCCTGTCTGCTTACTTAGTTATTAATATTGTTCCGTAATCGTTTAGTTTAATCTGAAAGTTGTTCCGATTTTAATTTCGAAAGTCACGTATTTTTAGTTGTATTTTCGTCAAATTTTAGTATTAGTATTTTTTCGAAAAGTTTAAGTTTTATCTTTTATTTAGTGCCAGCTTTAATATTTGTCTCGTTTAGTTTTAAAGTAGCCACTTAGTCCTATTTCCTCCTTTTTCATTAGGTAAACTTTATTTTCAAGTTGAAAGTTAATTTCTTCTTTTAGTTTTATTTTTATTAATTGTTTCGTTTTCATATTTGTTTTTAATATCGTTTCTTTATTATTTGTCAATCGTTTTAATTTTTAGTTCATTTCTTTTATATTTTGTCATTTCCTTTTAAATCTTTATTTTTATCTTTAATTAGTTTTAGACAACGACACCTTTTATTTTATCCACCAAAGACGACTGAGTCATACATTTAACCGGAGATCAATTCGATTAGACACCGAGAAAAACGAACTTTTTCACTAGCAAAATCTTACTTTCAAATAGCGCCGCTGCCGGCTCTTTTCGTGAAGATTAATGGTTTATTGTGAGAGACGCGTTGGATTTTGAGATCCGTTCACTCGTGAACGTTATTTTTCGTGTAAAAAATTTTCAAAAATCCATAAAAAGCAAAAAAATTTCACAAATCCAAAAATATTTAAAAAAATCATAAAAAGCATTTCTTTTCAAAATTTTTGCATCCAAAAATATTCCTCTTAATCCTGTATTGTGTTTAATTCTTTTTCTCAACCCCTCTTATTTTTAATTCTTCATGGATTCGTATGTCTATTGCGTAGGGTGTGGGAGACCATTGTATGGTTTTCAAACATGTCAATGGTGTACATGTGAGCGGTGCGGAAATGATATCGACAATACACAATTTGGATTTTGTCCCTCGTGCAATTCGATTAACTCATCATTTGCTTCTAATGCACTTACTCCCCCCTCTTGCATATATTGTGGAAGCGATTCTCATTGGCATGTTTCGTGTCCGATTCGATACCCGTCTCATGACGAGCAAGAACCGGGGACAATGGTAATAGCTATCCACAAGACGCACCGGGTTTTTCTCAATACCCGTGTTGCAATAGTTGTGGGGGCCCTCACGATACTTCTTATTGTCAACCCAATGAATTATTATTAACCACATCCGTGTTCTAATTCTTCTCAACCGATGAATTATGAGCCACATCCGTGCAATAATTCCGGTTTTCAAAATTTTGAGCCCCCACAATACTCCGTCGTTCATCAACCTTCTTTTGGAATAAGTGCGGAACTTCTCACTAATTTGGCTGAAATTCTAAATCGCCTCCCAGCTATCGTGGAGAGGGTATGCCGACAAGAGCAAATATCGAATATCGAGACTTATACTCCTCCTCCTGTGCATCCATACTATTATGATGATGATGACGATGAGACTACTATTTCTTGGAATGATCTTGTTGCTCAATGTCCTAGTGCAATTGCACTTCCTTCTCTCAATATCCCAAATGCGTCCAAGGATTGTGATTCATCGAGCGAGATTAGTGAATTTGGTCTCGACAACTTATTTGAGGAGGTTTGTGATGTACCGAATTGTGCTGAGCTTACGGACGAGGTCGCTCTTAATGATAATGATTTTTCTCCATGCTATGAGAATTTCACTTTTGAAATTTCTCAATCTCCTCCGGGAGATGTTGATTTATTCTCTCCGACTTACGAGAAGTACACCACTGAACTTGGTCTTGTAGATGAGGTGGAAGACGTTATTCTTCGCGACAAATTACTGAATGTTCATCTTCTTATTGCTAAAATTTATGCGTTGAATTCTGCTCCTATTTCCGAGTCTTTACCTCCATCTATTACTCCCGTCGAGAATAATGACACATTTATGGAAGAAATTGACAATCTCTCAATACCTCCGGGTATTGATGATGATGACACGGAGGGGGATATTCTTTTTGATAATTTGCTGCATGAAGATATTGTCCCAAGTCCCCCTCCCGAGCACCTTTCATCCACTCCTTTAGAGACCATTACGGAGGATGAGTGCTTTGACCCGGGAGGTGACATTGACTATTTTATGATTGATAACCTTACGGCTTTGCCGTTTTCTGAGCATCAATTGTCTTTGGGGGATGACAATTTGCTTACTTTACCCACCCCACCCCTCGTGGATCACGATTTCACATACTTCTCGTATGTTGAGAGGACTTTTCTACCCTTCAAGACGTATCCTCCGGCCTCTCCTTTATTATTTTCCTCCGGGAACGAGGACAAGGTCTTTGATCCCTGTATTACATTTAAGGCTTCCCCATGGACCATTTAATTCGGGGACGAGTCAGGCTCGTGACTCGGTGAACAATAACAAGCGCTTCTCGGGAGGCAACCCGAGTATATATCCTTTTTATCCGCTTTTTACAATAAGTGTAGGGGGAGACCCTCGTATGTGTTTGTTGTTTTCCTTCTTATCATGTGCAGGGATTCGAGCTTTCAAAGATCCATTCTTGATGACTTTTAACGACCCGTGATTCCGTGTTCTCGTCTTCGTGGTTTTATCCTAAACTCTTTTGATTCACTATTGTATATTCTTCAATATTAAAATAGGAATCACCTTAGTTGTCTCTTCTTTAGCAAGATTTGAACAAAGTGCACAATATCCTAAGTGTAGGGGAGTTTACTCCTACATGCTTAAACATTGAGGACAATGTTTATATTAA
Source organism: Glebionis coronaria (assembly GCA_025667525.1). Taxonomy (NCBI): domain Eukaryota; kingdom Viridiplantae; phylum Streptophyta; class Magnoliopsida; order Asterales; family Asteraceae; genus Glebionis; species Glebionis coronaria. Next base: position 531,732,570 of record CM046875.1, on the reverse strand, counting down.
GTGTAGGGGGACTTCTATCGAAGTTAAGTGGGCTTTTCCTTGTATATGTCCTCATTTTAACCAAAAAATTGATTTTTCAACATTTTTCAAAATTTTTAATCTATTTTGGCCTATTAGTATTTTCCTTTTTTATCGTTAATTTTCTTTCATTTAGAACAAATTTTAATTAAATGGTTTTAATAAGTTTAGATGTCTTTGAAATATTATGCCCGTCGTGAATCTTTTGACTCAACCCGAGTTTACTTATCTAAGTTTACTCTAGCTAGTATCCTTAACGTGTTTAAGTCAAGTTTTGCTAGGCTTTTATATTGGGAACTTTAAAACACGAAAGTCTTAACTCTTACGGGTTAAGAACAAGAACTTTCCGCAAGTTCCTATAATTGATCCTAGAAAGTTGTTTATCAAGGGAACTTTAAAATGCGAATTCTAAACTTGAAAGAGTCTAAGAAGTTGCAAGATCCTATAGATGACTTGAAAACCAAAAACTTTGATTTAATTGGCTAAGCATCCACGAGTCTAATTCCTTGAGATTTTAAATTGTGGAGAACGAGAGATGATAGAGTCAATTATAAGTTTGGTATTCTTTCATGAATTTATGTGAGTTGATTATAAGCTTTTTATCCCATCGCTTGTTAATAATTTAATTGCAATAAATAAGGTCGTACGATTTGAAAAGTTACTTAGCTTCTAGCCCAAGATCATTTAAAAGTTGCTCGGTATTAATTAGAGTTCATAGCCAAGGCATAACTTATTGAAGCGGGATGCGAAGATTGGCGAGTCCAAAAAGGCCCTAACAAGGCATGAGGGCTACATTTTGTTGCTAAAGATCCAAAGTGATGTGAAGAATCATTTGTCAAAAATCAATATGAAGGATCGAGACACACGACGAAAAGCAAATACTCCCCTAAAGATCATGGAGAAGTCTACCCGAAAAGACCCTAGCAAGGTATGAGGATAAATAGATCCAAGTCCTAAAAGGAGGCGGATCGTTGTATATCAAAATCCCACATAAAAATTGGAGAAAAATGAAGAAGTCGTGGTCCAAGTATGAAGAATCTCTCAAAATCTTCAAGTGAAGAAATTCCTATTATGAAGAGAAGACCATTATTTCATGAACGTCTCTCAAGATTCGAAGTATGAAGTCACTGCCAAATATCGGTCCGAGAAAGGTCTCAAATCGTGAAGCGAGTTATGCCAAGATATGAACTTTAAGAGGTCCCGAGAAGCAGTTTTAAAATATTCTGTCCTTTAGCTAACTATTGATTAAATCGTCCTACTTTATTTTCAGCCTAAATAACTATCGAAATAAGTCAACAATGCATCCTCGTGATAATTTAAGACAACAATAAAATATAAGATATACACCTAGGAATAAGGGAGTCTAAGTAAATAATTGGGCCACATGAGTGAGTGTTAGTTTGCTAATTTATAATAACAATGATCTCGTTTTTAAGCTTGGTTTGGGGAACGTAAAACTTGAGGGTGATAAACATTCATGACATCCAAATCCCTAATGTAATTCTTCGATCTCTTTACTTTTTGTCCCTTCAAATATTTTTTTATTTTCTATCTTTTTAAGTTTCCTAATGTCTTGTGTTTAATAAAGGCCAAGGTGGGTTAATTATGATGGAAAATATAAATCTTGCTTTGTAATTAATGCATTGCATGAGGGCATTGCAATGGTCAAGTGTAGGGAATTTAATAAGTGTGAAAACACTTATCCTTTTACCACTTAATTATAATAATAACCAAGCCAAAACGTGTATTTTATGTCGTAAATGTCAGAATTATGTGTGGTTTGTGTTTTTGTTGTGATGTAGGACCAAAATGTGAAAAGGGAAGAAAACATGGGCTTTCACGGGCTTTTATTGAAGAAAAAGACAAAAGACGAAGTCAAAAGATTAAGAGTGCAAAAAGAACAGAAGTCCAAGGCCTATTCTGAAGATTTATCGAAGAAAAAGTCTAAAGACGGAAGTTTAATGAAGTCGAAGAACCAAGTCTAATAAAAGAAGAAAATTATAAGATGAGTTCAATCTATATCGACAAGTCCCAAGACAACGTCGAGGAAGTCGAAGAATTTAAAAGACGAAAAGACGAGAAGAAAGAGGAAAGAATCAACACATGTTAATCCTCCTATAAATACCCTCCTAATGACACATTAGGAGGTGTTAGCTAAATTGAAAACTTAACTCTCCACTTAATTTCATACACTTTCATATTGTCAGTTTACTTTATGGTCATTTAAATTCTTTTATTTAATTTCAAGTAAGTTTTAATTTTGTTGTTGGATCTTTATCTTTAATCAAGTTTTTAATTAATCTCTCATTCTACCTTTCTTGTTTTGCTTAATCTTTATGCTTATTTTCTTATTGTCATGCTTATTTAACTGTTTGTTATGATTTTATGTTTTTGATTGTGTTAGCTTATTGATTTTATAGCTTATTGTATGTTTTTATTAATTTTAATTAAGTGTTTTTAAAAGTTATTTTATAAAAAGTTGATTTTAAATATTTTATTATTTAGTGTTTTTAAAAGTTTTTAATTATTAGCTTTTTCTTAAAACTGATTTGGTTAAGTTTTTAGATAAGTGCTTATTTAATTTTTAGCTTATTTTTAGTCTTGCTTAATTTTGTTCTAATTCGGGTTATACCAAAACCCTAGTTTCCCGAACCAGGTCCAGCATTACTTTCCCGAATTAAATGCATTTCCCACTTCCCGAATTAAGTGCAATATCACCATATTCCGAAATATATGCTGCATGCATTTCCCGAATTATGTGCTTGAGTTGGTTTCCCGAATTGAGTATCAAAGGAGGATTCTGAACTACATATCAATCATGGTCAACATTCCGAACAAGTATAAAATTGTCATGCTTGCCTGCTTGGCAGTTTTTAACTTTGGCGCCAAAAATCAGGTGCTAGGTTGCTTGCTTAAGCAGGGTGCCTGTCTGCTTACTTATTTATTAATATTGTTCCGTAATCGTTTAGTTTAATCTGAAAGTTGTTCCGATTTTAATTTTGAAAGTCACGTATTTTTAGTTGTATTTTTCGTCAAATATTAGTATTAGTATTTTTTCGAAAAGTTTAAGTTTTATCTTTTATTTAGTGCCCGCTTTAATATATGTCTCGTTTAGTTTTAAAGTAGCCACTTAGTCCTATTTCCTCCTTTTTCATTAGGTAAACTTTATTTTCAAGTCGAAAGTTAATTTCTTCTTTTAGTTTTATTTTTATTAATTATTTCGTTTTCATATTTGTTTTTAATATCGTTTCTTTATTATTTGTCAATCGTTTTAATTTTTAGTTCATTTCTTATATATTTTGTCATTTCCTTTTAAAGCTTTATTTTTATCTTTAATTAGTTTTAGACAACGACACCTTTTCTTTTATCCACCAAAGACGACTGAGTCACACATTTAACCGGAGAACAATTCGATTAGACACCGAGAAAAACGAACTTTTTCACTAGCAAAATCTTACTTTCAGGCCCTTACTTCAAATTGTGATAATTTCGTTGCCAAGTGTCACAAAGATATGGCTAAGAAGGCAGAAATTCTGAAGTACATGATTAACGATTTTGATGAGGAGCTATATCTTCACCTCACAGCAGTGCGCGCCGAGAACCAATGGTTGATAAAGCATGGTCCACCACTAGCTGCCAAAGGTGCCGTGGAGCTACCCAACTTGAATAAAGCGGTCAAATAGAATTTCGATGCTACGCAACTATTGGGACAAAGCCTCGCCATGAAGCGTGCCTTCAAAGATAATTTATTGATAGGACCATTGGAGAGTAGTGAAATCTACTCTAGATATGCTCAAGAGATCTATGACACTGCGTTCCACAGATTTAAAGACCTCCCCATGCCCATCATAGATGTTATTGAAAATGATCAAGATCAACCGATAAGCGTGATCATGACAGGCCTTACTCTAGCGAATCATTGTGTAGAAAAAGCAGAGGAAGATACCCATGGCATGGCCGAGCCGGATATCTCCCAATTACAAGTTCCTGTCTATGCTGTTGGTGTACCAAAGATGGTTTCGCTTGAGGGTAAGTTGAAATAGCATGTTAAACGTGTGGTAAAGAAAAATAAGTCTTCTACTGCAAACGCTATCATTGGCTTACGGTTGGCGCACCCTAATCGATCCGATGGTGTACCAGTTAGTCTGCCTTCCATTGATGTATATCAAATACACGCGCTGCAGTATATGAAGGAGGCGTGGGCACAACATCATGCGTCACTGAACCCATCACATCGCAGGTTAAAGAGATCACTGTCAGCGAGCGATCTTTAATAGAAGGCATTTTTCTTGACTTCATACTATGTTGTAACCATGTACATTAATCTGTAAACTAAGAACTTGTATAATGCTTATAGCGACCTGCGCATTTGGAAGCACATAGCATCCTGCGCTATGTTCATGTTTATTCGTACATATATATGTCCAGGTTCCTGCACCCACGCCTTATATTGTGAGAGAGAGCGCCTGTTTATGAGTACATTCATTGAAGTGTGACTTTGAACTTATGGGTGAGCTAAAAGTTTATTACGTGTGGACCTGCCACTACTACCATAAGCGACGTCATAGATAATGACATGTTGGTTAGGCGTGCACACTATGTCTTGTGCATATCCGTCAGAAAGTATGAGGAATGCTACACTTACTACAACGTCTTATGGTAAGCTGCCTAACAAAGGTACCTGATCCGGCGCCACTGGGAGTGCATCCCTCTTACGTTACAAGTTTAATTAGTAGGGTAAACTTACTCATCTTATTTCACTTGGAAACGTTTCATTGTACATGTACACCAGCAGACCAAAGTTATTTATTTCAGAAAATGAAAAATACTCTTATGCATAAAAGATTAAAAAAGAAATAATTTGGGACTGCGGAACTACCTAGGAACCGCAGTGTTTTATTCACACTTTTGCAAATGCTAAAACAAAGAACATAAAAGGGGGAATCCTAAAACAATTGAAAAAAGAAAAAAAATACTTGGATCTTTATTGGGGGCTTTCAATAGCCAAGGGAATCATCCATGTTAATGATGTGACATCTTAGGGAGAATATCGTCCAAAATCCTGGCAGTCTCTTGTGTCACTTCTCGCGGGACTGGATACCGACTTAACATAGCTATCCGCGTTCATCCTGTCCCTTGATAGTCCTTTGTTTTCTTCACCGCGACGTTGCATGCTTCGTGCTGCTGATAGTCCACTCGCATGATCCTGCTGTCGCATAGTACGAGCAATTATCCTAGCTGAAGGAACGATGGCTCCTTTGTGTTGCTGCTAGAGGTTACCTTGAGATGGGAGTATTGCCGCTACCCTTCGCGCCATGTTCCCTATCGATGTGGTCAGAGAACCAATAGTATGTCCTAGTCTCGAGAGGATTCCATCTCCCTTTGCGCCTTTTGTTGTGGGTGGCCCATTGATCAAATTAGGATTTTTCCTATGACCTGGGTTTGTCTGACATCAAAGACATCGCGTTACCCTTTTACGAACATCCTTATGCATAAATGGCCAAAAATACCCTAAGCGAGTAATTTCATCAACCACAGCTATCGGACCATACGGGCATACCCTTGTATGTGCGGTTTCCATGACCGCCCGTTCTTGCTCTGTCTCTAGACATTGCAGTGTTCGCCCATTACTTGATTGTCTGTACAGTGTTCCCCTGATGACTTTGAAGTGCCTAGCTCTTATTTGCACTTGCCTAGCTTTCCTTCTATTGCTTGGCAATGTATTATGTGTCAGGAACTCTTTAATAGGTGTCATCCATGTTTGTGTCTCATGGTTCGCGTTTATGCTTTTGTGTAAGATAAAATCAACCAGCACGTGACTAGGAGGTTTATCCATGTTCAAAATTGATAGTTGATCCATGTCAGCTGAGATTTCGTCATTTTCTTCTGAAGCTTTTCGCATAGCAAACTCCGTGAACTGCCTGGTTATCTCCCTCACATTTTACGTATATTAGATTAGTATATGTCCTCGTGGCTCGCTGATGAGACTGCTTTTATACATGGTCTCATCGTCCAAAACGGCCTTAAATTGCATAAAATATCATAAAACATGCCAAATATATGCTCGTGTTTGTTACTTGTGTATTTTTAGGTACGGATATTGAGGAATTGGCAAAAGAACACAAGAATCAATCAAAAACGAACACGGGAAATGAAGTCGCACAATGAACCGGGCCCAAGTTTGGAATTTTGCAAAAAGACCCTTGAAGAATTGAAGATTGGCAAAAATGGTCCCTCACCTTTGAAGAACTTGTCACAATTGACCCTCCAAATGTTAATTGTACAAGTATGGTCCTTATTGTTTGAAGATTATACAAGACCAGTCCTTGAAGAATCCAAGAATTACATTTAAAGCCCTTGTTAAAAGTATGGAAAAATATTTGTGCCAAAATTGACAAGTGCAGCAAACTTATTAACAAAGGAATGAAGTTTATGGGCTGTTTATTACAAAATGAAGAAGAGTGGAAACCTTGGGGACTCAATCTGCCAATTAACCAAACAAACCCACCCAACCAGACAATGCCACGTCACCCTCACCCACACATTTACCCAATACCCTACCCTACCCGTCCACCCACCCATTAACCAACCCGGTTTATTAATTTAACCCAAGTCAAACCTGGTCAACAACCCCCACTCACCCTAATTCCCTCCTAAACAGTTTTTTTAAAAATCTATTTTACCTAAACTAGATTAAACCCAACCCTTAATCACCATGAACCCTAATCCTACCCAGATTAATTAACATCCAAATCAAAGGGGTATGGGCTATAATGCTCCAGATTGTTAATTAAACAAACCCTCACCAAAACCCCACCCTTAATTTGGTCCCCCCATCACCACACACCCTCCACGTGTCCTCCCCTGCTCCATCGTTTTCACACAAAACCCCACCCCCGACAATTTAAACGATTTTGATGCAACTCCTTTGTCCCCAAGGATCATCCAACGTCCACAATCATCTCCACAGCTGTCAAGTCACATGGAGCACCAATTGACCAAAGATTCGACCAAGACCAAGGGCAAACAAGGCATTTTCCATATTAGGGTTTCAGGATTGTAGTTTTTCTTGTATTATTTAATTAGCATTCTAGAATCCTCCTTGTACGCCTATATAAGGCAACCTAGACTTTAGTTTCATTTGTTCCAGTTTTTTTTAGCATTTTCAACTTGTAATTCCTTTTTTGAATTAATTAAGTTTGGTGTTTGAGAAAAACAATTGTAATTCCTTTAATTGAATTTAAAAAGTTTGTGTATTGTTGAATGCTAAGGATTCTGAGTTCCATTTTTAAGAAAAGTTTGTGTTTGAATTTTTAAAAGTTTTCAAAGGTTTTTTAATTCTGTTCAAATCTTATAAATTTGATACCTTGGAAGTGAAAGTGGAAAAGGTAGGTGAATTGTGAGATTGAGGAAGTTTTTAAAAAAACGTGTTTGTAAGGTTTCAAAGATTTTGTGAAAGATTTTCAAGAAAATTAAAAAAGAAACAGAATATTGCATACCTTGTTCTTGTTTTGTTTTTCTTTTGATTTTTCAGGTTTGCATTGTTGTTGATAGTTGTTTCAGCACCAACCCGAGTTGGTAGGGAGGTGGATATTCATCCACTAGGTCCTTGGATGTAAGGACCTTAGGTAATTTCTTTTTCCTTGTTGAAAAAAATTTCAGAAAAATAGGTTTGTGTGATTTGCATGCCTAGGTGCTCTTGGTTTGTTTAAGTTGATTGATTTGAGCTCTCTCATGTTTGTATGCTTGTTAGATGCCATATAAAACAGTTTGATTGTAGTTTAAAAGGTTTTTGTTTGAAAAAAGTTGAAAACAGAAAGATAAAGGACTGTTTGGATATGGGATTTAGTTGAAGAATTTGTTAGATTGAGAAGATTAAAACGTGTTAGAAAGGATAATTAGGGTAGTTTAGTTTGATTGGTAGTTGTATGATTGGATTGGTGCAAGTGTTTAGCAAGTTGAGTGTCTTAAAGTGAAAGTAGCATAGCTAAATTTGTGCATCACTTCTTCCACTGATTTTGGTTGAAAATTTGTCCAAGTTTTTGAAATCTGTTTAAGATTAGGAGTATTTAGTTATTGAGTTGCTTGTGTAGCTAGTTTGGGCTTATATGTGCAAAAGATTAGAGTCTAAAACTCATTTGTGTGCATCTAGTGTGTCAAAAAGTCCACCAGGCCTGGTCTTTTTGTTACAGCAACCCTTAAGTGCTTTTGTGTGCATTGGTTTTGTGATTTTGGTGTGATAATTGACTGCTACTTGTGTGTCATTGACTCCTTGTGCTTCAATAAGCACAAGGGTGCCCCTTTGTCCAAAAATCATTCACAAATAAGCCCACCACCAAGTCCTCTTGGTGTTTCACCATCTGTGAAGAAAGCAAAGAACACAAGCATAAGCTTGTGTTAAAAGGTTGAAACTGGCAACGTTTTTTTTTGATCTTGATTTGGCTTAATCTTTTGTAAAAAAGTGAATTGGGATTGGAATATAAGCTTATTAAGTTGACAGATTGGTTGTAAGAAGAAAGTTTTTTAAAAAAAAAAAAAAGTAAAAAGGGGTTCTTCAGGCTCGAACCCCCGCCACCACACTCAACACACTCATACTTAACCGTTGCGCCCTTGGGTCTTTTACTGACCAAGGGTGCAAAGGTTATTCATTTAACCACTTTTCAATTTGCATTTTCTTAAATAAGCCGTGAGCAAATAAGCTCTTATTGGCTTATTGGCTTATTGTTTTTGCTTATTTTTATTTTTTCCTAGGTTATAGTTAGTAATTAGGATTTTTCTGGCATAAAAGTTAATTTTTCCTTTTCTTTATTTATTTTTTATAATTTATTTATTAGCCGTGTTTTATTAAATCATTAAAAAATAGAAATTTTTTTTTTAATTTTTAGGAAAAATAATTTTTAGCTTTTAAAATAATATTTTGAGGTTTACAGCTTATTAGGTTTTCAATTTGGCTTATTTTTAATTTTATAAGATTTTAGGGTTTTTAGACAACTAAAAAAATTAATATAAAATTAACTAAAAGGTTTCAGAAACTTTAATTTACATTTTCTTCTTAGTTAGATTATTTAGGATTTTTGAGAATTTTTTAGGATTTATTTAAGAACTTTTAATTTTTTAGAATATTTTATTATTATTTTATTCATTAAAAGTCAAAGTTTTATTTTTATTTATTTTTCATTTTTCCTAGATTCTAGACATTAAAATAGGACCTTTGTCACTTTCCAAATAATATTTAGGCTTTTCAATTAATTTTTAGATTTAATTTAAGATTTAATAGATTTTAATAGTTTTTAGGAGTTTAAAAATAGTTTAATTTGGTTTTAAAATTTTTAAAAATAGTTTTTAGTTTAATTAGGTCATTTTTGAGGTTTACAAACTATTAAATCTTGTTTAGGGCTTTTTAATATTTAAAAGTGATTTTTAGGGCTTTAATTAGCATTAAAAAGTCATTATTTAATTAATTAAAAGGTTTTGGCAAGTTTTGATTTTTTGTAAACCCTTAGAATTTTATTGTGGATTTTTAGTAATTTTTAGGAATTTTTAGGTTAAAATTTTAAATTTTGTGCTTTTTACGTTCTACGTCGTAACTTTCTAGTAGTGTTTTCGCCTTATTTTTCTATTTTTTTTCGTCTTCGTCATTTTCTATTCTTTTCTTCTCATTAATAATCAAAAACATAATCAATCATTCATTACACAACACACGTGCCTCCTCGAGAGAACGAACTCACTTTTAGGGTCATTCACACACGGTTTTCCTAAATCGTCGTGCACGCTTACCACTATTTGTGTTGCTTTGTTTTTCCTAAAATAAAGTATATACAAAATCACAACAATCATTTTGGCGCCGCTGCCGGGGAGGCGTGTTGTGTTTTGATTGAAAAAATTGTTGTTTTCTATATTAGCCATAAATAGTATTTGTATTAATAGCACTCTATTAATACGTATTATCGTTTTTCGGTTTTTGTGTGAATACTATTACTATATTGTATACGTAGAACAATAAATACACAAGTACTCCAAATACGTGAGCAATCACAACCTTGACTTGGGAGGTCATTACCCAATCATTGTATTCGAATCTCAAACCAAAGAAAAAAGGCAAAAATAGATAAATACTTTCGTGAAGCTTAATCTTGATAATACAAACTATAAGGTGGGTATAAGGCGGTTGTATTTCACAACCTAAAGGAAAAAGGCTCTTAAGTGCTTCGCGCCGCCTCGTTTCCTCCGCTTGCTTGTGCGTATTTGATTTTGAGAGTGAATCGAGGGTTTTGCCGCCCAAAGTATTATTACATATCATATATATTTTCTTGGTTTTCATTTGATTAAACCCTCTTGAACGATTTGGTGTTCCACCATCGTTCTAAAGTCATCGAAGGCGTTCACTCCACGTGATCGTTTTCATTCCTTGAGGCCTTTTTAATCAAGAGATTTGATTGAGGAGGAGATTTGTGGACTTGTTGTCTACTTAATATATTCACCAATTTCCAAAAAGGTTAATACAATCAAAAACCACAAAAAAAATTAAAAAACCACAAAATACCAAAAAGAATCTTCTTTGCTCGTCTCCACGTTGTACGTGACGTTTATGCTCACTCGTAATCAAGCAAAACGTGCACGTAAACGCAAGAACAAAACTCCCACTCCAACTCATTCTAGTGAGGAGTCTCCTATTGACGAACCCATTGTACGAGAAAAACCTACCATGGCGAATCGAACTATGATGGAGTTACTTCAAGCACCCACCGAGGGTTATGGAGAAGCTATTGTGATTCCCGCAATCCTTGCGGAGAATTTTGAGGTGAAAACGGGTTTGTTGTCGATGATCCAAAACAACAAATTCCGTGGTGATGAGAAGGACAATCCCCACAACCATATCCGCCAATTTAATCGTCTTACCGCCACGTGCAAATTCAAGGATGTCTCGAATGACTGATTAAGATGATGTTATTTCCGTATTCCTTAGCGGGGCCCGCTAAAATTTGGTTAGAGAAAGAGCCACCCAATTCTATATTGACGTGGAAGGATCTCGTTTCGAAATTTGTGAACCAATTTTTTCCGCCCTCTAAGACTACGCATTTGAAAAATGAGATTTCTAAATTTTCACAAGAATCAAATGAAAGTTTTTCTACGGCTTGGAATAGGTTTAAGGAGATGTTACACGAATGTCCTCATCACGGTTTTTCCGATTTGCACCAAATCGACACGTTTTACAATGGACTTAACGATCATGAAAGAGATTATTTAAATGCCGTCGCGGGTGGTAATTTTTTGTGTAAAACGGTTGAAGAAGCTTTGGTCATAATTGAGAATAGGTCTAAGGTTTATAGCCCTCGTCACACACCGAGTGTTGCCAAAATGGGCTCGTCATCATCGTCTCGTAGTATCAATGCATTACATGATGAAGCAAATGAAGAAAACCGATTTTTCGATAGATTTGCTAACCTTATGTCCCATTGGAAGGCTCAAGAAGCTTCCAACACCGCTTCGGTTAAAGCGGTTTCTAAAAGTTGTTTGTCGTGTGGGGGAGCTCATGATCTTTCCGAGTGCATTACCGCGGATGGTAACACTTCGAATGCTTTTGTAGCCACGGGAACTTATAACCAAATCGGTCAAGGTTCACATTCAAATCAAGCTCCACCCAATCAAAATGCTAATAATTATCGCAACAACAACAACCAAGGTGGAAATTACCAAGGAAATCAAAGGAATTATAACAAAGGTAATTACCAAAGTGGAAATGGGCAAATTTCAAACCAAAACCAAAACCGTGATTTTCAAAACAATGCCCAAGGTTTTCAAAACGATCACACCAAAAATCTTCAAGGAGAGTTTTTGAGTTATGCTAAGGCTAATGATGCTAAGTTTGACAATATGCAACGTGAAATAGTTAGCTTAAGATCCGAGTTGAAAAACGAGCTTAAAAACGAACTTGCTAATGAACTTAAAACTCATGCTAATAAAATGGAAGGAAATGTCACAAGACTCCAACAAAATCAACAAAAAATGGAGCAAGGACAACATGAGATTAAGCAAGAATTGTTAAAAGCGGATGCTAGGCAATCTAAGTTTGAAGATCGTATGGCTAAAATGTTTGAAGCTATCATGTGTAAGCCCTCTTCTTCGGGTGGTCTTCCTAGTGATACCATCATAAACCCGAAAGGAGAATTGAAGGTTATTGCCACTCGTAGTGGTAAAACTTTCAAAGAACCCATTTCTCGTCCTAGTACTTCTATGGAGAAGGAAGTAGAGAAAGAGCCCGAGGTGGTGGTTGAAAAGGAGCACATCTCAAGCCCACGAAGTACCGCTCAAACCACACCTACGGTTGAACCAATACCCATCATGGAACCCGAGATTCCAAGGCCGATGACTATGCCTAATTTGCCCCAACCCACACCACCTTTACCCTACCCATCAAGACGAAACAAGGAAAAGGCACAAGAACGAAATAATTATCAATTTGAACTCTTTATGAAAATGTTTCGTGACTTGCATTTTAATATAAGTTTTGCCGACGCCTTAGTCATGATGCCTCGATTTGCCGCGAACTTCAAAAGTATGTTGAATAACAAAGAGAAATTGCAAAAATCGTCTAGTTGTTCTTCGGTTTTTCTAAGCCGCATACCTCAAAAGGTCGGTGATCCTGGAAAGTTTTTAATCCCATGTGCTATCCAAGACATGGAAGAATGCTACGCCTTGGCCGATCTTGGTGCTAGTATTAATTTGATGCCTCTTGAGATTTTTAAATCACTTAATCTTCCAAATCTCACTCCTTCAAGAATGTCAATCGAAATGGCCGATCATTCTACGATTCTAGCTTGTGGAGTTGCCGAGGACGTCTTTGTGAAAGTTGGGAAATTCTATTATCCCGTGGACTTCATTGTTGTTGATATTCCCATCGATCCTAAAGTTCCGCTAATTTTAGGTCGATCCTTTTTGGATACCTCGAGAGCACTTATCGATGTGCATGCAAGAAAAATCACTCTTCGTTTCAATGAGGAAGAACTCGTCATTAATGCAACCCAAAACTCCACCCTTTCTCATGTTTATTCTATCACATCTTTGTACAATGTCAATCCGACCAAAAGCATTTGCAAAAAGATTTCAAATAGAGTTTTAGGAGTTGTTGATAAAAATGAAGTTCAGTCCCCTCCGATGGAGGTTAAGAGTGTTAAGCCTATAATTCCAATCTCGAGTGATTCTTCGGATGATGAATACGTTGATCCCGATGGGGAGGTTTTCTTTGTTGACAAAAGATTTGAGAACTTGCCACCACCAAAACCAAAACGGTTTCAAAATGTGAGAATTTTTAGTGTAACTAACATCGTCTTAGAAACACCGAATATTTTCAACATAATCAAAAAGGGTTTTCATAAGGAGAGTTCAAAAGATAAAAAAGGAAAAGATCTTAAATGTGATTTAATTGATTTTTCTACAAATCTAACTCCGTCATCACCACGTGATTTGAGTACTACAAACTCGTCTACTCCTTTTGACGATGTTTTGTGTGGTCTTAGTATGGGGGAAGCCCCTTATGTTCCCTCATCCTTGTCCACCGAGGACGAGATTTTCGATCCCGGAATTTCATGTAAAGGGAAATCTCGGTCTTCCACCGATGCAATAAATGGAAAATTTTTCTATTTGCTTGGTGCGAGTCTACCTCGAGTAGCTCAAACGTTTGTCTTACCAATTGTCCCACCTTTCTATTTCTCATCTATTTTCTTCAAACTCTTTGAGTTTATGGCACATGTTGAAGTGGCGTTAAATTGTTTTTCCAAAGAAAACGAGAACGCCATTTTCGACCCCGGTATTTTGCATTACTTAAGGACTTAGTCCTTTATACCGGTTGCTTTTTGGGCCTTGTTTATCATGTAAGCCCCACCAAAAATTGACCACGCCATGATATCCCTAAATGTTCACATTTTAAGGGGATTCGAGTCGAGCTTTTGACTCGGTTATCAAAAACAAGGTGCCTCGTGGGGGAGACCCATGCTTATCCATGTACATATTATTGCTTTCTAATTAGTGTAATGTGAGGGGATTTGTGCCCTTCCAACCTTTGTCCCGTGATTGTTTGTGAATTGTGTCTTTTAGATCATCATCTTCACGATTGGAGCCTCTCGTGTTCGTTTCATGGGAGCACTCGATCGTTTGCTTTGGAGGCCTTTCCCAATATCCATATGATATATCCTTTTATGTTCTAACCTTAGGTTTTTAGCACACTTCATAAACGGCTATTACTTATTGGTTACACCCTTTCCATGCTAGATTAGGCATTCGACTACGTCTCTAGTATGGGGGTGTTTGCACCCCTAGACTCGAAACATTGAGGACAATGTTTAACTTTAGTATGGGGGGGTGAATAGATACTTGCCTTGCCAAACCTTCACGCTTTCCAAAGTTTATCGTTTTGTTATCATTTTGTTGCAAAATAAGGCTAAAAATGGCCAAATTTTAAAATTTTTCTCATATTTTCATAAGTGTTTGAAGACACGAATGTAGATTTTCCGATGGCGAGAATAAGAGTAATTTTTGACTCGACCGTGCGTGTTGAGCACTTAGCTTTGATTCCTTAACTACACATTAGGCTAAGTTTCTTAAATGAGGACGAGAAATGATAGAGTTAATTATAAGTTACTATGCTAAACGTAGAGTACTCGTATTCTTTCAAAAACTCATGTGTTCTCGTTGTTTGCTTATTCTCCCTTCGCTTGTATATATTTTTTGCTTAATAAATATTGATTTAGCGGTTTAGTTTTGATTGTTGGGTTTCTAGTCTTTTCTAGTAGCTTCCGTGTAATTAAATTGGGAAGACATTAAGGTATCGCCAGCGTCACGGTTTTGAAGTATTGGCAACCCGAATAATCGAAAGCTTCACCCAATAATAAGATTTCAAGTGCTCACCAAAATCTAGCAAACAATTTGAAGCCCCACAAGGCCTAAAATCTATGCAAAATTGAAAGTGAATCAAGCCTTAATCTTCGAAGCTTTAAAGATCCAAAATTCGCTTTAGCGTGAGGATATACGTCTTTGGCTAATAAAACCACCGATGAGGCGGATAATAAAAGGCAAGGCAAGACCGAAGTCATAATAAAAGCTTCATGGCGAAGTTGAATAAAAGATGGAGGTAAACCAAAGATAATAAGGTCCTTCCGTTAGGGGGCGTATAAAAGTCTTGGTAATAAGTCTCATGTTCAAAACCGTTATAAAACCGTGTTTATCGATTCTTCTTGTCAACTTAATTTTTTAACATCGTTGTCTATTAGGAGGGGTTATTGATTTGATGGTCTTAGTTACACCGTTAGGACTCTATTTTTAGACCTAAATCTCTATTATCGCATAAGTCAACAATGTATCCTCGTGATCATTAAGACAAAATAAAATATAAGAGATACAACTTAGGAATAATGGGAGAATAAGTACGTGATTAGGGCATATGAGTAGTGTTAGCATTACTAACTTATAATGACAATGATCTCGTTGCACGCTTGGCATGGAATTAAGGTGAAAATCGAGGACGACGAAATTATTTCTAACGAAGCATTCACGTGTTCTTATTCTATGAACCTAAGCGTCCCATTTTGCGATGAAAATCATACATTATGTCTATAACACAAGTAGTAGCAATAGTGTAGTGTAGCTAGTTTATCATTTCATAAAAGTGAATAAAATTGAATTTTGGAGATGCTTTGATACTTTATTCTAGCATTGCGTGAGGGCACGGCAAT
Organism: Glebionis coronaria; assembly: GCA_025667525.1. Classification (NCBI taxonomy): domain Eukaryota; kingdom Viridiplantae; phylum Streptophyta; class Magnoliopsida; order Asterales; family Asteraceae; genus Glebionis; species Glebionis coronaria. The sequence continues at coordinate 531,716,824 of CM046875.1, read as the reverse complement.
GGTTTAGTATGGGGGAGTGATGAGACTGCTTTTATACATGGTCTCATCGTCCAAAACGGCCTTAAATTGCATAAAATATCATAAAACATGCCAAATATATGCTCGTGTTTGTTACTTGTGTATTTTTAGGTACGGATATTGAGGAATTGGCAAAAGAACACAAGAATCAATCAAAAACGAACACGGGAAATGAAGTCGCACAATGAACCGGGCCCAAGTTTGAAATTTTGCAAAAAGACCCTTGAAGAATTGAAGATTGGCAAAAATGGTCCCTCACCTTTGAAGAACTTGTCACAATTGACCCTCCAAATGTTAATTGTACAAGTATGGTCCTTATTGTTTGAAGATTATACAAGACCAGTACTTGAAGAATCCAAGAATTACATTTAAAGCCCTTGTTAAAAGTATGGAAAAATATTTGTGCCAAAATTGACAAGTGCAGCAAACTTATTAACAAAGGAATGAAGTTTATGGGCTGTTTATTACAAAATGAAGAAGAGTGGAAACCTTGGGGACTCAATCTGCCAATTAACCAAACAAACCCACCCAACCAGACAATGCCACGTCACCCTCACCCACCCATTTACCCAATACCCTACCCTACCCGTCCACCCACCCATTAACCAACCCGGTTTATTAATTTAACCCAAGTCAAACCTAGTCAACAACCCCCACTCACCCTAATTCCCTCCTAAACAGTTTTTTTAAAAATCTATTTTACCTAAACTAGATTAAACCCAACCCTTAATCACCATGAACCCTAATCCTACCTAGATTAATTAACATCCAAATCAAAGGGGTATGGGCTATAATGCTCCAGATTGTTAATTAAACAAACCCTCACCAAAACCCCACCCTTAATTTGGTCCCCCCATCACCACACACCCTCCACGTGTCCTCCCCTGCTCCATCGTTTTCACACAAAACCCCACCCCCGACAATTTAAACGATTTTGATGCAACTCCTTTGTCCCCAAGGATCATCCAACGTCCACAATCATCTCCACAGCTGTCAAGTCACATGGAGCACCAATTGACCAAAGATTCGACCAAGACCAAGGGCAAACAAGGCATTTTCCATATTAGGATTTCAGGATTGTAGTTTTTCTTGTATTATTTAATTAGCATTCTAGAATCCTCCTTGTACGCCTATATAAGGCAACCTAGACTTTAGTTTCATTTGTTCCAGTTTTTTTTTAGCATTTTCAACTTGTAATTCCTTTTTTGAATTAATTAAGTTTGGTGTTTGAGAAAAACAATTGTAATTCCTTTAATTGAATTTAAAAAGTTTGTGTATTGTTGAATGCTAAGGATTCCGAGTTCCATTTTTAAGAAAAGTTTGTGTTTGAATTTTTAAAAGTTTTCAAAGGTTTTTTAATTCTGTTCAAATCTTATAAATTTGATACCTTGGAAGTGAAAGTGGAAAAGGTAGGTGAATTGTGAGATTGAGGAAGTTTTTAAAAAAACGTGTTTGTAAGGTTTCAAAGATTTTGTGAAAGATTTTCAAGAAAATTAAAAAAGAAACAGAATATTGCATACCTTGTTCTTGTTTTGTTTTTCTTTTGATTTTTCAGGTTTGCATTGTTGTTGATAGTTGTTTCAGCACCAACCCGAGTTGGTAGGGAGGTGGATATTCATCCACTAGGTCCTTGGATGTAAGGACCTTAGGTAATTTCTTTTTCCTTGTTGAAAAAAATTTCAGAAAAATAGGTTTGTGTGATTTGCATGCCTAGGTGCTCTTGGTTTGTTTAAGTTGATTGATTTGAGCTCTCTCATGTTTGTATGCTTGTTAGATGCCATATAAAACAGTTTGATTGTAGTTTAAAAGGTTTTTGTTTGAAAAAAGTTGAAAACAGAAAGATAAAGGACTGTTTGGATATGGGATTTAGTTGAAGAATTTGTTAGATTGAGAAGATTAAAACGTGTTAGAAAGGATAATTAGGGTAGTTTAGTTTGATTGGTAGTTGTGTGATTGGATTGGTGCAAGTGTTTAGCAAGTTGAGTGTCTTAAAGTGAAAGTAGCATAGCTAAATTTGTGCATCACTTCTTCCACTGATTTTGGTTGAAAATTTGTCCAAGTTTTTGAAATCTGTTTAAGATTAGGAGTATTTAGTTATTGAGTTGCTTGTGTAACTAGTTTGGGCTTATATGTGCAAAAGATTAGAGTCTAAAACTCATTTGTGTGCATCTAGTGTGTCAAAAAGTCCACCAGGCCTGGTCTTTTTGTTACAACAACCCTTAAGTGCTTTTGTGTGCATTGGTTTTGTGATTTTGGTGTGATAATTGACTGCTACTTGTGTGTCATTGACTCCTTGTGCTTCAATAAGCACAAGGGTGCCCCTTTGTCCAAAAATCATTCACAAATAAGCCCACCACCAAGTCCTCTTGGTGTTTCACCATCTGTGAAGAAAGCAAAGAACACAAGCATAAGCTTGTGTTAAAAGGTTGAAACTGGCAACGTTTTTTTTATCTTGATTTGGCTTAATCTTTTGTAAAAAAGTGAATTGGGATTGGAATATAAGCTTATTAAGTTGACAGATTGGTTGTAAGAAGAAAGTTTTTAAAAAAAAAAAAAAAAGTAAAAAGGGGTTCTTCAGGCTCGAACCCCCGCCACCACACTCAACACACTCATACTTAACCGTTGCGCCCTTGGGTCTTTTACTGACCAAGGGTGCAAAGGTTATTCATTTAACCACTTTTCAATTTGCATTTTCTTAAATAAGCCGTGAGCAAATAAGCTCTTATTGGCTTATTGGCTTATTGTTTTTGCTTATTTTTATTTTTCCTAGGTTATAGTTAGTAATTAGGATTTTTCTGGCATAAAAGTTAATTTTTCCTTTTCTTTATTTATTTTTTATAATTTATTTATTAGCCGTGTTTTATTAAATCATTAAAAAATAGAAAAAAGATTTTTAATTTTTAGGAAAAATAATTTTTAGCTTTTAAAATAATATTTTGAGGTTTACAGCTTATTAGGTTTTCAATTTGGCTTATTTTTAATTTTATAAGATTTTAGGGTTTTTAGACAACTAAAAAAATTAATATAAAATTAACTAAAATGTTTCAGAAACTTTAATTTACATTTTCTTCTTAGTTAGATTATTTAGGATTTTTGAGAATTTTTTAGGATTTATTTAAGAACTTTTAATTTTTTAGAATATTTTATTATTATTTTATTCATTAAAAGTCAAAGTTTTATTTTTATTTATTTTTCATTTTTCCTAGATTCTAGACATTAAAATAGGACCTTTGTCACTTTCCAAATAATATTTAGGCTTTTCAATTAATTTTTAGATTTAATTTAAGATTTAATAGATTTTAATAGTTTTTAGGAGTTTAAAAATAGTTTAATTTGGTTTTAAAATTTTTAAAAATAGTTTTTAGTTTAATTAGGTCATTTTTGAGGTTTACAAACTATTAAATCTTGTTTAGGGCTTTTTAATATTTAAAAGTGATTTTTAGGGCTTTAATTAGCATTAAAAAGTCATTATTTAATTAATTAAAAGGTTTTGGCAAGTTTTGATTTTTTGTAAACCCTTAGAATTTTATTGTGGATTTTTAGTAATTTTTAGGAATTTTTAGGTTAAAATTTTAAATTTTGTGCTTTTTACGTTCTACGTCGTAACTTTCTAGTAGTGTTTTCGCCTTATTTTTCTATTTTTTTTCGTCTTCGTCATTTTCTCTTCTTTTCTTCTCATTAATAATCAAAAACATAATCAATCATTCATTACACAACACACGTGCCTCCTCGAGAGAACGAACTCACTTTTAGGGTCATTCACACACGGTTTTCCTAAATCGTCGTGCACGCTTACCACTATTTGTGTTGCTTTGTTTTTCCTAAAATAAAGTATATACAAAATCACAACAATCACTCGCATAACCCCGTGACCATGCTCGTCACCAAAGGGTTGTATGTGTAGGCCACTAGGATTTTCATGCCCATTCTGAGTGCTAATCTTAGACCTGCTATGAGGGCTTCATAAACTGCTTCTATACTAGTTGTGGGGAAGTCGAACAACAGTGCGTAGGTAATTTTTAGGTCCCCCTTCTCCTGCAAAACCTGTCAAAAAGAGGACCCATGGGAGCCCCGACGCGCACAAATATGCGTTTAGCATGTGAATCTTCCGAGATACATCTCCTTCTCTTCATTTGTGAGTTGAATTCCGTATTGCGTTGACTCCTGTCTGCATCCTTCCTTTTTGCATTGTGGCTGGAAGTGTTGCTACCCCCTTCGAGCGTATATATTTTGCGGATGGTGATTACTCCGTCTTGCATTGGGAATTTAAACATACCATGTGCCGTGGAAGGTACCGCTCGTAGTGTTTTTAGTGTTGGCTATCTAATTATCCCGTTGTACGATGATTGAGCCGCACAACCATGAAGTCCATCCACACCATCGTCGAGTGAACTGTGCCTCCAATAGTTACCTGTGCGCAGAGGTGACCCAGTAGTCTGGTTTTATCACCGTTAAACCCTGTGAGGATTTGTGCGGTGTCTTTTAGCTCCTTCTTTATTTCCCATGGTAGTTGTGCGAAACAATGTTCATTCAATATGTTCGCTGCTGACCCTCCGTCGACGCACATGCCTTCTATAGCATGGTCCCCGAGGGCTATGTCAATAGTCAATGACCCGACTCTATAGTCCATGTCTGAAAGAATAGGGAAAGTTATCTCTTTATCGCGCTAAAATACCGCGATTGTTCTCCTTTCCATAAAAGACCTTTCCCTTTCCACCATGTAAATGGTTATGGGCTTATCCTTTTGTTTTTTCGCTTCATTTTTCTTCGTGTCCGTGCTCTTCCTCCAGTCTCTCAATGTGCCTTTTCAGTTGAATGTACTCATCAGTAGCGTGTCCTTTATCGTCATGGTATTCACAATGCTTTGCGTTATCCTGTTTGTCTGCTGGTCCCATCATTAGCCTAGGCTTTGGAAAGCCTGCACCCTCTGATAAAAATATATCCCTAGAGGTCTTTTGCAGCGGGGTAAACTTACTATTGTTGTTATTGCACCCTTGCTTCGATGTGCCTTGGAAATTCAAGGTGCGGCTGATGTTTTGCCCATAAGACTGTTTCTTAGGCCGGTCTTGGTATTTATAGCCTGAGGTTAATAGCCTGTTATCCGCTGTTGCGGTCTCGCCATGAATAAATGCTCGGACCTTCTTCATCACCCCATCAAACGTTGATGGGGTTCTATCCTTAAACAACTTTATTAGGTCCGGTTAGTGATGCCCGCGAGAAATCCATAAATTTTAAGAATTTCCGGGCAATCTTTAATCTGGTTGCATTCAGATTTGAAGCGCTCCATAAAGTCTTCAAGACTTTCATTGTGCCTCTACTTCACTCTTGCAAGTGAGACGGGGCTTTTGTCGTACTTCTTCTGTTGCACATAATTTCTTTTAAATGCTCTCCTAAGTTCTTCAAATCCATTAACGCTCCTTCGTGGGAGGCGGTCGAACCATGTCCGGGCGTTCCCGATGAGCGTTGAGTTGAACATGTGGCACCACACGGCCTCTGGCCATTGCTCTATCCCTGCTTGAGATTTGAAAACTATCAAGTGATCATCTGGATCCGTCGTACCATCGTAGGTTTTGACATTGGACGGCATGCGTCTCTTTTTATTATCTTTGAAAGTAGTTATGCATTCTGAAAACGCACTTCCTTTCTCCCGACGCCATGGGAGGGTCCACTCATCTTCACTGCGATTCCTTGGTTTTTTTGACGCCCTGCGGTGTTTTCTGTCGTAGTCGGAGGAATCAGAATCCTCAGTGGATGAAAGAGGGACCCTTTTACAGCGAGGATGACGATCGCTGTAACTCGAGTCCGAGGAATTTTCACTTGAGGAATCCTTTATGTTCGCCTTCCCAGTGCTCCTATTTCTTTCCTGAACTTGCAGATCTTGAGATGAATCTCTTTCTAAGGGGCCCAATCTATTAAGGGCGCTCCGTCTGCCCGAAGGGTCCGGCCCTAACATGTCTTTCACGCTCGTGCGCCGATGGTTATTGACTGGTGTAATGAAGCCGTCCACTCCTTTTGGGTTCTGAAAACCATCCGAGGAATGCGTCTTCGATAACGGGCGCGCCTGAAGGAGATGTTGGGATCTCAGTCATTCTTTATTTCTTTCTCCTTTCCTTCCTAGCTTCCTTGTTAGGTCTTGATCCTTCCATAGCCTTGAGTTCTTTATCAATGTCTAGACTAATCCGAAGATCTCTTGTCGGATTTTCCCTCATCTGCGCTCCCATGAGTGGAATTAGAGCCACATAGTTTTCTGCGACGTAGTCACTCATACTCTGCTTTATTGAGGGAGGAATCTCCGTCTCCGTTTGCGGGTCTATCACAACCCTTGTATCCAGAGCATCCTTGTGGCCTTGATTAGGGATTTCCCGAGAGGACGATGCATCCCCAACTGTCTGTGGGGTAGAGGTGACTAGTGGAGAGAAAGATACTTGCAATCCTTTCCCACCACGACCTGGACTATTCGGTTCAAAGCTTGAGTATGGACATGTTGGCTTAGATCCCCCCTTTGGTGGGGGCGGATTTGCGCCGCTTTTCGTCATTACTTAGAGCCTAGTGTAGGGTCCCACGGATGGCGCCAACTTATTGATACAAAAGTTGGATGGACCGAGCTTGACCCTAATTAGGCGTAATTCGGGGTCTTGTGAACCCCGACTCTTGCACCAAGTGAAACTTACTTTGAGGACCCTACGCACTAAACAGACACCGTTAGGCTGACCGTGGGTTTGTGACCTACGATTAGACTCCGGCGTAAGAGTAAGTAATCGATTTACCCTACGTTCTAACTCACGGGTACTACCCGTATCTATTAGGAATGGATTAATATTTATGCGATGTGCGCACAGCCCAGGAGGCCCGGTTAAGTCGATGTCGCACATACGGTTCATTGCTTAACCATGTCCTCGTCGTGTTGCGACAGGATCATACAAGAGTATAATCTATCTTATGATTATATTCACCTAAGGAAAGAGGATATACACTTACCTCATTTATGAGATAAGGATTAATCTATTTTGAATTATTATCTCTCTCTTAGGCCACAAGAATAGGGAGCCAAGCCTAGACTCTCTTGAGTATAAAAGGATCCCCTATGGTTCCACAAAGGTACGATACACACAATATCCTAACCTCTAATATACTCAAATCGATTACTTACTCTCACGCCAGAGTCTAATCGTGGGCCACAAACCCACGGTAAGCCTAACGGTGTCTGTTTTAGTGTACAGGGTCTCTAAACAAGTTTCACTTTGTGCAAGAGCCGGAGTCCACAAGACCCCGAATTAAGCCTAATTCGGGTGAGGCTCGGTCCATCCAACTTTTGTATCAACAAGTTGGCGCCATTCGTGGGGCCCTACACTAAGCTCTATTTAATGACGAAAAGTGGCACAAATCCGCTCCAACCAAAGGGCGGATCTAAGAAGCCAACAGGGGCATACTCAAGCTCTGAACCACCTAATAACCCAGGTCGTGGAAGGAAGGGATTGCAAGTATCCTTTTCCCCACTAGTCGCCTCTACCCCATAGACAGTTGGGGACGCATCGTCCTCTCGGGAAATCCATGATCAAACCTACAAGGACGCCCTGGATACAAGGCATGTGGTAGACCCGCAAGCCGAGACGGAAATTCCTCCAACGACGAAGCAGAATATGAGCGACTACGTCGCATAAAACTATGAAGCTCAAATTCTCTCATGAGAGCGCAGATGAGGGCAAATCCGATATGAGATCTGCGAATCAGCCTAGACTTCCATAAGGAACTTAAGGCCATGGAAGGGCCAAGACCTAACAAGGAAGCTAGGAAGGAAAGGAGGAAAAAAAGAGAACAACTCAGATCCCAGCATCTCCTGTGGGTGCGCCCCTTATTGAAGACGCATCGTCCTCATACAATTCTGAGAACCCAAAGGGAGAAGATAACTTCATCACACCAGTCAATAACCATCGACACACAAGCGTGAAAGACATATTAGGACCCGACCCTTCGGGCAGAAGAAGCGCCCTTAATAGATTGGGCCCCTTGGAAAGAGATTCATCCCCGGATCTGTAAGGACAGGAAAGAAACATGAGTACCGGAAAAGCAAGCAGAAGAGATTCCTCAAGCGAAAATTCCTCTGGCTCTAATTACATCGATCGCCATCCTCGCCATAAAAGGGTCGCTCTTTCTTACACCGAGGATTCTGATTCCTCCGACTACGTCAGAAAACATCACAGGACATTAAAGAAACCAAGGATGCACAGTGAAGAAGAGTGCACCCTCCCGTGGCGTCGGGAGAAGGGAAGTGCGTTTTCAAAACGCATAACTACTTTCAAAGATAATAAAAAGAGACGCATGTCGTCCAATGTCAAAACCTATGATTGTACGACGGATCCAGATGATCACCTAAAAGTGTTCGAATCTCAGGCAGGAATAGAACAATGGTCAGAGGCCGTGTGGTGCCACATGTTCAACTCAACACTCATCGGGAACGCTCGGACGTGGTTCGACCGCCTCCCTTGAATGAGCATTAATGGATTCGAAGAACTTAGGAGAGCATTCCGAAGGAATTATGTGCAACAAAAGAAGTACGACAAAAGCCCCGTCTCACTTGCAAGAGTGAAGCAGAGGCACAATGAAATTCTCGGAAGATTTTAGGGAGCGCTTCAAATCTAAATGCAACCAGATTAAAGATTTCCCGGAAATTCTTAAAATTTCTGGATTTCTCGCGGGCATCACTAACTCGGATCTAATAAAGAAATTGAATGACAGAACCCCAGGAACGTTTGATGGGGCAATGAAGAAGGTCCGAGCATTTATTCAGGGCGAAACCACAACATCGGATAGCAGGCAGGTGACATCAGGCTACAAATACCAAGACCGACCCAAGAAACAGTCATATGGACAAAACATCAACCGTACCTTGGACTTCCAAGGCACAGCGAAACAAGGGCGCAATAACAACAAAAATAAGTTTACCCCGCTGCAAAAAACATCCTGGGAGATACTTTTATCAGAGGGCGCAAGCTTCCCAAATCCTAGTCCGATGATGGGACCGGCAGACAAACGGGACAACACAAAGCATTGTGAATACCATGACGATAAAGGACACGCCACTGATGAGTACATTCAATTGAAAAGACACATTGAGAGCTTGGTCAAAGAAGGGAAGTTAAACCACCTGATAAGAGACTGGAGGAAGAGCACGGACACAAAGAAAAGTGAGGCGAAGAAGCAGAAGGATAAACCCATAACAATTTACATGGTAGATAGGGAAAAGTCTTTCATGCAAAGGAGAACGATCGTGAAATTTACGTGCGATAAAGAGATAACGTTCCCTATTCTTTAAACATGGACTACAGAGTCGGATCATTGACTATTGACATAGTCCTCGGGGACCATGATGTGTTTTGACGGAGAGTCAGCAGCGAACATATTGAACGAACATTGTTTCGCACGACTACCATGGGAAATAAAGAAGGAGTTAAAGGACACCACACAAGTCCTCACAAGGTTTAACGGTGATAAAACCCGATCGTGGGGACGCCTCTGCACACAGGTAACTATTGGAAGCGCAGGTCACTCGACAACTGTGTGGATGGATTTCATGGTGGTACGGTCTCATCGTACAATGGGATAATGGGACAGCCATCACTAAGAACACTACTAGTTGTACCCTCTACAATTCATGGTATGTTCAAATTCCCAGTGCAAGACGGGGTAGTCACCATCCGCAATGTAGATACGCTCGAAGGGGGTAGCAGCACCTATAGCCAATGCGTAAAAAGGAAGGATGCAGACAGGAGTAAGATTAACACGGAATCCAGCTCACGGATGAGGAAGAGGAGGTGTATCTCAAAAGATTCCCATGCTGAAAGTATATTCGTGCGCGAAGGCTCACCAGCAGGGCTCTCATGGGTCCTCTTTTCGACAGGCTTCACAGGAAAAGGAGGGACAGATGTAGGGTTCATCCTCACAGATCAGTGTGACATAAAAATTACCTACGCGCTGCTGTTTGACTTTCCCACAACAAGTATGGAAGCAGATTATGAAGCCCTCATAGCATGTCTAAGATTAGCACTCAGAATGGGCATAAAAAGCCTAGTGGCCCACACATACAACCCTTTGGTGGCAAGCAGGGTCGCGGGGTCGTGCGAGCCACGAGGACAGACGCTAATCCAATACACCGAAAGATGAGGGTCATAACCAGGCGGTTCGTAGAGTTTGCTATACGAAACGTTTCCGAAGAAAATGGCAAAATCTCAGCTGACATAGATCAACTCTCAATTGTGAACATGGATAAACCTCCTAGTCACGTGCTAGTGGATTTTATCTTACACAAAAATATAAGCGCGGATCGTGAGACACCAACATGGATGACACCTATTAGAGAGTTCCTGACACATAATACATTACCGAGCAATAGTAGGAAAGCCAGGCAAGTGTAGATGAGAGCTAGGCACTTTAAAATCTTCAAGGGAACGTTGTACAGACGATCAAGTAATGAGTGAACACTATAATATCTAGCGCCCGAGCGAGCACGGGCGGTCATCGAAGCTGCACATGAAAGGGTATGCACGTGTGGCCTGATAGCTATGGTTGATGAGATCACCCGCTCAGTGTATTTTTGGCCATTTATGCATAAGGATGTTCATAAAAGGGTGGCGTGATGTCTCCAATGTCAGGTAGACCCAGGTCATAGGAAAAATCCTAACATGATCACTGGGCCACCCTCAACAAAAAACGCAAAGGGAGATGGAATCCTCTCAAGGATGGGGATTACTATCGGTTCTCTGACCACATCGATAGGGAACATGGCGCGACGGGTAGCAGCAATACTCCCATCGCAAGGTAACCATAAGCAACAAAGCAAAGGAGCAATCGCCCCTTCAGCCAGAATAATTGCCCACACTATGCGACAACGGGATCAAGCAAACAGACTATCGGTAGCACGAAGCATGCTACGATGCCCAGAAGCAAATAAAGGACTCTCATGGGCCAGGATGAACGTGGATAGCTATGTGCAGTCGGTATCCAATCCCACAAGGAGTAACTCAAGAGACAACCAGGATTTTAGACGATATTCTCCCTAAGATGTCGCACCACTAGCATGGATCATTTCCTTGGCTATGGACAGCCCCCAATAAAGATCCATGCATTTTTCTTTTTTCAATTGTTTGAGGATTTCCCTTTTTATGTTCTTTGTTTCAGCATTTGCAAGAGTGTGAATAAAACACTGCGGTTGCTAGCTAGTTCCGCAGTCCAATCATTTCTTTTTTCTCTTTTATGCATAAGCTTTTTTTTTCTTTTCTGAAAATAAAATTTGGCCCTTCGGTGTACATGTACAATGAAAGGTTTCCAGGTGAAATAAGAGGATTAAGTTTTACCCTAGTAATTAAACTTGTCACGTAAGAGGGATACACCCCTAGTGGTGACAGATCAGGTATCCTTTGTTAGGCAACTTACTATAAGACATTGTAGTAAGTGTAGAATTCCTCATACTCTATGATGGATATGCACAACACATAGTGTGCACGCCTAACAAACATGTCATTATCTATGACATCGCTTATGGTAGTAGTGGAAGGTCCACACGTAATGAACTTTCAACTCACCCATGAGCTCAGAGTTACACTTCACTGAATGTACTCATAAAATGTCACACCCCACCATGACGGAATATAGGGCGTGACGTATGGATATCATCACAACGATAGCGTGTCTATAGAGATAACTAAATGAATTGGAAATATCATAAATGATGACACAATGTCATGAAGATATCACAAACAATGCAGGCGTCTAGGTAAGTAGGTAACAGGTCTACCTCTTACCAAAGACATACAACTAACAAATAACAAACATATAGGTGTCTACAAAGTATCACTTATTCAAACATAAGTAAAGACTAAGAGGAAAGGGGGTTCCTCCAATGCAATCCTAAGCCTCCCAGCTAGCCACTCCTATTCTCACGCTTAACCATATTATCACCTGAAAGAGACACTAAAAAACGTCAACATAAAGTTGGTGAGAGTCATAGGTTTAGACTCCAACCCTAAAATAGTTATAAGTTGTGAATAACAACCATCAATAAAATAACATATGGACAATGTGTTACAATTATGCATTAACAACTACCATTCAAGATTAACCATACAATCACAATTCCAAGGCACCAAGCCTTACCAATAACCACAATTTCCAAGGCTCCCGGCCTTACCAATAACCATGTTCCCATAGACGCCCATACACCTATGAACCAATCCTAAGGCCCCGCCTTGTCAACATCCCTTGGTACCAAGTCAAACCACAATAACAATCAAGAATCGCATAGTAGTTAATCACATAAGTGTACACACAAGTCCATCACAAACCATAAAAACATTCACAGCATTATTTACAAAATCATACAGTGTCTATTCCATCCCATCTGGATATCAATACATCAAAAGATATGGGACTATGAAACTCACCTGAACAAGCTTCTCCAAGTACCCGCACTCTAGCAAAAATCTAAACACACAAACGTATACAATCTAGACATGAACCACATACCAAAATGGCTCATCAATCTATGATGGATATCTAACCTTGTCCTACAACTTAACCTCATTTATATGTCATATGCATCTCATGACACCCCTCTATAAAGCCCTTAACTTAGTTTAGTTCATAACTCGCCCCGTTAACATTTAACCCAAAACAATCCCGTTTTTCATACCTTACACTATGGGTCGAACACCCCCTTAACCAAACCAACTTCCTCTGTAAAGGAAACCCTATGCCCTTACATGTGTTAGCTAACTCTCCCCTTTGGCCGCAACCTTGAAGACGCTGTTAAGGCCTCCATATATATATATATATATATATATATATATATATATATATATATATATATATATATATATATACTTTTACCTATCCATAATTTATTGATTTTGAACATATGAAAAGTTTGTTATGATCAGAGGGTCTTACCCTAACCCATTTGTTTAGACCTCCTCCAGATCTTTTATTTAATATATAATCTAAGTCTCATGTTCGTTTTAAGGTTCCAATATAACCCTAAGTACCCCAAACAATTCAAAACATAAAAAGAAAACAGGCTGATCCAAAAACTGTTTTGACACCCGACTGATGTAACCTGTTTTTGACCCACTTCCAAACCTCCAATTTAGTTCTAGTTTCTTGCATTTGAAAGCCAACTCAATTAACTTTCCAGGGACATAATATTCGAAAATTAAAACTTTGTAAAACTCTATATATGATCAAAACAATGACCCAAAAATTCTGCCCAGTTTTAAAAAAACGAATTTAACATAATTAACCAAATTAATTACCCTCATCATGTTTAATCATTAACCCTAATTATTCTAATCATGTCTATATCATTGTGATAACATTAAATTATAGATTTACTAATAAACACTAACCTAGATCCATCATATAATGATTACGAAAGAATTAAAAACAATTTAATTAAAAAGAGATTGAAGATTTTTACCTTAGAATTAATGGAAGACAAGAAAAATATAAAAACCCTAAATAGACTCCATGGATTTAGACTTAAGCTTGATCTCCAGGGATTTATGAATGTTTTTGGTTAATAAAAAGTTTTTATATAATTTCCGAACAAGTCCTTGGCCCATTACAAAAGCCCGATTCCCCTTTTTCCTTTTTTTCCTTTTCTTTTTCTTTCTTGCATCCCAAAACCGACTATTATATGTATTTTTATATTTTTTTCTTTTTATTACTTATTAATATATTATTAATAATACCTTAATTTACCTTAATTTATTTTAGCTCCTAAAGCCTCGGAAACCTCAAAACCGTAAAACTAGTCAGTTTTTACGCGTACCGTAAAAAACGTAAAAATATACATTTTTATAAAAACTCTTAGAATATGAAATATACTATATAACTAAGTCCTAAATGACTTAAAACCATCCCGTAAATTATTCTCGTGACTAAATACCTCATTCGAGACACCTAAATGCAAACCCTGAATCGTGAAAATACGATTTTATAATAATACATATACGCATACGTAAAGCCACAAAATAACACCATCTTATTTCATAGTCACTACCTTGTGAGCTCATGAACATGAAATAAACGTTCCTCGATTTACTTATGAGTACCATATACCCATAAACGATATCCAAACCTCACTCCAAACACACAAAATAAACACATTAGCAAGTAAAAGCACATATTTGCACAAAACACCTTAAACTATAGTCTAAGTGACGAACCCCAAAAACCATGGTTGTCACATCACTCCCTCCTAATAGAAATCTCGTCCCGAGATTTACTCCTTAGGATCAAACACACAAACAACAAATCACATGAGGATACGTGTTCTAAATGAACTCCTCTCATTTCCATGTGTACTTTAGTTCCAGTCTCAAAATACCATATATATACAAACCAAAAATATTTAAATTCATTCCTAAGCTCTTGACCTCACAGCCAATAAATCTCACAAATTACTCTTTTTAACACAAATCCCTAATAACCGCACATGCAAATATGCATTCTCAAACCACATTTCACAAATATCAATACATGAAATATATCATGTACACCACTCAATTCCCTAGGTAATTATATACCCATAAACTATTGGTCCAATCTTTCAAAAGATCATAAATAGACCTACAAAACTCGACATCAACTTTTCCCTTTTTCCTAAACATGGCACCCGTTACTATAGGTGAAACTTCATACATAACTTTGTCACTAAACTCTAGTGGTTTCCTTCTTTTCAACATAGCATATCTTGTTGCTCTCATCCTTTCCCACAAACACCATTTCCACATTAGTAGTCTCTTTCACGGATTTTAGTCCACCATAAGGAAAACGCACCCTATCCTTCCATATAGTGCCTCAAATGGCATTCATCGACTTCTAGTATGATAACTATCATTATATGAAAACTCAGACATCGCTAACGAGTTTCCCACATCCCTCTAAATCAGTCACCCAAGCTCTCAACACGACTCCTATACTTGTAGCAATTTCTCACTTCGTCCATCCTTTTCCAAGTAGCTGGATATACTCATATCCAATCATGTTCATCAACTCCCTTTAGTCCATACCACCAAACTACTTAAAAATTCCAATTTCCTTACAAAAGTGACCTATGACGGTGTTTTACATATTCATTAGTTCATCATAACAAGGCTCTTCCAATCCAAATCAGCTTATGATCTATACATATCACCAAATGGATAGTTATCTCAGTTAGTCTATCAACTGCCATCCAAATCCATGCTACAACTACTTCCATTAAATTTGGATAGCTCATTAGTAGCACCTATACACTTCCTTCTCACTTTTCTCCATGAAAGATTTGTTTTGATACTCAACACTTTCTTTTTACTTACACAATGTCTTACCTCCAAGGTCATAGTGCTCCTCATCTTTTCTCAGTTAGTCCAAGCACTTCGACCCTCATGACACATCACATCTATAACTCCTCATCCATTTGATTATCGATACTAAGCCTTCCAATCAAACAGTATCGGTCTGTGCCATTTCCTTTCCACACTACAGCAATATTAGCACGCTTAGTGCCTTAGTCTACTCATTAGGCTATAGCAAAATTTTACCTTCGGTTCCTATCTCGGCCTATTTCATTTATGATCCGCATCTATCCAGACTTCCTTCTTTTTCCTTAGCTCATGGCATACATCACGATGCTATGCTTCCTGTCTTTCAAGTCATCTATACGTCAAAATTATCCAAGTAGATTCACTTGTTTTCCTCGCGACCAGTTCTCCTACTCCATCCTAATAGGGACAGACTAAAGTTTTATGTGATTCCATGCGGATCACACTCTCATCTTATACCCATATTAGTTTCCATATGTCTAAACTAAGCCATATTCTAAATTCTTACCCAAGTCTCATACTTCTATTACGACCTTGGACCTAACATGAGGTACTTTTAATCATCATCTTCTAGGAATACTTGGTTTTCTCCTTCCATGGTTCTCCCTAATTCCTTCACTATCATGTCCAACCAAAATTTCTCACTCAATTCATCAACTCTATGGAAATTGTTATTACATTGGATAATGCATAACTGTCTCTTCCAAAGATCCTTCATAAATACCTTCACTAAACTGACCCTATAATCACTTCTCCACGAACTTATTCCGTTCAGCTTCACTACTCATCCCTCGATATTGATTGCCACAAAATTCTATCTGCGTAGTCACTCGACTCCCCTTGTTATTTCCACGAGTTCTTAATCCCCCATGTTATGTATTCACTTCATCACGATCCACTGGTTAAGCTCTTTGTAGCTCCACTCCGGTACTCGATATGTCCTTCTTCGTTACGAACCATACAAAGATTCCCATCATAGTGCTTGTCACCCTTCCAGTCCTTGCAACTTTTGTGACTCCTTCGAAATCTCTTGCATCCTTCTAGCAGCCGACACGTATTCCTTTCAGCTCCTTGCTTCACGATGTAGCTCTTCACGCACTCCTTCTCGTCTCTATGATGTTACCTAGGAACTTCACACTACCCAGTAGCTTCTAACTTCAACTCATCTACCACAATATTTCTAAAGGTACTTCAACCCCTCAATGGCTCACTCTTCCTTACTTGTTGTACTTCACCATTAATCAGCCTTCTACCAATCATTCTTTCACATCCATGTTTTCCTTCACGTGTCTACTACTACCTTGCTTCCATAACTATACCAATTCCCTTACGTGTTATTTGCCCCACATTACCATTAGTAGAAACTTTCTACTCTACCCTCACATCCGCTAGTACATTCATCAATCTCCTAATGGTACTTCAACCAACTTTTCATAGCATGACATCTCGTTCCCATGACTAGTCAACTAACTTTACTTACTCCCTTATTCCCGTAACCAATCTAAGTTTCAAAACTACACAAATCTTAATCATTCCTTCAACACAACCTTTAAACCAAAATACATCTCTCCATTATAATATCTATCCATAAGTAATACTACCCAACTCTATCCTCTCATCCTAACGTTTCCACAACCGCATAACTAAATCAACCATGACGTGTACCAAAAGAATTCCAAACAATCGTGTCCCAAAATAAAATATAGGGTAAAACAAACCCTAGCCAAAACAACTGAAAACAAAACAATGTAATCCGAAAGATCAATGGAGTGTGCCAACAACAAAGATAGACTCATGATGATTTGTATTACCAAATTTCAATATCTTAGAAAATTTTAAATTTTCATCTCAATTAGTTACTTCACATTAAGACCATATTTTAACACCAATAGATGAAATCATAGTCATATTTTACCATCTCCGTTACTATCAAAGGGCACAACTCAGTTAGTGTACTAAAACTCACTTTATCTATCATCTCATTTAATAATAAACTCATCTTTTATCTTCATTATTTTATCAAAGGTATTCACTAGTTAGTATAGTATAATGATATTCTAACCATTATCTTGTTTACGCACATTAAACTCATTTCACTTGTTATTATGAAACCAATACGTGTTTAAAAAATATGGTGTTTTTATTCATTTTATTCTATATTATAATTATTTTATATAATCCATTTAGGCTTGTTATAACTAACTATTACACGTTTACAAGGTGTTGTTTTATTATTATCATTATTAAAATAAAATCTCTCTTTTTACACTTTCCGTCCATTTAAATACTTCTAAAATTTTAACTCCACTTAAGAAAATTATTGTAAAATTTCTTTACCCTTTAAAATGTATTATCACATGTTACCTAGAAAACTAATCCAATTATTTTCAAGACAATTTTTTTATAACTTACTACCACAAACTTAATAAAAAGATATATAAGTCACGATATCTTACCATACACTTACAAATTATTTTCAAAATCATTTTCCTATAATTAGCCAGACTTATTTGTAAGAAAATTTAGTAGTTCTCATTAATTAAAATACATACCCGAATGTAGACACACATAAAAAAGACTCAAAACGTCGTTGGAACTCCATCAAACTCCAGCACTAATAAACTGTTTAAACACGAGAGAACACTAGGTACGTTCAAGTTATAATAACTATTGAACGACCGTATATCATAACATAACATCTACTAGTATATATACATCCGCATATATATACCTATTAAATCTCTCAAAACATACTCGTTATCATACATGTAAATTCAATCGATCGCGTCATACACTCGTTTTTCCATACGAGTAATCACCATCTCACCATGCCACAACAAGGCATAAAACTAATACATAGATTTACCAAGTATCAAAATTCGTTAAACCGATCTTTTCGAATTGATTATCGTTAATTAGTGTGACTCAGTCGTTCTTGGTGAATAAGAATTGGTTTGGTTGTCTAAAACTAATTAAAAGAAAAGGCGTCGTTGAGTAATTAAAGTAATAATAAAGCGAGAAAAGATTAAACTAAAATTAAATGACTTAGAAATTAAATGACGAAGAAATTAAACTAATTAAACGTAAACATGAAAACTTTAAAATTAAACACTTTTAAAAAGAAACTAAGAAAAGACGAGTTAAAATAAAGTGTACGAAAAATAAAACAAATAAGTGAAAACGAAACTTAAAGAAATTGGCGGGAAAAATAAATTTAAAAATAAAATTTAAATAAAAACTAATTAATTTCGCAATTACAAACATAGATTTCGCAATAACAATAATTTCGCAATCCAAATCCATAATTCCGCAATCTAAAGAACAACAATTCCGCAATACCTAGATTGCTAAGATTTCGCAATAGCTTAAACAAGGGAACAAATTCGCAATAAGCCAAAAATGCATAAATCCGCAATAGTAGAAATGAAGAATTCGCAATGCTCAAATGGAAAGATTTCGCAACTGAGAAAACTATAATTCCGCAATTATTGAAAGTATGATTTCGCAATTCTCAAAGAAAGATCAAATTCGCAATACATAAGGCCAAGATTTCGCAATACTTCCATAAATACAATTTCGCAATACACAAGTATTGCAAAATCGAATAAGCTTTTCCTAAAAACTAGTAAAACGTAAAAGTACGAAAATAAGCACTAAAAACTCAAATTTTAAAGGACCATAAGCTAAACGAAACACCAATAAGCTAACTAAAAAGCCTAGATTAATGATCAAACTTATAAAAACATCAAAAACAAGCCATGAAAATTAAAAGATTTAAACTTTATGTAAAAATGTGATGAAAAAGATTATGATTAAGAACACGAAACAAACAAGAACAAAGATTATGAAAAGATTAAGATTAAACAATCAAGAAAGGAAGAATGAGATGATTAAAAAGCTAGAATTTAAAAGATTAAAGATTAAAGATTCAAAACAAGATTAAAGATTAAAGCTTTAAAACATGAAATAAAACTAGAGAGAGAAAGTAAAAACTACACTACTCCTAATCTAAAACTAATCTACTCCTAAATGACTAACACCCCCCCTAATGTGTCATTAGGAGGGTATATATAGGAAGTGAGGAGTGCATGTGTTGCTTCCTTCTTTCTTTCTCTTTCTCGTTCTCGTCTTTTAATTCTTCAATAATTAGACTTGAGTTCTTCGACTTCATTAAACTTCCGTCTTTAGACTTTTTCTTCGATAAATCTTCAGAATATGCCTTGGACTTCCGTTCTTTTTACACTCTTGATCTTTTGACTTCGTCTTTTCTCGTTTTCTTCGATAAGAGCCCGTGAAAGCCCGTGTTTTCTTCCTTTTTCATCTTTTGGTCCTAAAACACAATAAAAACGCAAACCACACATAATTCCGACATTTACGACATAAATATACGTTTTGGCTTGGTTATTATTATAATTAAGTGGTAAAATGATGGGTGTTTTCACACCTATCAAATCCCCTACACTTGACCATTGCAATGCCCTCATGCAATGCATTAATTACAAAGCAAGTTTAACATTTTCTATCATAATCAATCCACATTGGCCTTTATTAAACATAAGACATAAAATATTCAAAGGAGGAAAACAAGTAAAAAGACCAAAGACTTACCTTAGGGTTTTAGATAGTCATGAATGTTTATCACCCTCAAGTTTCACGTTCCCTATACCAAGCTTAAAAAAGATCATTGTTATTATAAGTTAGCAAACTAACACAAACTCATGTGGCCCAATTATTCACTTAGACTCCCTTATTCCTAATCTCTTATATTTTATTGTTGTCTTGAATGATCACAAGGATGTATTGTTGACTTATTTCGATAGTTATTTAGGCTGAAAATAAAGTAGGACGATTTAATCAATAGTTAGATAAAGGACAAAATCTTTTAAAACTACTTCTCGCGACCTCATAAAGTTCATATCTTGGCATAACTCGCTTCACGATTTGAGACCTTTCTCGGACCGATATTTGGCAGCGACTTCATACTTCAAATCTTGAGAGACGTTCTTGAAATTATGGTCTTCTCTTCATAATAGGAATTTCTTCACTTGAACTTTTTTAAAGATTCTTCATATTTGGACCACGACTTCTTCATTTTTCTCCAATCTTTATTTGGGGATTTTGATATTCAATGATCCGCCTCCTTTTAGGACTTGGATCTATTTATCCTCATACCTTGATAGGGTCTTTTTGGATAGACTTCTCCATGATCTTTTGGGGAGTTTTTGCTTTTCGTCGTGTGTCTCGATCCTTCATATTGATTTTCGATAAATGATTCTTCACATCACTTTTGGATCTTTAGCAACAAAATGTAGCCCTCATGCCTTGTTAGGGTCTTTTTGGACTCGCCAATCTTCGCATCCCGCTTCAATAAGTTATGCCTTGGCTATGAACTCAAATTAATACCGAGCAACTTTTAAACGATCTTGTGCTAGAAGCTAAGTAACTTTTCAAATTATACAACCTTATTTATTGCAAATATATTTATTAACAAGCGATGGGAGAAAAAGCTTATAATCAACTCCATAAATTCACGAAAGAATACCAAACTTATAATTGACTCTATCATCTCTCGTTCTCCACAATTTAAAATCTCAAGGAATGAGACTCATGGATGCTTAGCCAATTAAATCAAAGTTTTGGGTTTTCGAGTCATCTATAGGATCTTGCAAATTCTTAAACTTTTTCAAGTTTAGAAATCGCATTTTAAAGTTCCCTTGATAAACAACTCTCTAGGATCTGTTGGAAATTCACTTTATGTGACAACATTTAAGAATTCCCATTAGTTATCATAGTCACACACGCTTAGACTAGACTAGGTACAATGTATAGTTTAGTGTTTGGTGTGGGGCTATATATACCCCTCCTAGGCTTCCAAGGAGGGGTGTTGTTTGTGTTTCATTTTGTCTTTCATTTCAATACAAATTTTCTTTATCTTTCACATACAACCACTCTTTCTCTCAACTCATCCATGGCTTCCACCTTTCACCACCCACCTAGACCACCGGATTAGCTAATAGCAAACCTACAATTGGCATCAGAGCCTCGGTTCCATCCTTGGATCGTGTTCTTGTTTCTGATTTGGTGGTCTAAAATTTTTTTTTGGTCCGATTTGTTATATGTTTGTCACGTTTTTGTCATAGTTGTTATTTTGTCATAATCTGTTGGTCTCAAAATGGTTGTCCAAATCTGTGTCACAGTTCCTCGTTTCAAATTATTGTTGTCCAAATCTGGGTCAATGTGCCTCGTCATACTAGTTTTGTCCATTTTTTACCCGTTTATTTGTTTTTGTCCCTGTATACATCTGTTTCTATTTATGGGGATAAGGACAAAGAGGTTGGTTCAGATCCATTTTTTCGGGGCTTCAAAATACTTGGTCAAAAACCTGTTACGATGGGTTCTTTCAATGGGATATTCAGATGGGTGCACTTTCAGATGGGATATTACGATGCTTACACATTGCGATGGCTTCTTCTTTTTCGGATTTATTCCGATGGGTTCTTTTTACACATTTCGATGGGTAGGGCTGTCCTCATTGCGATGGATGGCTTGATCCATCGCAATGGTAGTTAAGTCGTCATGCTGCCCAAATTTTTCCGATGACATTGCGATGGATAGTGATTTATTGCGATGGGTACAGTGTTTATTGCGATGGTTTGTGTGACACTTTGTGATGAAAGATTCAGATATATTACGATGGACTCTTGTTTCATTGCGATGGCTTTAAGTTTTTAAAACATTGCGATGGATAACAGAATGAAAACATTACGATGGACTCAAATTTTTTAGACTGCGATAGTTTAAAATGTTTGACTGCGATGGGTAAAATCTTGACTATGTAGTTTTAAACTTAACTCTTGACCAAAACCATCACAACCGAGTCAACTCGGTAATTACCGAGTTGACTCAGTTTAATCACTGTGTCTAATTTAAATCATTCCATCCTTATAACTCCATAACTCCGAATCGATCTATTTAATCCCATCGTCTCCTATTTCCCTTTATACATCTAGACTCGACCCATTGACTGAAAACACTTAGTAATTCGAGACCTCAGTATTGTTAAAACGTTTTTTTTTTCTTTCCAATATTGATAAAGATTTTTTTCGTTTAACATATCCTCATAGATCTCGAAAAATTAACTTGTTTATTTTTTTAACAAAGTACCATCACTGACCATCTCAAATCGACATGCAACAACATATACCTACCCGAGATCAAATGAAAAATGATCTTGATGCCATCATCGCATAAAGAGACGTATTCTTGCACTAGAAGGGATTCGATCTTTGTGGGTGGTTATGTGATTCGGTTTGAAGATGAGATTGGGTTTTATTGATCAGATTTGATGTGAGATGGTTGAAGATGAGATTAGGAGGAGATTAAGTTCTTGTGTGGAAGAGATAGATGTTTAAGGGGGCGGATGTTTCGAGAAAATATCAGAGTTTGGTGTAAGTTGGTTTAATTGTGAGAGTAATTAGGGCTGTCTGTATTTATCCCCACTCGTGGCTTTTTAGACCGGGTATTTTGTTTGGATTTTGGGCCATGGACTCACTATTATTTAACAATTTAATGGGCCATGAAACCATTGGTTCATTATTTTTTGGCCCGTGTCTAACATGAACCGACTTATTGATGATATTGGGCCAAATGTGTTATTTTGTTATATCTAAATTTTATTTATCATTTTATTTGATAAATAATATTTTTATTGACGGTTTTGAAAGTGACGTGACAAAGTGCTGAGACAAAATATGACGAGACAAATGTGACAAAATTATTTGACGAGACCGAAGAAAAATTTGGCGATTTTTAGTGGCTACGGATTTATTTGACCGGGTATTAATTACGTGAAGTTGAAGACGTATTTTTCAAAGGCGTGTATTTATTTTATCTTCAAAGATAACTTGCTCGTGCTTAATCTTAGAATGACGACTTGGTTATCTAGTTTCCGGGTTCGGGGTGGTTGGTTGATGACTCGGATAACTATCACTTAAAGGGGTTACATTGTTGTACTCAGTGTCACGCGCTTAGTCGACGTGGATAATTTCAAGAGGTGTTGTGCTTATAGACTTCTTCAGTGATGCATTGGGTACTTAGAGATTTCTCCACCATTCCTCATTCAACAATAGTGCAAGCTTAAGTCACAAGATCGAAGGATTCTTATTTAGTTTCATGTTTGATGTATCTGGTTCATTCTATCAGTGGTCACTTCAAATTGCTTTCAAGTGGGTTAGTAAAGCTGGCCATGGAGAGTTTATGAGTAGAGATTTTCGATCAACAGCTGATTCTCACAAAATATATAGTTCATCTTATTTATTATTCTCACGAGATTTCAGGTACATGTGCGTACGATTTATTGATAGTTCCGAGTTTCGAAACCATCAAGGGGGAAGAAGAAGACACATTGAACACACAACGAGTACACGTGATGAACTTCATACCTTCTTTTGATTTGAAGACATTCCGGGATGACATTTGTCATAGCCGCAGAGAAAATCAATGTTTTAACTCGTGGCGTTATCAATCTCTAAACGGTACACTACTGATTCGATGTTTAATTTTTTGGTTGTTGCAATTATTCATCATCATTATCCTATATGGAGAGATATGCATTCCCAGGACTTAATTGACTCTGGTGCATCTCCGGAAGAAGATATGTGCATTTCCGGGACTTAATTGACTCTTTTGTTATGATGTCAACTTCATGATTGGGATAAAGTGTCTACTTCAGTATTTGAGCTTCATACTTGGGATTGATTTATTTTCTTCAACTATGTGGGGGAAGAAATGTCTTGATTCTTTCTAGTATGCATAACTTGAACTCTCAGGGGAAGAAAAATTCAGAAGAATTATTCAAGCGTGAGAAGAGAAGTTGTTGATCTACTTGGTGTGCCCCAAACTTTCAATCCCTCTTAGCAACGTTATTATGTTATATGATGGGATTTGCTTGTTAGATTCCGCTGTGCGCTTAATCATTCTAAGCTTTATTGAAAGATTTGAAGTTGCTTACGAGGATTGTCGGTTTAGGGGGAAGCTATTTAAAAGCTTCTACACCAAGTTTATGTGGCATGAATTAGGGGGAAGTTAATTCAGAAGCTTCTCCTTAACCGAAAGTATATGGATTACTTAGCTCGTGCCGTTACAGTATTTCACTACAAGTTACTTTAAAGATGAGTCATTTTTGAAGTCAAAGGCCTCAGAAGACATCATCAGCATTGGACGCTTCCTGAAAGCTTTTGTTCTTAATCATTATGTACTTGTTAGGAAGAATATTGTAAGGACTTCTACACGTCGTCCCATGGGGGAAGATTGTTGGAAATTCACTTTATGTGACGACATTTAAGAATTCCCATTAGTTATCATAGTCACACACGCTTAGACTAGACTAGGTACAATGTATAGTTTAGTGTTTGGTGTGTGGCTATATATACCCCTCCTAGGCTTCCAAGGAGGGGTGTTGTTTGTGTTTCATTTTGTTCTTTTCATTTCAATACACATTTTCTTTATCTTTCACATACAACCACTCTTTCTCTCAACTCATCCATGGCTTCCACCTTTCACCACCCACCTAGACCACCGGATTAGCTAATAGCAAATCCACAATCAATTATTGGAACTTGCGAAAAGTTCTTGTTCTTAACCCGTGAGAGTTAAGACTTTCGCGTTTTAAATTTCCCTATATAAAAGCCTAGCAAAACTTGACTTAAACACGTTAAGGATACTAGCTAGAGTAAACTTGGATAAGTAAACTCAGGTTGAGTCAAAATATTCACGACTTTGAAAAATTTAAAACACTTTATTAAACTTTATTTTAGCAAAGAAAGTAAATAACGATAACAAAGGAAAAACTACTAGGCCAAAATAGATTAAAATTTTTTAAAAATGTCGAAAAATCAAGTTTTCCGGTTAAAATGAGGACAAATACAAGGAAAAGCCCACTTAACTTCGATAGAAGTCCCCCTACACTTGATATAAACATTGTCCTCAATGTTTAAGTATGTGGGAGTAAACTCCCCTACACTTAGGACATTGTGCACGGTGTTTAAATCTTGCTAAGGAAGAGACAACTAACGTGATTCCTATTTTAATAATGAAGAATATAAAATAGAGAATTAAAAGAGTTTAGGATAGAACCGGGAAGACGGGAACACGGAATCATGGGTCATCAAAAGTCATCAAGAATGTATCTTTGAAAGCTCGAATCCCTGCACATGATAAGAAAGAAAACAACAAACACATACTAGGGTCTCCCCCTACACTTATTATAAAAATAGATAAAGATAGATAATCGGGTTGCCTCCCGAGAAGCGCTTGTTTTTGTTAACCGAGTCACGAGCCTGACTCGTCCCCGAATTAAATGGTCCATGGGGAAGCCTCGAATGTAATACCGGGATCAAAGACCTTGTCCTAGGTCCCGGAGGAACATAATAAATGAGAGGCAGGAGGATAAGGCTTGAAGGGTCAAAAAGTCCTCTCAACATAAGAAAAGTAAGTGACGTCTTGATCCACAGGCGGTGGGGTGGGTAAAGGAAGCAAATTGTTATCCCCCCAAGACAGTTGATGGTCACTAAGCGGCAAAGCCGTAAAGGAGTCACTCATAAAATGGTCAATGTCACCTCCCGTGTCAAAGCACTCATCCTCATGAACGTTAATCTCTTCGACTTCTTCATCATAGATAGGCGTGTCAAACTAAGATTTGTCGTTCCCGTCATTGAGGATTTCAGAAACTCGCTCGAAAAGATCACGATCAAGTACGAAACCATCATTCATTTGTGGGGATTGTTGATAAGTTAAATCTGCACGAATATGGTAAACGTAATTCTCATTTGAGGAGTGTTGATTAGGTAACTCCTCGAGAATTGGATGACTGGTCAAGTGAGTTGGCTCGTCATTATTATGAAAAATAAGACATTCTAACTCATCAAGTTCGGCCTCGATGTTGGAAAAATCGACCTCGCTTGTAGGAGGAAGTGGAGGTAAAAGAGCTAGCTCTCGTTCGATGATTTCCTCAATCTCGGGCTCGAATTGGAAATCATTATTAAAAGCGACCTCATCCTTAAGCTCCGCAAAAGTCGGTACATCACAAACCTCATCAAAGAATTTTTCAAGACCAAAATCACTAATCTCGCTCAATGTATCACTATCCTTAGACGCATTAGGGATATCAAGAGTAGGAGTAGTAATCTCAGAAGATGGGTTGAGATCCTAGATATCATCCTCGTCAT
The DNA here is from genome assembly GCA_025667525.1 of Glebionis coronaria. NCBI lineage: Eukaryota > Viridiplantae > Streptophyta > Magnoliopsida > Asterales > Asteraceae > Glebionis > Glebionis coronaria. The sequence goes on along the minus strand of CM046875.1, from coordinate 531,690,222 downwards.
CATCATAATAGTAGTATGGACGCACAAGAGGAGGGGTGTAAGCACTAAGATTGGCTACTTGCTCTTGTCGTTGATCCTCTTCATACTTTTCTTTGTATTTATTGAAAGCTGCTTGAAATCTTTGAAAGCTGTCAGCAATATTGGCAATTAGCTCAGTAGGATCTACAAAAGAGGGTTGATGACCGAGGGAGTGCGGTGGGGGCTCAAAATTTTGAAAACCGGAATTATAGCACGGATGTGGTTCATAATAATTCATCGGTTGAGAAGAATTAGAACACTGATTTGTCTCATAATAATTCATCGGTTGAGAAGAATTAGAACACTGATTTGGCTCATAATAATTCATCGACTGACAATAAGAAGTATCGTGAGGGCCCCCACAATAATTGCAACACGGGTATTGAGAAAAACCCGGTGCATTTTGAGGATAAGGATCGTCATATTCCGGAGAGGGTGAGAAAGTATTGTACGAGGAGAAGTACGAATTTGTTGAATTACAAAATGGACAAAATCCACATTGTGTATTGTCGATATCAGAGCCGCACCGCTCACAAGTACACCATTGACATGTTTGATAACCATGCCATGGTCTCCCACACCGTACGCAAGACGAATCCATGAAGAATAATATATAAGCAAGAAGAATATTTTTGGCGCAAAACTTGTGAAAAAGAAATGCTTTTATGATTTTTCAAATGTTTTTGGATTTTTGAAATTTTTTTTTGAATTTTTCTTTTTTTATGGATTTTTGAAATTTTTTGACACGAAAAATAACGTTCACGAGTGAACGGATCCCAAAATCCAACGCGTCTCTCACAAAAAACCGTTAATCTTCACGAAAAGAGCCGGCAGCGCCGCCATTTAATACATAGATTTACCAAGTATCAAAATTCGTTAAACCGATCTTTTCGAAATGATTACCGTTAATTAGTGTGACTCAGTCGTTCTTGGTGAATAAGAATTGGTTTGGTTGTCTAAAACTAATTAAAAGAAAATGCGTCGTTGAGTAATTAAAGTAATAATAAAGCGAGAAAAGATTAAACTAAAATTAAATGACTTAGAATTTAAATGACGAAGAAATTAAACTAATTAAACGTAAAAATGAAAACTTTAAAAGTAAACACTTTTAAAAAGAAACTAAGAAAAGACGAGTTAAAATAAAGTGTACGAAAAATAAAACAAATAAGTGAAAACGAAACTTAAAGAAATTGGCGGGAAAAATAAATTTAAAAATAAAATTTAAATAAAAACTAATTAATTTCGCAATTAGAAACATAGATTTCGCAATTACAATAATTTCGCAATCCAAATCCATAATTCCGCAATCTAAAGATCAACAATTCCGCAATACCTAGATTGCTAAGATTTCGCAATAGCTTAAACAAGGGAACAAATTCGCAATAACCCAAAAATGCATAAATCCGCAATAGTAGAAATGAAGAATTCGCAATGCTCAAATGGAAAGATTTCGCAATTGAGAAAACTATAATTCCGCAATTATTGAAAGTATGATTTCGCAATTCTCAAAGAAAGATCAAATTCGCAATACATAAGGCCAAGATTTCGCAATACTTCCATAAATACAATTTCGCAATACACAAGTATTGCAAAATCGAATCAGCTTTTCCTAAAAACTAGGAAAACGTAAAAGTACGAAAATAAGCACTAAAAACTCAAATTTTAAAGGAAAATAAGCTAAACAAAACACCAATAAGCTAACTAAAAATCCTAGATTAATGATCAAACTTATAAAAACATCAAAAACAAGCCACGAAAATTAAAAGATTTAAACTTTATGTAAAAATGTGATGAAAAAGATTATAATTAAGAACACGAAACAAACAAGAACAAAGATTATGAAAAGATTAAGATTAGACAATCAAGAAAGGAAGAATGAGATGATTAAAAAGATAGAATTTAAAAGATTAAAGATTAAAGATTCAACACAAGATTAAAGATTAAAGCTTTAAAACATGAAATAAAACTAGAGAGAGAAAGTAAAAACTACACTACTCCTAATCTAAAACTAATCTACTCCTAAATGACTAACACCCCCTAATGTGTCATTAGGAGGGTATATATAGGAAGTGAGGAGTGCATGTGTTGCTTCCTTCTTTCTTTCTCTTTCTCGTTCTCGTCTTTTAATTCTTCAATAATTAGACTTGAGTTCTTCGACTTCATTAAACTTCTGTCTTTAGACTTTTTCTTCGATAAATCTTCAGAATATGCCTTGGACTTCTGTTCTTTTTGCACTCTTGATCTTTTGACATCATCTTTTCTCGTTTTCTTCGATAAAAGCCCGCGAAAGCCCGTGTTTTCTTCCTTTTTCATCTTTTTGTCCTAAAACATAATAAAAACACAAACCACACATAATTCCGACATTTACGACATAAAATACACGTTTTGGCTTGGTTATTATTATAATTAAGTGGTAAAATGATGGGTGTTTTCACACCTATCAAAAACCGATCACCAAAACCAAACCATATCGTGTGACCCCATAATCACACAACAGGACTATAACCCAAAACATATAACACAAAAAAAAACATAGCCATAACATAGGCAACCATTACATAAACCCCTATTGTACAAATACCCAAAATACAGATCTCATCATATACAAGCATGTACTAACCCCTTTTTCATGCAACCATACTTGGAAGTCCATTGGTGTTGTGGCACATATATAATTACGTAGGCCTCTATAATTATAGATGTCCCCTTTCACCCATGTACTCCCTCCTATGACGACACTTATAAGAAATTAGTACTACACGGAACACATAAGTCTACCACATATATACCACATAGAATACACTCTATATATATACCGTATAGGTAAAATAAGAACATCTCATACGTCAACCCTAACTTCATTCATAACTCGAGGCTCAAACGCCAATACAAATCAATCACAACAAAATATCCAACATTAAAAAAATGATCATAACCATTTAAGCAGAAATGCGAATCTACTACTAGTCGCAGACTCAACATCGGTACTATCCTATTATTACCTAGCGCACCTCTTCTTCTACGCGACATGGGTAACACTAAATAGATTCCTACACTTCCGGTTCATACGTCGCATCAATAGAAAATAAATGAATGTACTTACATATAATATATCTATATAAGTAAGTATGAAAGTAAATAAATATCCAAAACGAAATTAACACTTAAGCACTACATATACTATAATGCACACATACCCCTATGACACCTACATGCATGGACCCTTAAGCTATAGACTAGGCTACTAGACTAGGCAACCTAATTCTCTATAACCTGTCTCTGATACCATTCTGTCACACCCCACCATGACGAAATATGGGGCGCGACGTATGGATATCATCACAACAATAGCGTGTCTATAGAGATAACTTAATGAATTGGAAATATCATAAATGATGACACAATGTCATGAAGATATCACAAACAATGCAGGCGTCTAGGTAAGTAGGTAACAGGTCTACCTCTTACCAAAGACATACAATTAACAAATAACAAACATATAGGTGTCTACAAAGTATCACTTATTCAAACATAAGTAAAGACTAAGAGGAAAGGGGATTCCTCCAATGCAATCCTAAGCCTCCCAGCTAGCCACTCCTATTCTCACGTTTAACCACATTATCACCTGAAAGAGACACTAAAACACGTCAACATAAAGTTAGTGAGAGTCATAGGTTTAGACTTCAACCCTAAAATAGTTATAAGCTGTGAATAACAACCATCAATAAAATAACATATGGACAATGTGTTACAAATTATGCATTAACAACTACCATTCAAGATTAACCATACAATCACAATTCTAAGGCACCAAGCCTTACCAATAACCATGGTCCCATAGGCGCCCATACACCTATGAACCAATCCCAAGGCCCCGCCTTGTTAACATCCCCTTGGTACCAAGTCAAACCACAATAACAATCAAGAATCGCATAGCAGTTAATCACATAAGTGTACACATAAGTCCATCACAAACCATAAAAAACATTCACAACATTATTTATAAAACCATACAGTGTCTCTTCCATCCCATCTGGAAATCAATACATCAAAAGATATGGGACTATGAAACTCACCTGAACAAGCTTCTCCAAGTACCCACACTGTAGCAAAAATCTAAACACACAAACGTATACAATCAAGACATGAACCACATACCAAAATGGCTCATCAATCTATGATAGATATCTAACCTTGTACTACAACTTAACCCCATTTATATGCCATATTCATCTCATGAAACCCCTCTATAAAGCCCTTAACTTAGTTTAGTTCATAACTCGCCCCGTTAACATTTAACCTAAAACAGTCCCGTTTTTCATACCTTAAACTATGGGTCGAACACTCCCTTAACCAAATCAACTTCCTTTGTAAAAGAAACCCTATTACCTTACATGTGTTAGCTAACTCTCCCCTTTGGCCGCAACCTTGAAGACACTGTTAAGGCCTCCATATATATATATATATATATATATATATATATATATATATATATATATATATATATATATATATATATATATATATATATATATATATATAATTTTACCTATCCAGAATTTACTGATTTTGAACATATGAAAAGTTTGTTATGATCAGAGGGTCTTACCCTAACCCATTTGTTTAGACCTCCTCCAGATCTTTTATTTAATATATAATATAAGTCTCATGTTCGTTTAAAATTTCCAATATAACCCTAAGTACCCCAAACAATTCAAAACATAAAAAGAAAACAGGCTGATCCAAAAACTGTTTTGACACCCGACTGATGTAACCTGTTTTTGACCCACTTCTAGACCTCCAATTTAGTTCTCGTTTCTTGCATTTGAAAGCCAACTCATTTACCTTTCCATGGACATAATATTATAAAATTAAAAGTTTGTAAAACTCTAGATATGATCAAAAAAATGACCCAAAAATTCTGCCTAGTTTTAAAAAAAAGAATTTAACATAATTAACCAAATTAATTACCCTCATCATGTTTAATCATTAACCCTAATTATTCTAATCATGTCTATATCATTGTGATAACATTAAATTACAGATTTTCTAATAAACACTAACCTAGATCCATCATATAATGATTAAGAAAGAATTAAAAAAATTTAATTAAAAAGAGATTGAAGATTTTTACCTTAGAATTAATGGACGACAAGAAAAATATGAAAACCCTAAATAGACTCCATGGATTTCGACTTAAGCTTGATCTCCAGGGATTTTATGAATGTTTTTGGCTAATAAAAAGTTTTTATATAATTTCCTAACAAGTCCTTAGCCCATTACAAAAGCCCGGTTCCCCTTTTTCCTTTTTTTCCCTTTTCTTTTTCTTTCTTGCATCCCAAAACCGACTATTATATATATTTTTATATTTTTTTCTTTTTATTACTTATTAATATATTATTAATAATATCTTAATTTACCTTAATTTATTTTAGCTCCTAAAGCCCCGGAAACCTCAAAACCGTAAAACTAGTTAGTTTTAACGCGTACCGTAAAAACGTAAAAATATACATTTTTATAAAACTCTTAGAATATGAAATAAACTATATAACTAAGTCCTAAATGACTTAAAACCACCCCGTAAATTATTCTCGTGACTAAATACCTCATCCGAGACACCTAAATGCAAACCCTGAATCGTGAAAATACGATTTTCTAATAATACATATACGTATACGTAAAGCCACAAAATAACACCAACTCATTTCATAGTCACTACCTTGTGAGCTCATGAACATGAAATAAACGTTCCTCGATTTACTTATGAGTACCATATACCCATAAACGATATCCAAACCTCACTCCAAACACACAAAATAAACACATATGTACATAAAAGCACATATTTGCACAAACACCTTAAACTATAGTCTAAGCGACGAACCCCAAGAACCATGGTTGTCACATAAACAGGCGCTCGCACTCATAATCTCAGGCGTGGGTGCAAAGACCTGGACATATATGTAAACAAATAAATATAAACATAGTGCAGGACGCTATGTGCTTACAACAGCGCAGGTCGCTATAATCATTAAAAAAGTTCTTACTTTACAAAATAATATACATGGTCACAACAAAGCACATGACGCGGCAAAATGTCTTCTATAGCAGATCGCTCGCTGCCAACGATCTCTTTAATCTGCGATGTGATGGGTTCAGCGACGCACGATGTTGTGCCTATGCCTCCTTCATATACTGTAATACGCGTATTTGATATACATCAATGGAAGGCAGACTCACCGGTACACCATCATAACGGTTTTGATGCGCAAGACCTAGACCAATTACAACGTTTTCAACAGAAGACTTATTCTTCTTCGCCACATGTTTAGCATGGTGCTTTAGCTTGTCCTTCAGCGAAACCAATTTTGGAACGCCCGCAACATAAATAGGAACTTGTAACTGGGAGATATTTGGCTTGGCCATGTCGGGGGGATTCTCCTCCGCATCTTCTTCACAATGACCCGCCAGAGTGAGTCCTGCCATGAATACGCTAATTAGTTGGTCTTGGTCCTTTTCGATAACATCTATGATTGGCAGTGGAAGATCTTTCAATCTACATAATGAGGCGTCAAAGCCTTCTTGAGCATACCGAGAATAAATGGCACTACCTTCTAGAAGTCCTGTCAGTAAGCCCTCTTTGAAGGCGCGCTCTATAGCAAGACTTTTCCCCGATAGTTGAGCAGCATCGAAAATCTCCTTGATTGCTTTTCTCAGGTCAGTTAGTTCCAAGGCGCTTTTGATAGCAAGCGATAGACCGTGCTTAATTAACCATCAACTCTCAGCACGCACTGCTGTAAGGTGGGGATATAGCTCCTTATCGAAGTCAGTACTCATGTACTTGAGAATTTCTGCCTTCTTAGCCATATCTTTGTGACAGTTGGTGACGAAATTATCATAATTTGAAGTTAGAGCCCTCATACCCTCCTCAAGCTTGGACATGGCCCAACGATTTTCCTCCTCTTGCCTCGCGCGAAGGTGGCGCTCTTGACTTATAGACTCGGATAAAGATGCCTTCTCATCCTCTAAATACAGAATGAATCTGGCATTTATACTGGAAACAGCGCGTAGACGTGCGAGTTCAACTTTGGCACACACAAGCTCGTGGTCCTTTTGTTCCGTCACTTGGGTAATTTCCAAGTTTACTTGAGCCAGACGCTCAGAAAGATACGACATCTTCTTTTCAAATGCGAGGCTAACGTTACTTCCTGCGACATGACTTGATAGTAGTAAAAATACGTCTTTTAGGAAAAAGAGCGTATAAAGTGGTAAGTATTAAACAAGTGATTTAGGAAAATCAAGTGCTTATGACCCTTGGTGTGAGTTCGTTCTCGAGGAAGATTAATGTGTGTGTTAAACTTGAGAGTATTTGAGATTAATATTAATGAGAAGAAGAGAAAATGAAAAATGATGATGGTTACGATTAAAATTGAACTACGACGAATGATAAAACGTAAAACGCAAAAACATGACGAAATTAAAAATTAAAGCTAAAAACAATTTAAAAATTAAAACTAAGTTTAATATAATATAAATAAGAATAAAAATTTAATAAACAAATTTTAAAACCTTTTATTAATTAAATATTCAATTTTAAATGCTAATTAAAGCCCTAAAACTAAATATAATTAAGAAAAAGCCCAAAATATTATTGTATCAAACAAATATCTTACTTATATTATATAAAAACTAAAAAGTAATTTTCTTTATATTTTAAATACAATTTTCTATTTTTAAATGGCAAAAAACTATTAAAAGATTAAAATAATCCTAAAAATTAATTATAAGATGAGAAAAATAATTTTCCTTTTCTAAAAATCTTAACTTAATGTATTTAAGGTATGAAAAATGAAAAAGTTGAAAAAATATTAATTTAACCCTAATAAGACAAAAATAGATTTATTAAAAACTAATTTAACTTAAAATAATTCTAAAAAATGATCAATAAAGTGAAAAATGAAATTTCTTTTCTAAAAATCTTAAAATACTTAACTTAAAATAAGAAAAATGGAAAAATAGAAAAACATAACTTTTTGGCACTAGAAGACAAAAGACAGAATAATAAAAATCTATTTTAAATTCAAAATGATGCAATAAATAGTAAAATAATCAGAAAATTAAAATTACCTTTTCTAAAAATACTAAAAAAAATCAAAGAACAATGGAAAAATTGAAAATCTGGAAAACTATGATTTTAAGGCACTAAAGACAAAATTCCAAGAATCTGATAGTGACAGGTCACTTGTTTTTGTTTTTTAGTCTAGCAGTGGCTAGCAAAGCTCTATCAGTGGGAATAGGGGTTCCCACTACTATTCACGGAAAGTGAAATAAGCTGTTTTTGAGCTTGTTTGATGTTACTTTGGGCAATAAAGGCACCCCACAAGCCAGTTTACTTGCGGGAGTCACAAATAACACAGTAACATCAACTCGCAATGTACCAATTGATACAGACTAAGCAAACAGTTCACAGATATGCAGAAACTATGAGTCTGGCAATGTTTAGAGATTTCAGGCAATCTATGAGCTACCAAATCAACTACCAATTACAAAGTTTGAGCAAAGTACTTAAAAACCTACCCTAAACATGGCAGTAGAACAAGTTATATCCAATTAAACCACCAATTAAACTTGTTATGCTTATGAGTCTGCTGATGCAAAAATTGAACAAACCAATGTCTAGTTGCTGATATGTTTGACCACTAACTGGATTTCTAACCAACAAAACGTGACTACAACCTATCCAATCCTCAAAATATCTAGCATGTAACCCTAAATCTAGTTTATACCTAACTAATGACAAAATTTTACTTCAATAATCCTTAAAACAAACTTGTTTTAGGATGTGATGCAATTTAGTTCTCTTTAACACAAGTAATGCAGATATTAAACTCAACTTCCACCCAAAATTTAAACCAAATATCACATCAAACCTATCTAACTAGAAAACACAAACCAATACTTCTTCTAAGAGCATGCAGTCATTACAAACACATGCATAAATTGCATATCCAAACACCCTTTCAAAAACTTGAAATAATAACAAGGACTTTTTTGAGATTCAACCCTCCAAAACAAAAGAATCTAATTTAACCAAGCTTCAAATACTTTTCTAAACCAAAATTACTTAAGAGCATTTATTAGAATAAACACATAGCAGATTTTATATATTGAGCCATTTTTCAAGGAAAGTAAAGAAGAAGAGGAAGAAAAAGATTCACCTCCCCCCAATAACTTCCTATGGGAGACAGCTAAGCTCCCCTGAGCTTGACCAACAGCTAGGTCAAGCCAGGGGTACTTGGTGAGAATGGAGATTGGATGGGGTTTGCTGATAGGGCTACAACAGCCCTAAACCCTCAATGAAAAACTGATATGAGGCTTTGGTTTCCCTGCACAATCACCACAAGTGGAAATCCAAACTTAAAAGCTTAGAACCAAAAGCTTGTTAAGGAGCTTTTGGTTTAAAGCTTTTGAGTAGTAAGTGTCTAAGAAAACAGTAGAACAGACAAAAAAGTTTATGCCTCACAACTTTCTTACCCAAGTTCTATATCCACTGATACTTGATATCTGTTTGATATCAGCTATCTATGGCCATATATGAACCCAAATAAGCAGCTTATGTGGCTTATAAACTTTCTTCTTCAACTGAAAAAAAACCTTAAACTTAAAACAGAACTTTGTAAAGAAAATGTTTGTAGAAACTAAAAACAAGCTTTTGAAAACGGATTTAAAGTAAACAAGAACAATGATAACAATATAAAGTAACTTGGGACTTGTTTTATTCATCAAACATTATACCACTTTTCATCAATCTGACAAAGGGGATTTACAAGTTTATGAACAAGAAAAACAAGAACAGATTAAACTGAAACCTTAAGGTGCCTTTTATAGGTTTACAACTTGTTCTAGAACTATAAAGAAATGCTAACCCTAAAGTATTGATCTTCTAGTTTTGCCCTTGGAGTTTGAATTTCTCAAATGTGGTCAAGGTGGAATCATGTGACATTCTGGTTTGGATAGCTGTCAAGATGATCATGATCGTCCCTTTATGTGTAGCCAACAAGGAAATCCTCTTGGTTCGTTGATTTACTGTACGCCCTTTGTCTTCTTCCTCTTTTTGGAGTAGGGTATCATGTGGGAAGGTCCCACAAGTCACGGGGCGGAGTTTGGTTGGTTGGGAAGTGATTAGGGTAGTACTAATCTTGGATCTACACTTTTCCTTGCCCTAATTCATAGTAATTAAGGTTCAATGGAATTAGGGTTTATGGCGATGAATATTATTAGCAGGTGAGGTTTTGATGATGATTAGTTGAATAGTGGATGTTTCTCGGTTTTAAGATTAGTTTAAAAATAAACTATATACTAATCAGTGGAAAGTGAGGTGGCATAGGTGATGTGGCATGGGTGATGAGGTGGTGGTAAGTGATTGGTGGAAATGAGTTTGTTTGTCTGGCAGTTTAGGTCCCTCAGATTTCCAAATGTTTCTATATGAAGTTATTACAGCTCAACTTAAAACCCCTTTGTTAAATAAGTTTCTGTTTTTGCAATTTGGCCATAAAAACTTTTTCCAAATGTAAACAAGGGTATTTCTTGTATTTTCTTGGATTTTCAAGGGTCATTCATGTCATGTCTTCAACTTTGGAGGTATTTTCTTTTATTTTTGACTTTATGGAGGACAATAAGTGACAAGTCTTCATTTTGTAGGGACCATTCTTGCCAATTCTTCAAAGTTGAGGGTCCTTTTTGTAATTTTGACAAACTTTAAGGACCAAACTTGTAATTATGAATATACAAGGGTATAAAGTGTCATTTCTTCAATGATTAAGGACCTTTCTTGTACATCTTCAATTCTTCAAGGACTTTTCTTGGAAATTCAACACCAGGGCCCGGTTTATTGTGCGGCTTCTTTTCCCGTGTTCGTTTTTTATTGATTCTTGTGATCTTTTGTAATTTTCTCGATATCCGTACCTAAAATACACATTGAACAAACACAAGCATATATTTGGCACTTTTTATGATATTTTCATCATTTTTAGCCCGTTTTGGACGATGAGACTATGTATAAAAGCAGTCTCATCACTCCCCTATACTAAACCGTTGTCGTGCCCTCACGTAATGCTAGAATAAAGTATCTTAGCATCTCTAAAATTCATTTTTATCGACTTTTATTGAAACATAAACTTACTACACTACTACTAGTTGTGTTTTAGACATAATGTAGGAGTTTCATGGCAAAATAAGACATTTAGGTTCATAGAACAAGAACACGTGAATGCTTCGTTAGAAATAGTTTCGTCGTCCTTGATTTTCACCCAATTCCATGCTAAGCGTGTAACAAGATCATTGTCATTATAAGTTAGTAATGCTAACACTACTCATATGCCCTAATCATGTACTTAGACTCCCATAATCCTAAGTGGTATCTCTTATATTTTATTTTTGTCTTGAATGATCATGATGATACATTGTTGACTTATGCGATAATAGAGATTAAGGTCCAAAAATAGATTCATAACGGTGTAACCAAAACCATCGAATTAATAACCTCCCTAATAGACAACGATGTCAAAAATAAGTCAACAAGTGAGATTTGATAAACACGATTTTATAACGGTTTTGAACATGAGACTTATTACCAAGACTTTTATACGCCCCTAACGGATGCGCCTTATTATCATAGGGTTACCTCTACTTTTTGGGCTTCGGTCATGCCTTGCCTTTTATTTAACCTCGCCATGAGGTGTTCATTATGGCCAAAGACGTATATCCTCAATGTAAAACATAATTTTGGATCTTTAAAGCTTCAAAGTTTAAGGATTTCACTTTCAATTTTCTCATAGATTTTCGGCCTTGTGAGCTTCGAATTTTTGCTTGATTTAGGTGAGGGAGCACTTAAAATTATTATTGGGTGAAGCTTTTGATTATTCGGGGTGCCAATACTTTAAAACCGTAACGCTGGCGATTCTCAAATGTTTTCCCAATTTAATTACATGGAAGCTACTAGAAAAGACTAGAAACCAACAATCAAGACTAAACTGCTAAGTCAATATTTATTAGCAAAATATATATATACAAGCGAAGGGAGAATAAGAAAACAATTAGAACACATGAGTTTTTGAAAGAATAGCGAATTCTACGTTTAACATAGTAACTTATAATTAAATCTATCATTTCTCGTCCTCATTTAAGAGACTTAGCCTAAAAAGTTAAGGAATCGAAGCTAAGTGCTCCACACGCACGGTCGAGTAAAAAATTACTCTTATTCTCGCCATCGGAAAATCTACATTCGTGTCTTTAAACACTTATGAAAACATGAGAAATTTTTTAAAATTTTTCCATTTTTAGCCTTAATTTGCAACAAAATGATAAATAAAAAGATGAAAGTTGGAAAGCGTGAAGGTTTGGCAAGGAAAGTATCTATTCACCCCCATACTAAAGTTAAACATTGTCCTCAATTCGAGTCTAAGGGTAGGATACCCCCATACTAGAGACGAAGTCGAATGCTTAATCTAGCATGGAAATGGTGGAACCATTAAATCTATAGCCGTTTATGAAGGGTGCTAAAAGACCTAAGGTTAGAACATCAACGGATATATCATTTGGATATCGGAAAGTTCTTCAAAACAAATGATTGAGTGCTCACGTAAAACGAACACGAGAGGCTCCAATCGTGAAGATGATCATCTAAAAACCACAATTCACAAACAACCACGGAAAAAAGGTTAGAAGGGCACAAATCCCCTCACATTAGCTATATTAAAAAGCCATAATATGTACATGGATAAGCATGGGATCTCCCCCACGAGGTACCTCGTTTTTGATTACCGAGTCATGAGCTCGACTCGATCCCCTCAATACTAATTATCATTGGGGAAGGTGACTTGGTCGAGGTCGTCCAAAGAAAGGACTTCCCCACCAAAGTAGTGCTTCAACCTATGACCATTCATCTTAAAGTTAGGACCAACATTTTGAGTTAGCTCGATGGTCCCATATGGAAATACTTGGGTGATGGTGAATGGTCCGGACCAACGGGATTTCAACTTTCAGGAAAATATTTTCAATCTCGAGTTAAAAAGCAACACTTGATCCCCAATGTTAAAAACTCACTTTTTAATTTTTGAATCATGAAACTTTTTAGTTTTCTCTTTATAAATTAATGAATTTTCATAAGCAATGTCCCTCAATTCATCCAATTCATTTAATTGCATTTTCCGGTGTTTTCCCACGGTCTCCATGTTATCGTTACAATGCTTTAGGGCCCAATAAGCTTTGTGTTCGAGTTCAATTGGCAAGTGACAATTCTTCCCATACACAAGCTTGTAAGGAGTGCACCCAATGGGCGTCTTATAGGCGGTACGAAAGACCCATAAAGCATCGTCTAACTTATCCGACCAAGATTGTCGGTTCTATCCTATCTACGTTTCCAAAATCCTTTTTAAAGCTCGGGTTGAAACCTCGACTTGCCCACTCGTTTGTGGGTGATAAGCCGTAGAAAGCCGATGCGTAACCCCATATTTCTTTAAAACCTTTTCAAATTGGTCGTTGCAAAAATGGGTTCCATGATCGCTTATGATAGCACGAGGGGTTCCAAACCGAGAGAACAATTGTTTCAAGAACTTGACTACCACACGAGCATCGTTCGTGGGCAAATCCTTAGCTTCCACCCACTTGGATAGGTAGTCAACGGCGACAAGGATGTACTTATTACAACGAGATGATGGGAACGGTCCCATAAAATCAATTCCCCATACGTCAAAGATCTCACACACTTGGATGATGTTTTGTTGCATTTCATCGTTTTGTGAGGCTTTGCCTTGACGTTGGCATGAGTCACATGACTTGGTAAGTGCATGCGCATCTCGGTAAATAGTAGGCCAAAAGAAACCGACATCAAAGACCTTCTTCGCCGTGAGATTAGCACCATGGTGACCACCCGTGGGTCCCTCGTGACAAGCTCTAAGGATGTTAGTAGCTTCGGTACCAAACACACAACATCGAATGATTTGATCCGCGCAAGTCCGAAGTAGATAAGGGTCGTCCTAAAAGTAGAACTTGACGTCACGAAAGAACTTTTGTTTTTGTTGTGTCGTCATACCCTTAATGATGAAGTTCCCCGCATGGTAATTTGCGATGTCCACAAACCATGAAGTAGAAGAATCTTCCTTGGAATTCACTACACCAAGTGTCTCGAGAGGAAATGTTTCGGTGATTTCCTTGTTCTCGTACACACTTTGGTGAGGATCTTCCAATCGAGAGAGGTGATCGGCCGCAAGATTCTCGGCTCCCTTTTTGTCAAGAATGGTGACATCAAATTTTTGTAGGAGGAGAATCCAACGAAGCAATTTTGGCTTAGCATCAAGCTTAGAAAAGAGGTACTTGATAGCCGAATTATCCGTATACACTATGCTTTTGGTCAAGACGAGATAAGGTCGGAATTTCTCAAATGCATACACCACGGCAAGTAATTCCTTTTCTGTTGTGGTGTATTTAAGTTGAGCCTCGGTCATCTTCTTACTAGCACAGTGAATAGGAAAGAAGTGTTTTTCATGACGTTGCCCCAATAGCGTAATCACTTGCATCACACATGAGTTCAAAGGGTAGGTTCCAATTTGGAGCAACAAGAATGGGAGCTTCGCTTAGTTTCCTTTTAAGAATTTCAAAGGCTCGAACACAATCTTCGTTAAAGACGAAAGGATCATCTTTTTCGAGAAGGTGAGTAATGGGTCGAGATATCTTTGAAAAATCCTTAATGAATCGACGATAAAAGCCCGCGTGGCCTAGGAAACTCCTAACTCCCTTGACGGTTTTGGGATGAGGTAATTTGGCGATGACGTCTATCTTAGCTTTGTCTACCTCAGTCCCCACTTTCGAGACCTTGTGCCCTAAGACGATTCCTTCTTTACATATAAAATGACATTTTTCCCAATTAAACACAAGGTTGGTCTCCTTACAATGTTTTAACATTTGTTTCAAATTTCCTAAACACGAAGTGAACGAATCACCAAACACGGAAAAGTCATCCATGAAAACTTCCATCATCTTCTCGATCATATCATGAAAAATAGCCATCATACATCGTTGAAAGGTTCCCGGTGCATTACAAAGTCCGAATGGCATTCTACGATAGGAAGACGTTCCATACGGACACGTACACGTAGTTTTTTCTTGATCACGAGGATCAATGGGGATTTGAAAGTAACCGGAAAAACCATCTAAAAAGCAATAGAAATCGTTTCCCGTAAGATGCTCCAACATTTGATCCATGAAGTGCAAGGGAAAATGGTCTTTTTGAGTGGCGTCATTTAACTTACGATAGTCAATGCACACTCTCCAACCGGTCACGAGTCGAGTTGGAATTAACTAGTTGTCATCGTTTGGCACGACGCTCATTCTTCCCTTTTAAGGGACACAATGGATTAGGCTCACCCAAGGACTATCGGATATAGGGTAAATCATTCCCACGTCAAGTAGTTTAACAACTTTCTTTTTGATGACATCCTGAATTTTGGGGTTCATCCTTCTTTGACATTGTATTGCGGGTTTGTAGTCTTCCTCTATTATGATTTTGTGTGTACAAAACTTAGGGTCGATACCCTTAACGTCGGATAGTTTCCATGCAATTTCCCCTTTGTGAGTCTTCAAGACATAGATAAGTGCTGTTTTTTCATCATCGGAAAGATCGTTCACAATAATAACCGGAAACTTATCGTCTCCTTCCAAGAATACGTATTCAAGGTGAGGAGGAAGATCTTTCAATTCGAGGGTTGGTGGTTCCTCGATTGAAGATTTGGGTTCAATACTCATAACCTCCACCGGAGAAGGAAATGGAAAATCTGATAGGTGTGTAAACACCCATCCTTTTACCACTTAACTACAGTAATAAAGAAAGAAGAAAGAGAGGAGGAAGCTTCCTTCCACTAATCACCTCCTCCCCTTAAATAGAGTCATTAGGATTTCATTTGTTTTTTTTGGCTAATAGTGACAATTAGTCTTCCACCATTTTAATTACTTGCTCATATAATTTCATGTCATTTTCCTTAATTGTCTTGCACTTTAAATTCCTTTAATTATCAAGTAAGTTTCCTTTTTATGTTATTGAATCTTTACTTTTCTTGTTAATCTCCTATCTACCTTTCTTGTTTAATCTTTAATCTTTATGCTTTATGTTTATGTTTATGTTCTTCAATTTTTATTGATTTGATTAAGTGGGTTTTGATTATTTTGATTATTATTGTTAGTTTTATTGATTTGGTTTGTTTGATTATCATTAGTTGATAATTTGTGGTTAGTCCTGCTTAATCTTTTGGTTTAATCTGATTAGTTTTGGTTTAGATTCGTTCTGTTTGTTCTTCCTTGTTCTTCGCGAAATCATTTTCCCAGGTTATTCCAGATCAAGGCCGTTTATTCCGAACCAGCAGTTTATTCCGGATAAGTGGATTATTCCGGATAAACCAATTATTCCGAGTAAAGGTATTATTCCAGATGAAGGATTTATCGTGAATATTTCGAATGAACAGCTTTTATTCCGAATGAAGGTCTTTGTTTGATTTATTCCGGATAAGTGGATATTCCGAACGAGCAATTTTTCTTGATATTCCGAACGAAGGCTGATATTCCGAATCAACCTTTTATTCCGGATGAGCAATCATTCCGGATAAAGGGGTATATTCCGAACCAAGCTGCATTCCTGATCAAGGCCATATTCCGAGTGAACACATATTCCGAATAAGCAGCTCTTTCCAAATGAAGGATATTATTCCGAACGAATGAGTTTATTCCGAATCAAGGGGTTTGTTTAGTGTATTCTGAATGAGCCTAATATTCCGCATGAGTTATATTATTCCTGATCAAGGGTGTTATTCCGGATAAGCTTGTTATTCCGAATGAGCAGGATATTCCGGATGAGCATTTCTAGATTATTTTCAGTTTAGAATTTTAAGTTTTAAGCTTTATTTTTCCCGCCTTTTTCCTTAGTCGCACTTTAAGTTTACTTGCCTTTAGTTTAAGTTTAAGTTTGCCTTTAGGATAGTTTTAAGTTTGCGTTATTTACTTTAATTGCCATTTAATTTCTTGTCACGCTTTAATTTCTCGTCATTTATTTTCAATTAGGTTTAGATTTATTTTCCTGCCTTTTACTTCAAAGTTTTTGCACTTTCCCATTACTACAACGACAAACTTTTATTTTTCACACCAAGAACGACTGAGTCACGCAGTTATCTATAATCAATTCGAAGAGGTCGGACGATTAAATTTTATACGGGGAAAAACCTTGTATTAAATGGCGTCGCTGCCGGCTCTTTTCGTGAAGATTAACGGTTTTCTGTGAGAGACGCGTTGAATTTTGGGATCCGTTCATTCGTGAGCGTTATTTTTCTTGCTTAAAAATTTCAAAAATCCTTAAAAATTAAAAAATTTCAAAAAATCCAAAAAGATTTTATTTTTATAGTGTATATATAGTGTCTATTGCTTTGGTATTGTTTTCTTTTGCTTTTGCAGGTGTATGCGTACTAGATCTTCTACTTATCCAGAGCCCGAGACTCGTGAAGATTTAGCTATGGCAGGTGTGAACAACAACAATAATCCACCGCACCTCAACAATAACAACAACAATGTTCTTCCACAGCCCGATCTTCGGACCATGTTGGAGCTTTGTCAACCCACAATGTTTGGACGAGGAGGACCGATTGCGTCGATGCAAATCACGGCTGTGGAGTTTTTGTTGAAGCATCACATGATCCAACAAGTGCAAACTAATCCATTTCGTATAATACCGGATGATAATGCCAACAAGCACCTCGACAAATTCATTACCATCACCCAAATCATGAAGTTGCCCGGTGCTACTATGGATGTCCTTCGCATACAACTCTTTCCACATACTTTATCACACCACGCCGAAAAATGGTTTGATCGTCTCCCGAAGAATTCCATTCATACTTGGGATGACATGACTCAACGATTTTTGTCGCGCTACTTTCCACCATCTATGGTCACGAGCCTTCGAAATCAAATCAGCGGTTTCATGCAAGAACCCGATGAATCTCTCTTTGATTCTTGGGAAAGATATAATGTTTTGATCGATCGATGTACAAACCACAACATGCTCCCCGTCACCTTAACTGATACTTTCTACAACGGTTTGACTTTTCGTGATCGTGATACGATTAATGCAGCCGCCGGTGGCACATTTATGAAAAGAAGACCCGAGGAGTGTAGAGAGCTTATTGAGAACATGACTACTCATCACAAAAACTGGGATTCCTCCGCTTCTTCAAGGAAAAACCCGAGAGTCAATGTTTCTTCTACTTCAGCAAACCCTGATATGACCGAATTCACCCGCATGATGGCCGAAATGAACAAAAATATCTTGCTCATCGCTTCAAACCAACAACAACAAGTTAAAGCTGTAGCAACTCCTTGTGAGATGTGCGGCAGTCCTCACTCATACACTGATTGTCCTTCTACTCAAGGCAATCCGGAAAACGTGTATGCGGCTTATGGTAACTATTCACCGGAAAATTACCAAGCCTGACCTCAAGGGGATCGAAATTTGCTAAGTTACCGGTCGAACAACTACCTTTCACCCGGTTTTTCTCCTCAAAACCACAACCCCAACAACAATTACAATAGAAGCAACCAAATCCCACCTCGAGCTTCTAATCCTTATCACCCACTCGCTCAACAAGCACCACCCATTAATCAAGATGTTGAAGCTTTAATGAGAACCCAAGGAGAGCAAATCAAGAATCTACAAACCCAAATTATCAATTTAAAAGGGGATATCACTAAGCAAGGTAATGACATTAGATCCGAGCTTCGAAATGATATACAATCCTCCTTCAGCACCCAAACGAATGATTTGAAGAATATGTTGGCTAGTTTCTTACCAACCTCTCAACCCTCTACTTCGGGCTCTCTACCTTCAAACACCGTCACCAACCCGAGAGCGAATGTGAGTGCTATTACTACCCGTAGTGGAGTAACTTTAGTAGGACCATCTATCCCACCCCCCGTTACATCATCTACACCTCCTCCACCACCATTTATCCCTACTACTCCCACACCTAGTATTAGTTCACCATTACCGTCTCCGCCTCGTCATGAAGAAGTACCCAAGAAGAACCCTTCAACATCTCAACCTTCACCAACCCCACCTTCCACCTATAACCCCAGCATTCCTTACCCTTCTCGACTTAACAAGGCTAGAATTTTGACTAAGAATGACATTCAAGTCTCTAACTTTTTGGAAAAGATTGCCGGCATAAAAATCACCTTCACCCTTGTTGAAGCTCTTGCCCAAATGCCACAATTTGTCAAGATGTTTAAGAAATTGCTTAATAAGAAGGAGAAAATGACCGAGTTTGTTAATACTCGCTTGAATGAAAATTGCTCTGCAATCCTTCTTAAAGAACTTCCGGAAAAACTTGGAGATCCCGGTCGTTTTGTGCTACCTTGTACTTTTAACCAAACCAACAAATTTACTGCCTTAGCCGATCTCGGGGCAAGTATATATTTGATGCCTTTCAGCGTTTGGAAAATGTTATCATTGCCCGACCTTACACCAATGAAGATGACTCTTGAGCTTGCAAACCGCACTCTCGCTTACCCTCTTGGTATTGCCGAAGATGTGTTCATTAAAGTTGGCACATTCACTTTTCCAGTCGACTTCGTCATTGTTGATTATGAAATGGACCCTCGTATTCCGTTAATACTTGGACGCCCATTTTTGAGAACCAGTAGAGCTTTAGTAGATGTGGATAAATGTGAACTCATCTTAAGAGTCGGGGATGATGCACAAGTTTTTGAAATGGGGAAGCTCACAAACAAATCCTATGGAAGAGAGTCAGCGAATATGATTAATGTGCTTGATGATTTTGTCGTCTACAACAATCCTCTATTCGATTCTTGCAATGATAATCCACTGTTTCCAAATGATGTGGATGATTCTCTCTCCAATTTAGAACCTTCACCCATATATGATTCTCCACCGATCTATGATACTTATGATGATGATTCTAGTTCTAATGGAGATGATTATGATGATTTTACTTCTGAGTATCCAGACATGCCCACTTATGATGATTTTGATGAGGCCGATACTCTTTCGAGTGATTCTTCTCATGATGAAGATCCTCCGCCTACAACACTTGATCCTACTTTGGATGACTACTCATTTGAGGAAGACTTTGCTACTTTTCTCAACACTTACTTCCCAAATGAGAGTGATGCTCCTCCTTTAGACTTTGATGATTATGGTCTTCATCCTTCTACGGATTTGAAGAAAATTCTTTCAAAGGAGAAGAAACCGGATGACACCAACATCCGCACCATGTATGTTTTGACACCTCTTTGTCCACCTTCTGAGGACGACGTTGTGCATTTTCTTAGCGGATGTTCTTCAAATTCTGCTGAGCCTGAGTGCTATTTTCCCCTAAAGGAAAAGGTGTTCGACCCCGGTATCAAAATTCTTCAGCCATCTCAGTATCCGTCTGATGAAATAAAAGGAAAGATATTTGGAACTATTGGAGATATGCTTGCACCTCTTCACCCTTGCTACCACCGTGCTCCATCTTTGCTTAAGGGAACCTTGACTACTCTTCTTTGGCTTGCCTTGTTCGCCTTAAGCTTGTGCTATTTGATGGACGAAAACTATGTATTTAATCCCGGTGGATGTTTTTCAAGCTTCTTCCTATGCTAATCAAGGTCGAGTCAGGCTCACGACTCGGTGAACAAAAATCAAGCGCTTCTTGGGAGGCAACCCAAGTATCTATCTTTTAGCTATTTTTTCCTAAGTGTAGGGGAGACCCGTTGGTGTTTGCTATTTCCTATCTTCTCATATTCAGGGATTCGAGCGTTCAATGATCCACTCTTGATGATTTTTGACGACCCGTGATTCCGTGTTTCCGTCTTCCCGGTTCTATCCTAAACTTTTTTTTGATTCACTATTTTATATTTCTCAATATTAAAATAGGAATCTCTTTAGTTGTCTCTTTCTTAGCGAGATAACAAAGTGCACAATGTCCTAAGTGTAGGGGAGTTTACTCCCACATGCGTAAACATTGAGGACAATGTTTATATCAAGTGTAGGGGGGACTTCTATCGAACTTAAGTGGCCTTTTCCTTGTATTTGTCCTCATTTTAACCGGAAAATCAATTTTTCGACATTTTTCAAAATTTTTGATCTATTTTGGCCTAGTAGTTTTACCTTTGTATAATTATTTTCTTTCTTTACTAGAATAAATTTTAATAAAGTGGTTTTAATTTTCAACGTTGTGAATCTTTTGACTCAACCCGAGTTTACTTATCTAAGTTTACTCTAGCTAGTATCCTTAACGTGTTTAAGTCAAGTTTTGCTAGGCTTTTATATAGGGAGCTTTAAAACGCGAAAGTCTTAACTCTCACGGGTTAAGAACAAGAACTTTTTGCAAGTTCCTATAATTGATCCTAGAGAGTCGTTTATCAAGGGAACTTTAAAATGCGAATCCTAAACTTGAAAAAGTCTAAGAATTTGCAAGATCCTATAGATGATTCGAAAACCCAAAACTTTGATTTAATAGGCTAAGCATCCACGAGTCTCGTTCCTTGAGATTTTAAGTTGTGGAGAACGAGAGATGATAGAGTCAATTATAAGTTTGGTATCCTTTCGTGAATTTATGTGAGTTAATTATAAGCCTATTCTCCCATCGTTTGCTAATAAATTTATCTGCAATAAATAAGGTTGTACGATTTGAAAAGTTACTTAGCTTCTAGCCCAAGATCGTTTAAAAGTTGCTCGATATTAGTTAGAGTTCATAGCCAAGGCATAACTTATTGAAGCGGGATGCGAAGATTGGCGAGTCCAAAAAGGTCCTAACAAGGCATGAGGGCTACATTTTGTTGCTAAAGATCAAAAGTGATGTGAAGAATCATTTCAAAAATCAATATGAAGGATCGAGACACATGACCAAAAGCAAAAACTCCCCAAAAGATCATGGAGAAGTCTATCCAAAAAGGCCCTAACAAGGTATGAGGATAAATAGATCCAAGTCCTAAAAGGAGGCGGATCGTTGTATATCAAAATCCTAAATAAAGATTGGAGAAAAATGAAGAAGTCGTGGTCCGAATATGAAGAATCTCTCAAAACTTCAAGTGAAGAAATTCCTATTATGAAGAGAAGACCATAATTTCAAGAACGTCTCTCAAGATTCGAAGTATGAAGTCGCTACCAAATATCGGTCCGAGAAAGGTCTCAAATCGTGAAACGAGTTATGCCAAGATATGAACTTTATGAGGTCCCGAGAAGCAGTTTTAAAAGATTTTGTCCTTTAGCTAACTATTGATTAAATCGTCCCACTTTATTTTCAGCCTTAATAACTATCGTAATAAGTCAACAATGCATCCTCGTGATCATTCAAGACAATAATAAAATATAAGAGATATACCTAGGAATAAGGGAGTCTAAGTGAATAATTGGCCCACATGAGTTCATGTTAGTTTGCTAACTTATAATAACAATGATCTCATTTTTAAGCTTGGTATGGGGAACGTGAAACTTGAGGATGATAATCATTCATGACATTCCAGAACCCTAAGGTAAGTATTTGATTTCTTTACTTGTTTTGCTATTTTCTATCTCTTTAATAAAGGCCAAGGTGGATTGATTATGATGAAAAGTGTAATCTTACTTTGTAATTAATGCATTGCATGAGGATATTGCAATGGTCAAGTGTAGGGGATTTGATAGGTGTGTAAACACCCATCCTTTTACCACTTAACTACAGTAATAACCTAGCCAAAACGTGTATTTTATGTCGTAAATGTCGGAATTATGCGTGGTTTTTGTTTTTGTAGTGATTTAGGACGAAAATTTGAAAAGGTGAGAAAACACGGGCTTTCACGGGCTTTATCAAAGAAAAAGACAAAAGACGAAGTCAAGAAATCAAGAGTGCAAAAAGAACGGAAGTCCAAGGCCAATTCTGAAGATTTATCGAAGAAAAAGTCTAAAGACGGAAGTTTAATAAAAGCCGAAGAACTCAAGTCTAAATTAATGAAGAAATTACAAGACGAGTTAAGTAATCCCGAGACAAAGTCTGAAAGGTCGAAGAATTTAAAAGATTAAAGACTAAAACGAAGGATTAAATGATAATTAAAGAAAGAAGAAAGAGAGGAGGAAGCTTCCTTCCACTAATCACCTCATCCCCTATAAATAGAGTCATTAGGATTTCATTTGTTTTTGTTGGCTAATAGTGACAATTAGTCTTCCACCATTTTAATTACTTGCTCATTTAATTTCATGTCATTTTCCTTAATTGTCTTGCACTTTAAATTCCTTTAATTATCAAGTAAGTCTCCTTTTTATGTTATTGAATCTTTACTTTTCTTGTTAATCTCCTATCTACCTTTCTTGTTTAATCTTTAATCTTTATGCTTTATGTTTATGTTTATATTCTTCAATTTTTATTGATTTGATTAAGTGGGTTTTGATTATTTTGATTATTATTGTTAGTTTTATTGATTTGGTTTGTTTGATTATCATTAGTTGATCATTTGTGGTTAGTCCTGCTTAATCTTTTGGTTTAATCTGATTAGTTTTGGTTTAGATTCGTTCTGTTTGTTCTTCCTTGTTCTTCGCGAAATCATTTTCCCAGGTTATTTCGGATCAAGGCCGTTTATTCCGAACCAGTAGTTTATTCCGGATAAGTGGATTATTCTAGATAAACCAATTATTCCGAGTAAAGGTATTATTCCGGATGAAGGCTTTATCGTGAATATTCCGAATGAACAGCTTTTATTCCGAATGAAGGTCTTTGTTTGATTTATTCCGGATAAGTGGATATTCCGAACGAGCAATTTTTCTTGATATTCCAAACGAAGGCTGATATTCCGAATCAACCTTTTATTCCGGATGAGCAATCATTCCGGATAAAGGGGTATATTCCGAACCAAGCTACATTCCGGATCAAGGCCATATTCCGAGTGAACACATATTCCGAATAAGCAGCTCTTTCCGAATGAAGGATATTATTTCGAATGAATGAGTTTATTCCGAATCAAGGGGTTTGTTTAGTGTATTCCGAATGAGCCTAATATTCCGCATGAGTTATATTATTCCGGATCAAGGGTGTTATTCCGGATAAGCTTGTTATTCCGAATGAGCAGGATTTTCCGAATGAGCATTTCTAGATTATTTTCAGTTTAGAATTTTAAGTTTTAAGCTTTATTTTTTCCGCCTTTTTCCTTAGTCGCACTTTAACTTTACTTGCCTTTAGTTTAAGTTTAAGTTTGCCTTTAGGATAGTTTTAAGTTTGCGTTATTTACTTTAATTGCCATTTAATTTCTTGTCACGCTTTAATTTCTCGTCATTTATTTTCAATTAGGTTTAGATTTAATTTCCTGCCTTTTACTTTAAAGTTTTTGCACTTTCCCTTTACTACAACGACAAACTTTTATTTTTCACACCAAGAACGACTGAGTCACGCAGTTATCTATAATCAATTCGAAGAGGTCGGACGATTAAATTTTATACGGGGAAAAACCTTGTATTAAATGGAGTTCGAAATCCTTGATAATC
Source organism: Glebionis coronaria (assembly GCA_025667525.1). Lineage (NCBI taxonomy): Eukaryota > Viridiplantae > Streptophyta > Magnoliopsida > Asterales > Asteraceae > Glebionis > Glebionis coronaria. The sequence continues at coordinate 531,665,657 of CM046875.1, read as the reverse complement.
GAAAAGTCCTCATCGTCATCGAGGTCTTCGTTAGAAGTTCGAGGTACGTCGAATTGTTCCAAAGTAAAACCACCTCCTTCAAATGGAGTGAAAGATGGTGTCGAATTATCAAGAATAGAATCGAGCATAGTGGGAATTCCACTATTTTCTTCATCAACAAAACCAAAAATTTCTTGTGAAAATTCTTCGCAAACGACATCGATTAAATAAATATGGTTTAAAGTCGCGATAGAATAAACATGAGAAAGTTTGGAGTTTTGAGTTGCGTTTATAACAAGTTCCTCGTCGTTGAAACGTAAGGTGATTTTTCTAGCATGCACATCAATAAGCGCCATTGACGTATCTAAAAACGAACGACCTAAAATGAGAGGAACTTGAGGATACGTAGGAATATCGGCTACGATAAAGTCTACTGGATAATAGAACTTTCCCACTTTCACAAAAACGTCTTCGGCCGTCCCACATGTGGTAACCGTAGAATGATCGGCCATCTCGATAGACATTCTTGAAGGAGTAAGATTAGGAAGATTGAGCGACTTAAATATTTCAAGAGGCATCAAGTTAATACTATCACCAAGATCGGCCAAGGCGTAGCATTCTTCCATATCTTGAATACCAACCGGAATTAAAAATTTACCGGGTTCACCGACTTTTTGAGGTATGCGGTTAAGGTAAACCGATGAACAACTAGACAATTTTTGTAATTTCTCCTTGTTACTCAACATACTCTTAATGTTGGCGGCAAATCGAGGCATCATGATTAAAGCGTCTGCAAAACTTCTGATAAAATGCAAATCACGAAACATCTTAATAAAAATCTCAAATTGATAATTGTCTCATTTTTGCAATTTTTCCTTGTGACGTCTCGATGGATAAGGTAAGGGTGGTGTTGGGTGGGGCATAGGCATAGCCTTTGGAATCTCGGGTTCCAAACTTGGTAAAGGGTCGACCGTAGGTGTGGTTTGAGCTGTACTTCGTGGGATTTTAATGTGCTCCTTTTCGACCACCAACTCGGGTTCTTCCTCAATTTCCTTCTCCGTAGGAGTATTTGGTTGAGGAGTCGGATCCTTAAAGGTCTTACCACTACGTGTGATAATCACTTTCATCTCTCCCTTCGGGTTTGACACGGTGTTGCTAGGAAGCGAACCCGAAGTAGAGGCTTTGTTCATCATAATTGCTTCCAAAATAGCATTAAGCTTAACGTCTTGCTTAGCGGAACTTTGGTCTATCCTTTGTTCAAGCCTATATTGACTTTGCTCAATTTTGTTGTTTTGACCTCTAATTTGATTAGCAAATCATTTTTCAACTCAACTTTCATGTTGGCATTTTCCCTAGCAAAGTTTGCTAATTCCCTTGTGTTCTTAGCCCCTAGCTTGACTAGCCAATTGATCTTGTATATTTTCGAGAATCATGTCATTTGCCATAGCATAATCCAAAAAGTCATTTAGAACCTCTTTAGTGTAAGCATTTTGAAATCCTTGACTCGGGTTTTGAAAATTACGGTTTTGATTTTGATTTTGCACTTGATTACTAGTCCCTTGATTCCCAGTGTTGTAATTTTTACCCTTGTAATTGTTCCTTTGATTTCCTTGGTAACCAACTTGATTGTTGCGATAATTGTTAGCATTTTGATTGTTTTGATTTGGTGGAAAACCCGATGGAGTCAATTGATTAGTGTGGGTAACTTGAACGTTTTGGTTATAAGTTCCCGTGGCCGCGTAGGCACTCGAAGTGTTACCACCAGCGGTAATGCACTCGGAAAATCATGAGCTCCACCACAATAGACACAAGAATCCTCAACCGCTTTAGCCGTAGCAGGATTGGGTTGTTCACCAACTTTAAACTCTATCAATAGTCCCTTAAGCTTATCAAAAATCTTGTTTTCCAAATTAGCCTCGATTTGTTGAGCATAAATGGTAGATGACAACGAAGGCGAAGACGAAGCCTTGTTAACACTCGGTGTGCTACGAGGGCTATAAACTTTGGACCTATTCTTAGTTATCAACAATGCTTCCTCGACCGTTTTACACAAAAAATTACCACCCACGGCGGCATTAAAAAAATCTCGTTCATGATCGTTCAAACCATTGTAAAATGTATCGATTTGATGCAATTCGGAAAAACCGTGATGAGGACATTCATGCAACATTTCCTTAAACCTATTCCAAGCCGTTGAAAAACTCTCATTAAGTTGTTGTGAAAACTTTGAAATCTTGTTTTTCAAGTGTGTAGTCTTAGAGGGCGGAAAAAATTGGTTCACGAATTTTGAAACGAGATCCTTCCACGTCAATATAGAAATGGGTGGCTCTTCTCTAACCAAATTTTAGCGGGCCCCGCTAAGGAATACAGAAAAAGCATCATCTTAATCACGTCTTCGAGACGTCCTTAAACTTGCAAGTCGACGTAAGACGATTGAAATGGCGAATGTGGTTATAAGGGTTGTCCTTTTCGTCACCACGAAACTTGTTAGCTTGGATTATGGACAATAAACCTGTCTTAACCTCAAAGATTTCCCCAAGGATAGCGGGAATCACAATCGCTTCTCCATAACCCTCGGTGGGTGCTTGAAGTAACTCCATCATAGTACGATTAGCCATGGTGACTTCTTGTTCCACAATGGGTTTGTCAATGGGAGATTCTTCACTAGAAAGGTTTGGTGTTCCTTCCTTTCGGTTTCGACGCTTACGTGTACGTTTTGCTTGGTTACGAGTTTGCATAAACGTCACGTACAACGTGGGGTGAGCAAAGAAGATTCTTTTTGGTGTTTTTTACTTTTTTTCACTTCTTTTGTGGTTTTGATCGTTTTTAACTTTTTTAGATTTTTCTTGTGAATTACGTAGACACAAATCTACAAATCTCCCCTCGAATCGATTTCTCGATTAAAAGAGCCTCAAGGAATGAAAACGATCGCGTTGAATGAACGCCTTCGATGACTTTAGAACGTTGGTGGAACACCAAAACGTTCAAGAGGGTTTAATCTTTGAAACCAAACAAATATATATGATACGTAGATAATACTTTGGTCGGCAAACCCTCGATTAGCACTTTTTCTCTTAACACGCACAAGCTAGCGGGGGCAACGAGGCGGCGCTAAGCACATAAGAGCCTTTTTCCCTTAGGTCTTGAAATACAACCTCCTCAGACCTACCTTTTAGTTTGTGTTAATTAAAATCAAGCTTCTCGAAAGTAATTAGCTATTATGAACATGGATAAACCTCCTAGTAACGTGCTAGTGGATTTTATCTTACACAAAAATATAAGTGTGGATCCTAAGACACCAACATGGATGACACCTATTAGAGAGTTCCTGACACATAATGCATTACCGAGCAATAGAAGGAAATCCAGGCAAGTGCAGATGAGAGCTAGGCACTTTAAAATCTTCAAAGGAACGTTGTACAGACGATCAAGTAATGGGTGAACACTGCAATGTCTAGCGCCCAAGCGAGCACGGGCGGTCATCAAAGCTGCACATGAAAGGGTATGCACGTGTGGCCAAATAGCTATGGTTGATGAGATCACTCGCTCAGGGTATTTTTGGCCATTTATGCATAAGGATGTTCGTAAAAGGGTGGCGTGATGTCTCCAATGTCAGGCAGACCCAGGTCATAGGAAAAATCCTAACATGATCACTAGGCCACCCTCAACAAATAGCACAAAGGGAGATGGAATCCTCTCAAGGATGGGGATTACTATAGGTTCGCTGACCACATCGATAGGGAACATGGCGCAACGGGTAGCAGCAATACTCCCATCGCAAGGTAACCACAAGCAACAAAGCAAAGGAGCACTCGCCCCTTCAACCAGAATAATTTCCCGCATTATGCGACAACGGGATCAAGCAAACAGACTATCAGCAGCACGAAGCATGCAACAGCGCCCAGAAGCAAATAAAGGACTCTCATGGGCCAGGATGAATGCGGATAGCTATGTGCAGTCGGTATCCAATCCCGCAAGGAGTAACTCAAGAGATAACCAGGATTTTGGACGATATTCTCCCTGAGATGTCGCACACTAGCATGGATCATTTCCTTGGCTATGGACAGCCCCCAATAAAGATCCATGTATTTTTTTCTTTTTTCAATTGTTTTAGGATTTCCCTAATTATGTTCTTTGTTTCAGCATTTGCAAGAGTGTGAATAAAACACTGCGGTTCCTAACTAGTTTCGCAGTCCAATCATTTCTTTTTTATCTTTTATGCATAAGAGTATTTTTTCTTTTCTGAAAATAAAATTTGGCCGTTCGATGTACATGTACAATGAAACGTTTCCAGGTGAAATAAGAGGAGTAAGTTTACCCTACTAATTAAACTTTCCACGTAAGAAGGATGCACCCCCAGTGGCGACGGATCAGGTTTCCTTTGTTAGGCAGCTTACTATAAGACATTGTAGTAAGTGTAGCATTCCTCATACTCTATGATGGATATGCACAAGACAGTGTGCACGCCTAACAAACACGTCATTATCTATGACATCGCTTATGGTAGTAGTGGTAGGTCCACACGTAATGAACTTTTAACTCACCCATGAGCTCAGAGTTACACTTCACTGAATGTACTCATAAACAGGCACTCACACTCATAATCTCATGCATGGGTGCAAAGATCTGGACATATATGTATACAAATAAATATAAACATAGTGCAGGACGCTATGTGCTTACAACATCGCAGGTCGCTATAAACATTGAAAAAGTTCTTACTTTACAAAATAATATACATGGTCACAACAAAGCACATGACGCGGAAAAATGTCTTCTATAGCAGATCGCTCGCTGACAGCGATCTCTTTAATCTGTGATGCGATGGGTTCAGCGACGCACGACGTTGTGCACATGCCTCCTTCATATACTGCAATACGCGTATTTGATATACATCAATGGAAGGCAGACTCACCGGTACAGCATCAGAACGGTTTGGATACGCAAGACCTAGGCCAATTACAGCGTTTTCAACAGAAGACTTATTCTTCTTTGCCACATGTTTAGCATGGTGCTTTAGCTTGTCCTTTAGCGAAACCAATTTTGGAACGCTCGCAGCATAAATAGGAACTTGTAACTGGGAGATATTTGGCTTGGCCATGTCGGGGGGATTCTCCTCCGCATCTTCTTCACAATGACCCGCCAGAGTGAGTCTTGCCATGATTACGCTAATTGGTTGGTCTTGGTCCTTTTCTATAACATCTATGATTGGTAGTGGAAGACCTTTCAATCTACGGAACGTGGCGTCAAAGCCTTCTTGAGCATAACGAGAATAAATGGCACTACCTTTTAGAGGTCCTATCAGTAAGCCCTCTTTGAATGCGCGCTTCATAGCAAGACTTTGCCCCAATAGTTGAGCAGCATCGAAAATCTCTTTGATTTCTTTTCTCAGGTCAGGTAGTTCCAAGGCGCTTTTGACAGCAAGCGATAGACCGTGCTTAATTAACCATCGATTCTCAACGCGCACTGCTGTAAGGTGCGGATATAGCTCCTTATCGAAGTCAGTACTCATGTACTTCAGAATTTCTGCCTTCTTAGCCATATCTTTGTGACAGTTGGCGACAAAATTATCACAATTTGAAGTTAGGGCCCTCATACCCTCCTCAAGCTTGGACATGGCCCATCGATTTTCCTCCTCTGGCCTTGCGCGAAGGTGGCGCTCTTGACTTATAGACTCGGAAAAAGATGCCTTATCATCCTCTAAATACTGAATGGATCCGGCATTTATACTAGAAACAGCGCGCAGACGTGCAAGTTCAGCTTTGGCACACACAAGCTCGTAGTCCTTTTGTTCCGTCACTTGGGTAATTTCCAAGTTTACTTGAGCCAGACGTTCAGAAAGATACGACATCTTCTTTTTCAAATGCGTGGCTGACGTTACTTCCTGCGACATGACTTGATAGTAGTAAAAATACGTCTTTTAGGAAAAAGAGCGTATAAAGCGGTAAGTATTAAACAAGTGATTTAGGAAAATCAAGTGCTTATGACCCTTGGTGTGAATTCATTCTCGAGGAGGATTAATGTGTGTGTTAAACTTGAGAGTATTTGAGATTAATATTAATGAGAAGAAGAGAAAATAAAAAATGATGACGGTTACGATTAAAATTAAACTACGACGAATGATAAAACGTAAAACGCAAAAACGTGACGAAATTAGAAATTAAAGCTTAAAACAATTTAAAAATTAACTAAGTTTAAAATAATATAAATAAGAATTAAAAATTCAATAAATAAATTTTAAAACTTTTTATTTTTTGAATATTCAATTTTAAATGCTAATTAAAGCCCTAAAATTAAATATAATTAAGAAAAGGCCCAAAATATTATTTTATCAAACTAATATCTTACTTATATTAAATAAAAACTAAAAAGTATTTTTCTTGATTTTTTAAAAACAATTTTCTATTTTTAAATGGCTAAAAACTATTAAAAGATTAAAATAATCCTAAAAATTGATTAAAAGATGTGAAAAGTTATTTTCCTCATCTAAAAATCTTAACTTAATGTATTTAAAGTAAGAAAAATGAAAAAGTTGAAAAAAATTAATATAACCCTAATAAGACAAAAATAGATTTATTAAAAACTAATTTAACTTAAAATAACTCTAAAAAATGAATAATAAAGTGAAAAATGAAATTTCTTTTCTAAAAATCTTAAAATACTTAACTTAAAAAAAGAAAATTGTAAAAACATAAAAACACAACTTTTTGGCACTAGAAGACAAAAAACAGAATAATAAACATCTATTTTAAATTCAAAATGATGCAATAAATAGTAAACTAATCAGAAAATTAAAATTTCTTTTTCTAAAAGTACAAAAATAAATCAAAGAACAATGGAAAAATTGAAAATCTAGAAAACTATGATTTTAACGCACTAAAGACAAAATTCCAAAAATCTAATAGTGATAGGTCACATGTTTTTGTTTTTTAGTTTAGCAGTGGCTAGCAAAGGTCTATTAGTGGGAATAGGGATTCCAACTACTATTCACAGAAAGTGAAATAAGCTGTTTTTGAGCTTGTTTGATGGTTACTTTGGGAAAGAAAGGCACCCCACAAGTCATTTGGAGTCACAAATAACACAAAAACATCAACTCGCAATGCACTAATTGATACAAACTAAGCAAACAGTTCACATATATGCAGAAATATGAGTCTGCCAATGTTTAGAGATTTCAGGCAATCTATGAGCTACCAAATCAACTACCAATTACAAAATTTGACCAAAGTACTTAAAAACCTACCCTAAACATGGCAGTAGAACAAGTTTTATCCAATTAAACCACCAATTAAACTTGTTATGCTTATGAGTCTGTTGATGCAAAAATTGAACAAACCAAAGTCTAGTTGCTGATATGTTTGACCACTAACTGGATTTCTAACCAACAAAACTTGACTACAACCTATCCAATCCTCAAAATATCTAGCATGTAACCCTAAATCTAGTTTATACCTAACTGATGACAAAATTTTACTTCAGTAAATCTTAAAACAAACTTGTTTTAGGCTGTGATGCAATTTAGTTCTCTTTAACACAAGTAATGCAGATATTAAACTCAACTTCCACCCAAAATTTGAAGAAAATATGACAGCAAACCTATCTAATTAGAAAACACAAACCAAGACTTCTTCTAAGAGCATGCAGTCATTACAAACACATGCATAAACTGCATATCCAAACACCCTTTCAAAAACTTGAAAAAATAACAAGGACTTTTTTGAGATTCAACCCTCCAAAATAAAAGAATCTAATTTAACCAAGCTTCAAATACTTTTTTAAACCAAAATTACTTAAGAGAATTTATCAGAATAAGCACATAGCAGATTCATATATTGAGCAATTTTTCAAGGAAAATAAAGATGAAGAGGAAGAAAAAGATTCACCTTCCCCAATAACTTCCTATTGGAGGCAGCTAAGCTCCCCTGAGCTTGACCAACAGCTAGGTCAAGCCAGGGGTACTTGGTGAGAGTGGAGATTGGATGGGGTTTGATGATAGGGCTACAACAGCCCTAAACCCTCAATGAAAAAATGATATGAGGCCTTGGTTTCCCTGTACAATCACCACAAGTGGAAATCCAAACTTAAAAGCTTAGAACCAGAAGCTTGTTAAGGAGCTTTTGGTTTAAAGCTTTTGAGTAGTAAGTGTCTAAGAAAACAGTAGAACAAACAAAAAAGTTTATGCCTCACAACTTTCTTACCCAAGTTCTATATCCACTTATACTTGATATCTGTTTGATATCAGCTATCTATGGCCATATATGAACCCAAATAAGCAGCTTATGTGGCTTATAAACTTTCTTCTTCAACTGAAAAAAAAACCTCAAACTTAAAACAGAACTTTGTAAAGAAAATGTTTGCAGAAACTTAAAACAGGCTTTTGAAAACGGATTTAAAGTAAACAAGAACAATGATAACGATATAAAGTAACTTGGGACTTGTTTTATTCATCAAACATTATACCACTTTTCATTAATCTGACAAAGGGGATTTACAAGTTTGTGAACAAGAAAAACAAGAACAGCTTAAACTGAAACCCTAAGGTACCTTTTATAGGCTTACAACTTGTGCTAGAACTATAAAGAAATGCTAACCGTAAAGTATTGATCTTCCAGTTTTGCCCTTGGAGTTTGAATTTCTCAAATGTGGTCAAGGTGGAATCATGTGACATTCTAGTTTAGATAGCTGTCAAGATGATCATGATCATCCCTTTGTGAGTAGTCAACAAGGAAATCCTCTTGGTTCGTTAATTTACTGTACGCCCTTTGTCTTCTTCCTCTTTTTAGAGTAGGGTATCATGTGGGAAGGTCCCACAAGTCACAGGCTGGAGCTTGGTTGGTTAGGAAGTGATTAGGGTAGTACTAATCTTGGATCTGCACTTTTCCTTACCCTAATTCATAGTAATTAAGGTTCATTGGAATTAGGGTTTATGGCGATGAATGTTATTTGCAGGTGAGGTTTTGATGGTGATTATTTGAATAGTGGATGTTTCTTGGTTTTAAGATTAGATTAAAAATAAACTATATACTAATCAGTGGAAAGTAAGGTAGCATAGGTGATGTGGCATGGGTGATGAGGCGGTCGTAAGTGATTGGTGAAAATGAGTTTGTTTGTCTGGCAGTTTAGGTCCCTCAAATTTCCAAATGTTGCTATATGAAGTTATTACATCTCAACTTAAAACCGCTTTGTTAAATAAGTTTTTGTTTTGCAATTTAGCCACAAAAAATTTTTCCAAATGTAAACAAGGGTATTTCTTGTATTTTCTTGGATTTCCAAGGGTCATTCATGTCATGTCTTCAACTTTGGAGGTATTTTATTTTATTTTTTACATTGTAGAGGACTATAAGTGACAAGTCTTCATTTTGTAGGGAACATTCTTGCCAATTCTTCAAAGTTGAGGGTCCTTTTTGTAACTTTTACAAACTTTTAAGGACTAAACTTGTAATTATGAATATACAAGGGTATAAAGTGTCATTTCTTTAATGATGAAGGACCTTTCTTGTACATCTTCAATTCTTTAAGGACTTTTCTTGGAAATTCAACACTAGGGCCCGGTTCATTGTGCGGCTCCTTTCCCGTGTTCGTTTTTTATTGATTCTTGTGATCTTTTGTCATTTTCTCGATATCCGTACCTAAGATACACATTGAACAAACACAAGCATATATTTGGCACTTTTTATGATATTTTCATCGTTTTAAGCCCGTTTTGGACGATGAGACTATGTATAAAAGCAGTCTCATCATGACTGTATCTAACTCTCTCATGAGCATTTCATCGGGCATTTTGTGCAAAAGTTGGGCACGTCTGGGAGGAGTTAGATGTTGGTGGAAGTCCTCACATGCAGTCGCGCTATCCAATGTGTGCGCGTGTGCACTTCCAGGGAGGAAGGAATTTTTCAGACTTCGAAGTGCTAGTGCCAGCTATCGTAACTGCAATGCATGGGCTGCGAATTTGACATCCTGATAGTGTTAGAAAGATGATTTTTTTTTGCAGGAAAGTAACGAGTGGAATTATGGTATACCTTGGCACGAGGGTATTTTCGCGTGGTTTTGAAAACAAGCCCCATGTGGTAATCTCGGCGTGCGTTCTGGTCAGTCGTGTCCTGCTCTTCTTAGGAATTTAATCTGTTGGGGAGCACAGTAAAATTTTATAGCCAAGGAATAGGGATGATATCTTCTGAGGGACCAGCGCGTGAGCTATCCCCAAGACCATTGTCTTTTCCACTTAAGAGATCCGCTTCTTCTAACGAAGACTCCATTATGCATGGCATACTCCGAATAGGAGTGGCATTTGTGCGACTACTCTCTCTGTACCTCCGCTAGTTGTCAGAGAGGGAAACTCCAGTGCTACGGTGCGTTGACCAAGGCGTCATCCATTAGATAGCTCGAATTGTGTGAAGGGTCGAGGGCGCATGGTCACAGTGCACGGATGCTCACGCTTCACGAGCTGCGCATAAGTTAGTTCTGCAAAAGTATGAGGAGCATATGAGAACATATGCATAACACATTTTGAAATTTAAATCCTTATAAAACGGGATTTCTTACCATGATTAAAGTTGTCAAAGTATTGCGGAACGTGATTTGCAGGGAGAGTCGAATTATGGCTCAGCCCTAATGTATATAGTAGCGCCTCTGGATATTCCTACATTGGTATCCAGTCGGCATCTATTCTTTGGGCGTCTGCTTCGTTATAAGTGCCAGGGTTGGGGCGGTCATCTTTCATCATGGTCTCAGGAGTAATAAAATCATAGTCGAATGGGAATACAACCTTGTCTACCCAGAAAAATTTGTCATTCCATTTTTTCCGAGAGTCTATCTTCACCTTATAACATTGTAGTTGGTCGTGGCGTTTCGCAAAGGATATCCACCCGTTTATCCAGGAGAGGCGATAGAAGGCGCGAAACAAATTTATGGTTGGGTCGATGTTCTTCAGTAAGCAATTTATGTCAAAATTAGAGATCTTTGCGGAACCAATGCAATGTAGTTGTGACAGGTGTATACTGTAGTAGCTTAGCACGTCGATCAAAAAAAGACTTAGGGGTATACGATTGTTGGAAAATTGAAAAAACCTGGTATATACACCAACTTTTCCAGCAGGATAGCTTCCTATGTACGCTTGTGGATCTGGCACAGTCGGGTGGAGGTCTACAAATATATGATATTTGGTGGCAAAACTAGAAAGTTCTTGTTCTGATATACGTGACATCACATCGAATGGCTGTCCCACCATTTTTCCCTTTTACCAGTACTTTAGTTGGGAGTGTTGAAGATGTTTTCTACTGTGGTGATTATTTCTTGCTGTTTTCAATAACGGTGGAAGGTTTTTGAAATGATATGAAGAAGGTTGAAGGTCCTTAACACTACATTTATATACACTTTCGATGCAAGGGATCATGCGACATGTTCCCACGGAGTGGTTCATCCTACGGTGTGTATTGGTTGCTTCCTCTGACGTGGTTGATGCTTTTCCCGGTTCCCAAAGAAAGTTAGTACTATTGTAGTATGACGTAGATACATATTCGTGGGCAAATTCAAACTCATTTCATTGATGTTGTGCACGAATTTCTTTTACGAATGCGAGATGTCTACGAAGGGGCCTTAGAGGTTAATAGTCTAGTAGCCGCGGTTTGTTCCTGCGACCACTAGACTGGGGGGGGGGGGGGGGGCATGATGACGTATAGTCCCTAGTCGGGTTGGATAGTCTAACTCATGGGTACTACCCGTATCCATTAGGAATGGATTAATACTTATGTGATGTGCGCACAGCCTAGGAGGCCCGGTAAGTTGTTGCCGCACATACGGTTCATTGCTTAACCATCTCCTCGTCGTGCTGCGACATGATCATACAAGAGTATAATCTATCTTATGATTATATTCGCCTAAGGAAAGAGGATATACACTTACCTCGTTTATGCGATAAGGATCAATCTATTTTGAATCATTATATCTCCCTTAGCCTCAAGAATAGGGAGCCTAGCGTGGACTCTCTCGAGTATAAAAGGAACCCCTATGGCTCCACAAAGGTACGATACACACAATACCCTAAACCCTAATATACTCAAATCGATTACTTACTCTCACGCTGGAGTCTAATCGTGGTCCACAAACCCACGGTAAGCCTAACGGTGTCTGTTTTAGTGCGCAGGGTCTCTAAACAAGTTTCACTTTGTGCAAGATCTGAAGTTCACAAGACCCCGAATTAAGCCTAATTCGGGTCAAGCTCGGTTCATCCAACTTTTGTATCAACACCCCTGGATACGAAAAATTCGTCCTTGAATTCATAATTGTGTAATCATCTGAAGAATCACCATTGTAAGGCAACAAGTGCTTCACACTATAAACATTAGAACAACGAATATGGCTTGGAAACTTCAAACGATAAGTATTTGAGTTCATCTTATCCACTGTTTCCTCTGATACCAACTGATGTAGACTAAAAAAACAAAGTAACAAAGATAGGTAATTAGATCCGATGATTCAAAAGAATGCTAGAAACAAATGTGCTAATAATTGTTGATTTTGAAGAATGCCTGAAAATTAGGGTAAAAAACGGCAACACAACGGCCAATGGTTTAACTTTTATTAAACTGATAACTGTCTTGCTAGGGTTACAGCAGATTCATTAAAAATGACTGCAAATAAAGAAAAACCCTACAAATCTAACAGGTTGGACCGTAGCATAAAGACAAAGTCCAATTGAAAATAAAAAAACATAAATATGTAAAAACCTGATAGTAAAAAGGCTTTCCGGGCCCTGAAAAATCTATAACCAGCTAAAAGGTGGTTATTGTAACACCCCACTTGGATAAGTAGACCGTTGCATGATAATTATGGGGTGTCATCAAAGCATGCAATGTAAAATGTCTGAAAACATAAATGACCATAAAGTAAAACCGGAGTCAAACATCAGCTCCCAAACATAAACTCAAACATGCAGAAAGTAAATGAAGTATCAAAGGACTAAAAAATGTCCAAGCACCATAAGTATATAAAATTAAATAAAGGAAAGGAAGTCTGAGGAAGCTTCCATGCTATGCACGTACTCTCAACTGCTCAAGTCTGCATGTGGGTACCTTCCGTTTGGAACATGAAAGAAACTATGGCTGAGCATAGCGCCTAGTGAATGGATATAATGACATGATAGGAAATACTAAGCTGAAACAGATATAAAATACTGAAGCTGAAAGACTGATATTTAACATGCAATGGAAAACTGTACATGTCCTGGAAAACCTGGTGTATAACTTGTAAAACTGAACTGATAACTGATAAATCTGAAATCATGCAGGCAATGTATTTTAAGTGCTAAGAGCTTATATAGGTCATGTAATATATCAACATGTGCATGAATACATAGAGGGGTGACCTCGTCATGCTGTTAGAGGGGTGACCTCTAAATAATAAGCTGGGTGGAGGGATCAGCTCCAATGTCAAGGATGTAGAGCACACACCACATTCACCTAATAAACTGTAAACTGATAAACTAGGATGCACCCATACGCCCCACTGATAAATACTGATGAATGGCCAACTGAAACTGAAAGGGACGCCACGAGAAATCACTCCCTAGCAGAGGAGTCATGACACCGGTGCCTCAAGTGTCATGGTTACGGTACCTCCATAACAAGGTGAAACTGGTCATGCGTGTTTATAAAGCTCAAGCAATTAAACATGGTAATTGATAACGCTCTAATTATACATGTTTGCGTGTTCGTTATCTGTATATATATTTAGGTTAATTATGTGAACTATCGATACTTAATATACTATATTTGATGTATAGGTTCCAAGTATGTGTCGTGGAAGGAAATGAAATATAACACGAAGATATGAAGCTTAAACAAATAAATAAAGTCAAGCTTCTGATCTCTCGACACCTGTCACTGTTTTGGCCATATCTTGAGCATACGAACTCCGTTGTAGTTGGTTCAAGCGGCCACAGAAAGAGGAAAGAATTATCTAAAACTTAGACTTTTGGTCCAAAGAATTAAATGACCAGAAGTTCGGCTCACAATCCAAAAGTGCGACCCACTTTTTTGCAGCACGAGAATATTCTAGACGGTCAAATGTGCACCGCACATAAGTGCGGCGCACAATTCGAATGTGCGGCGCACTTTCCTTCTACACAGCTCAAAAGTCATATTTATGACTCCCATTCATTACCAATCCGAACATTTACCTTATACTTGGTTCCCAAATGTTAGAAGCACTTTATAAACATCTCAAAAACAAAAAATATGATATAACTTACATTCTATCTTATAACTCCATTGGAAAAGGAGAGCTAAGGTGAGGATCTTTGGATCCAATGATCCAAACACTCTTCTAATCTATGGTGTTCCACCATATCACCACCACCACTCACCACCACGAATTACTACTGTACCATCAGGAGATCCAAAACATAAATCACCATTAGAACATTGGGTTGTTGGACTATTAATTGTTTTGGTAGAAATATTGTTTTGATTGGAATATTGTTTTGGTGCTTTGTAATCAAACCACTCGCATAAATGGATTTGGTACATTTCTTTACTGATCAAATTGATATGTTTCTAGTTTATTAATGCTTGTGATTTTGATTATTGAATTGTTTATAATAGCTTTGCGAGAGCAAAGTGCGGCGCACTTTCTCCCTTGGTTCGTGAATATGAGTATGATCTAAATGCTTTTGTATTAGATTCGATTGTGTAAGACTATTGTTATGTGTTGGGTTTATTCATGATCATGACTAGTACTCACGTGAGTGGATAGATATCTTGTCATCTAGTAAATGAATCTTGTTATTCGCTTTTGTCGCAATTAGTGGAATAAAACACATAACAAACTCTTACATAATCTTATCTATTGCCTTAGTCATTGAAATCAAGCATAAACCATTCTTAATGCTTTTGGTATGACATGATCTGTAAAAGGAATTTTGTTATATTAATTAAATGTTGCGTGTACGACTAGTAATCGACATGTTGTCTTACATTGTTTATGTGCTTGTCATTCATCTTAGCTATATATCATTTATATGTTCTTAGCGTTAACCAAACGCACCTTTAAATCATCATTTGGAAAAGCTTAAATATTTAGAAATTGTGACACTCTAAAGATAATGTTTTAACTTGTTAACACCAATCCCGTGGATCGACCTAGACTTACCTTAGACTATACTATACACGAAAGGGTATACTTTCCCTCGTTGTGTTTTTAGTTCTTGTTTGGTAATCATCTAGTAATATATATATTTAATACTCGCTTACGAAACATTAGTAATCATGACAAATCATGTTAAGTTTTATAACACATAACTAGGGAAAACAGATGGCTGCAAACGAGGAATCCTAATCATGCATAGAAAAGAAATGTTAGCCTCAAAATACTGAGTCAAACAAGAATGTTCGGTCATAGGTTTATATTGTAATATTTATTAAAACGTTGTAATAGTTAGTTAAAATAGTCGTGACATTACGGGCTTGATGGTTAGCTTAAAAGGCCTCTTTCAAGGTATTAAGCATTTATTCAAGCCCGACCCAAAACAATATAGTCCAGTAGAGAGCCCGCATGTGGGTGGACTATATAAGCACCCTCCTAGCATGTTAGGAGGGTACTCATTACTCTTAATATAATCTCACCAAGTTAATCACCTCCTTCTCTCTACTTTCTCTCACTACTTTCTCTCTCTAGAAATCCATCTCTTTTCATCTATTTTCTATCTTTAATCATCAAATAACATGGGATAACATTTGGTATCAATCGCCACAGGGTAGATTTGTGATTGGTTGTTTGGTTTATTGTTTGATTTGGTTGATTTTTCATCAAAATCATCGCGGATTAAATTTTTTTTAGTGTTTTCGGGCTCTAAATCTTGATGTAAATCACTTACATAGGTTGGGTAGGGATTTGGTTAAGTTTTTGTCGTCAAAATCGCGAGTTTTTTAGGTGTTTGGATTGGTTTTGGGGTTCGTTCGAAGAACAGTAGCTCAGTTGGCCAAACAGATTATTCCGAAAAAATATCTTCGGATAAGGGTTTTATTATTCCGAAATGATGATTTTCGGATAAGGGTTTCTAGTTCCGAAGATAAGCTGATATTCCAAAAAAAAAAGGTGGTTATCCGAAGAGTTATTCCGAAGAAAGGGACTTTTCTGAAAATCGTTTATCCAAAAAGGTAAGTTATTCCGAAAATCCTCCTTTTATCCGAATTCATTGCATTTTTCCGAAGAATCTCATTTTTTTTCTGAAGAATACCATTTTTTCCGAAAAATCCTACTTATTCCGAAAAAAACACAAAATTCCGAAAACACACTGTTATCCAAAGAAATCACTTATTCCGAAGATTCTTCAATTTTCCGAATATCTTCATTTATCCGAAATCCACCATTATTCTAAAGAAGGGTCATTTATCCGAAAATCAACACTTATTCCGAAAAACACCATTTTTCCGACTCACATTTATCCGAAATAGATCCATTTATCTGAATATATACCAATATTCCGAAAATAGGAATTTTTGCAAAAGTGAAATTTTTTAACTCGTGTGATTTTTCGCCTTCGAATTTTTGGTTTATTGTGAAGACAATTTTTGGGGGATTTTAACATTTTCCATCGACAACAACAATCACAACACATCTACTTAAGATCCGTTTTCACTTCATCATTTTTAAAGTTTTCGACATGGATTCTACTCAAGAGTATCGTGTGACAAACAACAACATCATGGTGGCGGGTAACAAAGAGAGACCACCAATGCTTGTGACTGGTAGATATGCACAATGGCAATCACTATTCCTTCGATATCTTGACACAAAACCTAATGGTGATGTTCTTCGCCGTTGCATCAACGAAGGACCCTATACTCTCACTACAATCACCATTCCTGCAATTCCAACAACCGACTCGACGACCGGTTCCGATGAGCAAACAATTGAGGAAACATATGAGAACACTTCGAAAGAGAAACGTGCTTGGATTGACGCAGAGAAAGAAGCAATCTATTTGATTCTCAGTGGGATTGGGGATGATATTTACTCAACGGTTGATGCATGCTCTACTGCAAAAGAAATGTGGTTTGCCATTGAACGATTGCAACAAGGAGAATCACTTAACAAGCAAGATGTCAAAACTAACTTGTTCTGGAACTTTGGTAAGTTTACTTCATTGGATGGGGAATCAATTGATTCATATTACTCAAGGTTCTACAAGATGATGAATGACATGACAAGAAACAATTTGCAAGTCTCCACCATGCAAGTCAATGTGCAATTTCTACAGCAACTTCAAACAGAGTGGACACGGTTCGTAACTTTGGTGAAACAACAGAGTAAGTTAGACGAGGTCAACTATCACACGCTCTTTGACATTTTGAAACAATTTCAAAATGAGGCGAATGAACTTCGAGCTGAAAGGATAGCAAAGAATGCTAATCCACTTGCTTTGGTGTCTACCACTCAACACGTCCAAGATCATCGCTCTCGTTCTCCAAAGTCATACTCTACTACATCCTCCTCACCAAGGTACTCCACTACATCCTCCTAACCAAGATACTCCACTTCATCTAAGTATTCAGCTCCCACAAGATCACTAGACAAAGAACCAAGAGCACCATCACCATCACCTGAGCCATCATCTGAAGAGGACAGTGATGAAGAAATAGCTCAGAAGGATAGGGAGATGAAGCAACAAATTGCTTTCATTATGAAGACCTACAAGAAAATCTTCAAACCCACCAACAACAATCTTCGAACATCATCGAATACCAGGAACCAATATATTAAGAGTCCTCAAAGGTATGACACACGTCAACGTGATGAAAGTCCTCCTAGGTATGATCTACGTAATCCAACACATGTTGAGAGTTCTACATGGTATGATCGACAAACTGCTAAGTATGATACTCAGAGGATTGCTACTGCTGTTGGGAATAGGGAAACTGTTGGTACTCAAGTGGTTCAGCAAAGTGGGATTGAATGCTTTAATTGTCAAGGCTACGGGCATATGGCAAAGGAATGTAGGAAGCCGAAACGGGTTAGGGACTCTGGCTATCATAAGGAAAAGATGCTGCTATGCAAGAAGATGGAAGCGGGGGTTAAACTGTCGGTTGAGGAAGGAGCAATGCTTGATGATACTGATGATGAAGCCTCCGATCAAGAACTTGAAGCACATTACTCGTACATGGCAAAGGTTGAAGAAGTTCTTAACGTCACTGAAGATGACAATGGTCCTATCTTTGATACTGAGCCAATCGATAAGGTACACACTGAATAGGAATATAATGTGTTTGGTAATAATCATGAGCATTCTGAGCTACCCAAAGCCATTAATGACACATGTATGACGGAAACGGTTGATAGCAATACCACACCCGATTCATCAGACATGTGCAATAATGAGTCCGAGGATGATCAACATGCAAATGAGTATGATGATGACGAGGAGCGTATTGCGCTTGCTAACTTAATTGCTTCTTTACAAAAAGATGTCAAAGAAACTAGAAAGAGTCAAAAGCAATTAAAGAAGGCAAACGCTACGCTCACTCAAAATTTTGAAGAATGCAAAGATGCTCTAGTTAAATCTAGTGAGACCATTGATAGCTATAGAGATCAGCTTCTTCAAAAGACCAATGAGATTGAGTGGTACAAAGGGTGTTTAATTAATGTTAAAAAGGACGATTTTCAACAGAAATATAACGAAACTCTTAAGCTTCTAGAACAAGAGAAACGTAATTATAACACCTCTTTGAGTACTAAACGTCACAAAACGTATCTTGCTACCACTAAAGTCAATGACCTAACTCAAGTAAATGGTTTTCTTCAAGAGGATAAAACTAAACTTGTTAATGAAAAGAAAGCTGTGGCTGAAAATATGGAAAAGGATTTCAAAACTAAACAAGCACATGACATCGACAAAATGGTGGAACTTGAAACTCAACTTGATTTTTACAAGAAAATTGTTTACAAAACTAATCAATCAATTTAAACAATGAGAATGTTGGCACCTCGTTCGTTTTTCAAGGATAGACCTAGTTTTGCAAATCCTAAGTACCTTGAGCAAGCTCAATCTGAGAATCAGCACTTATATCTTGATGAGTCCCAATGGACCGAGCTTGATTGTCTTGTTGTTAGGCCCGATAGTGAAGAGACAAACAATTTGGAAGAAGAGAGTAGACCAAAAGTTAATAAAGAATTTGTTAAACTTAATAATTATTCTTATGAAAACAATCTTTATGGTCTTTTCAAACCACAAACACAGAAAACTCGTGAGCAAATATTTTTCGAATGTGAACAAATAAGAACTAAATGGAGACAAGCTTTTGCCACTAAGAAAGTTAATGTTTCAAAATTTATTAAGTACTTGCCACATAAAGCTTCTGTAAGCAAGAGTAAGCAAGAACTTAGTATTCTTAAGAGTAACATTGAAAATTTCAAAAAGCTTGTTGATGATGATTGGATAAAACGTGAACTTTCGAAAGGAGATAAAGAAATTCCTCACGATATAACTGTGCTTGTGAAAAGTATTTTGATTCCGCTTGCGGAAAGAACGCAAAAACATATTTTGGAATTTGAAACACTAATTAAGCAAGAAATGTTTGATGTTTTGAAATATGTGGAATCTCTTGAACAAGAAGTGAACGACCATCAACCTGAAAGAGACGAGTTTTCTACAGCATATGATCTACTCTTACAAGAATGTCTCTCAAAAGATATTATGTGTGCTTATGTTACATCTTGTGCTGATATTGATGAATATTCTGATGTTGCATGCAAATATCTTGATCAAGTTAAAGAGTGTGAACGTCTTGAAACTGAGCTTTCGAATAAAGTTGACCAAAAAGAGTTTTCGTTACTTCAACATAGATATGATTATCTTCAAAAACATTGTCACTCACTTGAACTTGCTTTGCAAAAGAAAGTTGGCAGCTTTTCAAATGATACACCTTTGGATGTAAAATTATCTGAGTCATGTCGATTACTAAACAAAAAAAGTCTTGATATTTCGGATTTGAAAGCTCAGTTACAAGAAAAAGACTTAGAAATAGCAGAATTGAAGAAACTCGTTGCTAAGATAGGTGGGAAGGTTGTGGAACCTAGTGTTAAGAAACCTGTTGTTAGACAACCCAATGCCTCTAAAGTGAATAGATCCTCTATCTTGGGAAAACCATCTGCTTTCTCAAATTCTTTTTTTGCAAAACCTGTGTTTACCCCCAAGATGGATGGAAAGGAAAGGTTACCACATACTCAACCCATAAGAAATATTGTAGCACCAAGCGTTAAGCACAATAATGTGATTAAACCAGGGATGTATAGAATGACCACTAAACCCACAAAAAAAGTTAGTCACTCGCCTCAGACTTCTAGAAACACTAATATTCGTGTGTCTTCTACTACATTGTAGTCTCCACTGCTAGTGTTAGCCGGCCTTAGCTTAAGAGCACTCAAGTGAATGATAAGGTCTGGAAACACAAGAGTCAAGGGAAGATGAAGGAAGTAGAAGAACACCCTAGGAACTTGAATGTTTATAAGAATAAAAAGTCTGTAATCGCGTGTAATGACAATTTGAATGCTTTGAATGATTTGAATGCTTTGAATGTTAAATTTGTTTGTGTCAAATGTAGAAAATGTGCTAATGCTAATCATTCTATGTGTGCTATGAATAATGTCGTAGAAAATGTGCTAATGCTAATCATTCTATGTGTGCTATGAATAATGTCAAAGGCGTAGATACTAGAACTAAGAAGCAAGTTGTGATGCCTATTAGTGCTAGTAAGCCCAAACGCAAAGTGAACCATTCTGGTGCAACCCCCACTAAGAAAAGTAATGCATCAGACTCCACCACTAAGAACCCTAGAAGCAGAATTACGAAATTATATGAGTCTGCTAGCAAGTCTTGGAAATGGTGGTTTGCTAATCAATGTCCTCCAGGATATAAATGGATGCCAAAAGTTAGGACAGAAATTGTGACAACGAGTGTTAGTATGCCTTTAATTGTTGCTAAGGACACTAATGATTCTACAATCACAACTACTGTGGTATCCAATTTAGCAAATTCTCCATCGTGATCTAACACTTCTGCAGGTGATACAAATAACTCTATTCATACTGGACTCCGGATGCACGAAGCACATGACGGGGAATCTCAAGCTTCTAATTAACTTCGTGCAAATGTTCCTGGGTACGGTCCGATTCGGAAATGATCAATTTGCACCGTCCTAGCATATGGAGATTTGGTTCAATGGAATATCACGATCAAAAGGGTATACTACATCGAAGGGCTCAATTACAATCTTTTCTCGGTTGGTCAATTTTGTGATGCGGATTTGGAGGTTGCTTTTAGAAAGAAGACATGTTTTGTTCGTGATTATGATGGGAATGACTTACTTACTGGTACACGGGGTACTGATCTCTACACTATTTCACTTCAAAACACAACTTCATCAACTCCAATTTGCTTCATGGCTAAAGCTTCAACGAGTCAGGCATGGTTATGGCATCAACGTCCATCTCACCTCAACTTTGATACCATCAACTTGTTTTCCAAGAAAGATATTGTGAGAGGCCTTCCAACCTTGAAATTCATCAAAGATCATCTTTGTTCTTCTTGTGAGCTTTGTAAAGCTAAACGAAGTAGCTTTAAGATAAAGACCACATCAAGCTCTAAAGGACGGTTAGATCTTCTTCATATTGATTTGTGTGGTCCCATGCGTGTTTATAGTATCAATGGGAAGAAATATGTTATGGTAATTATCGATGATTACTCAAGGTACACATGGACTCACTTCTTGAGGTCCAAGGATGAAACACCCGAAGTTCTCATCAGCTTCCTTAATCTGATACAACGTGGTCTTCAAGCTCAAGTAAAAGTGGTTCGTACTAACAGAGGCACAAAATTTTTGAATTCAACTCAGAGAAACTATTTTTAAGCTGAAGTAATTGAACATGAAACATCTATTGCTCGAACACCCGAACAAAACGGAGTTGTTGAAATACGAAACCGTACTTTGGTTGAGGCTGCTCGAACATTATTATCCGCTTCAAAACTACCATTATAATTTTGGGCCGAAGTCGTGTCAACTGCATGCTATACACAAAACCGATCCTTAATTATCCCAAGAAACGAAAAGATACCATATCACATAATCCATGATCGAAAACCTTCACTGAAACACCTTCACGTTTTTGGATGTACTTGTTATATTATACGAGATGGTGAAAATTTGGATAAGATGAAAGAAAAAGGTGATGCATGTATTCTAGTGGGATATGTAACTAAGGGATATAGAGTTTACAACAAGAGAACAAAATTGATAGTCTAGACTATTCACATCCGATTTGATGAATTACAAGAAATGGCACTTGAACAAAACAGTCTAAGTCCTGATCCACAACGACAAACGACTTTCGTTCATAACAGCCCGGAACTCGGAACTCAAGACCACAGCAATGAACCGTCTAGTTCAAAGCTGGTTCAAGAAAATGTTCCAAGAGCAGATATGACAGTCAACACGACACTTGAAGAGTTGGAAATGTTATATGGACTAATGTATGATGAATATTTCATGGGGGAGAAACATGTTGTATCGAAGTCTTCCGCTGTCACTCATGATACGAATGATGATACCGATCATCTTCAACAAAAGGATACAACTTCATCTGCTTCAACACGGGTTGCTGCAGATTTACCTCCTCATAATATCACATCAACAACTGCTCCTACAACATCCACAACTACTATCATTGCTCCAGCAAACACAAATCAAGCAGACTATGCATTAAATGACGAAGACGACTTTATCAACCCATTCGGTACACCGGTACACGAAACTAGACAGTCTTCTACTCACCATGTTCATCCCTCAAATATGTATACGTTCTATCATAGACATCCTTCAACACATCATTGGACCCATGATCATCCTTTGGTTCAAGTAATTGGAAACCCTTCACAACCCGTTCGTACAAGACGACAGCTTAACACCGATGGTGATGTTTGTATTTTCGTATTCGCCGTGAGTATAGCTGAACCAACAAATATCAAAGAAGCCTTGGCTGATCACGCTTGGATTGAATCAATGACGGATGAAATTCAACAATTTGAAAGACTTAAAGTCTGGGAACTTGTTGACAGACCATACGATGTAATACCTTTAAATCTTCGATGGATCTGGAAACACAAGATGGATGAAGAGAACAAAATCATCAAGAATAAATCTAGGCTAGTGGCTAAAGGGTATGGACAGAAAGAGGGTATTGATTTTGAAGAATCATTTGCACTAGTAGCTTGTTTGGAAGCGGTCAGGATTTCCTTGCTTATGCTGCACATAAGGGATTCATTATCTATCAAATGGACGTAAAGACGGCGTTTATTAACGGTCCTTTAAAGGAAGAAGTCTATGTCATGCAGCCGGAAGGATTTGTCAATCCTCATTATCCTGACAAGGTGTATCGTCTCCACAAAGCACTTTATGGACTCAAGCAAGCTCCAAGGGCATGGTACGACGAGCTCTCAAAATTCCTGGTATCCAAAGGTTTCTCAAAAGGTTCCATTGATCTAACTCTGTTCACTTATAAATATGGGGATGACATTTTTCTTGTGCAGATTTATGTTGATGACATTATTTTCGGGTCTACAAACCCGAAACTTTCAAAATGGTTTGAAAAAGTAATGCACAGCAAATTTGAAATGTCTATCATGGGCGAACTAAAATTCTTTCAAGGAATTCAAGTTCACCAATCCCTAAGTGGTATCTTTATCAACCAAGCTAAGTATTGTCAAGAGATAATAAAAAAGCATGGTATGACCTAATGTGACCCCGTTGGGACACCATTATCAACTACATCCCTAGATGCTGATTTGGAGGGAGATGCGATAGATCAAACGAAATATCGTTCCATGATCGGCTTCCTCATGTACTTAATAGCAACCCGACCAGATGTATCGCATGCTACGTGTTATTATGCACGATATCAAGCACGACCGACTGAAAAACACCTCAAAGAGGTTAAACGGATCTTTCGGTACCTTAAGAATACCATTCATTGGGACTCTGGTATCCGAGGGAAACCGGTTTCTTTTTAACAGCCTATTCAGATTCAGATCATGCAGGGTGTCTTGATACACGAAAAAGTACTTCTGGTGGTGCACAATTTCTAGGTCAAGATAAGCTTGTGGGATGGTCTTCCAAGAAGCAGGATTGCACATCATTGTCATCAGCTGAAGCGGAGTATGTGTCTCTATCTGCGTGTTGTGCTCAAGTTCTTTGGATGAGAACACAACTCCCGGATTATGGCTTCCACTTTGATAAAGTACCTATGTACTGTCACTCAAAGTCCGCCATAGCCATCTCCTGCAATCTGGTACAGCATTCTCGCACGAAGCACATTGATGTCAGATATCACTTCATTAAGGAACAAGTTGAAAGGGGTATTGTTGAACTATACTTTGTTGGAACTGATTACCAATTAGCTGACTTGTTTACAAAATCTCTTTCGAAAGAGAGGTTTGCGTATCTAGTTAGGCAAATTGGTATGAGATGTTTGACTCCAACAGAACTGGAGATTCTGGCAAAGAAGCCTGCTTGATTCATCTATCAAACATCTACATGTAAATATTAATGAAAAAGCAAATTAAAAAATTAAAAAATCTTTGAAAATCCAAAAAGATTCTTCTCGACATGTCTTTTAGTATCGATAATATGGACGTACCTAGAAATGTCGCTCAATAACGACATGGGTATGTACATAAAGCTCGAATGAAAGTTGTAAATATTTTTCAAAACATGTCATTTCTACTTTTAATAAAGGAAAATGTCTATTTTGGAAAAATTTTCCAACAACTGGTAGAGCAATCAATCTTGGGTTGAGCTTGTCACAAAACATTCAACGTTTTGAGCTCAACACAATGGCTTGTAATCACTTTTAGATTGCAACCCGGTTCTATATTCAGGGGGGAGTGTACGCTTTAGTGCCCTTACCCTCAGCAAAATAAGAGAAATCTTCTTACACTTGAGTGGATTCGTCAAGACATTCAAAGTCTATGAACTCAAGTTTATGCTTTAGAAAAACCTCTTCGCCAAAAAGAAATAGGATTTTTCAAAAAGCGTTGAACACAATTTTTTCAAGAATTTTTCAATGATTATTCAAAATCTTTCAAAAATTGTGTGTTCAACAAACTTCCATCCTCAAAAAGTGAAATGTGGATCACATCCTCACAATGACAATTCAACTGGATCAATTTTTGAGGGGGAGCATTTCAACTTCCTCCCAGAGATTTTCAAGACTATTTTTCAAAATATATTTAATCAAATTTGGTATCTCTAATATCAAATGATTTTATATATTAGAGATAGGGGAGAAAATGTGATCTTATACAAGACTCAAGCACTTTAACTCTTACCTGCATGTGCTTAACACTTTCGATTATCGATGCACATGTGAAGGGGGAGCTTTTCTGAAACGATAAAACTAGCAAGGTGTTAAATGTTTTTCGAACACTTTGTTAGAATTTAAAGTGGTTTTTATGGTTACGATCAAATACCCACAACATCTTTAATCCACGACGTTATTGGTGTCAAAAGGGTGGTTAGGTTTAAGTCCTATGATCCAACCAGAACCGGAGGGATCTTCCCAGGGACAATCCAATAGATTATTAGAAGTCCTTAGGAAAGATGGAGTAGAATGTGAACGAAGCTGAATGCTGACTAAGTACTGATGCTAGCACTAGAACAATCACAACAAGGTGCTAGTAATGATGTCTTGGTAAGCATTGAAGGGGTTGAAGAATGAAAAAGAAATGTAAGGATAAAGGGTGTAAAGAAATTAGCCCTCCATACAACTTAGGCAGAAACTGGGTCAACACATCATGAAGACAACACATCATGGACCCAGTGATGTAATGCACAACCCCTCCCCAGCTAACTCAGGCTTCTCTCAAAAGAAGTTTGTTTTATTGTCATGGAGATCAACACGACTTCTATTGACTTTCTCACTCTGAGATAGTTGATATTGAATAGGTGGCATCTACTCCAGCCTCCGACCACTAAAAGTGCACAAATCGAGTCTAGAGCCAAGAGATCAATCAAATCTCGTTAGGACACACGGATGACAATCAAGAGAGTCCTATGCTATATCCTTGCGATATTGCTAGAACACTCAGAGTGATACTACTTAGTATTCACACTGATGAGTGGAAATCCTTCCAGTGTTAACATCAAGCAGCACTGCGGTAGGTCATGTGTAAGATTCTTTATGAATTAAACATATGTAAAACTGAAAAGCAACAGTGGTTTGTTTCTTTATCGATTCAAACTCGTTTCAGGTTTCTACGCAATATCTTTATGGTCTTGCCAGAACATTCAGAGTGATATTTGTTAATATTCAGTGTGACGAATGGAAATCCTTCTAGCGTCAACATCAAACAGCGCTACGGTACGTAACTTGCAAGATTCTTATGAATCAAGCTTGTGTCAACTGGAAAGCAACAATGGTAAGATTCTTAATGAATCAAACTTGTTCTAGGAATTTGAATTGACGACTTTAATCAAGTGGATATTTATCCAATTAATTCACTCTTTATGTTCGTAGTCTTGCTTTGAGACGGTCGAGTAAAGAGAACGGCTAGTACTGCCGCGAAACCCTGTCAAGAAGATTCTAAATTGAATCTATCTATCACAGGTATGATATTTAATATCGTGTATGTAAAACCCGCATGCTTTTACCATGAATAGTACCCTTACGATAGTACGTACATGATTAGAACTTTCCTTTTATAACATGTTTACTTTTCACGAACAAGAATTACTACGTACGTGTTATAACACGATAAGTATTTATTACGTATTAACATACGATAATTATTTCAATAATAATTATAATCACGAACATACGAACATGAAATCATGAACGTAAAGTAATCACGAGCTAATATTACGTATGTATGTATATTTATTACGAGCACGAATAAATATATTAAGTCACGAACGATTACTAATAAAATCACGTAAAATACGAACACGAGAACACACTTATATTTTAGACACGAGAAAGGTTCGCGTTACCCTTATGTGGGCCCCTACCCGCGGCTACAACAAGAAACATGGGCCAAGCCCATGTAAAATTTACTAACTAGGGAAAAAGGGAAAAACATGTTTCATTAATCACAAAAATTTAGAAAACAAGAAAACCCTAGTTCTTCATTTTGGTTTCTTTTGGCCCCCGGGTTTACATCACCAAAAGGGGTGATTCGGTTTGATTTTGGTCTTTGATTTATTGCAAGGATCGTTGTGTGTTCATCCTTCTTGATTTCACGTAATCGGTATAAACCCTAACTTCTTTTATTTTATGTTTTGATTTATTTAATCACATAAAATCATGAATGTTTTTTAAAAAATTAATTAAAAACAAGATTTTAACATGTTATTAATCATGGGGGTTTGATCAATTTAGGGTTAAGGGGTGTTAGTTTGTTGTGGCTGACGCCTAACCGAGCCTCAAGGGGGTCTCAGCTTGGCTTATATTCACACCACCGAGACCTTAAGGTCTCGGTTTGGTGGTGGTGGTGTCACGGCAGCAGAAAGGCAAGGGGAAACCCCGACCTAGGTCGGGGTATGGTGGTGATTTCGGATCCGGTTCATGGGTTAAAACACGGGTCCGGTTCACACATGTTTAGATTTAAAACACGGTCCGGTTCATGAGTTATTTTTCAAGGTTTAATATTTTTTACAAGTTATATTATTTTTACAATACTTAAATTAAATTAATTAAAAGTATGAACATGATTAATTTAATTTACATGACTTAGGTTATTAATTTTATTATTAATACATGAATTTTAACCTAAGTATTTATCATTTAATTAGACTATATAATTAATTAATTATTAAAACCATGACTATAATTAATTAACTACATGACTTAGGTTATATTATTAATAGATAATAATACATGTTTTAACCTAAGTATTTTACCCTTATTTATTTAAGATCATGTTATATTTAATTAAATACTTTAACTTATGGTTTATTTAATTCACATGAAATAATTAATAAACTATACTATATAATTACATGACTTAGAATATTAATCAGTAAACACTTAAGCTTATATAATTAGCTTAATTATCCAGCTTATATCTAATTATGAAAACTTTCTATTTTTAGAAACTTATTTAATTAAGGCAGCTAATCTATTTATGGAAACTTTCTATTTTTAGAAACTTATCTATTTTAAGCAGTAATTCTATTTTTGGAAACTTTCTATTTTTTGAAACTTTCTATTTTTGGAAACTTTCTATTTTTGGAAACTTTCTATTTTTAGAAACCTTCTATTTTTGGAAACTTTCTATTTTTGGTAACTTTATATTTTTGGAAACTTTCTATTTTAGGAAACGTGCTATTTTTAGAAAGTTACTTATTATTACACAACAAGTATAATAATACATGAAATACAAGTAATACTTAATCAGAATAGACAGAATATATGATAAACACAGTATAAAACTTAAATCAGTAAAACATGACATGAACATATAAAACAAGCTAAGACATGATATAAACCAGTTACGTACCCAGTAATCAGATACTTATACACGTATGTTTTTATGTAGCATAGTTATACCGAAGTAGGACTCTCTTCCGTTCGTCTTCTTCTTTCACTGGACATAAGATAAGGATTCTCCGTCCTTTCAGTATGGACATTCTTTCCTTGTTAGGATTTCCCTTATGCAGCAAACTGTTTTCACCAGTATATGTTTTATATGTTTGTGAATTGCTTATGTTTAATTAGAATACCTAAATCCATATACATGCATGACCAGTTTCACCTAGTTATGGAGGTACCATAACCATAACACTGGAGGCACCAGTGTTATGACTTCACCACGGCGGAGTGATAGCTCGTGGTGTCCCTTTCAGCTTTTGGCCATTTATTATATTATCAGGTGGGGCGTATGGGTGTATCCTAGTTACATGTTTTCAGCAGATTACTCAGTGTGAATGTGGTGTGTGCCTTGCATCCTTCACAAGGAGTTGATCCCTCCTACCCAAAACCAGTATATTAAATTAGAGGCAGCCCCTCTAATTTGCATGACGAGGTCACCCCTCCAAGTATTCATGCACGTTGATATTTCATGACCTATATTGGCTAATGGTAAATATGTTAAACAGTTTTTACAAGATAAACATAAGGCTTTTCAAACTATAAAACCAGTTTTACTAAGATATAACCAGGTTATCAAGGACTTAGTTTCTTCTGCTGTTTCATGTTTATATGCTTATGTTATTCATGCTATACTTGTATATCCGTGCACTGAGCATATTGCTCAGCCGTTTTCCTTTTCATGTTCCCAAAACGGCAGGTACTCAGGGACGCTCGTAGACTTTAAGCGTACGTGCATATGGATTGGAAGCTTCCTAGCCTTCTTTACTTTATGCATTTTATCTATACTTTGATACTCATTTCTAGGGGTGAGCAGAAACTCAACCGCAAACCGCAAAACCGCAAAAAACCGCAAAAATCGAACCGTAGAAACCGCACCACGACAAAAACCGACGGTTTGGTTTTAAGAAAAAGGAAAAACCGCAAATGCGGTTTGGTTGCGGTTTTCGCCCGTAAAACCAAACCGCAAAACCGAACCGCACCACACAATAATTATTTTATACTGAAAAACGTCACATCGACTATTTTATGCGAGTTATAAGACTTCTAGTGCACATTATCATTGATATTCATATAAGTTATTTGTAAAATATTTGTTACATTGAATTTATGCATTGTTATAACCGAATCAACATTTTAAACAAAAAACCGCAAAAAGCCACAATTATTATATAAGTCACAAGTAATGGTTCAACGCGGTTAAAAATCGCAAAACCGTAGAAACCGCAAAAAAACAGCAAAACCGAAACCGCGGTTTTTGGTTCGGTGTGGTTTCTATTTTTATAAAAACCGCAAGTGCATTTGCGGTTTGGTTTTAGTCAAAAAACGCACCAAACCGAGCCATGCTCACCCCTACTCATTTCCATGGACAATGTTTAGTCCTTTCATTTACAGTACTTATGTTTGTGTGTGATGAGTTCTACTTTTGGACTACTGATGTTTGATTCTGATATTTCCTTTATGGTCATGTAATGTTTAGACATTTATCCTTGTATGCTTTGATGGCATGCCTTAATCACGCGTGACATTACATTTATCAAAATGGGGTGTTACAGTTATGGTATCAGAGCCAAGGCTTCGACCTGTAGGCTCTCAAAACATGACCTGTGATTAATGGGTAGTCACTATGGTCTTCCTAGGACTGACAGTCGGTTTTCATGCATTCATCATTTTCATGCGTACATATATATGTCATTTTGACAGGTTTATGACTAAGTAATGGTTGGTACAGGACTGGCCCTATTTAGTCGCATGTGTTTTATCGAAACTTTTAAATTTGGGACCGACCCATAGGCGTCCCCTCGCCATGTCTTTTGTTTTGGGTGAACTGACCATAGGCGTTCACTCTCGCGCATACAAAAGTTTTCATAAAACTGCATCATGCATTCTTGTATTAGTTTTCCTGCATAAATATTTCTCATGATTTATTGGTATAAATTTTTTTCATGTATATATTTTATGTTTTGATCAGTTTAATCATGTATTTTATGTTATACTGTCAGATGGTTCTCACACGCGAGCAGGAACAACTCAATGCAGCAATCCAAGTTGCAATGCAAGCTTTGCTTCCTCAGCTGAGGAACGAAATCAGGGCTGAGGTTCAGGCTGCCAACAATCAGCAGCATCACCCAGTACCTCCTCCTCCTCCAGCAACATTGGCTACATGGATGGAGAGATTCAACAAGCTCCGTCCTCGAGCTTTCGAGAACAGATAGCCCCAGTGAAGCTGAAAGTTGGTTGGCTCACATTAAGAAGATCTTCGATGCTATGGGCTGTGACCCCGTCTTCAAGTCAAGGTTGGCATGCTACTAGTTCGAAGGTGATGTGTTAAATTGGTGGATAGCACTGAAGCAGTCTGAGGGAGGTGATGATTGGGTGGTTGGTTTGACATGGGCTCAGTTCAGGGATAGGGTGATGGAGCAGTTCTTTCCCAAGGCTGAGCGGGACAAGCTGAAGAGAGAGTACCATGGGATCCGACAGAGAGTTGGGGAGAATAGCAACGAGTTCATGCAACGCTTTCTTCGCTTAGCTGGTTTCCTTGGTGCAGCAGCAGGTACTCCTGAAGAGCAGGCACACCAGTTCGGGTGGGCTCTTCGCACATCGGTCGCAAACAACTTGGTGTGTGCTACGTTCAACACGGTAGCACAAGTGGCCGATGCAACACGTAAGCTGGAGATGCTGCAAGAGAGAGATGAGTTCGGGGAAGCAGAGACTCCCGATAAGAAGTAAACATTCGTATTAAAGCAGTGGTCAATCCGTATTCTTTCAGTATATGTCAATATTTCATCTCTATAAATTGTATCTTCCAGGCAGAAGACTGGGGACCGGTCTCAGCCGGCTACTCAGCAGCAGCCTAATCAGCCCAAGGGAAACGGTGAGACTAACGACCGTTCTGCTACGGATAGGCGTGGCGGTAATGATAACTACCGTAACAACGCTAGACATTCCAACAGCAGTAGGTCCTTATACTTATGCATTTTCTTATGATTACATGTTATGATTCTTAATTCTGACACATTAGCAAATCTTCTACCAGGAATCATGGTAACGGTAGGGACCATAACCAGAGAGGTTCACAGCCTAACCGTCCAGCTAACACTGGTATTCAATCTTACGTTTATCCGCATGGTCCTTTGTACCCTATTATCATGTCTCATGTATAATGTTTTATCAGGTTCTCAGCTAGTCAGGACACCTGCTGGAGGATATACTCATCCTCTTTGCTCTACTTCCCACCGTAGGCACCCAGGGCCATGTCGCCGCGACAATGACGCATGCTTCAAGTGTGGTCTTCCTGGCCATCGCATAAAGGACTGCCACAAGGGCGAGATGAAGGGTACATCGGGACATGCTGATACCAAGCCGCCTCCTACTACTGGGCGCGTTTACACGACATCTCGCGATCAGGCCAACAAGTCTACATGTACCATCACTGGAATCTTGTATATGTATGGTCAAGCTGCATGTGTTCTGTTTGATACGGGTGCTACTCACTCTGTCATTTCTACTGCTTATGCCAAGAATGTTAGGATACTCCCCATGCCACTAGATAATAGACTCATATTTCCACGCCTTTGAGATACTCTGTACTTATCACACATGTGAACAAGAGCCTTCCCCTAGAGTTTGACGACAAGGTTCGTCCTGTTGACGTACTTTCGCTGGACATGAATGACTTTGACATGATTTTGAGCATGGATTGGCTATCCAAGCATCATGCTACCATAGACGGCCATTCATATCGAGTCATCTTTGGTGATGTTAATGCACCAGAGTACATTCATAACGGGTTTGTACCCGGCAGGTTCGTACAAATCATATCAACCCTGCAAGTACGTGCACTACTGTCACATGGGTGCGAGGGTTATCTAGCTACTGTTCATGACATGGATGCTGAATCCCCATCAATTCAGGATCAGCCGATAGTGTCAGAATTTCTAGATGTGTTTCCAGAAGAACTTCCGAGCATACCACCTGCACGTGAAGTAGAATTTAATATCGAGCTCATCCCAGGAGCTGAGCCGATTTCCAAGGATCCTTATCGCATGGCTCCCATAAAGTTAAAGGAGCTTAAGGATCAACTACAAGAACTTCTGTAACTAGGTTTTATTCGACCGAGCGCATCTCCATGGGGCACACCGGTCTTATTCGTTAATAAGAAGGACGGCAGTATGCATCTTTGTATAGACTATCGCGAGCTCAACAATATTACCATCAGGAATAGGTATCTACTGCCACGTATAGACGATCTATTTGACCAACTCCAAGGGGCCAAACATTTCTCCAAGATTGATCTAAGGTCAGGCTATCATCAACTACGGGTTAAGGAGCAGGACATCGCCAAGACTGCTTTTCGTACACGCTATGGCCACTACGAATTTGTAGTCATGCCATTCGGCCTTACCAATGCTCCAGCAGTGTTCATGGATTTGATGAACAAAATATTCCATGAATTCCTGGACAAGTTTGTCATTGTCTTCATCAATGACATCCTGATTTTCTCTAAGTCCAAGGAGGAACACGAAGACCATCTTCGTACAGTACTACAAATTCTTCGCCAGAAGCAGCTGTATGCTAAATTCTCTAAGTGTGAGTTCTGGTTAGACAAGATGGCATTCTTAGGTCAGATTGTATTAGCAGAAGGAATCACGATGGATCCAACAAAGGTTAAGGCTATTACTAAGTGGCCGAGGCTGACATCAGTGACTGAAGTTCACAGTTTCCTAGGCTTAGCTGGCTATTACCGTAGGTTCGTGGAGAACTTTTCCCGCCTAGCACTACAATTGACCAAACTGATGCGAAAAGGGAGAAATTCGTCTAGACTGAAGAACGAGAGAAGAGCTTTGAAGACCTAAAGCAGAAGTTAGTATCTGCACCCATTCTTACACTCCCATCTGGTACGGGTGGATTTCAAATCTACAGTGATGCATCGGGGAAGGGACTTGGTTGTGTTCTCATGCAACATGGGAAAGTGATCGCGTACGCTTCACGGCAGCTTAAGCCTTATGAGGAAAACTACCCTACGCATGACTTGGAACTTGCAGCAGTCGTGTTTGCAATGAAGATATGGAGGCACTACTTATATGGAGAATCATGTGACATTTTCATGGACCACAAGAGCTTGAAGTATATCTTCACTCAGCGTGAATTGAACATGAGACAGAGGAGATGGTTAGAGCTGTTGAAGGATTATGACATTAATCTGTAGTATCTTCCCGACAAGGCGAATGTAGTAGCATATGCACTTAGCAGAAAGTCCGGAATGATCAGCGGTATTGAGATTGAGGAGGAAATCATAAGAGACTTGGAGCGACTAGACATAGAAATCATGGTACGTGGACAACACGATTACTAGGCTAACCTTAGAGTAGAACCCGAGTTACTCTCTAAGATCAAGGAAGCTTAGAAAGATGATGGAGAAATATGGGCGATAATTTAGAATTTGGAGAAGCAGACATAATTTCGAGTAGATGCAGATGGTATCTTATTGCAGGGCATGAGACTTTGTGTTCCTGATGATCAAGAACTCCGGGAAGCCTTGTTAGCTGAGGCTCATAGCTCCCCATTCTCTATACATCCTGGTTCGACCAAGATGTACCATGACATAAACCAGTACTTTTGGTGGAGTGGTATGAAACAGGATGTTGCTACTTACGACTCCAAATGTCTTACCTGCCAGTAGGTTAAGATCGAGCATCAGCGATCTGGCGGTCTTCTTCAACTGTTAGATATTCCAGAGTGGAAGTGGGACAAAATCACCATGGATTTTGTTACTGGTCTTCCACCAACCAAGAGGAAGCACGATGCAATTTGGGTTATCGTAGATCGACTTACCAAATCAGCTCATTTCTTACCGATCCGCAAGGAAGATTCGGTCAGTAAACTCGCTGATACTTATAGAAGGGAGATCATGAGACTCCACGGTGCTCCATCCAGCATCTTCTCAGACAGAGATCCTCGATTCACTTCGCGATTCTGGAGAAGTCTGCTGAAAGCTTGGGGTACACAACTTAAGCTTAGCACGGCTTTTCATCCTCAAACAGACGGCAGTCAGAGCGAATGATTCAGACATTAGAAGACATGTTGAGGTCATGTGCGTTGGAATAGACGGGTGATTGGGACGATTATATCTGTTTGGTGGCATTTGCATACAACAACAGTTGGCACGCAAGTATCAAGTGTGCTCCTTTCGAGATGTTGTATGGCAGGAAGTGTCGTGCCCCAATCTGCTAGGATCAGGTTGGCGAGCGAACACTTGAAGGGCCAGAAATCATAGAGCTGACTAATGAGAAGGTCGCGGTAGCTAAGCAGAAACTGGAAGAAGCACGGTCACGTCAGAAGAGCTAGCAGACAAGCATCGTTGGGACTTACATTTTATGTAGGAGATCACGTTTTCCTTAAGGTTTCGCCAGCACGTGGTGTTAGACGTTTTTGAATTAAAGGGAAGCTCAGTCCTCGATTCATCGGACCGTTTGATATCATTGAACGAGTTGGTGAAGTATCTTACCGTTTAGCGTTACCTCCACAGATTTCTCATGTACACAATGTTTTCCATGTGTCCTTACTCAGAGGGTACCAGTATCATCCTGTTCACATGGTTCAGTATCCACTGGATCAGATTCGTGAAGATCTCACTTTCATAGAAGAACCCGAACGAGTTCTTGATAGACAAGAACGAGTCATGAGAAGGAAGACGATTCCATTCGTCAAAATCCTTTGGAGGGATCATATCGAGCGGGAAGCCACTTGGGAAACAGAGGAGTCTATCCGGGCTTCTAACCCTCATTTCATATTTTGAATTCGGGTATGTTCTTCTTTTCCAGTTTACTTTATCTATAATTCGGGGACGAATTATTCTTTTTAGGGGGGAAGAGTTGTAAAACCCGCATGCTTTTACCATGAATAGTACCCTTACGATAGTACGTACATGATTAGAACTTTCCTTTTATAACATGTTTACGTTTCACGAACAAGAATTGCAAGTATTACGTACGTGTTATAACACGATAAGTATTTATTACGTATTAACATACAATAATTATTTCAATAATAATTATAATCACGAATATACGAACATGAAATTATGAACGTAAAGTAATCACGAGCTAATATTACGTGTGTATGTATATTTATTACGAGCACGAATAAATATATTAAGTCACGAACGATTACTAATAAAATCACGTAAAATACGAACACGAGAACACACTTATATTTTAGACACGAGAAAGGTTCGGGTTACCCTTATGTGGGCCCCTACCCGCGGCTACAACAAGAAACATGGGCCAAGCCCATGTAAAATTTACTAACTAGGGAAAAAGGGAAAAACCTTGTTCATTAATCACAAAAATTTAGAAAACAAGAAAACCCTAGTTCTTCCTTTTGGTTTCTTTTGGCCGCCGGGTTTACATCACCAAAAGGGGTGATTCGGTTTGATTTTGGCCTTTGATTTATTGCAAGGATCGTTGTGTGTTCATCCTTCTTGATTTCACGTAATCGGTATAAACCCCAACTTCTATTATTTTATGTTTTGATTTATTTAATCACATAAAATTATGAATATTTTTTAATAAATTAATTAAAAACAAGATTTTAACATGTTATTAATCATGGGGGTTTGATCAATTTAGGGTTAAGCGGTGTTTGTTTGTTGTGGCCGACGCTTAACCGAGCCCCAAGGGGGTCTCGGCTTGGCTTATATTCACACCACCGAGACCTTAAGGTCTCGGTTTGGTGGTGGTGGTGGTGTCACGGCAGCAGCAAGGCAAGGGGAAACCCCGACCTAGGTCGGGGTATGGTGGTGATTTCGGGTCCGGTTCATGGGTTAAAACACGGGTCCTGTTCACACATGTTTAGATTTAAAACACGGTCCGGTTCATGAGTTATTTTTCAAGGTTTAATATTTTTTACAAGTTATATTATTTTTACAAGACTTAAATTAAATTAATTAAAAGCATGAACATGATTAATTTAATTTACATGACTTAGGTTATTAATTTTATTATTAATACATGAATTTTAACCTAAGTATTTATCATTTAATTAGACTATATAATTAATTAATATTAAAACCATGACTATAATTAATTAATTTACATGACTTAGGTTATATTATTAATAGATAATAATACATGTTTTAACTAAGTATTTTACCCTTATTTAATTAAAATCATGTTATATTTAATTAAATACTTTAACCTATGGTTTATTTAATTCACATAAAATAATTAATAAACTATACTATATAATTACATGACTTAGAATATTAATCAGTAAATACTTAAGCTTATATAATTAGCTTAATTATCCAGGTTATATCTAATTATGGAAACTTTCTATTTTTAGAAACTTATTTAATTAAGGCAGCTAATCTATTTATGGAAACTTTCTATTTTTAGAAACTTATCTATTTTAAGCAGTAATTCTATTTTTGCAAACTTTCTATTTTTGGAAACTTTCTATTTTTGGAAACTTTCTATTTTTCGAAACATTCTATTTTTAATAACTTTCTATTTTTGGAAATTTCTATTTTAGGAAACCTGCTATTTTTTAGAAAGTTACTTATTATTACACAACAAGTATAATAATACATGAAATACCAGTAATACTTAATCAGAATAGGCAGAATATATGATAAACACAGTATAAAACTTAAATCAGTAAAACATGACATGAACATATAAAACAAGCTAAGACATGATATAAACCAGTTACGTACTCAATAATCAGATACTTATACACATATGTATTTATGTAGCAATAGTGATACCGAAGTAGGACTCTCTTCCGTTCGTCTTCTCCATTCACTGGACATAAGGTACGGATTCTCCGTCCTTTCAGTATGGACATTCTTTCCTTGTTAGGATTTCCCGTATGCAGCCAACTGTTTTCCCCAGTATATGTTTTATTTGTTTTTGAATTGCTTATGTTTAATTAGAATACCTAAAGCCATATACATGCATGACCAGTTTCACCTAGTTATGGAGGTACCATAACCATAACATTAGAGGCACCAGTGT
Organism: Glebionis coronaria; assembly: GCA_025667525.1. Taxonomy (NCBI): domain Eukaryota; kingdom Viridiplantae; phylum Streptophyta; class Magnoliopsida; order Asterales; family Asteraceae; genus Glebionis; species Glebionis coronaria. The sequence continues at coordinate 531,628,026 of CM046875.1, read as the reverse complement.
TATGACTTCACCACGGCGGAGTGATAGCTCGTGGCGTCCCTTTCAACTTTTGGCCATTTATTATATTATCAGGTGGGGCGTATGGGTGCATCCTAGTTACATGTTTTTAGCAGATTACTTAGTGTGAATGTGGTGTGTGCCTTGCATCCTTCACAAGGAGTTGATCCCTCCTACCCAAAACCAGTATATTAAATTAGAGGCAGCCCCTCTAATTTGCATGACGAGGTCACCCCTCCAAGTATTTATGCACGTTGATATTTCATGACCTATATTTGCTAATGGTAAATATGTTAAACAGTTTTTACAAGATAAACATAAGGCTTTTCAAACTATAAAACCAGTTTTACTAAGATATAACCAGGTTATCCATGACTTAGTTTCTTCCGTTGTTTCATGTTTATATGCTTATGTTATTCATGCTATACTTGTATATCCGTGCACTGAGCGTATTGCTCAGCCGTTTTCCTTTTCATGTTCCCAAAACGGCAGGTACTCAGGGACGCTCGTAGACTTTAAGCGTACGTGCATATGGATTGGAAGCTTCCTAGCCTTCTTTACTTTATGCATTTTATCTATAATTTGATACTCATTTCCATGGACATTGTTTAGTCCTTTCATTTACAGTACTTATGTTTATGTGTGATGAGTTCTAATTTTGGACTATCGATGTTTGATTCTGGTATTTCCTTTATGGTCATGTAATGTTTAGACATTTATCCTTGTATGCTTTGATGACACGCCATAATCACGCGTGACATTCCATTTTTCAAAATGGGGTGTTACAGTGTAACGGTCTTCACCGAGCGGAGGTAAAACGCTACCGATTTAGGACGAATGTCAAAGCCATTCAGTCTGTGTCTAAGTTTTGTCTCGAGAAGGTGACGTTACGGTGTATTCAGCAAAGTTGAAGATTCAAAACCACATACTCATACCCAAAGACATATTCAACAATCAAGAAAGCTAAAGACTTCCACAGCTCTGATGATCAAAATCTTCCTTATCAATTAATGTAGAGGAATGACCTCTCTTCAAACGAGATTGTTAGCAAGCTTTCAAGATAGTGCAACGTATGAGCATGTGGATAAAGACAGAAGATCGCAAGATCGCAAAGACAAGTTAAGGATGATTTGAAGATCTCAAGATAAAAGACAAAGTCGAAAGACAATGACAAAGGCTCAAAGATCACAACATGAAGGAACAAAAACTACTATCACACGTTCAAGACTCGTTTATGACAAAATTCATCCATTAAACTCCAAATATCGAAGAGGAATGACCTCACATTGGGGGAGATTGTTAGCCTCAGAATATTGAGTCAAACAAGAATGTTCGGTCATAGGTTTATATTGTAATATTTATTAGAACGCTGTAATAGTTAGTTAAAATAGTCGTGACATTACGGGCTTGATGGTTAGCTTAAAAGGCCTCTTTCAAGGTACTAAGCATTTATTCAAGACCGGCCCAAAACAATATAGTCCATTAGAGAGCCCGCATGTCGGTGGACTATATAAGCACCCTCCTAGCATGCTAGGAGGGTGGAAGTTCTCATTATTCTTAATCTAATCTCACCAAGTTAATCACCTCCTTCTCTATACTTTCTCTTACTACTTTATCTCTCTAGAAATCCATCTCTTTTCATCTATTTTCTATCTTTAATCATCAAATAACATGGGACAACAAGAAATTCCATACTGAAGGATGGAATATCCGTACCTTGTGTCCAGTAACTGACTGATGATGAAAAGGAGAAAATCCTACTCCGAATTCACGTGAACTACATGATAAAGGGCATGAAGGAGTTATCTGTACATGACCTGAGTTGCTGGTTCTAGACTTGTTTTACTTGTTCTTCATTGATTTTACTTGTTCATGTATTATTCTGTATTTTTCCTTAATCATGGCATGGTTCGTGAGTTCTTTATAGTATAATTCATGTAATAAACTGATTTAATAAGCCCATAATAAAAGCTGAGGCTTATTTAATATATCTGATAAGTCCTGATTAATTAACAGTTAGAAAAGAGTAAAGTTTATAAAATAAATAATGTGACATGTCCTAACTTATAATTAATTAAGAATTAATTAAATACCACATTTTAACTGATTATTAATTAATAAACAAGATGTTAAACTTTACCATAAAGATGATAGTTAAATAGTTAAATTAGAGGCTATAGTTAAATTAATTAAACTCGTTAACATGTAAATTACTATTACTAGTCCAAATGAAACAAACCGAATTATAACCAAACACCCCTTTTATGTTCGATCTAGCCGAGTCAAAAACTAAGCCCACCGAGTCCTAGCGACTCGATTGCACGAAGATCAAACAATAACATAACAACCACACACCACAACCCCTACAAATGTGGTTTCTTGCTGCTGACCAGCCTAAGACAGTCATTGGCTGCTGCCAGTTTTCCACTGTTAGACGTGGCCTAGCCAATGGCTGACCAGGGTACCCACCGGCTACAGCCGGTTACGCACTGATTGTGCCCAGTTTCCCCCTGATGGTCCAGAACATCCCACCGAGAGCTACAACTCTCGGTTCCTACTGATTACCAAACATACCCCCTGCTGGGGTGTTTGTGTTGCGACCAAGAAAAACAAACAACCATCGGCTGGTCAATTTCCCCACTGATCGGCGGCTGTGGCTGGATAATTCAAACCGATAGCACCCCCTTGGCCAAGGGTTCTCGGTTCTTGATTTTCATGCTAATACCAACCATAACCCGATCCTAATTCTCTGTTTTTAATACGTGTTTTACATGTTTAATCATGTTCTTAAGATGATTTAATAGCAAAATATATTCATGAAAAGAAAAGAAGAATGATAACCAACCCCTGTGAATGATGACTAGAAAACACGAACACCAAAACCCAATACAAGATTAAGCCGGTATTTTTCTCTTTTTCCCTCTCTTGTTTTCTGCCGGCGGTATAACACCCACACACAAAACCCTACTGTAGTTTAGTTTCATGGAAAATAGTACTGTGTTTTGGTATTCCCTGGTTGTTAACTTCTCAAAATGGGTTGGGCTTAAAAGCCCCTCTCTTTTCTTTCTTTCTTTCTTTCACGCCAACCACAAACTCCAATATGTATTTTCTGTTTTCGTGATTATGAATTATCGTGTATTAAACCTCGTGACTTGGGTTAGTGATTTATTGTGTTAAGATTTATTTATTACACGTGAACATTTATCGTGTAATTTATTATTCTTGAACACTTGTCGTGTATTAATTAAATGTTTTAATTAATCTGAATTTCATGTAATAGTATTTTCATGGATTTTCATACGGGTTTTACAACTCTTCTCCTCTAGAAGAATAATTCGTCCTCGAATTAGAAACGTGATATTGCTGCGGGTTTTACAATTCTCCCTCTCTAAAAGGAAAATTCGTCCTCAAATTAGAGGTACAATAAGCTGATGGGGTTATAATAGCTGAAAGGACACATAAGCTGAAAAGACATGTAAGCTGAAAAGGACATACCGAATCATAAATGGAATGAGGATAAGAAGTCTGGTATAGACTCCTCCATTTCCCAAGTGACTTCCCGCTCGGGGTGGTTCCTCCAAAGGATCTTGACAAAAGGAATAGTCTTCCTCCTCATGACTCGATGTTGACGATCTAAAACTACTTTGGGTTCCTCAATATAGTGTAGATCCTCCCAAATCTGATTGATTGGATAAGTGACAACGTAAAGCTCATGATAGTTATAACCTCTGAGTAATGATACATGGAACACATTATGAACATGTAAAAGCTGAGGAGGTAATGCCAATCGATACGATACCTCACCTGCACGTTCGAGGATCTCGAACGGTCCGATGTAACAAGGACTGAGTTTGCCCTTGAGGCCAAAACATCTGACCCCACGTGTTGGTGATACCTTGAGAAAAGCATGATCACCCGTCTGAAATTCCAAATCTCTGCGATGCTTGTCAGCATAACTCTTCTAGCGAGTACGAGCTTCCTGCAGCTTTGCCTTAGCAATGGTGACCTTTTCATTGGTCACCTCTATCATCTATGGTCCCTCAATAATACGTTCTCCGACTTGATCACAAAAGATCGGAGCATGACACTTCCTTTCGTATAGCATCTCAAAAGGAGTACACTTGATACTTGCATGCCAACTGTTGTTGTAGGCAAACTCGACCAAGCAGATATAGTCATCCCAATTACCTGTCTATTCTAATGCACAGGCGCGTAACATGTCCTCCAAAGTCTGAATAGGGTACGCTCTGACTGACCGTCTGTCTAAGGATGAAAGGTCGTGCTAAGCTTAAGCCTGGTTCCCCAAGCTTTCTGCAGACCTTTCTAGAAACATGATGTGAATCTTGGATCCCTGTCTGATATAATATTTGATGGAGTACCGTGAAATTGCACGATCTCTTACTGAAATATGTCTGCTAATCTGTTGACTGGGTAATCCTTATGGATAGGAAGGAAATGTGCTGACTTGGTCAAACGGTCGACAACGACCCAAATGGCATCATGTCTCCTCCGAGTCTGCGGTAGCCCGGTGACAAAATCCATGGAGATCTTGTCCCACTTCCACTATGGAATATCTAACGGTTTTAGTAAACCACTAGCACGCTGATGTTCTATCTTAACTTGCTGGAAGGTTAGACATTTAGAAACAAAGGTAGCAACATCTTGCTTCATACCGCTCTACCAAAAATGCTGCTTAAGATCATGGTACATTTTGGTATAACCTGGATGAATATAAATCGAAGAGTTGTGACTCTGTGAGCCTCAGTCAATAAGGCTTCTCTGAGAGTAAGGTTTTATGGAACACATAATTTGGTACCCTGTCATACAATACCATCATCATCAATACGAAACTCAGTCTGCTGATCAATATTCTAAACAATCGCCTAGATTTCACCATCATTCTTCTGTGCAGCTTTAATCCGAGAGAGTAAGTCTGGTTCAACTGTGAGACTAGCCCAGTAACCTGTCTATCCACGTACAACAAACTCAACCTCTAATCGTTCCAGATCGCGAATAATTTCTTCCTCCACTTAAATGCCAGCAATCATACCTGATTTCCTGCTTAAGGCATCAGCCACCACACTCACTTTACCCGGATGATACTTAATTTTGTGTCATAATCCTTCAGCAGCTCCAACCAACGCCTCTGCCTCATGTTTAGTTCTTGCTGTGTGAATATGTACTTGAGACACTTGTGATCGATGAAGATGTCACACGACTCTCCATAAAGATAATGCCTCTAGATTTTGAGGGCCAAAACCACTTATTCTAACTCCAAATCATGAGTGGGATAATTCTCCTCATAAGGCTTTAGCTGTCGTGATACATAGGCAATAATTTTCCCATGCTGCATGAGTACACAGCCTAAACCCTTCCCTAAAGCATCACTTTATATCTAAAATCATCCTGTACCAGATGGGAGAGAAAGAATAGGTGCTGAAACTATACGCTGCTTGAGTTCTTCAAAACTCTTCTCTCTCTCATCACTCCAGACGAATTTATCCCCTTTGCGCATAAGTTTGGTAAGCGGTAATGCCAAACGTGATAAGTTCTCTACAAACCTGCGGTAATATCCTGCTAAACCCAGAAAACTTCGTACCTCTGTGGCAGACGTCAGTCTCGGCCATTTAGTAATATCCCCAACCTTCACAGGATCCATGGTGATCCCATCTGCAGAAATAATATGGCCTAGAAACGCCACCTTACTTAGCCAGAACTCACACTTTGAAAATTTTCCATACAGTTGCTTCTGGCGAAGAATCTGTGCGAAGATGTTCCTTATGTTCTTCCTTAAATTTTGAGAAGATCAAAATGTCATCGATAAATACAATGACGAACTTGTCAAAGAACTCATGAAAAACGCGGTTCATTAAATCATGAATACCGCTGGAGCATTTGTGAGTCCGAAAGGCATGACTACGAACTCATAATGACCATATCGTGTGCGAAAAGCATTCTTGGAAATATACTGCTCCTTTACTCGCAGCTGATGGTGTCCTGATCGTAGATCAATCTTGGAGAAGTGCTTAGCACCCTGTAACTAGTCGAATAGATCATCAATACGTGGCAATGGATAACGGTTTCTGATCGTGATCTTGTTCAGCTCACGATAATCAATGCACAATCGCATGCTGCCATCTTTCTTCTTAACGAAGAGCACCATTGCACCTCATGGCGATACACTCGGTCGAATAAAACCAGGCTCCATTAATTCCTGCAACTGGTCTTTCAATTCTTTGAGCTCTATAGGAGCCATGCGATAAGGAAGCTTGGAAATAGGTTGAGCTCCTGGAATGAGCTCAATACCAAACTCTACTTCACGGATAGGTGGTATACCTGGAAGTTCTTCTAGAAACACATCTAGAAATTCTGAAACAATAGGATGATCTTGAATAGATGGAGCTGCAGTAGTCGTGTCATGAACTGTAGCTAAGAAACCTTGGCAGCCATGAGCTAATAAGGCACATGCTTGCATGGAAGAAATGATTTGTACAGACTTTCCTGGTATGAAACCATTATGAATGTACTATGGGGCTTGTACATCACCGAAAATAACTCGATACGTCTGGCAATCAATCGTGGCGTGGTGTTTTGCTAACCAGTACATGCCTAAAATCATATCGAAATCGCACATGTCCAAAGGCAGTGCGTCAACTGGGCGGATCTTGTCATCGAATTCTAAAGGAAGATCTCTGTACACATGTGTAACATGTAAAATTACAACCTTAATATTTCACAACATATAAATACACGAACACGCGTAAGTATTTAATTAAACACGAAATTAAAACAAACGTATAATGTGTGTTTGTTTCGTCGGTTTAGGCAAAGGACCAAAAGAGAGAAATGGGCTCATGGCTAAATAGGGAGTCCTAGTCCACATCTAACAAAAACACGCGGGGGGGGGGGGTATATATAATTTAGGAATTTTATAAAACACTAAAACAACAAAAAAAACAACCGTCTTTTTTCTTATGTTTTCTTTCTACCGACAACAAACACCAAAGAACAAGGGAGGACAACAAGTTTTGATCTCAAGTTTTTCGATTTTAGTTTTTGTGTTTCAATTCATTAATCATACGCATTCTGGTATCATCAAAACCTTTATTTTTCTATTTAATTACGTTTATATGATAAAGATTCATTAACAAGAAATCTAAACATGTTATTAGACAAGATTAAACAAGAGTAAAAGGGTTCGGGTTGTTTTTGGCCGGATTTACACAAACCGAGACCAAAACATGGTCTCGGTGGTTTTCCGATTCACACAGCCGCAACCCTAAGAGGTTGGCGTGTGTTTTGGGAGTCTGCCGCAAGCCCAAACACCCCAGTGGGTGTGTTTGGTTAATAACAGTGGGAACCGAGACCCATATGGGTCTCGGTGGTTAACTAGTATACGGCAGTGGGTAGATGTAACAGGCAGCAGGAACTTAAATGAAACCAGTGGGTAGAATTGAACAGCAGCAGGAACAAGGCTATAGGTCTGGGCAGATGTTGGACAACACTGCAGGTGTATATTGGACAGAACTAGAAATATAGATATTGGACAGAACTAGAAACGTATGTTGGACAGAACTGAAAATATATCTTGGACAGAACTGTTATTGGATAGTATGCTTAGTTGCGTTGTTTGTTTAGTGCGACCGAGACATGGGAGTTTCGGTAAGCTCGGGTACACATGTATATTGTTAGTCAGGTTAATTTAATTATTAAAGATACACGTTATAATTAAATTAATTATACAACTTAGGTTATTTTTAGTTAACAAAATTAACCTAAGTATTTTATTTAGACGTAATTAAATTATATCATACCTTAATTTAATTATTATAACAAACTAAAGTATAGTTTTATTAAATAAAATCATGTCTTATTATTAATTAATAATCGGAAATAAAACCATGCGTTATTATTATTAATTAATGATCATTTTAGCAGAAAGTATTTATTCTATAAACTTTATATTATGATATTATGACGTATAACTTATGACTATTAAGCATTAGCTTATATTTTGAACTTATTAATCAAGCTTATTACTATTTAAGGAAACTATCTATTTTTTGGAAACTTACTAAATATGAAAACTTACTATTTTTAGAAACTTTCTATTTTGGAAGCTTGCAATTTTTATGACACTACAAGTATAGTAACACAAGAATACATGAAATACTTTAATCAGAACACATGAAAACATCAAGAAGTACAATATAATACATGAACTAGTAAAACAAGACACAAACATGTAAAACAAACTAAGAACACTAAGAAACCAGTTAAGTATGCAGTAATTAGACAACTCATTCACGTCCCTTATTTATGTAGTATCCGCGGAGTCGGAGTAGATTCTTCAGCTTTCATATTCATTTCATTACTAGACATAAGGTACGAATATTCCATCCTTTAGTATGGACATTATTTTCCTTTATTAGGATTCTCCGTTTGCAGCCATTTGTTTTCCCCAGTTATTTTATATGTTTTAAATGCTTATGTTTGATTTTAAATGCCTGAGCTATATATACATGCATGCCAGTTCATCTAATTATGGATGTACCATAGCCATAACACTGGAGGCACCAGTGTTAGTGATTGCTCGTGGCGTCCCTTTCAGTTTTGGTCATTTATTTATATTATCATGTGGGCCGTATGGGTGCATCCTAGTTACATGTTTTACAGTATTTTCATGGTGAATGTGGTGTGTGTCTTGCATCCTTCATAAGGAGTTGATCCCTCCTACCCAGACCAATATAATTAGAGGCAACCCTTCTAATTGCATGATGAGGTCACCCCTGTAAGTATTCATGCACGGTGAAACCTCATGACCTATATGGGCTCTTGGCTAAATTTAAAATACAGTTTTCATAAGTTAATTATAAGCTTTTCAAACTATAAAACCAGTTTTATAAACATGTTCCAGGTTTTCCAGGACTTATATATTTCCGCTGCTTTTCAGTCTTTACTTATATTTCAGCCATTTATACTATGTTATATATCCATCCACTAAGCGTATTGCTCAGCCGTTTCTTTCCTTTCCATGTCCCAAAACGGTAGGTACCCATGGAAAGACTTGAGCATTTGGAGGACGTGTATTGGATGGAAGTTTCCTTAGACTTATCCTCCTTGTGCCTTCTTATACATATGCTTGGTTGGACATTTGTTTTGTCCTTCTCATTTTATTTAATTTATTTACGTTTTAGGCTTATGTTTGGGAACTGATATTTGATTCTGGTTATCCCTTTTGGTCATGTATGTTTTAGTACATATAACCTTGCATGCTTTGATGACACGCCATAAATACACATAACGGTCCACTTATCAAGGTGGGGTGTTACAATGAGGATAATAATGATCGTGATATGATAAGGTAGGTAAAAAGTAATAAAAAATTTCGTCAAAATGGCGTTTCACAGTTCACCTGGTTTTGATGCAAGACTTATGTCTCATAAGCAACTAAGCTTAAACAAGTTTCCAATAAGTTCAATGTTTTATCAAATTATCTAAGCGGATCTCTCCAACCAAAGATTCAAAAACCATAGACAACTTATTTAAAAACTCGTTATAACAACTTGACCCTTTCGGACCCCAAGTTATCGTAACAAATCTAGTTTGATAAAACAACGTGATAGAACTAAGTGGTAACGTGGTTCTACGACATTAGCTTGAAATCAATTTATAAAGGATCATATCATTGCATCATCACTAATTCTATTTACATACCCATGTAGTCACAAATAGCTTAGCCTAACATAGCAATAAAGTATAAAATATCAATGGAAAATAGTAAAAGAAAATCAACTTAGATTATAAGGAACGATGAGTACACAAGTGTCACGAATGTATCGACTTTCCGCTACCCAAAAGAGTAGGATACTCTTATTACAAATATTGACAAATAGTGAAAAGATACCAAAAAGATGATAATAGAGCTAAGAAGTTCGGACTAAAGAGAAGTGTGTGAGAACGGGAAGATAAAAATGAGAGGTGAAGCTCTCTATTTATAGTGTTGTCTGGAGGTCAATGTGCGCCGCAACATCCAAAATGTGCGCCGCACATTGGAGGTGACATTTGTGCGCCGCACCTACGAACAAGTGTGACATACTTCCGTGCGTCCAAAATGTTCTATTCTCTTTATTTTTTTCTTTATTGCTTTTAAGGACATAACTTTATCTTCTTTCACTTTGGAGCCTCAACCTTTCAACCTGCATATAAAACGCAATGTTTAAGTATCGAAAGTCCTTATTTAACATGTAAAAAAGGATAATAGTGACGGTTTGAATATGTATAATTTGGGTGTTATCAACGTTAATACCTAATTATTCATAACTTAGTATAACACATACTCTACATCATTGAAAAGTGCTCACCGAGAATAACGCAAAACACATTACTACTAAAATCGATTACTTCATATGCAACGGGTATATCGTCCGCAAAGTAGCCTCTATTACCCTAATAAAATGCAACTAAAACAAAACCTAATTAAACATGGCACGAATTTCCAGGCCACAATCATTTTTTAATAAAATAATTATTTCACTAGATTAAACCCGCGGAACCCAATATTTTTTAATATGATATCTTTTTTATTTAAATAATGCTTACCCAAATTAAAACCCGCAAAATCCATTTGTCTTTTTTTTATCAAGTATAATAGACCAATCTAAAAATGCCGCGTGGCAAATTTGGTATCCATCTAAAAAGCCATGCGTAAGACCATATTTATTAGCAAACTCAACCAACCGGTTGAGAATACTAAAAATAAAAAAGATAATATTTTATACTGAACTTTTCCAATATCATCCAATGAGAGCAGGAGAGAAGGGTCGGAGGTTGGATCTCAAGGTCATAACATGAACTTTGGTAGCTTTATATTTCTTGTCTTTGAGAATCTTTTAATTTTATATTAATATTTATTTTGCAACCGGTTGTTTTAGTTTGTGAATAAAAGTAGCCTAATGGGTGTTGATTTTGTAATGTGGATTTTTTTTGTCCGTACTAGATAATTGTAACGACAGTGGTCTGTTTTCGCAATTTTCACAAAAGGACATGCGATACAAGAGCTACTAATGTGATAAAATATAGTACTTTGTTGGGTGTAGTCATATGTTATTGTAGAAACACTTGCAATGTTTTCATTAACTTGATCAATTAATGATTAAAAGTATTTTTTACCTATAAAAAACTTGTTTATCGTCGATAAAAATTGTTAGTCATTAAAAAAAATTAAATAACGAATGGTTATCAATTGATGGGCTCTTTTTATAAAGTTTATTAGTTTAGAAAAATCATGTTATTCATCAGTTTAAAAAAAGTAAAAAAAATAAATGTTTATCAGATTTTGGAAAAATGTTCATCACTTCATCAATTATATCTACTAAATGCATCACTTTTTCAAAAAAATCACGTCGTTCATCAAATGTTTAGAAAAATAAAAAATAAACATTCATCGGTTAGATAACGAATGATCACAAGTTCATGAGTTGTTTTTGATAATGTTCATCGGTCATCAGTCATCTCTGATAATATTCATCAGTTTTTGATAAAAGAAAAACCTTGTCCATCGGTTTAAAAAATAAAGAATTAAATATTATTCATTTAGATAACAAATGGTAATTACTTGAGACTTTAAGAGTAAAAATAGCAAAAACTTGTGTATGAATGAAAAAGTTGGTCATTAATAAAAAAGGGTGTGCAACAATTAAAGTAAATGGTTCATGAATAAAAAATGTTGTGCAACAATTAAAGGAGTTGTTTACTAATAAAAGAAGTTGCCATTAATTAAAAAATGTTGTTCGTCATTTAAAATAGTTGTTCATTAGAAATAAATGTTGTTTATAAAAGAATTGATTACTTTAAAAAATAGTCATTCGAAAAAAACTCCTGTTGTTTATTAGTTTTTTTAATAAAAAAACCCTAAATATTTATCGATTAAATAACAAATATTCATTTGGAACATTAGGAGTGGATATAGCCAAAAAAAAGTGTAGTTCATCAATTAAAAATTTGATCATTAATAACAATGATTATCAACATTTTTTTTCATCAATTAAAAAGTTGATCATTAATAACAATGTTTATCAATATGTTTTTAATAATGTTCATCAATTCATCAAATGTTAATGATAATGTTCATTAATTTTCGAAAACACTCGGTTGTTCATTAGTTTTTATAAAAAAATATCAAATGTTCATTAGTTCGAACATGGGTATTTTTATCAGTTTGAGAACAAATTTTCATCAGTTGTGACTTTAGAAGTGAAACAAAAAAATCATGTTTTTCATCAGTTGTGTAAAAAGTAAAAACGTAAAAAAGTTAAACGTTCATCATTTTTTAAAAAAAATTATGTTATTCATGAGTTATCTAAAAAAATAAATATTCATCAACTATATAACAAATTTTCATCAATGTTTATAAATAAAATTACTTGTTCACTAAGAAAACGTTGTTCGTCAATGAACAAAAAGTTATGTATCAATAAAAAATTCAATCATCTTTTTATAATAAAAAGGGTAAAGTGCAAAAAACGTCACCGAACTTTCTAAATTTCGCAAATTTGCTCCTGAGTTCAAACTACAAGCAATTTTGCCATTGAACTTGTATTTCTCGTGCAACTTTGCCCCTGAGTCGGCCATTTTTTTACTTTTCCTAAATTTCATCTGTTAACTCCCCACGCGTGCTTGCCATGTGAGGGTATATTATTCCACCTTTCATTAGATGCAAAAAACGTCCTCGAATACATTTCCCACCTGAAACATTCACGATAACCCTCTAAACCCACATTTGTTCAAGCAAAAAACGTCCCCGAAATATTATTATACCTTTTGGCCACGTCATTATTACACTGACATGTTTTCTTTCGAAGAAAAATATTTGCACGAAGGTAAATTTTCCATCTTCTTCATTACGACACTATATGAGCTTCAAACACACACACACACACACAAAACTTTCCATATTCTTCATAACAAATGGCTCAACTTGGTGAACTAGTTGGTATGTCTGGGTCATTTCACCTTGTGAGATGATGGTATCCGCGTACAATGAAAGGTTGACGAGGACATATGGCAAGATAGAAAGTTAATGAATAACTCTCAACGACTGACTGAACGGGTCATGCGTAGGGGGAGTTGATGCTGGAGCTCCAAAATGGTAATTTTGGATGTGCTGGGGCAAGCCTCACAAAGTTCAAGTTACTCGAAACTGCCGACATGTGCAAGGCAAGGTTGTTGATGAAAATGGTGACCCATATTCACCGAAAGGTTATTGACAAGATTGACTTTTCAGCGAGGCAGAGGGTGATGTGATCTGTTTGGATCATGAAGGGTTGTTGTTTGTCGATATGGGTAGCCCGTGACTAGTATTTTGGGTTGTTTAATGATAACCGAATGTAAATTACTATGTTTTAATTTCAATTAAGGTTTTATATTATTAGTTTGAATGTTTAATTAGTGTGTTTTCTCTTTGATTGTTAATTGTTAATCTAGCATCATTTTTATTCGGTGTTATGTTTTACTTTGAACTCTAACAGAAACAAAAAATGCCTAAGGTTAATATCCAGAAACGAAAAATCCCAAGGGCACTAACGATTACAGAAATAAGCATTAAAAAAAGCTTTTGTGAATAACCAGTTACGCATTCCTTGTTTTGATTTATTGGATAAGCGTTAAAGATAACAGCATTAAGCAGATTATAAGCTTTAATCTATTTTTTAACATTATGATATCCTTGGGGTTATCTAGTTACAAAGTAGTCAGAATATTCATATTGGTATCCTAATAAATAGGCACTATCCCAAACACTCCTTGTAACAGCCATCATCAGATACATGGTTTCCCACATATGTTTACGCTCTAAGACCAAGTACGCAATTCGTGATCTTAAAATCTTGATACTCATATAACTTGCTAGGAGCTCTTATACCAAGCACGACAAACCTTTTTATGTGACCTTTATTTCCGGCCACATTATCAATAGAAGCAGAGCCCGCACATTCAACCTGTTTTTAGACCTACTTCTATCATTCACATATCCACCCTCTCTAGTGACTATACCAGTAGCCCTTCGTATAGCACGAACATTCGGGTTACAACCCGAATCCTCTCCAACCATGACCCCTTTACCATTTTCCGTAGCTATCTTCTTCTTCAACAACGAAGTTTGAGGCTTAGTCTTACTGACACCCTCATTTTCTTTCCCTTTTCTGGTACTCGTTTGTTTCCCCTTTGTCTTCTTATCTTCACCCTTTACATCACTCTTTCTTTCTTTTGTTATGACATCCGCTCTCTTCAATCTCTTCTTTTTACCACCTTGATGGTTGCCATTGTTCCACTTCCTTTTTTTGAAAAGGTGGTTCAGTCGCAAAAGGAGTTGAACTATGACAACGCAACCTAGCATCATCTTCTTCCCATCCCAAATAATCCTCATCATAATCCTCTAAATCTAAATCAAGGTTCTTGAAATAATACTGAGTTAGTCTCTGTTTCTTGTGAACAACATACAAGTCAATTGAACCATTCCTACAAGCCTGTTCCAACATCGTATCCATATGATTGTCGGTGTAAATCAACTTCAAACCTTCTTCTAGTGATTTGTCAAACTCTCCCCTCCTCTCCTTAACAGTCGAGCTATATATCCTCTCTTCATTAACTAGGCAAACAAAAGAACAAAGCCATTTTTTCACATCGCCAAGCCTTTCCAAGATATGATTCAAGAAAATTGTAAATATCCTAGCCTCAGAACTAAATCCACAAATTTGGATACGATTGCCATTTACATACCTCAACGGACCATGTACAAAAAACCCATTATTGTACATTCTAAAAACGATTTCTTTCTGATAAGCTATTAGAGCTAGTTGATAATCAATTGAATCGAGTATTGGGTTGGTAGAATGAATTTAAGTTGAACAAGTAGACTATCTATAGTATTTATGGTATTTTATGTCGAGATACTATTGAAAGTTTCAATATTGTTGTTGTAACTTTTGTCCTTAAAAGCTTAGTGGGAAGCTACAATGAAAGTTTCGGGTGGGAAATGTGTGTGAAAGCTTAGCGGGAAGCTGCAATGAAAGTTTTGGGTGGGAAATGTGTTCGATGACGTTTTTTGCATCTAATGAAAGGTGGAAGCAATTAGTGGAAGCAATTGGTGGAACGGGAAAAGACTAATATACCCTCACCTGGCAAGCACGTGTGGGGAGTTAACGGATGAAAGTTAGTAAAAGTAAAAAATGGTCGACTTAGGGGCAAAGTTACACGAGATATACAAGTTCAGTGGCAAAATTGCTTGGTCTTTGGACTGAGGGGCAAATTTGCGAATTTTGGAAAGTTTAAGGATGTTTTTTGCACTTTACCCTAATAAAAATGTATTTTAAATATTAAATTTGAGAAAAGAAAAAAAATGTATATTGTTGTATAAAAATGATAAATAAAAAGAATAAACAGTAAAAATAAATAAAAAGAATGACTAAAATATAAAAATAAGAGAGACTTGAAAGAAAAAAGGAAACACACTTGTCACGCTCTTATTATTTTTTTATAATTTTTATTAATTTTCCACTTTTCATAAGATAACATCTGAAAGCCCTTAAAATTCAAAAATTTAAAATTTTATTCTTACTCAAACCCAACGGTCATATTTGACACCATCAAGAACAACAACAACAAAAAAACCATTTCAGATTCCTTGAATCAAACCAATAGAAAAAATGCGTGTTAATAATCTATGGGGCATCTTAGACCCTTGCAAAAAAAAGACTCCCATTAAATAATCTCTAATAAGATTTTTTTTATTTATAAAAAACGTCCTTGAATACATTTCCCACCCGAAACTTTTACGATACCCCTCTAAACCCACCTTTGTTCAAGCAAAAAATGTCCCCGAAACATTATTATACCTTTCGGCCACATAATTATTATACGGACATGTTTTCTTTCGGGGAAATTATTTGCCTGGAGGTAAACTTTCTATCTTCTTCATTACGTCACTGTATTAGCTTCAAACACACACACACACACACATGCACACACACCAAAAACTTTTTATATTCTTCATAACAAATGGCTCAACTTGTTGAACTAGTTGGTATGTCAGGGTCAATTCACCTTGGTGAGATGATGGTATCCGCGTACAATCAGAGATTAACGAGGACATATGGCAGGAAAGAGAGTTGATGAATAACTCTCAACAGCTGACAGAACGGGTCATGCGTAGGGGGAGTTGATGCTCGAGCTAAAAAATGGAAATCCTTTTGGATGTGCTAGGGAAAATCTCACAAAGCTCAAGGAACTCCAAACTATCAACATCGCAAGGCAAGGTTGTTGATGAAAATGGTGACCCATATTCACAGAAAGGTTATTGACAAGATTGACATTTCAGCGAGGCAGAGGGCGATATGATCTGGTTGGATTATGAAGGGTTGATGTTTGTCGGTATGAGTAGCCAGTGACTAGTATTTTGGGTTTTTTAATAATAACCGAATGTAAATTACTATGTTTTAATTTTAGTTAAGGTTTTATATTTTAAGTTTGAATTTAATTAGCGTGTTTTCTCTTCGATTGTTAATTGCTAATCTAGCATCTGTTATTCGGTGTGATGTTTTACTTTGAACTCTAACCAGAAGAGAAAAAGGCCTAAGGTTAATATCCAAAAACGAAAAAGCCCAAGGGCAATAACGATAACAAAAATAAGCAGTAAAAAAAGATTTTGTGAATACCCTGTTACGCATTCCTTGTTTTGATTCACTGGATAAGTGATGAGACTGCATTTATACATAGTCTCATCGTCCAAATCGGGCTTAAAATGCTTAAAAATATCATTAAATGCCATAAAATATGCGTGTGTTTGTTCATTTTTAGGTACGAATATCATGAAATCTACAAAAGAGAACAATAATCAAGCAAAAACGAAAACAGGAAACGAAGCCGCATAAAGAACCGGGTCGATGCATGAATTTCTAAAGAAGTCCTTGAAGAATTGAAGAATTACAAGAGTGGTCCCTCAACTTTGGAGGAATTGTCACTTTAGACCCTTGTAAATCTCAAAAATACATGTTTGGTCCCTAAAGTTTCAAGATATGTCATCAATAGTCCTTGAAGAATGCCATAATTGCAAGATGGGTCCTTATCCAAAGTTTGCCAAATCATGTGCCATATTTGACAACTTGTGCAAACTTGAAAACAAAGAAAAATGAGGTCAAATGCTGTTAAACTTATAATGTCACTCAAATGGGAGTTTAGGGACTGATTATGCCAAAAATAAACCAAATACCCATCACTTAGCCCACCAAATACCCAAATCTATCCCCTGAGCCCACTCACTCTATCATACCAGCCCACAAAACTTAACTATACCCGAAACTAGCAGCCCAAGTCAACACAGCCCCAGTCAACCCCATTTAAATATTTATTAAACAAAATTTTAAACATTGTTAACGTGGGAAACTAATACTGTGGAGATTAATCCACCACTAACCTCTTGTTCTTAGCCAAAATTACCTGGAAATCGATTGAAGAAAACAAAGGGTAAATCGAAATTAACTGTGCCATAATTTAAATCACATCAAGAGGATCAAAAGACATATGGGTGAGTCAGCACTAGCAGCCAAGGATACCAACTGGCATATCACATGTGAAGTTAGAAGAAAAAGCTTTTGATCAAGATGGACGGTTTAGATGAAATCCTTGCTCCCTAGTCAAATCGAAGGGCACACAAGCATCTCAGAAGCACAATGTCGACATGTACATCCATATATTCAAAGTATAGAAGATTCAAGAAGCTATTCGAGGGCAATTATGGCATTTGATATAGAGTTATGTTGACATCTTGTGCATTAGGGTTTCCATCTCCTTGTAATATATAGGTTAGTAGTAGTGAACTTTTTCTTTGTTCCAATTTTTAGCCAACTTTGTAATTTCACGAATTTGAGTTATAAAATTGGGTTCCATTTTATTTTCACTTGCAATTTAAATACATGCCTTTACAAATTCTGTCCAAATTACATTCCTTTGTACAACTTTAATTTTCCGAGTTCATCTAAAAAACCAAGTTTTTGATTTTCTTCACTTTAGCATAAGCTAATAAGCTTATTGATAACAAGCTCAGCTTATTGGGCTTTTAAGAGGTTCTTATATTTTTTGGTTTATTCTTTCAAGTTTGGTATTCATTTGAAGGTTCTATGGTAAAACAAAGAAAAGGTGATAAGCTCTTAATAAGTTGTGATTTACAAGCTGGTTTGGAGGTGGTAGATAAGTCAAAAAGGGGGTGTTTGATGCTTACAGAAAGATTGGTTAGGAGCTCAATGTTTGGACCCAATGTAAATGTTCAATTTTCTATTTGCCTTTTCTCTCTTAATCTATCTTAATTGATTGCAAGCTTATTAAGCTTATTTGTGTCCTTTTATTTGCTTTATTCATGTTTGTTTCTGCTTATTGAATGTTTATTTCATTTACTTGCTTGTTATTTGGTTTAAGTTAGTGTAAACTTCATATTCTATCATTAAGGGCGTGTTTAGGATAGTGGTTTAAGTAGCTTTAGAGTAACACTAGCCCCACCATTGAATTTGCGTTCATTCTATTGTTCACTTGTTAGTTTTGGTTAAGTTTTTGTGTAGGTTAGAGAAGTGCTTAACGTTATGCTTAGTTTTTCAAGTGAAACTTCAAAGCTTCCATTTTTCCAACAGTAGGTCTATATAGGGCTCAATTTTATGTTTCATGTTTTGAGATATTGGATTCTGTTAGATTTTAAGTAAGTATTAGTCTACGACATCTGAGGTTGGAGTTTGGTTAACCTTTTGTGGGTCAAAATAGCTTTCTAGATTCACCAAGTGGTAATGTGACCAGCAAATGCCCCCCCCCCCTAAAGTCTGCACATGAGGTATAGGCCTTGATTTTTGGTGTTCTTATGTTTGAAAAGTGGATCATTTATAGATCTTAGGGTAATTTTAGTTTTCATTAGTTGGTATTATAGTTTGGTGAGATATTGGGAGGTCAAATTAGCTTGTGATAGCCCACTGTTATACCATAAACAGCAAACACTCCATTTTCTGTTTGCAGCCCATACCAGCAATGTTTTAGGTATTATCCTTGTGTTTTGTGGCTTTAAATTGGGTATAGAGCTAGTATAGTGTTAGGTTAGGGTCTAGATTATCTGGTACCTAGGGTTTGTTAGGTTTTTGTTGGCCTAATCAGCACTATAACTCACTGTTGGTGCTTTTTGGACCTACAACCCTCACTTTCTGCCATAGTAGCTTTAGGAATGTTATTTGAGTGATTTGAGGTTTATATATCTGTGTTTGTTAGGAAATAGTTTAGTTTTAGGTTTGGTGAAGTTTATCATTAGGTTTGTTGGTTTATTAGGGTTGTTAAACTAGCTTACTAACCCACTACTGCCTTCCTACACCACCAGACCCCTTTTTATCTGTCCACTGTTTGAGACTTTGTGATTTTTGTGTTTAATTTTTGTGCATACTTATGTTATCTTTGCTTGTTATAGAATCCTCACAACCCCATGGTTGTGAGGGTGCCCTCTTGTCCAAAAGCAACAGCCACCACAGCTCAAACATTCTAAAAATCTCAAGTTTGACCAAATAAAGTCAACAAACCTCATTGTTTTGTCATTTTGTGACCAAGAATCACTTTTTCTTGGATTTTTAATTTTTCACCATTAGTATTAGTTAAAATAGAATTTTAGAAAAAAGTTTCATATTTTTCTTTTATTATTTAATTTTTTATGATTATTTTAATATAAAAATAGTTTTTATGGCTTTAAAAATAGATTTAATTGGTAAACAAATTTTGTAAAATATTTTTAGTGCTTATTAATTATATTTGAGGTTTACAAGTTATAAAATATTGGTTTGGCCTTTTTACTAATTAATTTAATTTTTAGGGCTTTAATTAGCATTTAAAAATTAAATATTAATTTAATAAAAAGGTTTCGATAATTTTTCTTGATTTGTAAACCCTCAATATATTTTTAGGAACTTAAATTAATTTTTTGGGAATTTTTAGATAACTTTTAATTTTCGTCGTATTTTACTTTTTTACGTTTTGAACGTCGTAGTGTAATATTTTACTTTTCCAATCTTTCTCAACCAAAAATGTTACTAATCCAAACATCATTTTTATATTATTGGCACACATTACACACCTCCACCGAGAACGAACTTGCAATATCGGTTTTACGGTTTTCCTAAATCGTAAGATTTAATACTTGCCATTTATACGTCTTTTTTCTAAAAGCGTATTTTTACTACTATCATTTTTGGCGCCGCTGCCGGGGAGGTGTGTTTAGCCATTATATTATCGTGTTTGTGTGAGTAGTGCGTTTTTGCTTTTCATTTTTGGAAAGCGTAAATATCGTACGTACTCGTTTTTATTTTTTCTACTATAAATAAATATCCAAATAAATCATGTTAAATTGTTCCTCAATTAACACACAAATCTTTTTCATTTTATTGTTTTCGTTTTCTTTTTGTAAATACTATATTATATTACGTAGCACAATTAATAAACAATAGTTATCCAAATACGCGAGAAATCGCACCTTAATTGTGGGCGTTCCGGTCACTTTTAAGCGTATCGAATTCAAACAAAACTCAAAGGCAAAGTAGATAAATACTCATAAGAAATTTAATCTCGATTGATACAAACTATAAGGTGGGTATAAGGAGGGTGTTATAAAATACACCCTAAAGAAAAAGGCTTTTAAGTGCTTCGCGCCGCCTCGTTTCTCCACTTGCTTGTACGTATCGATTTAGTGACGATTGATTAAGGGTTTGCCAATCAAGTATTAATACATGTATTTTTTTGTGTTTTAATTATTGAACCTCGAAACGTTTTGGCGTTCCGCCAACGTTTCAAATTCGACGAAGGTTTTTACTTCACGTAATTGCCTTCATTCTTCTTGGATTCATTAATTGAGACCTTTGATTAGTGGATAATTTTTGTAGATTAGTTTCTACGTAATACACCGAAAATCCAAAAAAAATAAAAAAACCATCAAAAACAAAAAAAAATTGAAAAATTAAAAACCCCAAAAAGAATCTTCTTTGCTACCCCCATTCTCTATGTTTAGTGCATGCGCACTCGATCGAATGATTATTCTTATTCTAGCGACGTTTCGAATAGACGCAATCGAAATCAAAGGAATCGACGGCGAAGATGAAATTTAGAAACGGACGTTCCTAATATCGTTGTCGAAACTAGAGACGAGATGGCCGACAATTGTACGATGATGGAATTGCTCCAAGTACCCACTGAGGGTTATGGAGACGCGATCGTAATTCCTGCAATCGATGCGGAGAATTTTGAAATAAAAAGCGAAATGTTGACATTGATTCAAGCGACAAAATTTTTAGGTCGTGAGGCGGATAATCCTCACGGTCACATTCGGAATTTCAATCGACTTTTAGTACGAGAAAGAACAAAAACGTTGACACGATGTCATCAAGCTTATGATTTTTTCATACTAGTTCGATAACTCCGCCAAGGATTGGTACGAGAAAGAACCACCTAACTCGATAGCTACGTGGGACGATCTCGTATCTAAATTCGTTAATCATTTGTTTCCACCGTCTAAAACGACGTTTTTCAAAAACGAGATTACGAGATTTAAACAAAAGCCGAATGATTCGTTTAGATACGTGTCGGATCATTTTTAGAATTGCTTTGGAAATTTCCTCACCACGGATTTTCCGAGTTGCACCAAATCGATACGTTTTATAACGGTCTTAGTTTCGAGAACAAGATTTGCTAAATTCCGCCGCTGGGGGCAACATTTTGTGTAAAACTCCTAGGGACGCCTTATTGATTATCGAAAATCGATCCAAGGTGTACCAACTCCGTAACACATCGAGTGTTGCCAATATCTCCAATATTAGTAATTCTAACCGTGATATTGAGAGGGTTGATGCGAAAGTCGATAAATTGACGAATGCTTTTACATCATTTTTAATCGAAATGAAAACGCTCCCGCTATGGTGAAAGTGGTTGAGTCATCGTGTACGTTGTGTGGTGTACCTCATAATTATTACGAGTGTGCGGCTACGGATGGCCAAACGTTGAATGTAAACTCGTTAAATGGGAACTTTTCAAATCAAAATCAAAATAACGCCGGTCCATCGCAACAAACGAATTATAACAATCAAGGCAACAATTTTCAACGTAACAATTTTCAAGGGGATAATAATCAACAAGGAAAATTTTCAAATCAAGGTCGCAATTTGAGTTGGCAAAATCGATATAACAACAACAATTAAAACTCGAATTTTCATAACAACGCTAATCAAGGAAACAAATTTTCAAGTGGTAATCAAGGGAATTTTCAAAGAAATAATCAAAACCAAGCGAACTTTAATTCTAATCAAAATAGTTCGTCAAACGAGTTTCAAGAATATATGAAAACGAATGAGGCTAATATGAGACGATTAGAGGGACAATTTGGTACTTTGAAAAATGAATTTTCCAACACTTTGAAAGGTCAAAATAATAAAATTGAACAAGGTCAAAGTGAGATTAAAAAGATGTTTTCGGCAATTATGAGCAATCAAGCGAGTTCGTCTTCGAGTGTGTTACGAAGCAACACTGTTTTTAATCCGAAGGAACACGTCAAAGTCGCTACATCGTCTAATGGAAAAGGTCGTATGATTACCCCTAACCTTGATGGTTTTAAAGTTGTTCATTCATCTCGACCATCGAGTTCTAAAACGCCTTCATGTTCTAGAGTCGAGGGAATGAACGTGGTGACCAAGGAAAAGAGTGCATACACTCGTGTACCTCAAATTCCATCCATGGTTCAAAAAGAGAGCTTCATCGACCTTACGAAAGTAACCCTTGAGGAAACTTGTTCTTCGATTCTTCTACAAAAACCTAAAAGGCATGTGCCGAGAAAGGAAGAAGATCCGGGCCAATTTCTTTTACCTTGTGATTTTCCTGAGATTGTAGCACTTGTCGATTTAGGTGCTAGCATCAATCTCATGCCTCATTCTATTTGGAAATTGATGAGATTGGCTAATCTTATCCCCACAAACATGACAACCGAGCTAGCAAATTGTACACCTTTAAAACCAATTGGAATTGCCGAGGATGTTTATGTTAAAATTGGAAAGTTTATTTTTCATGCGGACTTCGTCAATTCCGATTATGAGTGTGATGCTAAATGTCCCATTATTTTAGGTCGATCATTTTTATCGACGGCTCGTTCCATTATCGACGTTCACGGTGGAAAATTAACTATAAAATATGGGGAGGATGAAATGGAATTTTTCGCGAGTAGATCCCAAATTTCAAATGATCAAAGTAAAACCGAGGTTCCAAAAACTAATGATTTCAAAGTTCATACTTTAGCGGAAAAGATGAGGCTAGATTCATGTTTTGAAAGAATTAAAAGCAACGGTTTTAGAGATGAGGATTTTAATGATAAAGAATATGTTTACTTAATTGAAAAGGGTATTCGTAAATTTATGGATGAAAAATCGTTTTGGGATGTATTCGGTAAAACAAGTGACCAAACAATTCTGAAGGGAGACGTTAGTGCCATCACGAAAATGACTAATATGGACTCGTTTTCACCACCTTCGAAGGACCACGTCTTTGAGGCTTCAACTTCTAATTTCATTGAAGGGCCTCCATTTCCTAGCCCAATATCCATTGAGGCTAAAGGTTTTATCGATATCGATCCGCTCATCATTGAATAGTTACCTAAGCATAGTCATTTGACTTGTAAGACCATGGTTGTGAGTTCTCACATCGACTCTTTCTTTGATGACGATGATGGCGATTTTGCCGAAATTGATCACATACTCAAAAATCCTCAAGCTATTTTTGATTCTCCCAAAAAAATTTATTCGTGTGGTGGATATGATGATTTTTAATTCGAACCCGAGATTAAGGAAACTATTGAACGAGAGGTAGCTCTTTTACCTCCACTTGCACCTGGAAGTGAGGTTGATTTTTCAAATTTCGAGGCCGAACTTGATGAGTTGGAACG
Source organism: Glebionis coronaria (assembly GCA_025667525.1). NCBI lineage: Eukaryota > Viridiplantae > Streptophyta > Magnoliopsida > Asterales > Asteraceae > Glebionis > Glebionis coronaria. The sequence continues at coordinate 531,604,043 of CM046875.1, read as the reverse complement.
TCTTATTTTTAATGACGAACTAACTCACGAGACCAAAAATCCCATTCTCGAGGAGTTACCTTATCAACACTCCTCAAATGAGAATGACGTTTACCACATTTGTGAGGATTTAACTTATCAATAATCCTCACAAAAGAATGATGGTTTTGTGCTTGATCGTGATCTCTTCGAGAGAGTTTCTAAAATCATTAATGAGGGGAACTACAAACCTTGTTTTGACGACCTATCTACGATGAAGAAATCTATGAGATTAACGATCATGAGGATAACGAATATGTTGACCCCGAGGGGGAGGTGTTCTTTATCGACCATCGTTTTGAGAATTTATACAACCCATTCCCTCCCACCCACGACTTAAATGTGAGAAGTTTTAGTGTCACTAATACTGACTTTGAAACGCTAAATATATTCGACATAATTAAATCGGGTTTTCTAAAGAGTTTGAAAATGATGAAGAAGGAAAAGATTTTAAATATAATTTGAATGATGTTCCTACGAGTCTAACTCCTTCATCACATCGTTATTTGAGTGCTACCACCTCGTCTACTCCTTTTGACAAGTGTGAGTGTGGTTTTAGTGTGGGGTAAGCCCCTTATGTTCCTTCTTATTTCTCCACCGAGGACGAGATATTCGATCTTGGAAACGCATTCATAGGGAAATCTCGGTCTTCCACCGATGCAATAAATAAAAAATATTTCTATCTGCTTGGTGTGAGTCTACCTCGAGTAGCTCACGATTTTGCCCCACCCAATGACCCACCCTTCTATCTTCTCTCTATTTTCTTTTACCCGTTTGGGGTTCTACTATTTGGTTGGAGTAGCGTTATTTAGTCTTTCATCCGAAAACGAAGACGCTATCTTTGACCCCTGTATTTTAATAATGGATTAATAACTACTCCATGTACTTTTGGGCCTTATTTATCATGTAAGCCCCACCAAAAATGACCATACCCTGATAATCCCTAAATGATCACATTTATGGGGATTCGAGTCGAGCTTTTGACTCGGTTATCAAAAACAACCTCGTGGGGGATTCTCATGCTTATCCTTGTAAATATTATTGCTTTCTAATAGTGTAATGCGTAGACTTGTGCTCTTCCAACCTTTGTCCTGTGGTTGTTTGTGATTGTGATTTATTAGGTTCATCGTCATCATTGAAGCCTCTCATGTTCGTTTTACGTATCACTCGAGCTTCGATCCTTGCCTTTGAAGATTCCGATATCCGATGATATCCTTTTACGTTCTAACATATATCTTATTAGCATAATTCATAGACGGATATAGATTATTCGTTATACCCTTTCCATGCTCGAGATTAAGCATTCGACTTTTCGTCTCTAGTATGGGGGTGTTTCACCCTTAGACTCGAAACATTTAGGACAATGTTTAGATTTAGTATGGGGGGTTAATAGATACTTTACCTTGCTTACATCATCACGCAATCCAAAATTCATCTTTTTGTTGCAAAATAAGGCTAAAAATGGCCAAGTTTTAAAATTTTCATGTTTTTCATAAGTGTTTAATACACGAATGTAGGTTTTTTGATGGTGAGAATAAGAATAAATTTTAACTCGACCGTGAGTGTTGAGCACTTAGCTTCGATTCCTTAACTATATTAGGCTAAGTCTCATTAAATTGAGGACGAGAAATGATAGCGTTAATTATAAGTTACTATGCTAAACGTAGAGTACTCGTATTCTTTCAAAAACTCATGTGTCCAAATAATTTGCTTATTCTCCCCACGCTTTTATAATTAAATTGTTAATAAATAGGTTTTTTGCGGTTTAGTCTTAAATGTTGGTTTCTAATTAATTCTAGTAGCTTCCATGTAATTAAACTGGGAAAACATTAACGATTCGTCAGTGTCACGGTTTTGAAGTATCGGCACCCGAATAATCAAAGGTTTCTCCAATAATAATTTTTAAGTTCTTCTTCACCTAAATCAAGCAGAAATTTCAAGCTCACAAGGCCGAAAAATCTATGCGAAAATTGAAAGTGAATGTCTTAAATCTTGAATCCTTAAAGATCCAAAATTCGCCTTAGCATGAGGATATACGTCAAGTCATAATAAACACCTCATGGCGAGGTTAAATAAAAGACAATGGCAAGACCAAAGCCATAATAAACACTTCATGGAGAAGTTCAATAAAAGGTGGCGGTAAACCAATCCAAAAATTGGCAATAAGTCTCATGTTCAATACCGTTCTAAAATCGTGTTTATCGATCATTTTTGTTGACTTAATTTTTTGACATCGTTGTTTATTAGGAGAAATTATTAATTCGATGATTTTGATTACACCGTTAAGGCTCTATTTTTGGACCTAATCTCTATTCACGCATAATTAAAAAATGTATCCTCGTGATCATTAAGAAAAAAGTAAAATATAAGAGATGCACCTTAGGAATAAGGGAGTTTAAGTACGTGATTAAAACATATGAGTAGTGTTAGCATTACTAACTTATAATGATAATGATCTTTTTTCACGCTTAGCATGGAATTGGGTGAAAATCGAGGATGATGAACTTATCTCTATGAGGCATTCACGTGTTCTTATTCTTTGACCCTAAAAGTCACTTTCTCGTGATGAAAGCAATACATTATGTCTAGAACATAAATCGTAGTTAAATTTAAATTTACGTTTCAATAAATGTCATATAAAATTGAACTTTGGAGGTGCTATGATACTTTATTCTAGCATTGTGTGAGGGAACGACAATGGTTTAGTATGGAGGCGTGATGAGACTGCATTTATACATAGTCTCATCGTCCAAATCAGGCTTAAAATGCTTAAAATATCATTAAATGTCATAAAATATGCTTGTGTTTGTTCATTGTGTATTTTAGGTATGGATATCGTGAAATCTACAAAAGAGAACAAGAATCAAGCAAAAACGAACACGAGAAACGAATCCGCACAAAGAACCGGGCCGATGCATGTATTTCCAAAGAAGCCCTTGAAGAATTGAAGAATTACAAGATTGGTCCCTCAACTTTAGAAGACCTATCACTTTAGACCCTTGTAAATCTCAAAAATACATGTTTGGTCCCTAAAGTTTCAAGATATGTCATCAATAGTCCTTGAATAATGCCATCATTGCAAGATGTGTCCTTATCCAAAGTTTGCCAAATCATGTGCCATATTTGACAACTTGTGCAAACTTGAAAACAAAGGAAAATGAGGTCAAATGTTGTTAAACTTATAATGACACTCAAATGGGAGTTCAGGGACTGATTATGCCAAAACAAAACCCAATACCCTCACTTTGCCTACCAAATACCCAAATCTATCCCTTGAGCCCAATCACTCTACCATACCAGCCCACCAAACTTAATTATACCCGAAACTAGCAGCCTAAGTCAACACAGCCCCAGTCAACCCCATTTAAACTTTTATTAAACAAGATTTTAAACATTGTTAACGTGGGAAACTAATAATGTGGAGATTAATCCACCACTAACCTCTTGTTCTTAGCCAAAATCACCCAGAAATCGATTGAAGAAAACAAAGGGTAAATCAAAATTAACTGTGCCATAATTTAAATCACATCAAGAGGATCAAAACACATATGGGTGAGTCAACACTAGTAGCTAAGGATACCAACTGGCATATCACATGTGAAGTTAGAAGAAAAAGCTTTTGACCATGATGGATGGTTTCGATGAAATCCTTGCTCCCTACTCAAATCGAAGGGCTCACAAGCATCTCAGAAGCACAATGTCGACATTTGCATCCATATATTCAAAGTATATAAGACTCAAGAAGCTATTCGAGGGCAATTATGGCTTTTGATATAGAGTTATATTGACATCCTGTGCATTAGGGTTTCCGACTCCTTGTAATATATATAGGTTAGCAGTAGTGAACTTTTTCTTTGTTCCAATTTTTAGCCAACTTTGTAATTTCACGAATTTGAGTTATAAACTTGAGTTCCATTTTATTTTCACTTGCAATATAAATACTTTCCTTTACATATTCTGTCCAAATTACATTCCTTTGCACAACTTTAATTTTCCAAGTTCATTCTAAAAAAAACAAGTTTTTGGTTTTCGTCACTATAGCATAAGCCAATAAGCTTGCTTACTGACAACAAGCTCAACTTATTGGGCTTTCAAGGTTTAAGAAGAAGTTGGCTTCTTCTTTCAAGTTTGGTATTCATTTGAAGGTTCTATGGTAAAACAAGGAAAATGTGATAAGCTCTTGATAATTTGTGATTTACAAGCTGGTTTGGAGGTGGTTTACAAGTCGAAAAAGGGGTGTTATATACTTACAAAAAGATTGGTTACGAGCTCAAGCTTTAGACCCAATGTAAGTGTTCAATTTTCTTTTTGCCTTTTCTCTCTTAATCTGTCTACTTATTGCATGAGCTTATTGGTGTCCTTTTATTTGCTTTATTCATGTTAGTTTCTGCTTATTCAATGTTTGTTTCATTTACTTGCTTGTTATTTGGTTTAAATTAGTGTAAACTTCATATTCTGTCATTAAAGGAAGGTGTGTTTAGGATAGTGGTTTAACTAGCTTTAGAGTAACACTAGCACCACCATTGAATCTGCATTCTTTCTATTGTTCACTTGTTAGGTTTGGTTAAGTATTTGTGTAGGTTATAGAAGTGTTTAACTGTTACGCTTAGTTTTTCAAGTGAAACTTCAAAGCTGCCTCTTTTCCAACAGTAGGTCTATATAGGGCTCAATTTTATGTTTCATGATTTGAGATCTTGGATTCTGTTAGTATTTAAGTTAGTATTAGTCTAGATCATTTGAGGTTGGAGTTTGGTTAACTTTTGTGGGTCAAAATAGCTTTCTAGATTCACCAAGTGGTAAAGTGACCAGAAAATGCCCCCCCCCCCCCAAGGCTGCACAGGAGGTATAATGTAAAACCCGCATGATTTTACCATGAATAGTACCCTTACGATCGTACGTACAGGATTAGAACTTTCCTTTTATAGCACGTTTATGTTTCACGAACAAGATTTACAAATATTACGTACGTGTTATAACACGATAAGTATTTAATATGTATTGAGACACGATAATTATTTCGATAATAATTATAATCACGAACATACGAACATGAAATCATGAACGTAAATAATCACGAGCTTAGTATTACGTATTATGTATATTTATTACGATCATGAATAATAATAAGACACGAACGATAACTATTTAAATCATGTAAACACGAACACGAGAACACACGTAATATTAGACACGAGAAAACTATGGGTTACCCTTGTGGGCCCCATCATACCCGCGGCTAGAAAACAAGACAAGGGCCAAGCCCATTTTAAATTTCACTAAACAAGGAAAAAGGGAAAACTTATTTTCATAATAACAAAAATTAGAAAACAAGAAAACCCCTAATCTCTCTTTTGGTTCTCTCTTGGGCGCCGGGTATAGAACACACACAAGGGTGTGTTGGTTAATTTTGGTGATTGATTTATCGCAAGGTTGTTAGTGTGTTCATCCTCCTTTGATTCACGTAATCGGTAAATCCTTAAACCCCTTTTTCTTTATGTTTTTATTTAAATCAAGAACACATGAAATCATGAGTGATATTAAAACAAGTAAATACATGTTAGTAAATCATGGGGGTAAAATTAATTAGGGTTTAAGGGGTGTTTGTTTTTGGCCGACGCATGGAACTGAGACCAGGGGGTCTCGGCTTGCTTTTGTTTCACACCAATTGAGACCTCCAGGTCTCGGTGTGTGTTGTGTGTCTCGGTCGCAGGAACAAAGGGAACCCCGACCTTGGTCGGGGTGTGTTTTTAGCTTGGTGGGTCTCGGCTAAGAACAAGGAACCACCACCGGCTTAAGCCTTTGGCTAAATAAGGAAAGCAGTGGAAACCTTAGGCCGCGACAGCAGGGGTAACCACCGGCTAGCCGGTGGGAACTTTTGCTAGCCGGCGGCTAGCCAAGACCAAGGGTGCGTTTGGTTGGCCGGTTCATGGGTTAAACCGGTCCGGTTCACGACATGTTTAGATTAAAACATGGGTTCCGTTCATGGGTTATTTTGCAAGTTAATTATTTTACAAGGTTAATTATTTTAACAAGATTTAACTTAAATTAATTAAAACATGTACATGGTTAATTTAATTTATGCATGACTTAGGTTATTAATGTTATTATTAATACATGAATTTTAACCTAAGTAATTACCATTTTATTTAGACTATATAATTAATTAATTATTAAAATCATGACTTATAATTAATTAATTTATACGACTTAGGTAATATTATTAATAGATATTTAATTAATTAAATCATGTTATATTTAATTAAATTGTTTAACCTATAGTTTATTTAAATTACATGAAATAATTAATAAACTATACTATTTAATTACATGACTTAGAATATTAATCAGTAAACACTTAAGCTTATATAATTAGCTTAATAATCCAGCTTATTTCTATTTATGGAAACTTTCTATTTTTAGAAACTTATCTATTTTAAGCAGTAAATCTATTTTTGGGAAACTTTCTATTTTTGGAAACTTTCTATTTATAGAAACTTTCTATTTTTGGAAACTTTCTATTTTAGGAAACCTGCTATTTTTAGAAAGTACTTATTATTACACAACAAGTATAATAATACAAGAAATACTTAATCAGAATAGACAGAATACATGATAAACACAGTATAAAGCTATAATCAGTAAAACATGACATGAACGTATGAAACAAGCTAAGACATGATATAAAACCAGTTACGTACTCAGTAATCAGATACTTATACACGTATGTATTTATGTAGCATTAGTGATACCATAGTAGGACTCTCTTCCGTTCGTCTTCTTCGTTCACTGGACACAAGGTACGGATTCTCCGTCCTTTCAGTATGGACATTCTTCCTTATTAGGATTTCCCGTATGCAGCCAACTGTTTTCCCCAGTAATGTTTTATATGTTTTTGAATTGCTTATGTTTAATTAGATACCTAAAGCCATATACATGCATGACCAGTTTCACCTAGTTATGGAGGTACCATAACCATAATACTGGAGGCATCAGTGTTATGACTTCACCACGGTGGAGTGATAGCTCGTGGCGTCCCTTCATCTTTTGGCCATATTATTATTATTATTATCATGTGGGGCGTATGGGTGCATCCTAGTTTACATGTTTTCAGCAGATTATTCAGAAGAAGCTGATCCCTCCTACCCAAACTAGTATATTAAATTAGAGGCAGCCCCTCTAATTTGCATGACGAGGTCACCCCTCCAAGTATTCATGCACGTTGATAATTCATGACCTATATTGGCTAATGGTAAACATGTTAAACAGTTTTTATAATATAAACATAAGGCTTTTCAAACTATAAAACCAGTTTTAATAAGACGTGCCAGGTTATTCAGGACTTAGTCTTTTCCGCTGCTTCATGCTTATATGCTTATATTATTCATTCTTTACTTGTATATCCGTGCACTGAACGTTATGCTCAACGGTTTTCGTTTTCATGTTCCCAAAACGGCAGGTACGTAGGGACGCTCGTAGACTTTAAGCGTACGTGCATATGGATTGTAAGCTTCCTAGCCTTCTTTACTTTATGCATTTCTTTATACTTTGATACTCATTTCCATGGACATTGTTTAGTCCTTTTCATTTATAGTACTTATGTTTGTGTGTGATGAGTTCTACTTTTAGGGTACTGATGTTTGATTCTGGTATTTCCTTTATGGTCATGTGATGTTTAATACATTATCCTTGTATGCTTTGATGACACGCCATAATCACGCGTGACATTCCATTTACCAAAATGGGGTGTTACAATTATGGTATCAGAGCTTAGGCTTTGACCTGTAGGCTCTCAAAACACGACCTGTGATTAGTGGGTAGTCACTACGGTCTTCCTAGAACTGACAGTCGGTTTTCATGCATTAATCATTTTCATGCATACATATATATGTCATTGTCGCAGGTTTATGACTAAGTAATGGTTGGTACAGTACTGGCCCTATTTAGTCGCATGTGTTTTATCGAAACTTTTAATTTTGGGACCGACCTATTGGCGTCCCCTCGCCATGTCTTTTGTTTTGAGTTAACTGACCATAGGCGTTCACTCTCGCGCATACAAAAGTTTTCATAAAACTGCATCATGAATTCATGTATAAATTTTCTTGCATAAAATTTTTCTCATGATTTATTGGTATAAGTTTTTTTTCATGTATATAGTTTATGTTTTGATCAGTTTAATCATGTATTTTATGTTATACTGACATATGGTAAACACACACAATATCTGGGAGATGGTTGCGGCTGCCAATGCAAACTTGCAGGACTATCCTCCCCCACCTCGCATTTTTCCCACGGAAGGAAGGAATAGGCTCGTGAGTGAATACTACACTATTAGCCAGCGACCTGAAGAAAATAGCAATGATTTCATGCAGCGTTTCCTTCGGTTCGCTGGTGTCCTGAGAGCAGCCACGGGCACTACTGAAGAGCAGGCACAACATTTTCGTTGGGCCCTTTCTCCAATGATTGCCAATAACTTAGAACGTGCTCCGTTAAACACGATGGCACAAGTGGCCGATGTAGCACGTAAGCTGGAGATGCTGTAGGAAAGAGATGAGTTCGGGGAAGCAGAGAGACCCGATAAGAGGTAAACATTCGTATTCAACGGTGACTAATCTGTATTCTTTCAGTATATGTCAATATTTCATCTCTTTAAACTGTATCTTCCAGGCAGAAGACTGGGGACCGGTCTCAGTCGGCTACTCAGCATCAGCCTACTCAGCCCAAGGGAAACGGTTAGACTCACGACCGTTCTGCTACGGATAGGCGTGGCGGTAATGATAATTACCGTAGCAACGCTGGACACTCCAACAGAAGCAGGTCCTTATACTTACTCATTTCTTATGATTACATGTTATAATTCTAAATTCAAACACATTAGAGAATCTTCTACCAGGAATCATGGTAACGGGAGGGACCAAAACCAGAGAGGTTCACAGCCTAACCGTCCAGCTATCACTAGTATTCCATCTTACGATTCATCCGCATTGTCCTTGTACATTTTACCATGTCTCATGTATATTGTTCTTATCAGGCTCTCAGCCAGTCAGGACACCTGCTGGAGGATATACTCATCCTCTTTACTCTACCTGTCACCGTAGGCACCCAGGGCCATGTCGTCGCGACAGCGACGCATGCTATAAGTGTGGTCTTCCTGGCCATCGCATGAAGGATTGCCGCAAGGGCGAGATGGAGGGTACATCGGGACATGCTGATACCAAGCCGCCTCCTACTAGTGGACGTGTTTACATGACATCTCGTGATTAGGCTAACAAGTCTACAGGAACCATCACTGGAATCTTGTATATGTATGGTCAAGCTGCATGTGTTCTGTTTGATACGGGTGCTACTCACTCGGTCATTTCTACTGCTTATGCCAAGAATGTTAGGATACTCCCCATGCCACTAGAGAATATACTGAGTATTTCCACGCCGTTACGAGACTCTGTGCGCATAACCCATGTGTACAAGAGCCTTCCCCTAGAGTTTGATGACAAGATTTGTCATGTTGACGCACTTCCGCTAGACATGAATGATTTTGACATGATTTTGGGCATGGATTGGCTATCCAAGCATCATGCTACCATAGACTGCCATTCATATCGAGTCATCTTTGGTGATGTTAATGCACCAGAGTACATTCACAACGGGCTCATACACGGAAGGTCTGTACAAATCATATCAACCCTGCAAGCACGTGCATTACTTTCACATGGTTTTGAGGGTTATCTAGCTACTGTTCATGACATGGATGCTGAATCCCCGTCAATTCAGAATCAGCCGATAGTGTTAGAATTTCCAAATGTATTTCCAGAAGAGCTTCCAGGCATACCACCTGCACGTGAAGTAGAATTTAATATCGAGCTCATCCCAGGAGCTGAGCCGATTTCCAGGGCTTCTTATCGTATGGCTCCCATAGAGTTGAAGGAGCTGAAGGATCAATTGCAAGAACTTCTAGAACAAGGCTTTATTAGACCGAGCACATCTCCATGGGGCGCACCGGTCTTATTTATTAAGAAGAAGGACGGCAGTATGCGTCTTTGCATAGATTATCGCGAGCTCAACAAGATTACCATCAGGAATAGGTATCCACTACCACGTATAGACGATCTGTTTGATCAACTCCAAGGGGCCAAACATTTCTCCAAGATTGATCTAAGGTCAGGCTATCATCAACTACGGGTTAAGGAGCAGGACATCGCTAAGACTGCTTTCTGTACACGCTATGGCCACTACGAATTTGTAGTCATGCCATTATGCCTTACCAATGCTCCAGCAGTGTTTATGGATTTGATGAACAGAATCTTCAATGAATTTCTGGACAAGTTTGTCATTGTCTTCATCGATGACATTATGATATTCTCTAAGTCCAAGGAGGAACACGAAGACCATCTTCATACAGTACTACAGATTCTTCGCCAGAAGCAGCTGTATGCTAAATTCTCCAAGTGTAGTTCTGGTTAGACAAGGTGGCATTCTTAGGTCACATTGTATCAGCAGAAGGAATCACGATGGATCCAAAAAAAGTTGAGGCTATTACCAAGTGGCCAAGGCCGACATCAGCGACTGAAGTCCGCAGTTTCCTAGGCTTAGCTAGTTATTACTGTAGGTTCGTGGAGAACTTTTCCCGTTTAGCACTACCATTGACCAAACTGATGCGGAAAGAGGAGAAATTCGTCTGGACTGAAGAAAGAGAGAAGAGCTTTGAAGACCTAAAGCAGAAGTTAGTATCTGCACCTATCCTTACTCTCCCATCTGGTACAGGTGGATTTCAAATCTATAGTGATGCATCAGGGAAGGGACTTGGCTATGTTCTCATGCAACATGGGAAAGTGATCGCGTACGCTTCACGGAAACTTAAGCCTTATGAGGAAAATTACCCTACGCATGACTTGGAACTTGCAGCAGTCGTGTTTGCTTTGAAGATATGAAGGCACTACTTAAATGGAGAATCATGTGAAATTTTCACGGACCACAAGAGCTTGAAGTATATCTTCACTCAACGTGAGTTGAACATGAGACGGAGGAGATGGTTAGAGCTGTTGAAGGATTATGACATTAATCTGCAGTATCATCCCGGCAAGGCGAATGTAGTGGCAGATGCACTTAGCAGAAAGTCCGGAATGATAAACGGCATTAAAATTGAGGAGGAAATTATAAGAAACTTGGAGCGACTAGACATAGAGATCATGGTACGTAGACAGCACGGTTACTGGGCTAATCTTAGAGTGGAACCCGAGTTACTCCCTAAGATCAAGGAAGCTCGGAAAGATGATGGAGAAATCTGGGCGATAATTCAGAATTTGGAGAAACAGACAGAATTTCGAGTAGACGCAGATGGTATCTTATGACAGGGCACGAGACTTTGTGTTCCTGATGATCAAGAACTCCGGGAAGCATTGTTAGATGAGGCTCATAGCTCCCCATTCTCTATCTATCCTGGTTCGGCCAAGATGTACCATGACATCAAGCAGTACTTTTGGTGGAGTGGTATGAAACAGGATGTTGCAACTTACGTCTCCAAATGTCTTACCTGCCAGCAGGTTAAGATCGAACATCAGCGATCTGCCGGTCTTCTTCAACCGTTAGATATTCCAGAGTAGAAGTGGGACAAGATCACCATGGATTTTGTTACCGGTCTTCCGCAGAAAAAGAGGAAGCACGATGTGATTTGGGTTATCGTTGATCGACTTACCAAATAAGCTCATTTCTTACCGATCCGCATGGAAGATTCGGTCAGTAAACTCGCCGATACTTAGAGGAGGGAGATCATGAGATTTCACGGTGCTCCATCCAGCATCGTCTCAGACAGAGATCCTTGGTTCACTTCGCGATTTTGGCAAAGTCTGCAGAAAGCTTGGGGTACAAAACTTAAGCTTAGCATGGCTTTTCATCCTCAAACAGACGGGCAGTCATAGCGAACGATTCAGACACTAGAAGACATGCTGAGATCATGTGCGTTGGAATGGACGGGTGATTGGGACGATTATATCTGTTTGGTGGAGTTTGCATACAACAACAGTTGGCACACAAGTATCAAGTGTGCTCTATTCGAGATGTTGTATGGCAGAAAGTGTCGCGCCCCAATTTGCTAGGATCAGGTTGGTGAGCGAACACTTGAAGGACCAGAAATGATAGAGCTGACTAATGAGAAGGTCGCAGTAGCTAAGCAGAAACTGCAAGAAGCACGTTCACGTCAGAAGAGTTACGCAGACAAGCATCATAGGGACTTACATTTTAACGTAGGAGATCATGTTTTCCTTAAGGTTTCGCCGGCACGTGGTGTTAGACGTTTTGGAATCAAAGGGAAGCTCAGTCCTCGATTCATCGGACCGTTTGATGTCATTGAACGAGTAGGTTAAGTATCTTACCGTTTAGCGTTACCTCCGCGGCTTTCTCATGTTCACGATCTTTTCCATGTGTCCTTACCCAGTGGGTACAAGTATCATCCCCTTCACATGGTTCAGTATCCACTAGAACAGATTCTTGAAAATCTCACTTTCATTGAAGAACCCGAACGAGTTCTTGACAGACAAGAACGAGTCATGAGAAGGAAGACGATTCCATTTGTCAAAATCCTTTGGAGGGATCATACCGAGCGGGAAGCCACTTGAGAAACAGAGGAGTCTATCACTTCTTACTCTCATTTCATATTTTGAATTCGGGTATGTTCTTCTTTTCCAGTTTACTTTATCTATAATTCGGGGATGAATTATTCTTTTTAGGGGGGAAGAGTTGTAAAACCCGCATGCTTTTACCATGAATAGTACCCTTACGATCGTACATACATGATTAGAACTTTCCTTTTATAGCACGTTTACGTTTCACGAACAAGATTCACAAATATTACGTACGTGTTATAACACGATAAGTATTTAATACTTATTGAGACACGATAATTATTTCGACAATAATTATAATCACGAACATACGAACATGAAATCATGAACGTAAATAATCACGAGCTTAGTATTACGTATTATGTATATTTATTACGATCATGAATAAATATAATAAGACACGAACGATAACTATTTAAATCATGTAAACATGAACACGAGAACACACTTAATATTAGACACGAGAAAACTATGGGTTACCCTTGTGGGCCCCATCATACCCGCGGCTAGAAAACAAGACAAGGCCAAGCCCATTTTAATTTTCACTAAACAAGGAAAAAGGGAAAACTTATTTTCATAATAACAAAAATTAGAAAACAAGAAAAACCCTAATCTCTCTTTTGGTTCTCTCTTGGCCGCCGGGTATAGAACACTCACAAGGGTGTGTTGGTTGATTTTGGTGATTGATATCTCGCAAGGTTGTTAGTGTGTTCATCCTCCTTTGATTCACGTACGGTAAATCCTTAAACCCCTTTTTCTTTATGTTTTTATTTAAATCAAGAACACATGAAATCATGAGTGATATTAAAACAAGTAAATACATGTTAATAAATCATGGGGGTAAAATTAATTAGGGTTTAAGGGTGTTTGTTTTTGGCCGACGCATGGAACCGAGACCAAGGGGGTCTCGGCTTGCTTTTGTTTCACACGGTCTCGTTGTGTGTTGTGTGTCTCGGCCACAGGAACAAAGGGAACCCCGACCTCGGTCGGGGTGTGTTTTTGGCTTCGTGGGTCTCGGCTAAGAACAAGGAACCACCAACGGCTTAAGCCGGTGGCTAAATAAGGAAAGCAGGGGAAACCTTAGGCCGCGGCAGCAGGGGTAACCACCGGCTAGCCGGTGGGAACTTTTGCTAGCCGGCGGGTAGGCAAGACCAAGGGTGCGTTTGGTTGGCCGGTTCATGGGCTAAACTAGTCCGGTTCACGACATGTTTAGATTAAAACACGGGTTCGGTTCATGGGTTATTTTGAAAGTTAATTATTTTACAAGGTTAATTTAACAAGATTTAAATTAAATTAATTAAAATATGTACATGGTTAATTTAATTTATGCATGACTTAGGTTATTAATATTATTATAAATACATGAATATTAACCTAAGTAATTACCATTTTATTTAGACTATATAATTAATTAATTATTAAAATCATGACTTATAATTAATTAATTTACACGACTTAGATTATATTATTAATAGATAATAATACATGTGTTAACCTAACTATTTTTACCTTTATTTAATTAAATCATGTTATATATAATTAAATAGTTTAACCTATAGTTTATTTAAATCACATGAAATAATTAATAAACTATACTATTTAATTACATGACTTAGAATATTAATCAGTAAACACTTAAGCTTATATAATTAGCTTAATAATCCTGCTAATTTCTATTTATTGAAACTTTCTATTTTTAGAAACTTATTTAATTAAGGCAGCTAATCTATTTATGGAAACTTTCTATTTTTAGAAACTTATCTATTTTAAGCAGTAAATCTATTTTTGGGAAACTTCCTAATTTTGGAAACTTTCTATTTTTGGAAACTTTCTATTTTTGGAAACTTTCTATTTTAGGAAACCTACTATTTTTATAAAGTGCTTATTATTACACAACAAGTATAATAATACAAGAAATACAAGAAATACTTAATCAGAATAGACAGAATACATGATAAACACAGTATAAAGCTTTAATCAGTAAAACATGACATGAACGTATAAAACAAGCTAAGACATGATATAAAACCAGTTACGACTCAGTAATCAGATACTTATACACATATGTATTTATGTAGCATTAGTGATACCTAAGTAGGACTCTCTTCCGTTCGTCTTCTTCGTTAACTGGACACAAGGTACGGATTCTCTGTCCTTTCAGTATGGACATTCTTCCTTATTAGGATTTCTCGTATGCAGCCAACTGTTTTCCCCAGTATATGTTTTATATGTTTTTGAATTGCTTATGCTTAATTAGATACCTAAAGCCATATACATGCATGACCAGTTTCACCTAGTTATGGAGGTACCATAACCATAACACTAGAGGCACCAGTGTTATGACTTCACCACGGCGGAGTGATAGCTCGTGTCATCCCTTCAGCTTTTGGCCATATTATTATTATTATCATGTGGGGCGTATGGGTGCATCCTATTTTACATGTTTTCAGCAGATTATTCAGGTGAATGTGGTGTGTGCCTTGCATCCTTCACAAGGAGTTGATCCCTCCTACCCAAACCAGTATATTAAATTAGAGGCAACCCCTTTAATTTGCATGACGAGGTCACCCCTCCAAGTATTCATGCACGTTAATAATTCATGACATATATTGGCTAATGGTAAACATGTTAAACAGTTTTTATAATATAAACATAACGCTTTTCAAACTATAAAACCAGTTAATAAGACATGCCAGGTTATTCAGGACTTAGTCTTTTCCGCTGCTTCATGCTTATATGCTTATATTATTCATGCTTTACTTGTATATCCGTGCACTGAGCGTTATGCTCAGCCGTTTTCCTTTTCATGTTCCCAAAACGGCAGGTACTCAGGGACGCTTGTAGACTTTAAGCGTACGTGCATATGGATTGTAAGCTTCCTAGCCTTCTTTACTTTATGCATTTCTTTATACTTTGATACTCATTTCCATGGACATTGTTTAGTCCTTTTCATTTACAGTACTTATGTTTGTGTGTCACGAGTTCTACTTTTGGGGTACCGATGTTTGATTCAGGTATTTCCTTTATGGTCATGTGATGTTTAATACATTATCCTTGTATGCTTTGATGACACGCCATAATCACGCGTGACATTCCATTTACTAAAATGGGGTGTTACATATAAGCCTTGATTTTTGGTGTTCTTGTGTTAGTAAAGTGGATCATTTATAGCTCTTAGGGTAGTTTTAGTTTTCATTAGTTGGTATTATAGTTTAGTGAGATTTTGGGAGGTCAAATTAGCTTGTGATAGCCCACTGTTATACCATAAACAGCAAACACTCCATTTTCTGTTTGCACCTCATACCAGCAATGTTTTAGGTATTTTGCTTGTGTTTTCTGGCTTTAAATTGGGTATACAGCTAGTATAGTGTTAGGTTAGGGTCTAGGTTATCTGGTACCTATGGTTTATTAGGTTTTGGTCGGCCTAATCATCCCTGTAACTCACTGTTTGTGCTTTTTGGACCTAAAGCCCTTACTTTCTGCCATAGTAGCTTTATGAGTGTTATTTGAGTGATTTGATGTTTATATCTTTGTCTTAGTTAGGAACTAGTTTAGTTTTAGGTTTGGTGAAGTTTATCTTTAGGTTTGGTGGATTATTAGGGTTGTTGAACTAGCTTACTAACCCACTGCAGCCTTCCTACACCACCATACCCCTCACTATATGTCCACTGTTTGAGACTTTGTGATTTTTGTGTTTGATTTTTGTGCATACTTATGTTATATTTGCTTGTTATAGACTCCTCACAACCCCATGGTTGTGAGGGTGCCCTCTTGTCTAAAAACAATAGCCACAACATCTCAAACATTCTAAAAATCTCAAGTTTGACCAAATAAAGTCAACATACCTCACTGTTTTGTCGTTTTGTGACCAAAAATCACTTTTTCTTGGATTTTTCATTTTTCACCATTAGTATTAGTTAAAATAGAATTTTGGAAAAAAGTTTCATATTTTTCTGATTATTATTTAATTTTTTATGATTATTTTAATATAAAAATAGTTTTTAGGGCTTTAAAAATAGATTTAATTGGTAAACAAATTTTGAAAAATATTTTTAGTGTTTATTATTTATATTTGAGGTTTACAAGTTATAAAATATTGGTTTGGCCTTTTTATTGATTTATTTAGTTTTTAGGGCTTTAATTAGCATTTAAAATTAAATATTAATTTAATAAAAAGGTTTCGATAATTTTTCTTGATTTGTAGACCCTCAATATATTTTTAGAAACTTAAATTAATTTTTTGGGAATTTTTAGATAACTTTTAATTTTTGTCGTATTTTACGTTTTTACGTTTTGAACGTCGTAGTGTAATATTTGTAACTCGTCTTTTACTTTTCCAATCTATCTCAACAAAAAACGTTACTAATCCAAACATCGTTTTTATATTATTGGCACACATTACACACCTCCGCCGAGAACGAACTTGAAATATCAGTTTTACGGTTTTCCTAAATCGTAAGATTTAATACTTGCCATTTATACGTATTTTTCCTAAAAGCGTATTTTTACTACTATCAATAAGCGCTAACGATAACATCATTAAGTAGATTATAGGCTTTAATATGTTTTTTAACATTATGAATTCCTAAGGGTTATCTACCTACAAAGTAGTCGAAATATTCATATTGGTACCCTAATCATATGCACTATCCCAAACACTCCTTGTAACAGCCATTATCAGTTCCATGGTTTCCCACGTATGTTGGTGCTCTAAGATCAACTACGCAATTCATGATCTTAAAATCTTGATACTCGTATGACTTGTAAGGAGCTCTTACACCAAGCACAACAAACCTTTTTATGTGACCTTTATTTCCGGCCACATTATCAATAGAAGTAGAGCCCCAAATTCAACCTGTTTTTAGACCTACTCATATCATTCACATATCCACTCACTCTAATGACTATACCAATGGCCTTCGTATAGCACCAACATTCGGCTTACAACCCGAATCCTCTCCAACCATGATCCCTTTACCCTTTTCTGAAGCTCTCTTCTTCTTTAACAATAAAGTCTGAGGCTTAGTCTTACTGACACCCTCATTTTCTTCCCTTTTCTAGTACTCGTTTGTTTCCCCTTTGTGTTCTTCTCTTTACCCTTTACATCACTCTTTCTTTCTTTTGTTATGACAGCTACTCTCTTAAATCTTTTATTTTTACCACCTTGAAGGTTGCCATTGTTCCTCTTCCTTTTTTGAAAAGGTTGTTCAGTCGCAAAAGGAGTTGAACTATGACAACACAACCTAACATCATCTTCGTCCCATCCAAAATAATCCCCATCTGAATCCTCTAAATCTAAATCAAGTTCTTGAAATAATACTGAGCTAGTCTATGTTTCTTGTGAACAACATACAAATCAATTGAACCATTCCTACAAGCATGTTCCAACACCGTATGCACATCATTGTGGGTGTAAATCAACTTCAAACCTTCTTCTAGTGATTTTTCGAACTCTCCCCTCCTGTCCTTAACAGTCGAGCTATATCTCCCCTCTTCCTTAACTAGGCAAACAAAAGAACAAAGCCCATTTTTTCACATCGCCAAGACTTTCCAAGATATGATCAAGCGAATTGTAAATATCCTAGCCTCAGAACTAAACCCACAAATTAGGCTACGACTACCATTTACATACCTCAACGGACCATGTACAAGAATTCCATTATTGTGTATTCTGAAAACGACTTCTTTCTGATAAGCCCTTAGAGCTAGTTGAGAATCATTTGAATCGAGTATTGGGTTGGTAGTATAATTTAAGTTGAACCAGTAGAGTATTGATAGTGTAGAAACTAGAAGGGGGGGTTGAATAGTTTCTCTTCGATTGGTGACCAAATTAAAATTGCTTTCAATTTGGTTTGTATCAAAACTATCTTTTACTTAAAGCTAAATTGCATAATGATTAGGTTCAATTGAAATGCACTAGCAAGAATAATAAGCAAGTATAATGATAATGAAATAAGTAAAGAGCAAGGAAGGAGACAACCTAGTGGGAAGACACCAAGATTTATAGTGGTTCGACAACGAGGCTCTATCCTCGTTTCTACTCCACTCCTCGAGTACACCTACTCGAGATTTCCACTATATCCACAAGCTCCCTTCTCGGCGGAGAAAACCTTACATCGTTGCTTACATTATTTTCCGACACTAAGCTAAACGTCAAGACCTAATCTTTAGCTAGGACCAATCTACACGACGTTGCCTACTTCACAATTTAACGACACAAGGCTAGATGTCGAGTTCTAATCTTAAGGTAGAACCAATCTTCACGACGTTGCCTACTTCACCATTTTACGACACAAGGCTAGATGTCGAGTTCTAATCGAAAGCTAGAACCAATCTTCACGACTCTTCACTTTGAAGCTAAGTGAGAACTTCACACAACACAACTACTAATCACTTTAAAGATTAGTGAGAACTCACAAGACACAACCACATCACTTTATAGCTTAGTGAGAACTCCTAATCAAATCTATTACAACTCAACTAGACTTATCCAAGTACACACATGTAGCTTGGATTTACACAACACAAATCCAAGCAAACACATATGCAATGGATGTACACAACAAATCCAAGTATTCACAAATAACTTGGATGAACACAACTAGTCCAAGTATTCATAAATACATTGGATTGACCTAAAACAAAAAGCTATCATGATGAATATGACTAGCTCATAAATTCATCTTTATCACTACACTAGTGAGTGAGTGATCTTCTCATTGGACATGGTAAAGGAGGGGATCAAGAGGATAATCATATGTAAACATCCTTAACAAATTAAGTGATCATTTACTAATGATTATGTTATAGAACATAGAAAAAGGGCTGAGAAAAACGTCCAAGAGGCTTGTTGGAAAATGAGATTTGACCCACTATTTAAAGGAGACAAAGTTACAACGCATCTATAACGGCTACTGTGCGCGGTACCTTATCTCACCCTGCGGTACCATATCGCTAAGGTACCGCGTAGGTACTTAAGGTACCGCCACTAGACTCCGCTCCGTTTTTTGTCTTTTAGTGGGGTGGGAATATCTGAGGTATTTGAACCCTTTAAAGGATATTCTAACAGCATTTGGAATATGCCATTTTCAAATTTTCATTTTCCATTTTAATAAAACATTTTCTAAAAAAGAAAGTTTATTAAAAAGTCTTTTGTCTTATTAACAAAAGTGAGTTTTAAGGATAATCATTTTGATGATCACTAAGTATGATTAAGAAAGGTTAGTGATATGATTATTACCTTGATGATAGTGTTAGTTAAATAATTCATTTTGTGTTTCTACACTAAATGTGTTGTATGGTTTGTTGTGATCAAAACTAAGAAAGATTAGTTAACACTAATAATGTTTTTAGGCATTACTTGCATTAACAATCTCCCCCTTTTTGATTACGACAAACGATAAACTCATTTACGTAGAAACACAAACTATGGAATTATTAACTAGTTTATCACTATCATTTCTCCCCCTTTGTCATAGCAAAAAGGTTAGCATAAGTCTTTGAAGTGCATCGAACTTTGCTAGTAGCTCCCCCTTGGTGGTTGCTCCCCCTTGCTTGGGACACCAAGTTTGTGAGCTAAGGTGACATGCTACACAAAGGTTAGTAGAAAGGAAAGAAACACCAATGTATATATGATCACTACCTACTAAGTAACTTGAGAGGTAGAAAGAGAAGAGATCTCAAATTAGAAGCAAGTATTTTGCTAAGTATGTCCAAAGAGGTAATTGACAAAATCAAACTTCAATAATGAAGATGATAAGCTTGTCAATGGGTTAAAGCTTTAGAATTGATGGAATCACCCATAAGCAATTGTAAAAATTTAACCATGATCAACTCAAAAAGAGAACTAATTAGATAGCATACAAATAACACAAAGGTTAAAAAAAATAATACAACAAAGAAGATAGTCATACACATAGTATGAGTATCTAAAAGCAATGAATATGGAAAATAAACCACTAAGCATAAGCTAGTCTAATAGTGATATTTTCCAAGATTGCTAAAAATAAAATAAAACTAAAAAGATGACGATGCATCATTCGAAGTTTTGTCGACCGGAACGAAAACTTGAATAGGAGGTCGAGTGAGGAGGAATTTAAGAAAATTTAACTTCTCATACACATGAGCAAGTTTAATTTGTTGAAATCGGCAACAATCACACGAGGATCCATGATGCAACACAAAATCGTTTGATGGGGGTATGGCATCAAACTTAGGGTTTGGTGGTGGTGGGGTAAAGTGTTTGGGAGTGTTTTCACAATGCCTTGTGAGGTTTGGGAAGGTGGAAAGGTCATTGAGTTGGGGGGTATTGAAGGATTGTGGTGGTGGTGGTGGAACATTTTCTTTTGCTCCGGTGATGGGGTTTATGGTATAAGTCTCATTCCAATACTTGATTGGAGAGAAGGTAGGGTTTTTGGGTGGTTTGGACGAAGATGGTTCATTCTTCTTAACCCAAACGGGTCGAACCGAGATTTTCGGTTTCTTTGAAAGCTTGGATGAGGAAGCTTTGGGTGAATGAGGTTGTGACAAAGAAATGTCAAGGTTAGGAATGTAGGAGTTAGGCATTGTGATAGTGTGAGAATGATATCTCAAGGTTATGTGAGAATGAATTCTCAAGGTTGGGAAGGTGTGAGAATGAAATCTCATGGTTGGGGTATAAGTAAAATGTAATCAAGGTAAGAATTTGAATACAAAATGTGTAGTGTCAAGGAATGTTTAGTCAATTTGAGTAAACAAGGAATCTTGACTGGGAATAGGGTTTTATAAGTTTTGACCAAAAAATCGTCAAAAGCCACATTTTGGCCGCGGTACCTTATATGGGCCGGCGGTTCCATATCACTAAGGAACCGCGGGTCCTTAAGGAACCGCATCCAGTGGACTTTAAACCATGTTTTTCCTGGGTTTTGGGAAAAACTAAGACTTTTTCAAAAAGTTGCAAATCTTGGAATTTTACCTCTATTAGAACCAAAATATGCTAGGGTTGCATAAAGCAACACATTCACAAAGAATGTCTTGACAAAGGATGACAAAATAATTTAGATATCATTTTGAACCAATTTTAGTCAAGTTTAGGGGTTGTGATAGATTTAGGTTCAATTTTAATCTCAAATTAAAGTTGATTAGTGTGCACAAAAGGATAGAATCACACAAAGCTAAATCCATAAGTCAACAACATGAAACATTCATTAGTGAAACAAGTACAAAGATAAATAAAACTAACTAATACATAGCTAGCTTATCATTAAATCTAGATAGGTGGTTTTCTTTGGCTTGTTGTTGAAAATCTTTATTAAAAGAACTCCATCATTCATCTCCTAGGAGGAGGCATGGAGAACAAAGTAAGCAAGAAATCTTGCAAACCCCTATGTAGTCCATACATATCCATCCTTAGGTTTTGGATGAGGAAGTGGTTGTAGAGACAACATGGACATCTAGGACCATGAGTTTGTTGAAACCCAAAGTAAGGATCACCCAAGAGGAGAGAAAGAGGGACACCCAAAAATGGGATGTTTGAGTTGGGTGGAGGTGGAGGAGGCAAGTTCTCCAAGGGTGAAGTGGGTGAAAGTGGAGGCATGTTCCTCAAAGGGGAAATGGGTGAGTGTGGAGGAAAATTCTCCAAGGTTGGTGAAATTGGTGAGTTGTGAGGGGTAAATGGTGAAGTCACCAAAATGTCATCAAAGTTATTCCCAAAAGGAATGCTTTGGATTGGTTGAGGTTGTGTGGTCACGTCCAAGGGTGCACTTGGAGTGAAGGGTGAAGAAAGCTCATTCATTCTAGAATTGAATGAAGAGGAGGTAGAACCAATGGAGTGGTTAGTACCATGGGTGGAAGAAGTCTTGCATGGTGCAAGAGGTGGGGAAGGTGATGAAGAAATGAGGATAGGAACATTCTCATTCTTAGGTGTGAGGAAAGGTGAAGAGTTAGGCTTAACTACCTTAACCCTTATTTTGAGTGTTTTTCTTGGGGTGGAGGTCTTGGAAGTGTTTGACGTTTTGGTACACACCATGGTTGATTAGGGTGGTTTAAGGTTTAGGGAAGTATGTTTGATGTGTGAAGAACATGGCAAACAAGGTGGGTTTAAATGGTTGAGGGGATGATCCAAACTAGTAATGGGTTAAAATCATTTTAGGTGAATATGAATTTAGATGCTCTAGTTTAGGAAATGTGCAGTTTATTACTGAAAATCATGCAAGGTTTACACAAAATTAAGAAAACAGTATAAAGCAAAGATGCTGTCGTGCACAGTGGTCGGCGGTTCCTTATCTAGGACCGGCGGTACCTTATCGATAAGGAACCGCGGGTCGATATGGAACCGCGACCAGAAGGTTTTCAAAATTTCCCATTCCAGTTTTTGATAAACCCAGATTTTTCCAAAGGTTTCACAAGCCAAATTTAACTACAGATCATAATCTAATAAGCTAACTATCATATGGCATGCACAAAGCTATGTAAAACACAAATATGAAGGCACAAGCAACATTTAGGATCAAAATAAATAGTAATCCAAATAAGTAACATAAGTAAATAAACACCTAAACCAAAGTGTTAATAAGCAAATGTTTAAGCTGCAAAAGATAACCAAACTTTGACACACTACAAAGTCTTCACCTCCTTTTCTTGCTTAAATCCTTGATCATTTTTCCCAAATACTTGATTCCCCTTCTTGACTCAATCCGGTGTTCATGCAAATCACCTCGGGTTCGAAGATTTTGACGGTAAAGTTCCTCCAAATTGAGATTATTAGGAATTTCACTAGAGGAATGGTGGGGAGGGGAAGCAATGTCATCTAAACCATCCACGAATGAGTTTGTGGAGTGGTGAGAATAACTCGAAGAGTCAATGGGAGCACTTGTGCCAATGCCATCACCATCACTTGTTGGCATGTCCATGTCCTCATCACTGAACTCTTGTTGATCGGATTTACGGTCACATCTTGTCTTTCTCTTATACACCTCTCGAATAGGTAGCATGACCCGTTTGACCGGTTGAAATTGAGAAAGATCAAGATTTGGAAAATCACGGCCAACTCTTTTAAAAAGGCGAGTGAGAAGCATTGCGTAAGGGAGGTTTGTTTTAGGCTTGTGAATAGCATAATTGATCCGTTGAGCGATAAAATATGCCAAATTGTAATTGGTGTTGGTAAAGATGCAATATAACATATGCACTAAACACGCCGGAACATGATCCCGGTTTCCACCAAGACAAAACACATTTTCCCTAAGGATATTGGTCCATTGAACCATATTATCATTAAGGTCGCTCAAGAGAACCTCATGACGTTTCACCGAACGTACCTTAGTATGAAGGCTTCTCTTAACGGGCCGATTACGCTTTTTGGAGACAATGTCGACAATGAAGTCAAGATCAATTTCCTCATGATCATTTGGAGGACAATTGTTGGATTCAAGGAGAGCACTAAGCTTCCATTTATCCGTGAAGCGACAAGTGCCTACAAATGGGACATCAAGAATTTGACCAAACACTTCGAGAGAGTATTGAATGAGTTGATCTTTCAAGATGAACCTAACAAATATTCCATCATTGTTTTCAATGACAGAGTATGTGCTAAAGAACTCCAAAAGGAATCGAGGATAGATGTCTTCCTTAATGTTCAACAAACAATCAAATCCAATGTGTTCAAACATGGACTTGATGTAGACATAATTCTTGATATCCTCTTGGACAACTCTACCCTCATGAAAGCAACGGGATTGGAGAGAGGAAAAAGTATGGGCAAGGTGAGTTGAGTGACAAAAGTCGGATAGGTTTGGCATATACTGTTTGGTGAGTTGATGATCCTTTTGGTATTGTGAAGGCATGATTAGTACCTAAATAAGCAAAAAAAATATTTCTCCAGTCACTCATATGAAAAATAGAAAGGAAAACGAAAAATGAAAATGTGTTATATCAATTTCTTGACAAACATAGGATTGAATCCATATCATTTTCATGTTCACAATGTGTCTATTCCATCCTTGACCAAGAACACATGATCTATGTTCGATCAACAATGGATTAGAATATTGGTTTTTCAAAACAAGGTTTTTAGGTAAGCATTAACAATGTCATTACCTACTTGTTCATGGGTTTATCTCAAATCCATCTTTTAGCCAAAATCATTTAGCCTAAAGTCAGATTTGTTCTACAAGTGGGTTTTAGTGAAATCTTAATGAATATCAACCTAAGGAATCATAGTAAGATTACCATGTCAACCCACATTCCTATTAAGGTTTTAATTCAATTTCAATTTTAAAAATCCCCAATTATGAAAGGATGAACCCTAGAACAAAATAGATGAAATTGAAAGAAAATACTTACAATTAATTGATGTTAGATGAAGGGTGAGTGAAACCCACAACTTGGAATCAATTAATTTGAGTGATTAAAGTTTTTGGAAGCTTCAACAATGGTGGAAAAGGTAAAACCCGTCGGCTGTGTGTTTTTTTGGGAGAGAGAGAGTTTGGTTTGAAAAAGAATAAAAAACACAAACTGGCGCTCTGACAAAAGTTACTGCCCGCGGTACCTTATCGATAAGGAACCGCGGGTTTGAGCCGCGTAGATAAGGAACCGCCTACAGAGGCAGGTTTCTATCTCTGAAAAACGCCAAATTTTGAAAATCCAGTTTTTTCTAAAATACTTAAAATTAAATCATGAGCCTTTTAGAATATCATTGGATCATCATAACACTAAGCAATATGCCTTAACGAAGGATTACGAGTTAAATCAAGATCGAAAAGAACCGAAACGAACAAACGACTACTCGTAGCAAAACGACTAAGTGGAGAGAAATCAAAAGAAGTGAATCAAGACTAGGATCAATGCTCAAGGGATTAATGACAATCTTCAAATAGTGGTAACGAGGAGCTTGTGTCATATATAGTGGTTTAAGACGTGCCTTTCCGACGAAACATTAAACGGCTTTGGTAATGAATAAGCACAAAGCAATTATTCAAGTATAGACTAAGATCACTTTCAATAATAGTCTTAGTCTAAACAAAAATATGAGCAAGGTATTAATTCACTTTCTCTCCCACAAAGGGCCTACTAACCGTATGGGTGCAAACCATAGAAATCATGCTTGATACTTTAAGCTTCTACTAACTCACTCTACATCACCATAGTGAGTCAAGTATCCAAGCAATGAAGGTTTGAGAGGATAAAGGAAAAGAAGCACAAACCACAAATAAATGTCAAGGCAAGGATGCCGAGAACAAGCACATAGTCAAGTAATGATCAAAAGAATGATCAAAGGGCGTGTGGGAGAACGAAAGCGTACCTTGGCCACAAAGAGCAATCCATGAAGGAATAAGTGCTATGCCTAATCAATGACTATGATGAGTACTAAGTCTTCAAGGACTAGTATCATTCCCAATCATCTTGGTATCATCATTCAAAGATGTTAAAGATCAATGAAGATGATTCTTCTATAAGTGCAAGTAACTCAATCCACAGCCAATTAAGTGATTGATCTTCATGAGTACCTACACAAAGCAAGATGCAAACTAGTAGATACATTTCAAGAGTATATCTAAAATGCATAAAGGCTACTAATCTTAAGTGGGATGCAATATTATCAATTAAAAGACCTATTTTTCAAAGAAAACATAGTTTTGACCAAAGAGAAACTTTAGTACAACTAGACCTTCTAATTTGAGGAGACAATGGATCGATCCAAGTTTTAAAGTACAATATACTTCAAAGATCTTGAGTGACCATCGCTCTGATACCAATTGTAGAAACTAGAAGGGGGGTTGAATAGTTTCTCTTCGATGGGTGACCAAATTAAAATTGCTTTCAATTTGGTTTGTATCAAAACTATCTTTTACTTAAAGCTAAATTGCATAATGATTAGGTTCAATTGAAATGCACTAGCAAGAATAATAAGCAAGTATAATGATAATGAAATAAGTAAAGAGCAAGGAAGGAGACAACCTAGTGGGAAGACACCAAGATTTATAGTGGTTCGACAACGAGGCTCTATCCTCGTTTCTACTCCACTCCTCGAGTACACCTACTCGAGATTTCCACTATATCCACAAGCTCCCTTCTCGGCGGAGAAAACCTTACATCGTTGCTTACATTATTTTCTGACACTAAGCTAAATGTCGAGACCTAATCTTTAGCTAGGACTAATCTACACGACGTTGCCTACTTCACAATTTAACGACACAAGGCTAGATGTCGAGTTCTAATCTTAAGGTAGAACCAATCTTCACGACGTTGCCTACTTCACCATTTTACGACACAAGGCTAGATGTCGAGTTCTAATCGAAAGCTAGAACCAATCTTCACGACTCTTCACTTTGAAGCTAAGTGAGAACTTCACACAACACAACTACTAATCACTTTAAAGTTTAGTGAGAACTCACAAGACACAACCACATCACTTTATAGTTTAGTGAGAACTCCTAATCAAATCTATTACAACTCAACTAGACTTATCCAAGTACACACATGTAGCTTGGATTTACACAACACAAATCCAAGCAAACACATATGCAATGGATGTACACAACAAATCCAAGTATTCACAAATAACTTGGATGAACACAACTAGTCCAAGTATTCATAAATACATTGGATTGACCTAAAACAAAAAGGTATCATGATGAATATGACTAGCTCATAAATTCATCTTTATCGCTACACTAGTGAGTGAGTGATCTTCTCATTGGACATGGTAAAGGAGGGGATCAAGAGGATAATCATATGTAAACATCCTTAACAAATTAAGTGATCATTTACTAATGATTATGCTATAGAAAATAGAAAAAGGGCTGAGAAAAACGTCCAAGAGGCTTGCTGGAAAATGAGATTTGGCCCACTATTTAAAGGAGACAAAGTTACAACAGATCTATAACGGCTACTGTGCGCGGTACCTTATCTCACCCCGCGGTACCATATCGCTAAGGTACCGCGTAGGTACTTAAGGTACCGCCACTAGACTCCGCTCCGTTTTTTGTCTTTTAGTGGGGTGGGAATATTTGAGGTATTTGAACCCTTCAAAGGATATTCTAACAGCATTTGGAATATGCCATTTTCAAATTTTCATTTTCCATTTTAATAAAATATTTTCTAAAAAAGAAAGTTTATTAAAAAGTCTTTTGTCTTATTAACAAAAGTGAGTTTTAAGGATAATCATTTTGATGATCACTAAGTATGATTAAGAAAGGTTAGTGATATGATTATTACCTTGATGATAGTGTTAGTTAAATAATTCATTTTGTGTTTCTACACTAAATGTGTTGTATGGTTTGTTGTGATCAAAACTAAGAAAGATTAGTTAACACTAATAATGTTTTTAGGCATTACTTGCATTAACAGATAGTATTTAGGGTATTTAATGTCAAGATACTATTGAAAGTTTCAATGTTGATGTTGCAAATTTAGTCCTTGAAAGCTTAGCGGGACGCTATTGTGAAAGTTTTGGGTGAGAAATGTGTTCGAGGGCGTTTTTTGCGTCTAATGAAAGGTGAAAAAAATTGGTGGAACGGGAAAAGACTAATATACCATCACGTGGCAAGCGCGTGTGGGGAGTTAACGGATGAAAGTTAGGAAAAGTAAAAAACGGTCGACTGAGAGGCAAAGTTGCATGAGAAATACAAGTTCAGTAGCAAAATTGCTTGTAGTTTGGACTAAGGGGCAAATTTGTAAAATTTGAAAAGTTTAGGGTCGTTTTTTACACTTTACCCTAATAAAAATGTATTTTGAATTTTAAATTTGAGAAAAGGAAAAAAAAATGTATATTGTTGTATATTAAATGATAAATAAAAAGAATAAACAGTAAAAACAACTAAAAAGAATGATAAAAAGAAGAGGTATTTCCATAAATGACCCATTTATAAGGTTACTTTACCAAAATGGCCAACAATGGTCAGGTTGTCCAAAATGTCACAAGGCAACCGAGGTGACCGAGGCAATCGAGGCAACTCCAATAGTAAGCCGACACGTGGATTTCCACTCAACCGTATGTCTTAGCATGTTCCGTATAATTTTTCGAGGCAACTTTCAAATAATACACGAGGCGACCTTGAAAAAAAATTATACATATTTTCCGTCCAAATACTGTACAATCAAATAATTTTATACTTAATTCCGAGGCAACCACTTTTGTCCACTATTTTATCACAACATCCCACCATCCACTTTTATCAGCCGCCATCTCCATCCTTCCATCATCTCCATCCTTCCTCATTATCTCAAACTTAATTTTTATTTCCCCAAACTTAATTTTTAATCTTATCTCACATTATCTTTCGTGTATGTGGTCACAATCTCCAGCCCATTGCTGCCAGTCTCAAGTTCATTTATCTACTAATAAGGTACTACCACTCTACTAATAAAGGTAGTACTACTAGACAGTTACAAAATATTAAAACTAATAATTACGAAGAGTACGCGGACAGCGGGTTCGAGAGTACTTCTTCGTTTATTTCCTTGCATTTGCAACCCTTGCCACGTGGCGAGTCTGATAGAGGGTTCTTTATGTCTGGTCCTATTGAGCGTGGGTTATCTGTCCCTTTAGATGATTCCAATATAGGATTAGATTCAGGTAGTGGTAGTAGTAATATACCGTTTTCTGCTCCTTTAAGTAGTGCAATGTATGCTAGGAAAAAGGGGGTTGGAGGGGTTAGGGGGTTTAAAAAGGCGTTTAGTAGGAGTTTTCTGCGTCATTGGGTTGTTCCGGTTAGGAACGGGCATAAGGAAGTTGGGGTTAGGGTTCGAGGGAGAGGAGGGGGATAAGAATGAGAGGGACGTGCAGTTGGCGTTAGGGAAAGCGGGGGAGGATAGGGTATATGATACAGTTCCACTAAAGGTCTACTCACGAAGGAAGAACCAGGTCAAATACTTAGCAGCTGAAAAGAACCAGTTTAAGTCACTCTTGAACTACTTATTTGACCCATTCTCTGGCTAGAGAACATAAGTAGTGGACAAGCAGTTTTCATGCTACTTTTTAGGATCAGTTACTTAACTGTGTTTAATAAACTAGTTTAAAGGCTTTGTTTTCTTACTTGGGATGTAAGTCAGTTTTTATTAATTTCCAGACTAAGTTCTGTATAGGAGACTCAACCCCTCTCGAATTAGGATCTATCCTACTTAATTCCAGTATTGTTTTGCCTACTACCTCTTAGAATCTATCATTTGGTTCCATTGCCGGGAATCGAAATGGCCCCTGCCACCCGCGGTTCCACAAATCAAAGCGATCTCGACCCAATTGCGGCTCAATTGGCAGCGATTGCTGCTCGGTTGGAGTCTATGGAAACACTCAAGGAAGATGTAGCAGCCCTTAAAAGTCACGTCGAGACACGCGGAAAATCATACAGTGTCAACCATAGAGAGAGTTCCTGGAGGTCACAACATCACAGGCCTTTTACAAAAATTGATTTTCCCATTTATGCCGGAGGAGACCCACGTGGTTGGATCTTAAAAGCAGAAAAGTATTTCCTTTATTACCAAATTCCAGATGCTGAGAAGGTTGATGTCGCCTCTATGCACTTGGAAGGTGATGCTCTAGACCTTTTTTCATGGCTTTCAGCAGATCAGGCGATCATCGTATGGGAGGAATTAGTCCTCGCGTTCCAGAAAAATTTTGGTCCAACCGAGTTCCAAAATCCGGATGAATATCTATGTAGCATCAAACAGACGGGATCTGTCCAGGAATATAGGCAGGAGTTTGCTAGACAATCGGCTAAGGTTTCTAACTGGGCAGAAAATTGCTTGCTGGGAGTTTTTCTGAATGGTCTTAAAGAAGAATTAAAAAGCGACGTTCGCATCTAGAAACCACGAACAGTTTACAATGCAGCAAGCCTATCTCTAGAGTATGAATCAAAAGTTGGTGTTTCCAAGTCCAACAAAGGAGCCACTGGGAGCCCCAACCCAAAACCTTTTCCAATCGACACCACCAAAAGCACTGTCCACCCTAACACCCATAATTCTGTAACCCAAAGAACCCCCTTACGAATTTCTGATACTGAAAAACAAAATAGGTTCCTCAAAGGGGAATGCTTTTGATGTGGAGATAAGTATGGGCCAGGTCATCGTTGTAAAACAGGGACATTCAAATTGTTGGAAGCATCTGAAGAACAAGAAACGCAAACTAATCCCACTGCAAGTGAAGAGGAGTCGGGAGATCAAGACGACTTTGCCGAAATTAGCCTGCATGCTATATTTGGCAAAACTAACGTAACTACAATGAAACTTCGAGGTACTATAGGTACAACTGAAGTATTGATCTTGGTGGATGGCGGTTCTACTCATAATTTTATCTCTGATACGTTGGTTCGTGAATTGAAGATGGCCACTCAGTTTATTACTCCTTTCGGTGTCCAAATCGGGAATGGAGATATCATCAGGTGCAACCAACTTTGCAAGGATATTTCTGTGCAATTATCTGACTTGAAGATTGTTCAAGATTTTTACTCGTTTTCAATCGGGGGAGCAGACCTTGTTTTAGGTGTTCAATGGTTAGAAACTCTCAATACCGTTCAAGCAAATTGGAACGAGATGTTCATGATCTTCACTTTGGATGGCAAGAAATACAAGTTACAAGGTATCTCTTCTGGTCCACAAAAATCTGCTTCTTTTCAACATTTAGCCATCGACATTAATACCACATCTGTCATACCTAATCAATTACATCCACTAATCAATAAATACCAGGGCATTTTTCAAGAACCTACCACCCTTCCGCCTTTCCGTTCAGTGTCCCACTCTATTCCCTTGTTACCCAATTCCACCCCACCTAATATTCGACCATACCGCTACCCTCATTCCCGAAAAACTAAAATTGAGAAACAAGTTAATGAACTCTTAACAGCGGGGTTCATACAACCTAGTACTAGCCCCTTTTCAAGCCCAGTTCTGTTAGTGAAGAAGAAAGATAACACATGGCGTATGTGTGTGGACTACCGTGCCTTAAACAAAATTACAGTGGCCGACAAATACCCGATACCCAATATTGATGAACTGTTGGACGAGTTATATGGCGCAAAAGTTTTTTCCAAACTTGATTTGTGGTCTGGGTATTTCCAAATCAGGGTAAATCCTTCGGACGTGGTAAAGACAGCATTTAAAACCCATTCGGGTCACTATGAGTTTAAAGTGATGCTGTTCGGTCTAACCAATGCTCCCTCGACATTTCAATCGGTAATGAATGATTTATTCAGACCCTATATGAGGCAATTTATATTGGTTTTTTTTTATGATATACTAATTTATATTTAGAGTATGGAACAACACATGAATCATTTGGAGCAGGCCCTCGCATTGCTCCATGATCATCTGTTCTTTGCTAAGCTGTCTAAATGTTGTTTTGGTCAACCCCAAGTTGTGTTTTTGGGTCATGTTATTACTTCTGTAGGAGTACATGTGGAACAAGAAAAAGTCGCAGCAATCCAGTCATGGCCTGTTCCAACTTGTGTGAAGGAAGTCCGTGGTTTTCTGGGGCTTACAGGGTACTATAGACGTTTTGTTCGCAATTATGGGATGATAGCCCGCCCACTCACATCCCTCACAAAGAAAGACGGTTTTCTATGGTCTAATGAGGCCTTAACAGCCTTTAAGAAGTTGAAACAAGCTTTAATGTCTACTCCGGTTCTACGTTTACCTGATTTCTCAAAAGATTTTATGGTGGAATCTGATGCCTCTTCAGAAGGGGTGGGGGCTATACTGTCGCAAGAAGATCATCCAGTAGCATATTTTAGTAAGGGTTTTTCACCTAACAACCGTTTTAAATCCGCTAATGATCGTGAATTACTCGCACTGGTGTTGGCAGTTCAAAAATGGAACCATTATTTGTTAGGTCGCCACTTCCTCATTCGCACAGATCATTACACATTGAAGTTTTTGCTAGAGCAACGCATTACATCCACGGAGCAGCAACGACTCTTACTCAAACTCATGCCGTATGACTTCTCTGTTACCCACCGGGCTGAGAAGGAAAACAAAGGTGCGGATGCTTTGTCCCGTCGACCCCATACGGGTGATTTATTTACCTTATCTGTGTCGTATTGTTCTGAAGTGGTTGATATGAAATCCGGTTTGCATGTTGATCCCTACACCAGCAACATAATCAACCAACTGCTCACCGACCCAACTTCAAAACCTGATTTTTCTTTTGTTCGTGAGCTCCTCTTTTACAAACAACGCATGGTAATTCCTGATGTTCCAGATCTCAGGCGCAGGTTATTACACGAGGCTCATGCGACCCCAGTTGGTGGTCATGGTGGTTTTCTAAAGACTATGAAACGCCTTTCAACTCAGTACTTCTGGCCCAAAATGAAACAAGACGTTCGTAATTTTGTTCAACAATGTTTGACTTGTCAACAACAAAAGTATGAGACTTTATCCCCCGCAGGTTTGCTCCAACCCTTACCCATTCCTACACGTATTTGAGAAGACATTTCTATGGATTTTATTGTGGGTTTACCTATATCTAATCGGGTTGACACCATTCTGGTTGTGGTTGATCAGTTAAGCAAATACGCTCATTTTCTTTGCTTATCTCACCCATTTACGGCTAAGGGAGTTGCATCTATTTTGCAAGGAAATTGTTCGTCTCCACGGGTTTCCTTGTTCAATAATTTCTGACCGGGATGTCATTTTTCTTAGCAACTTTTGGCAGGAGCTGTTTCGTTTATGTCAAACAAAAATGCAATGAGCACAAGCTACCACCCTCAAACAGACGGTCAGACAGAAGTGCTTAACCGATCCCTCGAGGCATATTTGTGTTGCTTTGCTCATGAACAACCGACCAAGTGGTCTTCTTATCTACCATGGGCTGAATAATCTTGCAACACGAGATTTCATACGTCAACAAATACAACCCCTTTTTCTGTTGTTTATGGCAGGGAGCCACCACCACTCCCTCCTTATGTTGCTGGAGAAACAAAAAATGCAGATTTGGAGCACCAACTCATTGAGAGGGACGATATGCTCAAACTTCTTCATGGTAATTTAGTCAAGGCCCAAGATCGGATGCGTAACCAAGCTAACACAAAGCGCCGCGCGCTGTCATTTCAAGAAGGGGATTATGTTTTTGTGAAGATTCAGCCATACCGTCAGAAGACCTTAGCTAAGCGCCGATATGAAAAACTCTCTCCCAGATTCTATGGCCCATATCGTATTGTTCGTAAGGTGGGACCAGTCGCTTACAAGTTGGAACTCCCTCCCGATGCTCGCATTCATCCGCTGTTCCACGTTTCTATGCTTAAACCACGGCTCATTCTCGTCCACTCCAGCCCCTTCTTTACCCATTACTAAGCATTGGGAAGTTGATTTGCAACCAAGTTCTGTGCTAGCTCATGGCTGGGTAATTGAAGCTGGTCAACCTGTTTTAGAGCTCTTAATTTTATGGTGTCACCCGTCCTACTGAAGAAGCTACTTGGGAAAACTACGATCTTTTGAGCACCCAATTTCCATAATTTCGCCTTGAGGACAAGGCGTTTTACCGGGAGGGAAGAAATGATACAGTTCCACTAAAGGTCTACTCACGAAGGAAGAACCGGGTCAAATACTCAGCAGCTGAAAAGAACCAGTTTAAGTCACTCTTGAACTACTTATTTGACCTATTCTCTGGCTAGAGAACATAAGTACTAGACAAGCAGTTTTCATGCTACTTTTTAGGATCAGTTACTTAACTGTGTTTAATAAACTAGTTTAAAGGCTTTGTTTTTTACTTGGGATGTAAGTCAGTTTTTATTAATTTCCAGACTAATTTCTGTATAGGAGACTCAGCCCCTCTCGAATTGGGATCTATCCTACTTAATTCCAGTATTGTTTTGCCTACTACCTCTTAGAATCTATCAGTATATGTGGTTGTATTGGAAGAGCACGGGTGGTTGTTTGTTGGGATTTATAACGGGTTTAATGGTCCTAAAGCACCTGAGTTTCTTATTGGGAATTTGTATAAATCTATGTATAAGGAGCTCGAGGGATTGTTTTGGGAGACGGATTTAGATAGAGTTGATGAGAATGTGGTGCCTGTGAAGAAGGTGTCGTTTAGATCAGGAGATCGGGAATAGTTACTAGTAGTAGTAGGAGGAGGAGGAGGAGATTGTGGGAGTATCTAGCAGAGGAAGAGCCTGAGGACGGGCTTGATCTTTCATGGTCTGAAAGGTTTGCGTTTTCGATTGATGATGCGCTTAGTGTAAGTAAAACGAGTTCTGGGGTTAATCGTAGGTCGTTATTGTTGTCTAAGTTGAGAAACGGGTTTAGTAAGCGGAAGGAGGGTAGTAAGTTATTTGCGTGGAAATTTGGGTTGGATGGTAAAGAGGAAAAAGAAGCGGAAAGTAGAGTTGAGGAGACGGATAATGTTGTTAGAACTGGTAGGAAGAAAAAAGATGGTTCGGTAGACCATGAATTGGTATTGAAAGCAATGTCTAAGGCTTTGGAAGTAACCGAGCTTGCGTATTTGGATATGACTGATAAGTTCATGGATCAATATCCGGAGCTTGCGCTTATGGGTTCTTGTTTATTGGCTGTGTTGATGAGAGACGAGGATGTGTATGTGATGAATCTAGGAGATAGTCGGGCCATTGTTGCACAACATGATGAAACCGGAGAAGCTGGTTTGTCCCAGACAGGGGACAGA
This sequence comes from Glebionis coronaria, assembly GCA_025667525.1. NCBI lineage: Eukaryota > Viridiplantae > Streptophyta > Magnoliopsida > Asterales > Asteraceae > Glebionis > Glebionis coronaria. The sequence goes on along the minus strand of CM046875.1, from coordinate 531,568,820 downwards.
GGGACCGTCATTGAGGGTGTAGTTAACGAATCAACAGATGTATAACGCGAAGTTCCTGATCAAGATGTGAAGTTGACAGCGCTCCAACTATCTACTGATCATAGCACAAGCATCGAAGAAGTAAGTTTTGGAGTTCTGACTTGATCCTACATTAAAATATTGGTTGTCTGTATGATTTCGTATGTTCTACTCCATTATGATAAACTCGTAACTTGTTAAGTCTTAACATACTTAGAGATGAATCTGACTATACGAGGTTGTGTTTAATAGATAATAATGACAATGCGAGAAAAATTTACAAAACAACGATCCAATATTGATAATATTTTAATAATTTGAGGTGTTTTTAAAAAAATTAAGGTTACTGATGTAGTATGATTTGATTCTATGGGGAGACGAGTACGGTTGATATCTCTCCATCATAGTTAAATTGGCTTTCACATCTGCTTTTATTGAATATGGATAATGAGACACATGACTCGTCGTGTGTAAACCATGTCAAATCTTTATGGAATTCTGAAAGGTTTGAATTAGACAAGTTTGGAGTCACTTAGTTAGTGAATTGGTGAATATAGGTAATATTGTCTTGTCAATTTATTTAACGGTTACTTGCTTCATTTTATGACCCTGCTCTTGACATTGTCTTGTCTCATTACACTCATTCCGATTCGACTGTAGGTGTGTGTTCCCAATATCTGTCTAAATATTAAAGAATTATTCTATCGATGTAATACCATTTTTTAATGGGGATGTTATATGGTTTAATGCGGCTACTATTCGTATGGGGAAACTAAAATAGGTGAACCTTAGCTATAAGCTGTAGAGTACTTTCTTACTTTTTTAACTCAAATATCAAATGGGTACCCCTATTGGTACCCCCCTACTCCAAAAAAAAGTACAAAAAAGTACACTATTCATGTACTTTTTGTCTAATTTCATTTTTTAGACAGAGTTTTTTCTGTTCCGCGTTTTTTGACAGTTTAACAGTTTTGAGTCACCAGACTTTATTTTTTTTATTTCATACTTTCCGTTTTACAGTTTTATAACAATATCAAAATTACAAAAATTAAAAAAAAAATAAAAAAAAGTGAAAATTCAAGGGGGTATAGATTGTATTTTTGGGGGGGTCTATATAACCTTACCCATATCAAATTGAGAGACTTACTATGGAACATATGAGTATGTTACTTTTTTTTTGAACTGCATATGAGTATGTTACTGCATACTGGGGTTTGTACTATGTATATGACTCTATACATTCAATCACTCAACTGCCCTCTTCAACATGCTATCATATTATGTAATTCATAAGTGATGCATATAACATTCGTAGACTGGTATATCATTTACTGAATACTCCTTTAATTATCTTACTTTAGTCTTAGTTATATGTTTAACTTTAAAGCCTTCGTATGCTGTATTTTTATGTTCAGCCAAAGATTAAGACCAATGATCATGAGATCATTACATCGAAGATTAAAGCTCAGGCAGAATACATAAATTCTTCGAGGCCTGGTATAGGCCACACTCGAACTGGTGCGACAGGTCTTCAGTATGTAAAAGGCCAGTTGCAGAGCTACCAATTATCAAAAGAAAAACATAATAATGGGACATCATTAGCTTGAACATTATTGGCAGTCAGTCCCGTGTCACCTGTTATGGCTCCAATGGGAGCAGCACAGTCAGCAGCAAAGGAACTTCTCGATTCTATTCTAGATGCGATTGTTCGAATATTTGGTTAGTATGTGTGTGTATCTCATGGATATAGGCTGTGTTTTCGAAGCATGTGAAGATTGTTAACGTTGTTGTTGCAGCTATTTGTTATTGCTGCTCTTCTATACTTCCAATCTGTGTTCGGCTAGTTGTACAAACTTACCTGATGAGTCAATTGTATTATTACTTGGCGACACTATTTTTGTAGAAGATACATTATTTTTTCAACAGTAGAAAGAAGATACATTCACATAGGTTTTCTGTTAATGTATTTACTTTTGTATGAATTATGTCATTTGAGCTCTTTGAACAAGTGTCTTACGGCCTAATGTATGAAATTTAAAAGCATTATAGCCATCCCTTGGAATGTCCAGGACACGCAAATGAAAAACCCTTATAACAATGAAATTACGAAACCCTAGGCGAAGCGCGAGCTAAGTACCTTGTTGTAGTCATTATCCAACGAAAGATTTTATTTCCATGATAATACACAGAATGTGAATTTTAAGCTTTTTAAACTTAAAATCTCGCATTCAATTGCTCTCTTCATGCAAGTAAACAATTAAGCTATACACATTTTGCTATTCTAAAGCAAAAGTCTAGAAAGTTTACTTAGCAACACGCTACTATTGTAGGTTATAACACACAAGAAAACCAAAACTGCCGCACGTCTCATTCTTTCAAAGGTTTAGAGATCGTTTAACTATTGTTCTGGTTCAATGACTTAGCCTCATCAATAGCCATGTCATCATCTTTGGAGTCAGGTTCATCCTTCACGTTCATCTACCAGTTTTTTTCTATGCAATTCCTCTGCAACCTGCATTGATGCTTGGTTTTCTTTCTGAATGTGTTGCATTTCTTCTTCTTGTTGATGTCGTTTAAACCAAGTATCCGCATCATCCCGAACTAAAATCTAGAAAGACACGACGATATAGTCAAAACAAAACTCTTAACTATAGGGATAAACATCAAATGGTTCCAAGGTGCACGGCTATAAAAAAAAGTATCTGCAATAAGTCTGTTGTAACACAAAAAAGGAAACCGTGTTGGACTTGGACACAAGCTAAATACATAACAGTTCCGATTATAGCAACTTATTCAGCATATGTGGAGTTTGAACACCTAGCAATATGGTATTTCTTTAAGTAGAAAGTAATGGGTACTAGAAGAGAAGATCAACGTTGACCAAGCGCCAAAAAGCTAGGAATAACCCTTGTATATATGGTGTTCCTGTTCTCCCCTAGTTCAGATAATCTAAAATTATCCAGAATCTAGAATTATCGGGAATCATATAATATCCAAAATCTTTCATTTCTAAGAAAACCAAGTAGGATTTGTTTGCCTATGTGGTTATGTTCATCTTAGGATGTGTTCTTTTTTCGTACTAAGGCTGAGCCAGCTTGCTTAATTTATGGGCAACAAAATAAAAAATCATTTATAAAGCCGATTAAAATATAATAAGAAACCTTTGAAAGGAGAGCCAGCTTGCTTAATCCATAATCCATGATAAACCGTGCCTTAAGACTGGTTTCAATATGTTTCTGCTCTACATCATAGTGACAAAAAAGTCAGAAACATATATAGAATTCCTTAAGAGATTAATGTTGGAAATTTAGTGCAATTGTGGGAACGGGTAATACTTGTAAATGGGTTTGGAGGTACGGAGTGTACACCCATTAAGTCCCTTACCTCCCTGGACTCAATATAGTGGTTGTGATATCAGTAGGAAGCTGCTCCTGGTCAGGAAGTTGCTTCTGGTGAGGAAGTTGCTCCTGGTCAGGAAGCTGCTCCTGATCAGGAAGCTGCTCCTGATCAGGAAGCTGCTCCTGGTTAGGACGTTGCTCCTGATGATGCACAAAGTCTTTGTAACCTCTTTGACCAGTTAATGAGGGTTGAATATTGACTTGATGACCAGATTTCTGGTCATGTAACCACTATGCTTTATGAAGGTTATTATGAGATTAATAGGCCGATTAATGCTCTTAATACCTTTGACTAGGAGTTACATTCCTTAAAGGAATAGGATCACTATAAATAGTGATCATATTTTGCATGATGAGATACAGAAACAAGAAACACAGAAACGCATAGAGTTCTTGATTTGTGCCTAAAACAAGAACTAACTCTTGGTTTTATCCCAAGGAGGTATTCGTGTTAACCCAGGCATAGGGTCGAATAATCTTCTTTGGAAAGTGATTACACGACTCCAAGAGATATCCGGTAACCATTCATTGGTACGTAGTTAGGCTATTGATTATCTTCACCCTGTTGGAACGAAGTAAACCCCAACAATCAAAGAAGATTATTTTGTGATAATCAATGGCGGCGGCAATGAAGCATATGGTGGCTAACTTCTCCAAACTGGACAAGTTTGAAGGGGTTGATTTTAGGAGATGGCAGAAGAAGATGCACTTTCTTCTTTCTACCATGAACGTGGTGTACGTGCTGACCACTCCCATTCCTGATGGTGGTGATGATGCTACTTTGGAGGAACTGAGGAAAAGGAGCAAATAGGAGAATGATGATTATGTGTGCCGCGGCATAATTCTCAATGGTATGTCTGATTCTTTATTTGATATTTACCAAAATGTTGAATCTGCTAAAGAACTATGGGATTCCTTGGAAGCCAAATATATGGCTGAGGATGCATCAAGTAAGAAGTTCCTTGTGAGTGATTTCACAAATTACAAAATGACTGATTCAAGACCAGTCATGGAACAATACAATGAACTTCTTGGAATACTTGGCATCTTAAATTTAGTTCTGGAAAGATTGTTTCTTTGTTTAATGTTTTGCATGTTCCTAATATTAGGAAGAACTTGGTTTCTAGTAGTGTTTTGAATAATTGTGGTTATAAACAAGTGATTGAATCTAATAAATTTGTTTTATCAAAACATGGTGTGTTTATTGGTTTTGGTATTTGAGTAATCAAATGTTCAGGCTTAATATTGATTCTAGTATAAATGTTGATTCTGTCCTGATGACTACCACTAAACTGAATGATTCATCACTATGGCATGCTAGACTAGGCCATGTCCACTATAAGAGGATGCAAGATATGTCTAAGGATGGGTTAATTCCAGCTTTTGACATGGACACTGATAAGTGTCAGACTTGTATGCTGAATAAAATTACTAAGAAACCATTTCAGGATGTAAAACGTGTAACTACAGTTTTGGAGCTAATCCATAGTGACCTATGTGATTTGCATGCTACTCCCTCATTAGGGAATAAGAAATACTTGGTAACATTTATTGATGATGCTTCAAGGTTTTGTTATGTCTATTTGTTGCATACTAAGGATGAAGCATTAGATAAATTTAAAGTATTTAAAAGTGAAGTTGAATTACAACAAGGAGTCCAAATCAAAAGATTTAGGACTGATAGGGGAGGTGAGTACATGAATACTCAGTATTTTCAGTCTGTTGGAATAATCCATGAAACAACTGCCCCCTATACTCCACAACAAAATGGTATATCTGAAAGAAAGAATAGAGTACTAAAAGAGATGGTTAATTCCATGTTGTCCTATTCAGGACTGAGTCAAGGGTTTTGGGGAGAAGCTATGTTAACAGCTTGCTATTTACTAAATAGGGTTCCCAACAAAAGGAACATAATTACCCCTTATGAACTCTGGACTAAAAGGAAACCAAACTTGAACTATCTCAAAGTTTGGGGTTGTAGGGCTGTTGTAAGACTCCCTGATCCAAAGGTGAAAACCTTGGGTGAAAGAGGCATTGAATGCATCTTTGTTGGATATGCTGAGCATTCCAAGGCTTATAGGTTCTATGTTATTGAACCTAATGATTCAGTTTCAATAAACTCAATCATTGAATCAAGGGATGCTAACTTTGATGAGACTAGGTTCTCATCAGTCCCTAGACCAAGCCTTAGGACTCCTACTGGAGCTGAGGACATTGGTGTTTCAGTAGAACCTCAAATGGTCACTGATGAGGTTGTGGTTCAGCAACCTGAGCCTGAGCTTAGAAGAAGCACAAGGCATAGGACTCCAGAGAATTTTGGGCCTGAGTTTCAACTATACTTAGTTGAAGGTACAAGAGATGAGGTCTCTGACCAATTCTACTATTGCTTTAATGTTGAGGATGATCCCAAAACATTTGATGAAGCAATGAAGTCCCAGGATGTTGCTTTCTGGAAAGAAGCAATAAATGATGAGATGGACTCCATCATGGGCAACAACACTTGGGTGTTGGTTGATCTACCTCCTGGTTGCCATCCACTTGGTAACAAATGGATTTTCAAAAGGAAAATGAAGGTAGATGGAACTGTTGAAAAGTTCAAGGCAAGGTTAGTCATTCAGGGCTTTAAACAAAAGTCAGGAATAGACTATTTTGATACTTATGCTCCAGTAGCACGTATCAGTACCATAAGAATGCTGATTGCTCTAGCAAGTATTCACAATCTGATTATTCATCAGATGGATGTGAAGACAACATTCTTGAATGGTGACTTGGATGAGGAGGTTTATATGAACCAACCTCAGGGCTTCATCATGCCTGGTCATGAAGGTAAGGTGTGTAAACTGATTAAGTCCTTATATAGACTGAAGCAGGCACCTAAGCAATGGCACCAGAAATTTGATGAAGTGGTTTTGTCTAATGGTTATTCACTTAACCAAGCTGACAAATGTGTATATAGCAAATTTGATGAATCTGGTAAAGGAGTCATCATTTTCCTATATGTTGATGACATGTTAATCTTTGGTACTGACCAAGCTAAGGTTGATCAGACAAAGGATTTTTTGTCATCAAAGTTCTCCATGAAAGACATGGGGGAGGCTGATGTTATCCTTGGCATAAGGATTAAACATGAAAGTGATGGTATTGTAATTTCTCAGTTTCATTACATTGAGAAGGTGCTGAAGAAATTCAATCACTTTGATTGTACTCCAGTGAGTACACCTATGGATACAAGTGAGAAACTGATGCCTAACAATGGTCAGGCTGTCTCCCAGCTTGAATATTCTAGGGTGATTGGTTGCTTGATGTATGCCATGACTAGTACTAGGCCTGACATTGCATTTGCTGTGGGTAAACTGAGTAGGTATACTAGTAATCCTGGTACTCAGCATTGGCAAGCAATTCAGAGGGTACTGAAGTATTTGAAAGGAACAATGGATTATTGTTTGTCTTATACTGGATATCCTTCAGTGTTGGAAGGTTACACTGATGCAAGTTGGATCAGCAATACTGAGGATAATTCATCCACAAGTGGCTGGGTATTCCTTCTTGGTGGTGGTGCAATTTCTTGGGCATCCAAGAAGCAAACTTGCATTACTGGTTCAACAATGGAATCTGAATTTGTGGCTCTAGCAGCTGCTGGTAAAGAGGCTGAATGGTTGAGAAACTTGCTTTTTGAGATTCCATTGTGGGTCAAACCTATGGCACCCATTTCTATCCGTTGTGATAGTGCAGCTGCATTGGCTAAGGCATATAGCCAGATGTACAATGGCAAGTCTAGACACCTAGGTGTTAGACATAGCATGATTCGTGAGTTGATCACGAATGGGGTGATTTCAATAGAGTTTGTGAGGTCTCAACAAAACTTAGCTGATCACTTGACGAAGGGATTGGCTAGAGACTTGGTTATAAAGTCTGGTAAAGGGATGGGTTTAAAAGTCCACTTTAGTCACTGAATGCTAGGACACCCAACTCCCTCCTGAGGAAACTTGGGAGCTGAGTTCAATGTGGAAAGCTGAACATTCAGGGGACTGAAGCACATGTTTTACATATCATCCCAAGGATGTGCTTGTACCTGCTGAAAGGAGGATGAAGTTATAAACTTCTTAATGGTTAATTTCTTTGAAAAAGTGCTTAAGCAGGAGCATGAACTAAAGAGGAACCACCTATGTAAATGTTGAGGTTTCGCCGCCTCAAGGAGCATGGACTTTGGCTCTTACAACATTTATGAATTGGATATGGACACATGGCTTGTATGGTGTCAGGAGCGTTTTAAGTGTTTGAAAACTTGGGTGTATGTTATCTTCAGGTGTTCAAAGTAGTTGAAGGGTTCAATTCTTAGAATACCCTGATTCTCGAATATTTGGAGTGATGTACTAAGATGGAAATTCAATCCTCAGGACATTTTCATTTATGCACTGGTTTTGTTATAGTTGGTTTTCATGCAAAAAGGAATTGTACTAAATTGGGGAGGATTGTTGGAAATTTAGTGCAATTGTGGGAACGGGTAATACTTGTAAATGGGTTTGGAGGTACGGAGTGTACACCCATTAAGTCCCTTACCTCCCTAGACTCAATATAGTGGTTGTGATATCAGTAGGAAGCTGCTCCTGGTCAGGAAGTTGCTTCTGGTCAGGAAGTTGCTCCTGGTCAGGAAGCTGCTCCTGGTCAGGAAGCTGCTCCTGGTTAGGACGTTGCTCCTGGTGATGCACAAAGTCTTTGTAACCTCTTTGACCAGTTAATGAGGGTTGAATATTGACTTGATGACCAGATTTCTGGTCATGTAACCACTATGCTTTATGAAGGTTATTATGAGATTAATAGGCCGATTAATGCTCTTAATACCTTTGACTAGGAGTTACATTCCTTAAAGGAATAGGATCACTATAAATAGTGATCATATTTTGCATGATGAGATACAGAAACAAGAAACACAGAAACGCATAGAGTTCTTGATTTGTGCCTAAAACAAGAACTAACTCTTGGTTTTATCCCAAGGAGGTATTCGTGTTAACCCAGGCATAGGGTCGAATAATCTTCTTTGGAAAGTGATTACACGACTCCAAGAGATATCCGGTAACCATTCATTGGTACGTAGTTAGGCTATTGATTATCTTCACCCTGTTGGAACGAAGTAAACCCCAACAATTAAAACCCCTTGTTGTTCACCTGTTTACATTTACAGTTTCATCTAATTATAAAGGGTGGGTGGATACATGAACACATCTTTCAGATATCACATAATGACAAAACACATACCAGAAGGGATCTGAAGGGATCCAGAGGCAAGGTTGGACGCAGCAGTTATCGCACTAAACACGGAACAACTCCAGTTCCACATACCACTGTTCCCCAATGCTGATTGTGAGCTTCTCAATTCATCAAAGCATTCAAAAAAATGATCGACACTGACAAAAAAGATGGACAACGTATACATTAGCAAAATCGGTAGTTTAATACAGGATTATGTAAGTACGTCTGTTTACGAACCTGGCACCAAAGTCTGATTCTTCAATTTTTAGTTCCTGGCTAGTGCCGACAGGAGAACTCATCCAGTCTGATATTAGATGTGAACCCCGCAACAAAGCACCCAAAACCGTATCTTTTTCTGATGAACGTGTTTCGAGTTCAAAATAGCCTAATGTTGACGAATAACCATGGGATGATGACACGCTGTGGTATATAGATTCAGTTGCTATAATGTTCATCAAACTCTTGTGCTCTTTGTCCAGCTCCTCAAAAACATTTACGAAATACATAAAGCTTTTTATGGAACTCGGCTGCAATCTTATTTCTAAAGTATCAACGCACACATCGGCATCTAGTTTACGAATATCTAAAGAACCATTCTTCAAAGGTATACTTAGTTTAATCGTTCCTGAAAATCCACCTTTATCTCCTGTGATCACCGGGGTTGTAGCACTTTCGTCACTGTTACCATCTAACCGAAGAAACTCGAGTATTCCTCCATAAAATTTCAAAAAATTCGTAAGTCGACTTAGCCCAAGAAAACTATCATCCGATGTCCTTTTACTATCAAAATAAACATCTTCAGAAATTCTGGTCCCGCATTCCACTTCATTAAATCGCAAAACCAACATCCTGGAATCCCCTTTTCCATCTGGTTCTAGTGAGGACGGCTCGAGGGAAACATATAGTTTTTTAATTTTGACATGAAAGCTTGTAAGCAACTATTTAACCATCTTAGCAATTGTTTTAACTCCTTCATGAATATCCACAGATGCACTCGTCATACCACTGTCAAACATGTGACGCTCAGGTGTCACTGTTTCATGACTGGTATATTTATCACCATCTTGCCCTGAAGTTGAAGCTTCATTTCCAGCATTAGAACTAACAGTCCGGCCAAGGGCAAGTACAATTTCAAGCTCTTCCAACTCAATCTCACATCTACCTCCCCATGAGAATTTGACCGTTAGAGAACCAACTGATCCTTCTTTCACATCCAAAATAGCTGCTTCACCAAACTGAATAAACATGCATAAATGTAAGTGCTAAATCATATTTTGATTGATCATGAAACTAACAATTCACAGGCATCAAGTTAATCAAACTTGATCCAATGTATTAAATGCCACAATATACTTGCTACATGGTTTAAGCTGGGAGTCAAACTCGGTTTTAAGCATTTGAACAATGATCTTAATGTTCCTAAGCATAATTATGTGCCCTATAAACATGCCATACATATAATTTAGAACTAACATTCGAAACCGAGGCTAATTAATCACTACAAGGTAGCCAATCGCTCAAGTACCGCCTAGCAAGTTTTACAACCCCGGGCCAGGAAACAGCCGCCGATACACTGCCCTAACTAATAAATGCTCCTAACAACTTAAAAATAACTACCTAACAGTACCATTCTATTTGTAACACACTAATAACTGCTCAGGGTTGTAAAGTGTCCAGTTAAGTTATGTCCTTGTCTCAGGTTTCGAACTATTTTGAACAAGTTCTGGGATGTCACCTGACCGGACTAGGATTACAAGGCCGAGTAATTGTGGACACTTGCTACAAGATCAGCAACGAGTGATTATATGCTACAAAACTCACGTTTAAGCATTTGAACAATGATCATGTGTCTAAGCACAATTCTACGGTCCTATAAACACCCTGTACACAGAGGCGGACCCAGAATTTATTTTAGGGTGTTGCACAAAATTTTTTCTATGGTTATTAGTACGAAAGTTGCCTTACATTACGTAAAATGGGTGTTGCACATATCGAAGAAATACCTATTTTGTAACAAATTTACCTTTCGTAATCTAAAATCGGGTGTAGCCCGTGCAACACCCGGCTCCCATGTGGGTACGCCCCTGCCTGTACATATAATTTCCAAATTCATACATAAAAATTCCAATTACTCGCGCTACAACGTTTTCTCGGTCTGATCCGGCCCCTTAACTAGTAAATTCTCAATTTAATAAACTGATTCTAATAGCATCATTTTATTTGTAAAACAAGGATTACAAGGTCTAGAAATCGTGGATCACTCGCTACAAAATCAGTGATGAGCGATTATGTTAGGAATCTAAGTTTGTTAGATTACCCTTAATCATAGATTTAAACCTAAATTAAGCTGTTTGATATTAACTTGCCTGTGCCTAGGAGACAGAGACAGGCAAGTAACCCAAGACTCACATAGTTCTAAGTCTCTAAGAGCAACCACAGAGGAGTCCATGTCAGATACATTGTCAAGGAAGTCGAAGATTACTTGAAGACATACTCATTGGCTGTGATGGATAACAGCCAAGATGTATCAGGGACTCTGAGTGGTTGAGTGTTAACAGGGGTGGCAATACCCTGTTAACACTCAGTACACTTTGGATATACCTAAGTGTTTAGGCGGGAAGTTATGGAGCCTAAAGTACAAGGTATGAAGAAAACGGAAACTATGTCAGCTCTGTTTCCCCAAAGCGTTGTGGCAGACTACCAAGAATAGAAGAGCATCTTTTGACAGATGTCTGACATTATCTGTTTTGTGTAATCACCATCAACCAGTTATCAAGTCAACCTCGTGCCATTATAATTAGGATATGTAGGCTAGAGTTAATGTTGTTCACTTTGTTAGATGTCACACATTAACTCTTTAGAACTTAGAGAACTAACAGTTGTGCCTGTGTTCTTAAGTTAGCTTTATTTTGTCCGAAGTGTACACAACACATTTTCATCAAACTGTGTTATCCATAACACATGTAATACTTGTTATACAATAATAAAGTAGTACGTTTGAAAGTATTTACTTGTGTTAATTATTATCTTAATCGTTTCAAGCTAGTATTAGGGACCTTCAATTGGTATCAGAGCGGTGTTTGATATTAAAACCTTACTAAACATCGTTCTAAGTTTTATAATCAAGATCCACCATGCCTGAAACGAGTAACACACCACCACCACCACCACCATCGCTTTATGGGATCAACACACCACCACCTCCAACTTCACCAAGAGTAACCCTCACTCAAAATAAAGACGATCTTCCTCAACTTCTAGATTCAAGAGGTGAATCTCATGTCACTAATGTGCCAGTATTTGATGAAGATGATTTTGCAAGTTAAAAAAGTCAATTCCTTGTGTATCTCGATGGACTCGAGCCATTTCTTCTAGAAGTTCTAGAAAATGGACCATATGTTCCCATGGCGCTCACCTCACTGATGAGAATCCTCTTCCTAAACCCCTCAAGCAGTGGACACCAGCTGATAGGAAACTGGCAAACCAAGATAAACGTCTCAAAAGCATCATTATATCTTGTCTTCCTAAACACATCATGAAATCTGTGATTCAATGTCCTACAGCCAAACAAATGTGGACAGACCTTATCCTTTGTCATGAAAGACCCTCTGAAACCAGAGAAACCAAGATTCAGGCACTCAGCCTTCAGTTTAATGCTTTCAAGGCACTTGAAGGTGAAAAGGTACAACAGACATATACAAGGCTGAAGATTCTTCTCAATAACCTTGCTATGAATGAAGTCACCATCGCACAAGCTGAAGTAAACGCCACCTTTGTCAACAGCCTTCCCAGAAAATGGTTGAGCATGAATCAGACCCAGAGAGCCAATAACTCCATCAAGAATGATACGTTGGCTCAGCTGTATGGAAAATACAACTATGAAGAAGGGCTGATAGATATCATATACAAATCTGAGTCTGAAATATTTGTAGTTCAGGGAGAAACATCCAAAGCATTGATTTCCACCTCACACACTCATGACAGCGATACAGATGTTGAAGAAGACACTTGTAGCAGCCAAGAATTCATGACAGACCTTAATGCTGAGTTTCATGAAAGAGCTTTACTAGCTAATCAAAGAAGATTCTACAAAAGGTCTGGGAGAGTAGGATCAGCTAGTAAACAAACTGACAAGTCAAAAGAGACCTGTTTTGCCTGTGGATAACTCGGACATTTTCAAAAAGACTGTCCATCCACAAAAACATCCTCACCATCTTATCCATCATCATTCAAACCTTACAAGTTCAAATCACAACAAACAACTCATCTCACTAATCCAATTCCTGTGACAATGAGAAAAAGGATTACAAAAACAAGTACAAAGCGCTAAAGGCTAAGTTGGAACAGATGAATTTGAAGATAGAGTCTCTGTCCAAGAAGAAAGGAGGTGATAAAAGGACAGAGAAAGGGTTGGTAGCTGAAGCTTATGATTGGAATGATGAGCCGCTGACATCTGATGAAGAGGACACTACCAGGGTCAGGGCATGTATGGCTATTGCTGAGGATGAACCAGCGGTTGGAAAAGGTGATGCTAGATCAGGACAATGGGTTGACAACACTATGAAAAAGGTACACAGGCTTATCTCTATGTCTGAAAGTGATGAACGTAAACATGTCCTTGATTACACCATAGTTGATTTACATTTTGTTGAGGAACAAAGAAAGAACCTGCTTGATAAATTTCACTCTGTTAAACATGAGTTGTTAACTGCTAAGGCTGAATGTGAAACTTTAAAACAGGTTAACTCTAAAAAGATGACTCTTCAAAATGAAGTTAATAAATTAACTTAAAAAAAACAGTGCCTTAAATGATCAAGTAACTGAACTAAACAAGATTATAGAAAAATCGTTGTGTAGTAGGTTTACTATAAATCAATTACTTGATGATGAAGTTCCAGCTGACATATTAGGGCTGTAACCGCTAAAAGAAACAAACTTAAAGCTCTTAAAATCCAAAAGAGATTGTTTTCAAATCCATAAAGACCATACTTACGTCTGATCCTCTCTTACATAATGTCCCTGTCTCTGAAGATGTGATTGAAAGCACTGAACCTTTACCTGTTTTACCAAAACTCTCAGGAGTTGAACCCAGCAGCTCTTCTAGAGGAGCTAAGGCTGAACCCAAACCAGATGTTGAGACACCACCAACTAAGGTTTTTGTTGTACCTGCTAAACAATCTGTTAAGCTAAAGGTCCATAAGCCTGTCTCAACTAATCTGGTGAACAAAGTTGAACCCTCAACTGAAGAACGCCTATTGTCTTTGATGAAAGAAGTAGAACTATTAAAAGAACATATTAAGCCTTCCACTGAATGCTCTACTTCCTCTGAACCAAAATCTATTCTAGGAGAACCCAAAGGTGAAAAGGGTATCAAACCTTATTGTAATGTGTGTAAAAATTCTCATCATATGACCATAGATCATGATAGACATATGGCTGTTAAGAGATCTCAGACACCTTTTAGGGATAGACAACAGGCTACTAGGAGACCATCAGGTAACTACAGACCTTACCCTCCCTGCAAATATTGTGGTTTCACAAACCACCACTTAGATGAGTGTAGGGACTTTCCAGGATGTGACATATGTGGAAGGTACACTCATGAAACAGCCAATTGTCCTTCACATCGTCGCAAGTTCTACAGGAACTCAAGAGTTGCTAATCAGCAATTCAGGGAACCCACTGGAAAGTGGGTTCACCATGGGAACTAATCTTTTCTATATATTTGTGCAGAAACATCTCAAGGAATTGGTCTGGTATCTAGACAGTGGTTGCTCTAGACACATGAGATGAATTAAACAATACCTGCACAGATATTCAAAAGAGCATGGTCCTAAAGTGGTGTTTGGGGATAACTCTTCAGGCGACACAGAGGGATATGGCTAAGTTAACTACAATGAAATAACATTTACAAAGGGTTGCATATGTGAATGGTCTTAACCACAATCTCATCAGCATTAGCCAGTTGTGTGATGCTGACTACAAGGTTTTGTTTACAAAGACTCAAGGAACCATATTCAACAAAAATAATGATGTGGTGTTAATTGCACCAAGAAGAAGAGATGTGTACGTCATCAACATGGCTTCTTGCTCAGAGGACAGCTCAAACTGTTTTCTGGCTAAAGCCTTTGAAAGTGTCAATTGGCTGTGGCACAAACGACTCTCTCATCTCTACTTCAAGAACATAAACAAGCTAGCCACACAAAACTTGGTTGCTGGTCTACCACCTGTGACTTTCACTAAAGACATGATATGTTCAGCTTGTGTTAAGGGAAAGCAACACAGGTCATCCTTCAAGACCAGGCAATCATTCTCTATTGACAAGTGCTTACATCTCCTTCACATGGATTTGTTTGGACCTGTCAAACCACAGACCATCAATCACAACAAATATACCTTGGTCATTGTTGATGAATTCTCAAGGTATATATGAGTTTTCTTCCTCAAAAGGAAAAGTGATGCAGCTGATGCCATCATGTCCTTCATCAGGCGGGTTGAAAACATGAATGAAGTTAGAGTAAAAGCTTTAAGAAGTGATAATGGTACTGAATTCAAGAATCAACAGTTTGAAGCTTTTTGTGATAAAAAGGGAATATCACAAAACTTCTCTTCAACTGGTACTCCTGAACAAAATAGAGTAGCTGAAAGAAGAAACAAATAATTAATTGAAGCTGCTAGAACCATGTTGAATGGTGCAGCCTTACCAAAGCAATTCTGGGAGAAGCTGTCCACACTGCCAGTTATACCCAGAATAGATCAATCATTGTTAAAAGACATGGAAAAACCTCTTATGAAGTTTTTAGAAAAAGAGCACCAAACGTCAGCTATTTCCATGTCTTTGGTTGTCCTATGTTTATTTATAACTACAGGGATCAACTTGGAAAGTTTGACGAAAAAGTTGATGATGGTTTCTTCTTAGGATACTCTCCAACAGCCAAAGCCTTTAGAGTATTCAACACAAGAAGACAGGAACTAGAAGAAACCTTTCATGTCACATTCAAAGAAGATGATGACGTGCTACAAAGAACAGGAACAAAAGGTGATGAAATTGATTTCAACGAAAATAGGTCTTTCCCAACAGATGAGTTCTCTGCACCAAGGCCTATCTTTCACCATCATCCGCACACAGTTACTCTTATTCCATATGTTCCTGCACATGATCCACTGTCGACGCACAACATTGAGATTCCATCTACTCACGTGACAGCTGAAAGTGAAAGTCAGTCCTCCACAAGACCTTGTACCACCTCAGCTGAAGATGACTCACCTAGTACTCATAATCAAGAAGAGTCTCATGTTGTCTATGAATCACCACATCTTGAAATAGCTGATGTAGACATAGACACAGAGATTGTTTTTGAAGAGAGTCTTCCTACTCAGCTAGATGAAAATCAAATTGTACTCTCATCCTCCATACCTACTCCTGTCTATGACTCCCCAGCCCCTCAAAGCAAATGGTCAAGAGATCAACACATTCTTCTTGTCAACATTATTGGTGAACCAAATGCTGGCGTTACTACTAGACAGAGAATTCATGACTTAGAATCAGCCTCAGCCAATGAATGTTTGTTTGCTAAATTTCTATCCCAATTGAACCCAAGCGTGTAGTTGAAGCCCTTGTTGAAGAAGGTTGGGTTGCTGCAATGCAGGAAGAAATCAATCAGTTTAAAAGAAACAAGGTATGAACTCTAGTGCCAGCTCCACCTAGTAAGAACATCACAGGCACTAGATGGATTTATAGGAACAAGATGGATGAGATTGGGAACATCATAAGGAACAAGGCAAGGTTAGTTGCACAGGGGTTTACTCAAACTGAAGGGATTGATTATGATGAAACTTTTGCACCAGTAGCAAGACTTGAAGCCATCAGAATCTTCCTTGCTTACGCTACATACATGAACTTCACTGTGTATCAAATGGATGTTAAAAGTACCTTCCTTAATGATTTGGTTGAAAAAGTGTATGTTGAACAGCCTAAAGGATTCAAGAATAGCGAGTTTCCCAACCATGTGTACAGGCTTCACAAAGCAATGTATGGGCTTAAACAAGCTCCAAGGGCATGGTATGAAATGCTGAGATATGAGAAAATTCCCATATCAATAATATCACAAATCACTCTAAAACACAAAGCAAAATATCTAATTTTTATTCATAAAAGCATTATTATGGGTATGTTTTGTTGTTTGTTCTTGTGTAGGTAACAAAGATACAATTTTTGAGCAAACAAGTGAAATCAAGCCTTATTAATGAAGAAAAGACAAAAAGAGGATGAAAAGTGACAAGCCTTGTGATGGAGTCCCAAGTATTGAAGAACGGGCTGACATGTTTCTGGAGGCCCGAGATCGCGTGACGAAGAGGGGTTTAGTAAAACGGGCATAACTTTTGCATCCTAAGTCCGTTTTCAGCCCGTGACCTGTCAAAACGTGCGTAAAAAGGAGGCCGGCGATGCTGTAACCACCTTTTAGCTGATTGCGGATTTTACAAGGCCCGAAAAGCCTTTTTACTATCAGTTTTTTGCATATTTATGTTTTTTCACTTTCAGTTGGACTTTGTCATTGGGCTACGGTCCAGCCCGTTGGATTTTTAGGGTTTTTCTTTGTTTGCAGTCATTATTTAATGAATCTGCTGTAACCCTAGCAAGACAGTTATCAGTTTAATAAAAGTTAAACCAATGGCCGTTGTGTTGCCGTGTTTCACCCTAATTTTCAGGCATTCTTCAAAATCAACGATTATTAGCAGAATTGTTTCTGGCATTCTTGTTGAATCAACAGATCCAATTACTTATCTTTGTTACTTTGTTTTCTAGTCTACATCAGTTGGTATCAAGAGCCAAAGTTCTTGATCAAGATGCCTCCAAGGAGAACTAGGCCTATTCACGATGTGAATGAACAGGAATTTGAGCAACGTATGATGGACAGAATGGAGGAGCGATTCGATCAAATGTTTGATCAATTGACCGACCAGATGAACACTTTGATGAGCAATAGGAGGCCTCGTAATCGCCTTCATGAGGACGAAGATGTTGATCTAGAAGAAAATTCGTTTGGTGATGGTTTGTCTGATGATGAACAATCAGTAGGGTGACGGATGAGAGATCATAGTGGGAATAATGATAGGCATTAGGAGACTGGAATGAGGGTTAATATTCCCGAGTTTAATGGGGACACTTTAAATCCTGATGATTTTATTGATTGGCGTGTTGCTGTTGGAGAAGTATTTGAATTCAAAGAAGTTCCAGAAAACAAAAGGGTTTCGTTGATCGCTACCAAGTTACATGGTCGGGCATCCGCGTGGTGGCAACAATTGAAACTAACGAGGAACAGAGTTGGGAAGTCAAAGATTACGAGTTGGCAGAAGATGAAGAAAGTCACGAGGGATAATTTTATTCCTCATAACTACCAGCGAATGATGTACAAGCGGTTACAGAATCTGAAACAGGGGGCCATGTCTGTTGAAGATTACACGACCGAATTTTACCAACTAATTGCAAGGAATGACGTTCAAGAGACAGAAGATCAGCTTGTCTCTCGATACATTGGTGGTTTAAGAGTCCAGATCATGGATTCTGTTAACATGTTTGATCCGATGACACTTTCTGAAGCGTATCAACGTGCACTGACTTTTGAGAAGCAGAACCGACGAGTGGGGAGTTCTTCTTCTCCTGCAATAACAGGTGCTTCTGGTTCGGGTAATGCGGCATCCCGTTTTGCCCTAAGTCAGGCTAAAGCAGTTGGTGATAATACTGGAATCAGTTCCTAAAGCGGCCAACAGTGGTGGGTTCAAGTGCTTTAACTATGGTGAACCTAGTCACCGGCAGTCAGAGTGTAAGAAGGCTGGGAAGAGGCAGTTATTTATTGAACCTGAGGAAGATGATAATGTGGCATATGATGACTACGTGGGAGACGCAGTTTATAATGCAGAACCTGAGTATGAGGAGGAGTATGTGTCGGGAGATGTGGGGGAGAATTTGGTGGTAAGATGCTCCTGCTTAACACCTAAAGCTGATGGTGATGATTGGCTCAAACACAACATCTTTCAGTCAACTTGTACCATTATGGGTAAGGTTTGCACTTTTGTATGCGATTCAGGTAGTTGTGATAATTTGATAGCTGAAGGAGCAGTCCAGATATTAGGGTTGAAAACTGAAGATCGTCCCAAACCTTATAAGTTACAGTGGCTTAAAAAAGGTGGGGAGATAACAGTTTACAAGCATGTCCAAGTTCCGTTTTCTGTAGGAACAACTTATAAGGATAATCTTTGGTGTGATGTGATACCTATGGATGCTTGTCACTTGTTGTTGGGTAGACCTTGGGAGTATGACCGTGATGTAACTCACCATGGGAGAACTAATACTTATAGTTTCCTGTTTGGGGGTGTGAAGATTACTTTGATGCCAAATAAACCTAAGGAAGTAGTTAATAAACCCACTGGTACTTTATTAACTCTTTCGAAGTTCGAAGACGAGCTGTAGGTGGGAGGTGATGTTTTTGTATTAACAGGGAAGGAGGTTTCTAAAGACGGTGAAGTTCCTAAAGCCATGATCCCTTTACTTGAGGAATTCTATGATGTTTTCCCTGATGAATTACCTGATGGTTTGCCATCATTACGTGACATACAACATCATATTGATCTAGAGCCTGGGTCACAGTTGCCTAACAGGCCACATTATAGGATGAGCCATGGAGAACATGAGGAGTTGCGCAGGCAGGTTGAGGAGCTGGTTTCCAAGGGTCATGTTCGTGAGAGTATGAGCCCGTGTGTTGTTCCTGCCCTATTGAATCCAAAGAAGGATGGTACATGGCGTATGTGTGTTGATAGTCGAGCCATCAACAAGATTATTGTGAGGTACAGGTTTCCTATTCCTCGCCTTGATGATTTGCTTGACAAGATTAGTGGTGCTACCATTTTCATAAAGCTGGATTTGAATAGTGGGTATTACCAGATTCGTCTTAGACCTGGTGATGAGTGGAAGACCGCTTTCAAGACCCGTGAAGGGTTGTATGAGTGGTTGGTCATGCCTTTTGGTTTATCAAACGCACCAAGCACATTTATGCGTGTGATGAATCAACTGCTCAGGCCTTTTATTGGCAAGTTTGTGGTTGTTTATTTTGATGACATTCTTATTTATAGTGCTTCTTATAATGAGCATGTCAATCATGTGAGGCAGGTCTTGACCTTGCTTCGGAAGGACAATTTTATGCAGCCACGAAGAAGTGTGTGTTCATGACCCCTAAAGTTTTGTTTTTAGGGTATGTTGTTTCTGGTGATGGCATACAGGTGGATGAATCTAAGGTAGCAGCTGTTCAGGAGTGGCCAACTCCAACTACCATTACTGAAGTTCAGAGTTTCCATGGTCTTGCTTCTTTCTATAGGCGGTTATCCCTAATTTTAGTTCCATTATGGCCCCTTTGACAGACTGTATGAAGGGTAAGTCATTTGTGTGGACGGAGGAAGCAGATATGGCTTTTCAAGTTGTCAAGGAAAAGCTTACTACAACGCCAATCCTGGTAGGGCCTAACTTTTCTAAAGTTTTTGAGCTTCATACTGATGCTTCTAAGGTTGCAATTGGTGGAGTTCTTAGTCAGGGTGGGCGGCATGTTGCCTATGTTAGAGAGAAGTTGACAGGGCTGAAGTCGAGGTACTCTACTTATGACTTGGAGTTTTATGTAGCGGTCCAAGCTGTGAAGCATTGGCGCCATTATTTGTTTTATAAGGAGTTTGTTTTGTTCACTGACCATGATTCCTTAAGGCATATTCGTACGCAAGATAAGGTTTCACATAAGCATGGGCGTTGGTTGGCTTTTCTTAAGAAATTTACTTATGTGGTGAAACACAAAACGGGTGCTTCCAATCGTGTTGCTGATGCCTTAAGCAGGAGAAGTAGTTTACTTGTAACCATGCAGGTTGATGTTCCAGGACTGGATGTCATTCGTGACATGGTGACTGTGGATCCATACTTTTCAGTTGTTCTGCAGGATTTGCAATCCGGAGAGAAAACAGATTTTGTTATGCATGATGGGTTCCTATTCAAAGGGAATCAACTTTGTATTCCTGATTCAAGTCTTCGCTTGCAAATTATTAAGGAGTTGCATGGTGAAGGACATGTTGGTCGTGATCGCACTTTACAGTTGGTTCAAGCTTCTTATTTTTGGCCTACTATGAGGAAGGAAGTGGATCTTTACGTCAAGAGGTGTCATATTTGTCAAGTTTCAAAGGGGAAGGCTACTAGTGCAGGACTTTATATGCCTTTGCCAGTTCCTTTGCAGTCCTGGTTGATATTAGCATGGATTTTGTGTTGGGGCTACCGCGTACTCAAAGGGGTAATGATTCAATATTTGTTGTTGTTGATCATTTTTCTAAGATGGTTCATTTTATTCCTTGCAAGAAGACAACAGATGCAGTTAATGTAGCCTAACTTTTCTTTAGGGATGTGTACCGTTTACATGGTTTACCTTCCTCCATTGTTTCTGATCGGGACACCAGGTTTTTGAGTCATTTTTGGTGTAGTTTGTGGAAGATGGTGAATACTCAACTCAATTTTAGTAGTGCTTATCATCCTCAAACTGATGGGCAAACTAAAGTTGTTAACAGGTCCCTTGGTAACCTGTTAAGGTGTTTGGTGGGTGATCATGTGAAGGCATGGGATCAGAAGTTGTATCAAGCTGAGTTTGCTCATAATCATGCTGTTAATCGGAGCACTGGGTTTAGTCCTTTCCAGGTGGTTTATTCTGCTCAGTCACATGGTCCTCTTGATATTATGACTCCTCAGATTTCTAGGTCTGTTCCAAAGAAAGTGCAGGATTTTGTTGAGGGGTTGCATGATGTTCATAAATCTGTTCGTGACAACTTGGTTCGCGCTAATTCGAAGTACAAGCAGGATGCAGATCAAAAAAGGAGACATGTTGACTTTGAAGTGAGAGACTTTGTGTGGGCTGTATTGACTAAGGATCGTTTTCCAGTTGGTGAATATAATAAATTGTCTGCTAAGAAGATTGGTCCAGTGGAAATTGTGGATAAGATGAACTCAAATGCTTATCGTTTGAAGTTGCCAAGTCATATTCGTTGTTCTGATGTTTTTAATGTGAAGCACTTGTTGCCTTACCATGGTGATTCTTCAGATGATGATACAGTTGGGAATTCGAGGGCGATATTTTTCTATCCAGGGGGAAATGATGGAGGCCCAAGTATTGAAGAACGGGCTGACTTGTTTCTGGAGGCCCGAGATCGCGTGACGAAGAGGGGTTTAGTAAAACGGCTATAACTTTTGCATCCTAAGTCTGTTTTCAGCCCGTGACCTGTCAAAACGTGCGTAAAAAGGAGCCCGACAATGCTGTAACCACCTTTTAGCTGGTTGCGGATTTTACAAGGCCTAAAAAGCCTTTTTACTATCAGTTTTTTTGCATATTTATGTTTTTTTCACTTTCAGTTGGACTTTGTCATTGGGCTACGGTCCAGCCGGTTGGATTTTTAGGGTTTTTCTTTGTTAGCAGTCATTATTTAATGAATCTGCTGTAACCCTAGCAAGACAGTTATCAGTTTAATAAAAGTTAACCATTGGCTGTTGTGTTGCCGTGTTTTACCCCAATTTTCGGGCATTCTTCATAATCAATGATTATTAGCAGAATTATTTCTGGCATTCTTGTTGAATCAACATATCGAATTACTTATCTTAGTTACTTTATTTTCTAGTCTACATCACCTTGCAAAGACAAAGGACCTTTCTTGACAACTTTCAAAGATGAAGGACTAAAGTGTAATTATGAAAAAGTCAAGAACAAAGTCAAACCTGGTCAACTAATAAAGTCAACAAGTCAACAAAGTCAAGGGATCAATATTGTGCAAGTTTGAAGTCTAAAGGACCAAGATTGATAAGTTGGTGGAGTTTGAAGTTCAAATTCATAAGCTGAAAACAAGAAGGGCCATTTCTGCCAAGATTCAAAGTTTTAAATAGTTCAATCCATGTGTATGATATTTTGACCAATGGGGAGTGAGTATTTCATATACTCGGATTGCCACCTCTACGCCAGCTGGCCACTAGCGTCGTTCTCATTTATTATACAAAATCCTCACAGTGCGGTCCACTAACCACTAAACCAACCAATCATAAATCACCTTTTGGGATATTGATCCGTGTCTCTATCCCTCACCCAATAACATTAAACCACCTGGCATGTTCAAACATAAACGAACCCAGGAATGAGATCAAGCTAGAGGCATATCAGAGAAAGTTCTCAACATGAAATCTACTCCAAATCAAGAGAGGATCACAACCCTACAACTCAATTAACCTGAAATCAACTTAATCAAAAACCTCCAATTCAGTTCTTCAACGGCTACATTAATTTAGAAGATTCAAGCAACGTGGAAGCTCACCATTGGTTGCAACACGTCACCAACCTCCAACAAACTACATCCCAACCTCTATAAATACCCCACTTAGTCTTCATTTCTTGTATGTACTTAGTGTGTGCTTCTTCACACACAACTTAAATTCTCCCTCATTTTCAGTTAGCTAGATAGATAATCACTTCTCTCAAGTGACTGACAATCACTTGAGAGTTAGTTATTTAGCTGTAACCGTTTGTGACAAACTTTTCCCCCATTAATAAACATCCATTTTCATTTTCACTCAACTCTCATTCTCAATTCTACATAATCCTACATTCTTGTTACTACTGTGATTCTTTTGATCATTCATGATCAATGAAATGTGTTTGATGTCACTTGGAAGCTTGTAGCAGGTTCAAAGCATTTTCAGATCATTTCATAGCCATAATTATAGTGTAGCAGGGGTGATAGATTTGTAACTGATGGTGATGATATGATGGTTTATGGTGGTTGATTACTGGTGATTCTAGTGTACTTAGTAGGCTCAACGCCTCACTATTCCATCAAAGGTGGCATTCAAGCTAAAAGGAATATTTCTCTTGTTAAAATTCCACTAATCAGTTCTTGCATGCTCAATTCCTAGTAATAGCTTCTATTTGCTGAATTGTTAGTGATCTTGTAGTGTAACTGATATAATCTGATAGTTAACTAGTAGCTTGATAGTTTTTTATTCAGTTTTACTTGATTAGCTTTGCTTTACATGAGTCCTATATTCATCAATAGCTCATTTGTATTCTTTCAAGTAAACCTATTGGATTTTTGAGTCAACCTAGTTCATTTCAGTCACTAATCAAGTTTTGATAAGTTTCAAGTGCTGTTATAAATAAATGCTTAAAAAGTCTTTGAATACTTTTGAAATCAGTCCAAAAGTGGTGTTTGGATTTAAGTCAATTTTGTGAATCTGCTGTTAAAACTAGTTTGTTTGAGCTCACTTACACTCAACAAGTGAGTGTAAGTCATTTGAAAAAGTTTCTTGATCAATTACTTTGTCAAACAGGCAATTTACCTATAAAAAGTGTGGGTTAGCCTTTGCAACTGAACATCAGTGAAAACTAGCTACTTTTGATCGCATGGCAATTCTTTCTTAGTGAGTGGATTTAGCTGATTTTTGTTCTTAGAGTTAGCTCAACATATAAGCTTTTTGAACTAGTTAGGAAACCATACAGTATTCACTTTTGAGGTAGTTAACAACTTATTAATAAGCACTTGAGCAAACTGCATTCTCTGTGACAATAAGCAAACTGTTTTTCCATATCTCTAAATCTACTTCATAAACCTTCAATTTTCTTTCACAAAAGTGTTTGCAAACATGTCTTGAATAGATTTTGAGAATTTAAGCTTTTTGGAAATTTTGGTCAAACTTGGTCAAAATAAGCACTTTTGGCTTATTTTAGATTTCAGCTTATCCTCTTTGTCATTTTCAAAACAAGTTGACATTCCAAGCTTCTTATAACTTGTTTAATCAGTTTTAACAAGAAAATCAGTTAGTGGATGTCTGGATTTGTTTTTAGCTTAACTTGAGCTTATTGAAATAAGCTACTTTGAGTTTTACTGGCTTTTAGCTAAATTCCTTTTGCAAGCCTAGCTGATTTTTGATTTTAAGCATTTTAAATAAAACTAGAGTTGATTTGGTTTGATAATAATCTCAAACGAGCTTATTCGAGTTTTGTTACCCGTTTTTGTGAAAAGTTCCTTTTAATTGCATTTAAGTCCTCCATGTTTAATACTTTGTTAATCTGTTTCTAAACTTGTACTTTTCTAGGTTTTACATTAATCAGTCCCTATATTTTGGTTAGTTACATAATTGGTTAGACAGTTTTGGTTTTTGTTAGTTTATTGGAATAGTTTGTTACTATTTTCACTTTTGGTCCGTATACTTTCTGATTTTACACATTTAGCCCTTATATTTTCATTTCATTTACATTTCAAGCAATTTTATACTTGTGCATTAGAGATTTGTACTTTGTGCTAACTTTGTGGTATTTGCAATTTGTTTTACGGTTAAGTAGCAATAATATTTTCTATTTTTTTACATGTTTGATTGAATTAGACCTAGATACCAAATAATCTTGTAACAACCAAAAACAATTATAAACTTGATATTGGTGAAACTTTCAATTTATCTTGATTCGAGAAAAACGAACTTGCATAGTACTCAACATTACGTTGTCTATTTTTTTAACTGAAAATAAGTTTGTCAGGGGTTCCATTGATAAAACACTTTTTACCTTCAAGGATAAAAGTGATTTTATTATTGTACAGATTTATGTGGATGATGTCATCTTTGGGTCTACAAATGTTAATCTTAGTAAACGTATTGCTAAATTAATGACCAAGAAATATGAGATGAGTATGATGGGTGAATTAACTTACTTTTTGGGTTTTCAAATTAAACAATGTCCTAAAGGAATTTCAATTTGTCAAGAAAAGTATGTTAAAGATTTGCTGAAAAATATGACTTGGCTGATTGTGCATCAGTGAAATGCCCCATGCTTCCACCCAACAATTTGGGCCCTGATGAGTCAGGGGTCTCTGTTAATGAGACTATGTATAGAGGTATGATTGGGTCATTCATGTATCTCACAGCCAGTCGCCCTGATATCCAGTTCTCCACATGTCTCTGTGTAAGGTATCAAGCTAACCCAAAGGAATCCTATCTAGTGGCTGTTAAGAAAATTTCCAGGTACCTCAAAGGAACAACCTCTCTATGTATGTGGTATCCGAAAGAATCAGGCTTTGATCTCAAGGCATACTCAGATTTAGACTACGTTGGGTGCTGCATTGACAGGAAAAGTACCTCATGGAACTGTCAAATCCTAGGAGGAAAATTGGTTGGTTGGAGTGCTAAGAAGCAAAACTCTATGGCAATGTCATCAGCTGAAGCTGAATATGTTGCAGCTGCTAGCTATTGTGCTCAAGTACTTTGGATGAAGAGTCAACTAGCTGACTATGAGATTCTATATGACAAAGTACCCATCTTCTGTGACAATACAAGTTCCATTGCTATCTCTAACAACCCTGTGCTTCACTCTCGTACCAAACATATAGATGATAGGTGTGAAAACACCCATCCTTTTACCACTTATTTCTTGCTTAAACAAGACCAAAACACGTATTTAATGTCATTTGTTTGGAATTATGCGTGGTTTGTGTGTTTGTTGTGTTTTCAGAGCCAACCGGATGAATATTGAAGAAAACATGGGATTGCACGGGTTTTATCGAAGAAAAAGACAAAAGACGAAGTCTCTAGTCCAAGAGATGCAAAAGATTTGAAGTCAATGGGCCTATTTGAAGATTTATCGAAGAAAAGGACCAAAGATGGAAGATTTACATATGTCGAAGAACTCAAGTCTATTAAACGAAGAAATTAAAAGACGAGTTGAATTCATTCGTCGACAAATCCCGAATCGAAATCGAAAACGTCAACTTTTCTGAAAAGACGAGAAGACAAGAAGAAAGGGAGAAAGCCCACTCACCAACCAACTTGAAGACCTATAAATAGGAGCCCATTCACACATTTTAGACGAGCTTTCATTTTCCAGTTTATTTCTTTTTCTTGTTTCGTAGGGTAACCAACACCATTAAGGTGTTGGTGATTTTCATTTTTGTTGATTCACAAATCTTGTAAGTTTTAATCCTTCCTTTTGTTTACTTAACCTTTATCAATCAATGCAATCGTTCATTTAATCTTGTTCATCTTCATCTTGTTGATTCAAAGTTTTAAGTTTTATTTTGTTGAGTTTGATCTTCAAAAGTAAGTGGGTTTTGTGTTTTTATTGTTTTGGTTTGATGTTTATGATTAGTAGATGATTCGTGGTTAAAATTGGTTTATGTTTTGATTAAAAACTTTGTTGATTTTGGTTAAATTCGTGGCTTTGTTGGTTTCCCTGTTCTTCGCTTCTTCATCAGCCCAGATTCCGAATGAAGGAAATTTATTCCGGATGAAGGGTTTGTTAAAATATTTAGAATGAGCAACCATTATTCCGAGTGAAGCTTTTTGTTGTGAGTATTCCGAATCAGTTTGTTCATCCGGAATAATCAATATTCCGGATGAGTATTAATATTCCGAATCAAAGATTTTAGAAAATATTCCTAATCAGTTTTTTTTTTTGAATGTTCCGAATGAAGGATTTTGATTAAATATTCCGAATCAGTTTTTTAATATTCCGAATCAAGGTTCTTGTCAAAGTTATTCCGAGTCAAGTTTTATTCCGAGTAAACAAAATTATTCCGAATCAAGCCTTGTAGTATTTTGTTCCGGATCAGTGAAAACATTCCGTATCAAGAAAATGTTCCGAATGAGCTATTATTCCGCATGAACCATATATTCCGGATGAGCATTATTATTCCGGACCAGTCTTTATTCCGAATGAGCATGTATTCCAAATGAGCATCACTTATTCCGAATCAAGTATTTTTCAGTAAGGGTTATTTCACTGTTTTTGTTTTATTGTTTAATTGTTTAATTTTAATTCAAGCTTTATTAATTAACTGCTTTTAGTTTAATTCTATATCTTTTCACATTTAAATCTTTTTATTAGAATAGAAAACCAATCCCTTTTTAGTAACCAAGAACAACTATTCCACTTTGAGCCGTGATCGATTCGAGAAGATACCGAGAACTAATCTGAACCTAGTAAAACCTGAGTATCAAATGGCGCCGCTGCCAGCTCTTTTCGTAGGGATTAACGGTTTTTTGTGAGAAATTGGATTTTAGGATCCGTTCACCGTGAACGTTACTTTTTCATCATTAAAAATTTTCAAAAATCCAAAAAATATAAAATTTTCAAAAATACAAAAAAGTTAAAAAAAACATAAAAAACCAAAAATATTTCCGCTTTGTTAGTTCTTTTGCAGGTTTATGCGCACTCGATCAACGTCTTATCCCGAGCCCGAGACTCTCGATAACTTAGACATGGTCGGTGTACACAACAACAATAATAATCCACCTCAAAACAACATGAATAATAACAACAATGAACCTCTACCGGACAATCGTCCCATGATCAAACTTTTACAAGCACATGTAGAGGGAAACAATGATGCTATTGTCATACCCGCGATTGCAGCCAACAACTTTGAGCTCAAATCCGGTTTCATTCAAATGGTCTCTGCTCAACCATTCTTGGGGCGTACTATTGATGATCCTCATGACCACATCAAAAGATTCCTTCAACTCACTAATACGGTCAAATTTAATGGGGTTTCACAAGAGGTAATTCGCTTACAACTTTTTCCCTTCTCTTTAGAGGGACAAGCCCGTCATTGGCTTGCAAAGGAACCGCCACAAAGTATTCTTACGTGGACGGACTTAGAGACCAAATTCATAAACTACTTTTTCCCACCCTCTCGTACTACCGCTTTGCGGAATGAAATCATTAATTTTGAACAAAAGTACGATGAGACTTTTAGTGAATCTTGGGACCGTTTTAAAGAACTTTTAAGAAAGTGCCCACAACATGGTTTTACCAAAGTGCACCAAATTAATACTTTTTACAATGGTTTAAGCATGAATGACCAAGATTCACTAAATAGTGCCTCGGGGGGTAATATTTTGGTTAAGTCTTCTAATGCCGCTTGGGATATTATTGAGAATAAGTCTAGAGTGCAAACCAAGAGTGTTCGGACCAATGCCGCTAGTGCTAGCACTAGTGACAACGACAAGAGACTTGACAAAATTACTTCGCTTCTTGAATCGCTTGCTGCCCAAACCGCTAACAATACCAAAAGCATCAACGCTCAAAACGCTCAAGTCAATGCTGTAAGCCAACCATGTGAAATATGCGGGGGTCCTCACTCTTACACTATTTGTACCTCCACCCAAGACTATATTTGTGAGAATGTTAACGCAGCATATGGTACCTATCCTCCGGCCGGTTATCAAGCTCGCCCTCAAGGAGACCGTAACTTGCTAAGTTATCGTTCAACCAACTTTCTTTCACCTCCCGGTTTTCCTCCACCCAATCAAAACCAACAACAAAACCTTAACCGAACCAACCAAAACCAACCTCGAGCACCATACCAACCACCTCAAAGACAACCATATCCACCTCAAAATCCTACTCAAGTTTACCAACCCGCTCCTTACCAACCACCTGCTTATCAAGCACCTCCTCCTACTCAACCCACCGTTTTCAACCACGAGGTCGAAACGTACATGCGGACGAATGATGTGTTGGTGAAGAATCTGCAGACCCAGATTATCAATTTGAAGGGTAACATGGTGAAACAAGGGAACGATCTTAGAGCCGATATGCGAAACTCTTTGATTAGTCAAACGAATGACCTAAGGGACATGATGGCTGGTTTCTTCCAAGGTAATCAACCCTCTTCTTTGGGTACTCTTCCGAGTAACACCGTGGCTAATCCAAGAGGGGAGATGAAAGCAATCACCACTCACAGTGGAAAAGGTACCAAGGAACTCGAGCTTCCTACACCTACACCGGTGATTGTGACTACGGAAAACGAGTCACCTATTCCTATTCTTCAACCTTCTACTTCCCCAATTCCTCCATCTCTTACTTCTACCCCTCCCCCACCCAAGGTTGTGAGTAATCCTACTATTCCAAAGCCTTCCTCTTCTTCCGATATACCTTATCCATCAAGGTTGAGGAAAGAGAAGCTCAAAAGCAAGGACGATATTCAAGTTTCAAACTTTCTCAAATTGTTTAAACAATTGAATTTTAACATCTCCTTTGCTGAGGCTCTCACTCACATGCCTAAATATGCGAAGATGTTTAAAGATCTTCTTAGTGACAAGGAGAAGCTTCTTGATATTGCTAATACCCAACTTAACGAGAATTGCTCTACGGTTCTCTTAAGGAAATTGCCAACCAAACTTGGTGATCCGCGTCGTTTCTTAATCCCTTGCAACTTCCCGGGAGTAGAGAATTGCATGGCCCTAGCCGATCTAGGTGCTAGTATAAACCTTATGCCATTAAGTGTTTGGAAGCAATTATCTCTCCCTGAGCTAGTCCCCACCAAAATGACTTTAGAATTAGCTAACCGTATGGTTGCTTATCCAGTGGGGATAGCCGAAGACGTTTTCGTTGGCGTTGACAAATACACCTTCCCGACGGATTTTGTTGTCGTTGACTACGAGATGGATCCTCGTGTTCCATTAATCGTTGGACGTCCATTCTTGAGGACCGGTCGCACTCTCATCGATGTAGAAGCGGGTGAGCTTATCATGAGAGTTGGTGACGATCAAATTGTCTTCAACATGGGTAAGATTTCTAAACAGCCTTATTCATACGAGAGTGTTAATTGTATCGACGTTCTTGATGAGGCTTGTGAAGAACACTTTAATGATGCTTGCAAGAGTATTCTTACCTCTCCTCCCAATGTTGAGACCGTTTCCTCTAGTGCTCCATCACTAACTCTATTTGGAGAAAGTGATTCCCTTTGGAAAGATATTGAAGCAACTATGGGAGATGTGAACTTAGAATATGACGATTCTCCTACCGATTGGGATGAAGACATTCGTCTCATTGAGAAACTTCTCAAAGAGGACGATATTTCTCCACCATCTCCCAAGGATATTGCTATCGATGAACCGAATTTGATTAAGCCTTCCATCGAAAATCCTCCGGATTTAGAGCTTAAGGAATTACCGTCTCATCTCGAGTACGTATTTCTTGAAGACAAGAAGAAGTCACCCGTCATCATCGCTAAGGACTTGAAAGAAGAAGAAAAATCTCGCCTTATCGCCGTGCTTAAAGATCATAAGAAGGCAATTGCTTGGAAAATTTTCGATATCCGCGGAATTGATCTAAACTTTTGTACTCAAAAAATTCTCATGGAAGATGACTTTAAACCCGTAATTCAAAGCCAAAGAAGGGTTAATCCTCGAATTCACGACGTCATCAAACAAGAGGTTATCAAACTTCTAGATGCCGGCTTGATTTACCCTATTTCGGATTCGCCATGGGTAAGTCCCGTACATTGTGAGCCAAAGAAAGGCGGAATAACCGTTGTTCCCAATGAACACAACGAGTTGATTCCTACTCGTCTCGTTACCGGGTGGAGAGTTTGTATAGACTATCGCAAACTCAATGATGCCACGAGAAAAGATCATTTTCCTCTTCCTTTCATGGATCAAATGCTCGAGCGTCTAGCGGGTAATGATTACTATTGCTTCTTAGACGGTTTCTCCGGGTATTTTCAAATTCCCATCGATCACAAAGACCAACAGAAAACCACATTCACTTGTCCCTACGGAACATTTGCTTACAAAAGAATGCCTTTCGGTTTATGCAATGCTCCTGGGACATTTCAAAGGTGTATGATGGCTATCTTCCATGACATGGTTGAAGAAACTATAGAAGTCTTCATGCATGATTTCTCGGTTTATGGCGATTCTTTCTCTGCTTGCCTTGCCAATTCAGAACGTATGCTTAAGCGGTGTAAAGACACTCGCCTTGTTCTAAATTGGGAAAAATGCCATTTCATGGTAAAAGAGGGCATCGTGCTAGGACATAAAATTTCAAAAGCCAGTCTCGAAGTGGACCGTGCTAAAGTTGATGTCATAGCCAAATTAACTCCACCTTCAACCGTGAAGGGTGTGAGAAGTTTCCTCGGTCATGCAGGCTTCTACCGTCGATTCATAAAAGACTTTTCTAAAATCGCTCGCCCGATGACCCACCTCTTGGAAAAAGATACTCCTTTTATCTTTTCCAAAGAGTGTATTCAAGCCTTCAACCTTCTTAAGGATAAGCTAACTAAGGCACCGGTCTTGGTTACCCCTAATTGGGAGCTACCTTTTGAGTTGATGTGAGATGCTAGCGACTTTGCTATTGGAGCGGTTTTAGGCCAAAGAGTGAATAAACACTTCCAACCAATCCATTATGCTAGCAAGACAATGACAGGGGCTCAATTGCATTACACGACAACCGAAAAAGAGCTTTTAGTTGTTGTCTATGCCTTTGAAAAATTTCGCCCCTATCTTGTCCTTTCTACCACCATCGTGTATACCGACCATTCCGCGTTGAAGTACTTTTTAACTAAACAAGATTCTAAACCAAGACTTCTTCGCTGGGTTTTGCTACTTCATGAATTTAAAAACGAAATTCGTGATAAGAAGGGAGCTGAAAACCTAGCCGCGGATCATCTTAGTAGACTTGAGGATCCTTATCAAGGGGATCATCCGAACAAAGAGATCAATGACTCTTTCCCCCTTGAGACCTTAATATTTATCAACTCGAATTTTGATGAGACCCCGTGGTTTGTGGACATTGCAAACTACTTGGCGGGTGGAATTCTCATTGACGGGTTAACATCCCAACAAAAGAAAAAGTTCTTTAAAGATATTAAGACTTACTTTTGGGATGACCCGTATCTCTTCAAACAATGCGCTGATTTGATTATTCGCCGATGTGTTGATGGACCGGCAGCTTTAGACATTCTCGAAGCTTGCCACAAAGGACCCACCGGTGGTCACTTTGGTCCGAACTTCACCGCCAAAAAGTGTTTGACTCGGGATTTTATTGGCCCACCATTTATCGTGATGCTCACGAGATGGTTAAACATTGTGATGCTTGCCAAAGACAAGGCAAGATCACACATAAAGATGAGATGCCTCAAAATTTCATACAAGAATGTGAAATCTTTGATGTATGGGGCATCGACTTTATGGGGCCATTCCCTTCATCTAAAGGAAACAAATACATCCTTGTAGCCGTTGACTACGTTTCTAAATGGGTTGAAGCCAAAGCTTTACCCACTAACGACGCAAGGGTGGTTTGTAACTTTTTGAAGTCGCTATTCGCTAGATTCGGTGTGCCTCGTGCCATTATTAGTGATCGCGGGACTCATTTTTGCAATGATCCATTCGCAAGAGTCATGGCTAAGTATGGTTTCAATCATCGTCATTCCACCCAAAAACTAATGGGCAGGCTGAAATCTCTAACCGAGGGTCAAAGCGAATTCTTGAACGAACCGTGGGAGAGCATCGTGCCTCATGGGCCGATAAACTTGATGATGCTCTGTGGGCTTTTCGTACCGCATACAAGACTCCGATTGGTTGTACACCATATCGTCTCGTGTACGGGAAAGCATGCCACCTCCCCATTGAGTTGGAGCACAAGGCTTACTGGGCCTTGAAGTGGGCTAACTTCGACATCAACAAAGCCGGTGACCTACGCAAAATCCAACTCAATGAGCTCAATGAACTCCGGAATGATGCTTATGAAAATTCCCTGATCTATAAGGAAAAGACTAAGCTCATTCATGACTCCAAGATTAAAAACCGAGAGTTCCAAGTTGGAGACAAAGTTTTACTCTTTAACTCTCGGTTGAAAATATTTTCGGGCAAGCTGAAATCTCGTTGGTCCGGCCCATTCATCATTGCCCAAATTTTTCCATATGGTACTCTCGAGCTCGCTCAACCTAATGGACCTAATTTTAAGGTGAATGACCAACGAGTGAAGTTGTACTTTGGTGAGGACATCTCTCATGAGATGATTCCATCCCTCACCACGTTTCCCATGAACTAGTTTTGGGTCGAGTCAGGCTCGTGACTCGGTTATCAAAAACAAGTGCTCCTCGGGAGGCAACCCGAGTATCTATCCTTTTCCGTTTTACCTCCTAAGTGTAGGGGGACCTATATAGGGTGTTTGTCTTTGTGTGGTGATGTGATTACAGGGATGAATGCACTTTTGGAACCTTTGAAGAACCGTGCTCCCGTGTTACCCGCAATCCGGTTCTATCTCTCAACTATCATGATTCAATTTTCTTCATACTCACATTTGAAATTGATCACTTTAGTCGTCTCTTCCTTATCTTGATTTAACCAACGCGCACAATGTTATAAGTGTAGGGGAGACTTTTCCCACATGCTTAAACATTGCGGACAATGTTTATATTAAGTGTAGGGGGGACTTCTATCGAAGTTTTAAGTGGACTTTTCCATTAAAATGCCTTCATTTAACCGGAAAATCAACTTTTTCAGCATTTTTCAAATTTTTAATTAACTTTGGCCATATAGTCGTAGTTTTTAAAATTTTTATCGTTGCTTTCATATGTATATATCCCACAATAAAGTCAAAATTTTTAATAAAGTGGTGTAGCTAGTTTTGAAGTCTTTGACATATTAGGCCCGTTGCGATTATTTTGACTCAACCCGAATAGACTTATCCAAGTTTATTCTAGCAAGTATCCTTAACCATGTAGACCTTAACTGGTTTATTAGGCTAAGCATCCACGAGTCTTATTACTTGAGATTTTAAATTGTGGAGAACGAGAAATGATAGAGTCAATTATAAGTCGGTATTCTTGCACAAGCACACTTGGTGTGATTATAAGCCTATTCTCCCATCGCTTGCTAATAATTTATCTGCAATAAGTAAGGTCGTACGATTTTATTGAATAACTTAGCTTCTAGCCCAAGATCGTTTAAAAGTTGCTCGGTAATGATAAGAGTTCATAGCCAAGGCATAACTAATGAAGCGGGGCGCGAAGATTGGCGAGTCTGAAAAGGCCCTAACAAGGTATGAGGATTCCATTTTATTGCTAAATATCCAAGGTGATGTGAAAAGCATTATTCCCAAAATCAATATGAAGGATCAAGACTCACGACGAAAAGCAATCAACTCCCATAAAGATCATGGAGAAGTCTATCCGAAAAGACCCTAACAAGGTATGAGGATAAATAGATCCAAGTCTGAAAAGGAGGCGGATCGTTGTATCTCAAAATCCCAATTAACGATTGAAGAAATAATGATGAAGTCGTGGTCAACAAAGTTGGAGTAACCCTCAAAAGTCTCCAAGTGAAGAAACTCTATTAACGAAGAGAAGACCATTATCTCAAGAACGTCTCTCAAGATATGAAGTATAAAGTACATGCCAAATATCGACCCGAGAAAGGTCTCAAATCATGAAGCGAGTTATGCCAAGATATGAACTTTTTGAGGTCCCGAGAAGCAGTTTTAAGAGATTTTGTCCTTTAGCTAACTATTAATCAAATCGTCCTATTTTGCTTTCAGCCTAAATAAACTATCGCAATAAGTCCAAAAATGTATCTTCGTGATCATTCTAAGACAAAAATAAAATATAAGAGATACACCTAGGAATAAGGGAGTTTAAGCATATAATTAATCCATGTGTGTAAGTGTTTGTTTTGCTAACTTATAATAACAATGATCTCATTTTTAAGCTTGGTTTGGGAAACGTGAAACTTGAGGGTGATAAATCTTCACAGCACTGAAGCCCTAATGTAAGTCTTAGATCTCTTTGCAAGTTATTTCCATATAGCTATTTTTAAGTGAAATGGTTTTCTATCCCTTTTGTTTCATTCAAGCTTTTATATATCTCTTTAGTAGTAGTGGTTATTGTTAATAAGGCCAAGGTTGATTGATTATGAGAAAAGTGTAAATTTGCTTTGTCACTAAGCATTGCATGAGGGCATGGCAATGGTTAAGTGTAGGGGAATTTGATAGGTGTGAAAACACCCATCCTTTTACCACTTATTTCTTGCTTAAACAAGACCAAAACGCGTATTTAATGTCCTTTGTTTGGAATTATACGTGGTTTGTGTGTTTGTTGTGTTTTCGGAGCCAACCGGATGAATATTGAAGAAAACATGGGATTGCACGGGTTTTATCGAAGAAAAAGATAAAAGACGAAGTCTCTAGTCCAAGAGATGCAAAAGATTTGAAGTCAATGGGCCTATTTGAAGATTTATCGAAGAAAAGGACCAAAGATGGAAGATTTACATATGTCGAAGAACTCAAGTCTATTAAACGAAGAAATTAAAAGACGAGTTGAATTTATTCGTCGACAAATCCCGAATCGAAATCGAAAACGTCAACTTTTCTGAAAAGACGAGAAGACAAGAAGAAATGGAGAAAGCCCACTCACCAACTAACTTGAAGACCTATAAATAGGAGCCCCTTCACACATTTTAGACGAGCTTTCATTTTCCAGTTTATTTCTTTTTCTTGTTTCGTAGGGTAACCAACACCATTAAGGTGTTGGTGATTTTCATTTTTGTTGATTCACAAATCTTGTAAGTTTTAATCCTTCCTTTTGTTTACTTAACCTTTATCAATCAATGCAATCGTTCATTTAATCTTGTTCATCTTCATCTTGTTGATTCAAAGTTTTAAGTTTTATTTTGTTGAGTTTGATCTTCAAAAGTAAGTGGGTTTTGTGTTTTTATTGTTTTGGTTTGATGTTTATGATTAGTAGATGATTCGTGGTTAAAATTGGTTTAAGTTTTGGTTAAAAACTTTGTTGATTTTGGTTAAATTCGTGGCTTTGTTGGTTTCCCTGTTCTTCGCTTCTTCATCAGCCCAGATTCCGAATGAAGGAAATTTATTCCGGATGAAGGGTTTGTTAAAATATTCCGAATGAGCAACCATTATTCCGAGTGAAGCTTTTTGTTGTGAGTATTCCGAATCAGTTTGTTCATCCGGAATAATCAATATTCCGGATGAGTATTAATATTCCGAATCAAAGATTTTAGAAAATATTCCTAATCAGTTTTTTTTTTTTTGAATGTTCCGAATGAAGGATTTTGATTAAATATTCCGAATCAGTTTTTTAATATTCCGAATGAAGGTTCTTGTCAAAGTTATTCCGAGTCAAGTTTTATTCCGAGTAAACAAAATTATTCCGAATCAAGCCTTGTAGTATTTTGTTCCGGATCAGTGAAAACATTCCGTATCAAGCAAATGTTCCGAATGAGCTATTACTCCGCATGAACCATATATTTCGGATGAGCACAATTATTCCGAACCAGTCTTTATTCCGAATGAGCATGTATTCCGAATGAGCATCAATTATTCCGAATCAAGTATTTTTCAGTAAGGGTTATTTCACTGTTTTTGTTTTACTGTTTAATTGTTTAATTTTAATTCAAGCTTTATTTAATTAACTGTTTTTAGTTTAATTTTATATCTTTTCACATTTAAATCTTTTTAGTAGAATAGAAAACCAATCCCTTTTTAGTAACCAAGAACAACTATTCCACTTTGAGCCGTGATCGATTCGAGAAGATACCGAGAACTAATCTGAACCTAGTAAAACCTGAGTATCAATAGATATCAGGTATCACTTTATCAGGGATCATATTATCAAAGGAGATATTGAGCTGCATTTTGTTCCCACAGAGCTACAACTAGCTGACATTTTTACCAAGCCTTTGGCTAACCTTCGTTCAACATGCTAGTTGCTGAGCTGGGTATGCTTAATATCTCAAAGCCTGTGGCTGATATTTAATGTGTGTCATTAATGTCTGAATAAATATTAAATTTTTTTCACATGAAACTAGGTAGTTACTTTCCAAGTAAATGCTAAAAACATTCCTAATATTTAATTCATATTTTTTATAAACAAGGAGCCAAACAGTTTTGAAAGGTCAAGGGACCCACTTATGTACAATCCTTTTCCCACTACGCATTAAATGCGGTTGAATAATTGTTTCAAATTTTGAATATATATATTGTCCCAAGGTTTTTCACCTAACACTTTTCTCATTATTCACCATTTGCATCTCTCTCACTAAAACCTCTCTCTAAACCTTCTCACCATCTTCGTCTTCTTCATCCTCGAATCAATGGCGTTTCCAATACCCAAGGCCTCTAACGTTACCTTCGAGATGAATGATAGAATACTCACCTCTAACAACTCCATTGGATGGCTCAAAGCTCCAAGTGACTCGTACTCAGATCTGGTTAACTTCATGAAGAATTATGATGTTATCAAAGCATTCACCAAATCCCCATCCGCTTTCTACCAATAATACCTTAGGGAATTCTGGTATTCTGCTGAAGTCCTCGATTGCAACACCATCTCCTTCAATCTTTCTTTTAATGAACACCCCTTTGCATTTTCTGTTGATGATTTTTCCTATGTAGCTGGGCTAAGACATGTCGATGAATGCCTAAAATCTGTTGATAAAAAGGCTGTAAAGGATGCCCTTGCCACACTTTTCCCTGTATCTGATGTAAACCCAACCCTTACACCTGCTGATGTGGTCGCCAAGTCTCCCCTGAAGATCAAGTTTTTCCCTCCTATGGGGCGTGTCCTCTTCACACACATAGTTAAATCCCTGGGTGGCATGCAAGGATCTCAAGACCAAATGTCGTTTAATCATCAGACCATTGCTTATGGGCTGATTTGGGGAACAGACGTCGATGTTTGAAGCATTCTTTTCTCTAACCTTGTCGAGAAGTTGAAAGGAACCCATCAAGTCAGGGAGAAAAACATCTGCTATGTTCGTTTTCTTTCTCTCATATTTAAAATCTTGTTGGGTGATAACTACCACAACTCTACATTAACTGCCATGAAGTCGTATCACATAACTGGAGCTATCTACAAAGTGATTGGACCCAACGATGTGCCAGCTACTGCTCATATAAGGAATGTCGCAAATAAACAACCATCTGTTGAGAAGCCCTTGCTCCCTTCCTCTGAGAAGGTGATTGCAGTTGGTGTGTCTGGCAAGTCAGCGTCTTTGACCTCTAGGCAACACACCACGTTGTCCAAGGCAAAAACTGGCCAACAGCCTAAGAAGAAGAAAAACCCCTCTTCTGCCAAAGCCCAAACTGTTATTAAGTCCAGGGTTAAGAAGATTGTTACCATCTCTCCTTCCCCTGTTCTAGAGACTTCTGTGGACACAGTGACATCACCTGATAAACAACAAGAGTCTAGCGTCTTCATCTCAGCAGAGACAACAAGGAACCAGCCAAATTCCGTTGATATCTCACAGGTAATCAGTTTTTAACTTTAGAGGTCCACAAGCAGCCACTCTCAAATGTCTATAGGTGAGAGTGGTGAAGTTAGGTTATCCTCGACCCATAGGAGTCTGTGTATGCACTTAGAAATCTTTAAGACTTCTGTACACCCTGTCCTTGCACCAGGGAGTGATTCATTTGTGTTTATAAAGCACCCCGATAACCCTGCACCCTCTAGACAGTATTCAGGCAAACAACAACCTAAATACATTAATGTCTCGACCTAGAGTGGTTGTACTTCACACAGCCTCTAGGTTCCCTCAGAAAAAGAATCCAAAAAGTTTGACTTTTAGGGGGAGCTGAATCATCACCCTCAGCTTTCCTAGGGACAGCATAATAAGACGATCTTTAACAACACTTTTTTCACAAATAAAAGAATCCCAAAGGATTTATCCTTTCAGGGGAGCTGAATCATCACCCTCAGCTTTCCTAGGGGCAGCGTAACAGGCGATCTTAACCCATATATAATTCACAGATAAAAGAGTCCCAAATGATTTATCCTTTTGGGGGAACTGAATAATCACACTCAGCTTTCCTAGGGGCAGCGAATAGCGACCATTAACCTTATTACTTTCACACTTAAAAGAATCCCAAGGATTTATCCTTTGGAGTGGCTGAATAATCATCCCCAGCCTCTCTAGGATAGCGAACTGGTGACCATTCCCCTTATCTATTCCCTGTTACTAACTTACACGTATTGCAGGCTGATGTTGAACAACCAAATGTAGACTCTCTGGCTTTAGCTGAAGGAGATGATAACATGATTCAGGATCAGCCCAAAGAAGATGAGCCCATGCCAGATGCTGAAGATGATGTGCTTGCCTTCATTGAAAGCTTATCTGAGCCTGAATCCATGCCAGATGATGAAATTCTCCCTGAGGGGATAATTGAGGAGGAGGATGATGAAGAAGATGAACAACCATCTCTGTCATCGCCCAAAGCCATAGTTGAAGAACAAACTCCTCCTCCCAAAGAAGCTGTTGTGACTCCTACTTCTGCTACATCTGTCACAAAGGAGCCTCCAACAGCTGTGTATGACCCCACAGTAGAGTTTCTGTTATTCGATCATCCACAACAAACCAACTTTGATCTTTTTCCAAAGGAAGATGACTTTGAGCAACAAAGCCTGGACATTCATGGTTTAAAGCCCTATCATCACCCCTCAGTTATTGAACGCCTGTCACGAAAGTTAGATCGAATGGGGTCTGAGCTACATACTTTCACAACAAATTTTACCAAGATAATCTCACAAGCTGTTAAAGATGCCATCAATGAACCCATCCAAGATGGCACAAGAAAAGGAGTTTCCCAGGGACTTAGCCACTTATCCACTCGCATCAAAGACACCATCATTAAAGAAGTCCCTGGCATGTTTTTACCGCATGAGTTGGTGATGCACAAAGAATTTAAGGCTGCGTACAACAGGAAAAAATGTCACACTCACTACTTGGCTGGACATGTTGATCACTCAGTTAATCGCAATTACAACAGGCTTCTACGCATTGCCAGAGGATCAAGGAACAAGCAAAAGCGATTGGCTACATCTGTTGAATAGGTTGCTAGGTACCTTCAGTCACGTTCAGTCAAGCGTCTCAAGAGACAGGCTAAACGTGAGGGGGAGAAAGTTGATTTACTAAAACTAGAACCTGTCAACACTACCACAGGTACAGCTGAAAACATCATCTATACACCTATTCCACTCCAAGTCATCACACCAATCACTATACCTGATGATGATGAAAGCAAGGGGGAGCAACAGGATAACAAAGCAGCTGATTCATCAAATTCCCTGTCTTTAGATAACGCCAATGAGGTTGTGGATGATGGTGAACCAAATGCTAAGAAACTTAAATTCACGGTCAGTTCCCTACCAAAAGCTGTACAAGACCAAGTTCGGTTAGCATTTTCAAAACAAGCTGAAGAGCTGAAGAAAGCAAGTGAAGAATCCTCTGTCTCGAAGAAAGGAAAAGAAATATTTATGGTAGACACAGACGCCAAACTAAAGAAAATAGCTGCGATGCTGGAGACAGGAGGATCCACTACCAAAATCTCTCAATTCTCAACTTTCAAAGTAGCTGATGAGAAACCTTTAACAGTTGAAGAAATTGAGAAACAAGCACTTGAGTTCAAACGATTAAATGAAATCAAGAAAGCCAAAGAGTTGGATGAAGCCAAGCTGAAAGCCATGTCTCCCCAACTCAGAGGGGAGCAAAGACAAAAGCTAAGAGAAATGGAGATTAAACGTGCAGAGGTTTTGAAAAAGGTAAAGGCTGACTATGATGCCTGTGTTAACAAAAGATATGCTCCAGGTAAAATCACCAAGTTCAAATTACACTTTAAGAAATCAACTCATACCCCACATATGGTTATTTGGAGAGATAACCAACAGGCCAATATGGATGTATTTGAGGACTTCAAACTTAAGACACATGGTCTGTCTGAATGGTTTGAAACTGAAGCTTTAGCTGCAAAGAAGACTGGACAGGAAAATTTCTTACTCTTAAAGACCCTGAGAGCTAAGTTCATCTGGTTGAAAGAAACAGCTGCCAAACTCAAAATTGATCCACCTCCACACCTATTTGAACCAAAACCAACAAAGGCTGAGAAGAAAAGGAAAAGGATGACTCAATTCCTTCAAGAGACCTTTGTGACTGATGATATCCAAGTGGATGGGATGTACAAGAACCTGATTCTTCCAAATGGGTTGTAGGTCTTGTTGATGGTCAGACTTACACTGAGATTGAAAAAGGTATGGCCTACATGAACAAGGGATGCCAATATGTGTTCCAAAGGGAAGATGAGTTGGGGCTTGCATCAACTGTTCAGCTTCTTATGTTTCAGAAGGTGCTTAAACTTAACACATAGTACTTTAAGGAATTTGCCCAAGCTTTGAAGGCTGAATTAGATACTAGAACAGACATAGCTGAAGCTGAAGAGAAAATCAAGAATGATGATTACTAAAGTTTTCATAGCTGAATGTTTACTCTCATATTTTGTTTTACTCATGTATTGTACTTGTTTTTTAAGTATTAATGAAGTATGAAGTTGTTTGTTAGATCCGTTATGTGTAAGAAGAAGTTATTATCTCACTTACTATAACTCATTTAGATCTAGCTGTATTTATGTTTAAATAGGGGGAGATTGTTGGAAATCTAAGTTTGTTAGATTACCCTTAGTCATAGATTTAAACATAAATTAAGATGTTTGATATTAACTTGCTTGTGCCTAGGAGACAGGCAAGTAACCCAAGACTCACAGAGTTCTAAGTCTCTGAGAGCAACCACGGAGGAGTCCATGTAAGAGACATTGTCAAGGAAGTCGAAGATTACTTGAAGACATACTCATTGGTTGTGATGTATAACAACCAAGATGTATCAGGGACTCTGAGTGGTTGAGTGTTAACAGGGGTGGCAATACCCTGTTAACACTCAGTACACTTTGGATATACCTAAGTGTTTAGGCGGGAAGTTATGGAGCCTAAAGTACAAGGTATGAAGAAAAGGGAAACTATGTCAACTCTGTTTCCCTAAAGCGTTGTGGCAGACTACCAAGAATAGAAGAACATCTTTTGACAGATGTCTGACAGTGTCTGTTTTATGTAGTCACCATCAACCAGTTATCAAGTCAACCTCGTACCACTATAAATAGGATATGTAGGCTAGAGTTAATGTTGTTCACTTTGTTAGATTTCACACATTAACTCTTTAGAACTTAGAGAACTAACAGTTGTGCCTGTGTTCTTAAGTTAGCTTTATTTTGTCCAAAGTGTACACAACACATTGTCATCAAACTGTGTTATCCATAACACATGTAATACTTGTTATACAATAATAAAGTACTACGTTTGAAAAGTATTTACTTGTGTTAATTATTTATCTTAATCGTTTCAAGCTAGTATTAGTGACTTTCAGATTACTTGCTATCAGGTCAAAACACAACCAAAACTCGGGATCAAACTCGATTTTAAGAATTTGAACAATGATCTTAACGTTTCTAAGCATAAATTCTACGGTCCTATACACACGCCATACTTAAATAACTAACTAATAGTATCATTTTATTCGTAAAACAAGCAATTACTTGCTACAAGGTCAAAACACGACCAAAAATCGGCTTCAAACTAGGTTTCAAGCATTTGAACAATTATCTCAATGTTTCTAATCATAAGTCTACGGTCCTATAAACACGCCATACATGTAATTTCTAAATTCACATAAAAAAACTCTAGTTACTCGCCTCGGTCCAATCCAGTTCCGCTGAACTACATAATAACTAATAATAGCTCATTCTTAAGTGGTATTACCCGAAGTCAAGCATACCATGATTTAAGTTATGCACCAATGTGCAGCGATTTCATGGTAAAGAGTGTGTTATTCACCGCTAATATGAAACCTATGCATCAGTCTGCACTACGCCACATAATCAGTATGACTTAGAAACGAAACGTGTTCCAAGACTATTTTGCCCGGTTCTCAAAAAATCTCAATAGTAAGCTTATATAAATAAAAAAGTTTCATAATGAGCCACAAAAAGTGAGCTTATGAAACATAAGCCAAAAATCATA
This sequence comes from Glebionis coronaria, assembly GCA_025667525.1. Lineage (NCBI taxonomy): Eukaryota > Viridiplantae > Streptophyta > Magnoliopsida > Asterales > Asteraceae > Glebionis > Glebionis coronaria. The sequence continues at coordinate 531,525,468 of CM046875.1, read as the reverse complement.
TAAGCCATAAACCCGCTATAGGCCAACACAAACACCGCATTGGGTGTTTGTTTCGGTTTATATAACGGGCTTATGGCTTTATGACCTTAAGTGGTACTTTTGGGCGTTTTTTTCGTAAGCTCGCCTTATGTGGCTTATTTTGGAACTTTCCGACTTACATAAGCTTATCATGTCATAATAAGCTTATATAAGCCGAAAAGTTTCAAATTAAGCTAGAAAATATTAGTTTATAAAACTTAAGCCAAAAACCATGTAAGTCACAACTTCACTATACACGCCGAAACAAACACTTACACACGTAGGGGTATTTGGATTAGCTTAGTTATCCAGCTTATGGGGTCCGTCCATATGATTATGGAATACCCAATAATGTCACTTTTTAGAGCTTATTGACACATTAAGTGAATAAGATCCTCAACCTCATAAGCTTCAAAAATCAAACTTATCAGGTTTTCCAAAATCAAATAAGCCTATAAAAGGCGGCTAAACAAGGTAATCTAAACACCCTTGTAAATAAGATGAGCAAGACCTGCTTAAGCCTACTATATAAGCCGCAACAAACACACTAATATCATATTATCAAAAGTAGTAACCAACATCGTAACATATGTAAATAAAACGATAAACGAACTGTTTAAGCTGAGATTTAACGAGATTGGACAAAACGGAGAACTTGGTAGCGTCATCTCCGGTTATTCGACCATCTCCATCTATATTTATATAAAAACATTACTTAAAATAAATATCGATGTATAAATAAATGAAATTGAAAAATAAATGAAATGAAATCTTTGGCACCTGAATTAACGTAAGTGAACCATTGATATATCTGTTGATCTCTGGGTCAAGGTTGTTAAGAGTGTGTGTTGGTGTGGATGTTTATGATTAGTAGTTTGATATGTGAGGATTTGTATACCACTCCGATTTTTTAATTTGAATAAGAGGGTTCTTAAGTGTGTGTTTTAGTGTGTGTTTATAAACTGGGTAAAACAAATTGTTGCCTTGATTTTCGAAGTCGCCTTGCTATTTATAAAAAAATACATAGGTTGCCTCGATTTTGTATACCGTGTATACGAAATATGTTTTAACTTTTTTATTTTTTATTTGGTTGTCTCGTGTATAAACTGGTGGTTGCCTCCAATTTAAATACGTCACATGTGGTATTAAAAATGACACATGTCGACTTTCTATTGGAGATGCCTCAGTCGCCTTCGATACCTCGGTTGACTTGGGCTATTTTAGGGACATTGAGATATAACTGACATTTTAGAGACAACGCAATAAAGAAAAAGCTATTTTAGAAAAATAGAAACTTGAAAGAAAAAAATGAAACACACTTGTCACGCTCTATTATTTTTTATATTTTTTATTAATTTTCCACTTTTCATAAGATCACGACTCAACTGAAAGCCCCTCAAAAGATTCAAAAATTCAAAATTTTATTAACCAACGGCCATATTTGACGCCATCAAGAACAAAAAAAAAAAAAAAAAAAAAAAAACCCATTTCAGTTTCCTTGAATCAAACCAATAAAAAAAATGGGTGTTAATAATCTATGGGGCATCTTAGACCCTTGCAAGAAAAGACTCCCATTAAATCATCTCCAGTAAGTTTTTTTTATCAAGAAGTGTAATTTTGAATCTTGAATATTATAAAGTTTGATTTAAATCTTTGTTTTAAAAATTGTGTGTAGGAACAAAAGGGTATGTGTAGATTTATCTTGTTGGATGGTTCAACTTAATAAAGTCAACCAATCTCATTGTGCTTTGAAAGATAAGGTTTATCTTAAGGGCTTGTTTCATCGCCTTCGCACGCTTATCGCCTTGAATTGTACCATTATCTTTGTTACAGGTATGTATGATTCTTTAGTTTTTTTATTGCAAATTAACAGTTTACATGGATTTCGTATGATTTGTGCTTGTTTAGACAGAATAGTAGTAGTACTATCTGAAGTCGAAATAATCATGTCAACTTTTTTTTGTTTTCGAAAGGTCAAAATAAAGAACAGTTTTTTTACTGGGATATTGTAATCGCGTTAAACTCATGTCCAAACACCATTATTATTTTTATATCAGTTAGATATAATTTAATTTGTTCAAGTAATGCATTAATATTGTGTTTTATATTGCGATTGTTTGCTTATTTGAACGGGTTATGATAATCCATAGATGGATCAATTCCAGGCATCAAAGTTTCTACATATAGGCGGCGTTTACAATTGGAATATGAGGTAAGAGTTTCTCTATGTTTATCAGTTTATGTTTGTGTATGTTAGAATTTTAAGTTCTGTTTTATAGTAACTTTTATATGCGTGCTAGGGCATTGATAACGAATCTTGTGTAAACCAAAAAGGTCCACTCCAGAGGAATATGGGTTCTGAGTTCTCTCAAATGATAAAAGAAGCCAAGATTCTTGGCTCCGCATTAGGTGTTCCATGTTTAGACGGGTAAGCTCCTCACTCATTGCATCTTCCATTTGCATAAGTGATAAGTGTAGAGGTGGCAAATGGGCCGGTTGGGTTGTATGGAGTATTAGGTAACAGATCCGAAAGGGCGGATTTTGTTATGGTTTGGAAGGGTTGGATTGACTCAAAGCAGATTATGTCCAGAACTTATAAAAAGTGTTAATAGTGTGTTAAATATGATTAATAGTTACAATCCCCGTCCCGCCTAAAAATGGAAGAATTCATTGATTGTTCTTTTTATTTAATTAAGGATCTCACTATGAACAATGATTTAGGAAAATTTATGCCTTAACTCCTCACTTTGGACGAATTTCGCCCGTTTCTCCTATTAGCTAGTTTCTTTGGTTTTACCTTACCGGTTACTCCGTTAGGAACAACATGTACCCAAATAAAACCATATACTAGTTTTTTTAAGGGAAACCATATATTGTGTTAATAAAATTGAGTCTCACCTATTAAATCCAAAATATAAGCACGAAAAGAATATTTTTTTTAGACATTTTTGTGTTACAGATTTTTTTATTTTTATGTAACTTTAAATTAGTCTATATACAGTGTGAGAGCTCATGCTAGAAAATACATTGTTTTTTTTGGGTAACCATGGTTTCCGACACATTGGCCGACTAATCCATGGTGTTTGAAAGGTACATTGTTTAAATGTCACATCTTGAACATGCATTTAGAAAAAATAGGACTGGTTACATTTTTGAGATACCGTAACCAAAGTATCAAAGATAATCGAACCATGAACCACAATTTCTGTTTAGGCTTATATTATCTTGAACTATCATTAATCTATAACTAAATGGATGATAAAATGCACTTTCTCCAACCTTTTGAACTTCTTGTAACTCAGAGTCGAAGAAGGGGAAGCTCAGTGTGCATTATTGGATATGGAGTCATTATGTGTAAGTAAAAACCTGCTACAATCGTTTATGATGATTGACTTGCACTTGAAACTCATTAAAGACGTCTCTCTGTGATCGATTTATCATGTTTTTTTGGCCATTCAGGATGGGTGTTTCTCTTGTGACTCGGACATCTTTCTCTTTGGAGCAAGAACAGTGTATAGAGAAATACGCTTAGGTTAGCATTTGTCACTTTCCTTTTCGCTTAATTTCTAGCTGAGTTTGTTAAGAATAACCTAAAACTTGAGTTTGGATCTAAACTGTGGTTTTGCCCATTAAATTGTTATATATGAAATTTTCACCCCCTTGGTAGAGTTGGAAAATGGGTTGGTCAGGTATAGAAGCAAAACAAGTAATTTGGATGACTTGAGTTGGGTCGACTTAAAACAAGATTTGGTCCAGTTTTTTTCCTTAATTTGGTATAAATAACTGGTGTGCTGAATAAGATTACAAAAATCATAATATATACAACACTAGAGTGATTATTTGTATGAAGTGACTTGGGGGGCTGTATGCGTTAATAGTACACTATGGCCCCACTGTAGATGATAAGTACGAGCAGAAAATACATGCAATCGTATATAGTGGTGGATTATATTATTTGTTGCTTCTGAATTTCGAATTTCTTTTGTAATGTTTTCTAGTGTTAAAATTACGTTTCCTATTTGATTTTATCCCTTATGGAAATTGTTGTAATATTGCGGAACAATAATTCCCTGATACTTTGAGTAGTCGTGGTCAAAGGTAGATATCAGGTGTTACGTGTATAGCAACATTTATATACATTAGTTGAATGTAAGTCATTAGCTGCTAAATGCTAATTATTTTTTGTTTGTATAGGAGAAGGTGGTTATGTTGTTTGTTATGAGATGGATGACATTGAGAGAAAACTTGGGCTTGGGAGAAACTCACTGGTGAGTAGTGCTACATTTTATTTTTAGAACGCCTCGTATGTAATTATTTGTGGGATAAGTAACTTCCAGTCATGATTACTGAAAAGATGTACATTAGAAACAAAACTTACAAAATAAGAACATGTTGCTATTTTATACCCCACTTAATTTATTTTGGTCTTCAGATTGCTCTGGCGGTCCTTCTGGGTTGTGATTACACACCGGGTATCCGTAGGCTTGGTCCAGTAAGTTTAAAAAATCTATAATCTAATTGATCATTCATTAATCTTACTTAATACTTGTTGGTGACTACTAACGTATATGGACTAATATGCACAGGATTTGGCATGCAAGATTGTTAAATCTTACGGTGAATCTGCAGTTCTTCAAAGAGTTGTATCAGAAGACTTGTCACTTTTAAAGAAGGCAAATTGTTCCAAGAAACAGAATACAGCACTCGGGTTCAACAATAAAGAGAACATCCCACCTAATGAATTGAATATCAATGGTAATATTCACTGGTTCTGTCGGATTAGTTAAGGTTCTACTTCGATTATGTTCTAAAGTTAGTCAATAATCCCAGGCACATAAGTTAATGAGATTATTTGACCTGAACATACATGAAGCGACTAAAGTATCCCCTGAAAATGACAAAACAACAGGAAAACTTGTGGTTTCTTAGGTTCTCCCACTTTGAAATAGCACATAGCTGTTAGCTCCATCCAAGATGTATAGATTCGTCTAATGTTTGACGCGTCTTTTCATGGTAGGGAATAAAAGTGATTTACAGAAGAATCAAGTAATAGATGCATACCTCAAACCGAAATGCCATTCGGCTGACTCTCAAAAGGTTCAAAGGTATATTCTAATGTCTGATGCTCTTTTTTAAGATCTAGGAACTACACTAATAGAGTGTTTGGATTTGCGCTGTGATAAAAGCGAGCATCAATATGGTTTTCTTGATTTGCTAGCATATAATCGGGTTTTAAAAAAATGGTAAGAGCTAAATGTAAGAGAACTGGTTATTGAAATAAAATAAAATTGCTTTACCTTTTTCTGGTTTTAATGAACTTGCCGATTATTTGACCCTCATGCTTCAAGCCATAACAGTGATTTTAACAGCGCACTTCCAAACACCTCTAAACGTTCCTTATGCATTTAAAGGTGGCCAAATAGACGGGTTGGGTAATGGGTTAACATGGGCACTTTATAAAGTTAGTCAACCAAGCTTGAATAATACTGCTATAGATAGACACTTTATGGTTTAAGTTGGTTGCAGGGTTCTTGGTACACATCCATTTCAACGGAATTTTACTCTGCAAACATGTCATCGATATTTTGAATGGCCTCAAGAGAAAACAGGTCCGGTTTTTCTTTAGACAAACTTAGTAACAAAACATCAAAATAAAGAAGTGCATATCCAGAATAAAATGGACAGTGATAATTATTGCTCTAGTTTTTTTCCTGCTCATATATTTGAATATCTAATAATTGGCATGTTCTATATGTGGTGCAGAAGAGTATATTCTGCCAAAGATAGCCGAAAGAGACTTGAGGCGATTTGCAAACTTGCGGCGCACTTCGTCTAACTTAGGAGTGCGGCTTCCATTGGACAAGGTTATTTGTTAACCTCCTGAGCTGTTTGAATGTGTGTTTCGTAATTGATTAAGTTATATATATTGTTCACGATCAGATGATTAGAAATGAGGGACGTCGTGTGAAATGGGAGTAAAAATCTCCCAGATTCGGTTTTTTAAAAAAGGGTAAAGAAGCAATATAATTTACCATTAATTATACCAGTTTATGCCAAGAAAAAATTTTCTCCTTTATAAATTTATATCTTTCTTACCCTTTTGACCTTTTAACGAGAAAATGTAATCCAGACCGGCCCATTTAATTAGACGGTCAGAATTGCAGTTTTTGTAATTAGTATTGTAATTTGAAGGAATTTCATCACACTGAATCTTTTGGATGGTTGCAGATGCCAATGAAGTGTCCTGTTGCAGAAATAATTAAGCGCAGAAAAGCTCAAGGAAAAGAATGCTTTGAGGTTTCTTGGGAAGATATTGATGGACTTGGTAGCTCTATTGTTCCAGCTGAACTTGTTGAAAGGTGATCACTACTATCTGTTTTCTTTTTTCATAATTGTAATTTGCGTGCAAAGGTTTAGCCTGAAAATTTATGTGCCATATAAAGTTTTGTTGTTGCATAAAATACATGTTAAGAATAAAACACGGGAGCATTTTGGAGCTAAACCAATATCATCAACAAGCTGTAGTCGTGATGATAAGCAACTAAGTAGTTTTATATTGCCTCTTCGTGTCTTTATTATTATTGTCTTTGATGATTATGTTAATGGTCAACTCATGACAACATTTTGTTTTTGCACTGTTAATGTTTAACCAATTCAGGGGAGGCAATTTTGACCTACTTACCAAGACCAGGTCTATTTGGGTTTATATGTTTTCAACTAAAGCCAAGCTTGTAAAATCTTAAAAAACTTAGCTGTCCGATGGGTAAATGTTTTAAACATTGCAAAAAAAGAAAAGAGCCAAATGGGTCGACAGGGTTAAATGAGTCAAATGTCCCTCAAAGTGTTTGAAGATCTTACTTTATACCCCTTGAATCCCTTACTAAATTAAAATTTTTAACGAAAGAAATCCTTTAAATGTATGTAAACCGTGTCAAAGGAGTAAAAGTCGTTAAGTCAACAGTATTGTTCCTTTTTAACTTACTTTTGTTATCTTTTCCGAAACAGTGCATGCCCAGAAAAGATCGTGGAGTTTGAAGAAAGATTAGTCGAAAAGAAGAAACCCAAACCACGAAAACCACGCCAAAAGAAAGCCGAGACAGACAAATCTCTTCACGAAGTTGATACTAAACTTCAAGAATTACTACTTGAAATTGAGGGTACAACTTCTAATACTCAAAAGTATCGCCTACTTGACGAACCAATAGTAAATACTCAAAAGTATCGTTTAGTTGACGAACCAATAGTAAATACTCAAAAGTATCGCCTACTGGATGAACCTATAGTAAAAATTGATCAACACGAGACGAAAAGTGATAAAGACTGGTCTATGCTGATGGAGACTACTTCAAACAGCCAAAAGATAAAGATGACAGATAAGACTAGAAAAAGTTGCGAAAATACTATGAGAGAGGTGGTGAATTTATCAACACCTCTGGTAACGAAATCAAAGACGAAAGTTGAAAAGGATATTGTTGATTTGTTGAGCCCATTATCGGCAGTTTGTCCTATGAAACATAGAGATGCTGATGTGATTGTGTTAAGTGAGTCGGAAACAGATGTGTCGCCTGAACATGCAAAGAAGGCCAGAGAACTTAGATTATTTGTAGCTAAAATTAGGAACGAATTCTAGTAACATGAGCTTACTTTAACTACTAGTTATTCGTAAGAGTGTGGCATTAACTGATTTGGAAGGGATATGATATTATTATGGTTTGTTAGTTGTTACATGTTGAGAGAGACTCACTCTATAAGGACATTTTCTTGTTCGAGATCTCAAACTACAATTACATGTTGACACTTGGGGGTGTTTGGTTAAGCTTATGCGTTGCATTCAAGCGCTTATGTTATATCAGCCATTTTTATGTCTTACATCATAAGCTTATAAGCCTATGTTTAGTTTGGCTCATCAAAAGTAATAAGGTAAATGACAAAAAAAATAATACTATTGTTATATAAGTCAACTTTTTGTTATAAAAACTACAATTTTTTACATTACCAAACCCTCCTTATATAAGCTTATAAGGCTACTTATAAAAACTTAACCAAACACTTAGGGGGTGTTTCTTTTTCTTTTTGTGCCTCTTAGTGGGAAAAGTTGTGGGCTCAAATCCTTTTGAACATCTTGTTCCACACCCACACCAAAATCTCTCTCTTCCCACTAAGAAGCTAATTAAGAGCCTAATATAGAAGCATTTAAAAAAAGAAACAAGCCCTTAGTTTTGACTTATAAGCTTATATAAGCTAATAAGCTTATAAGCCCACTATATAAGTTAAAACAAACAACCCCTTCATAGTGATTCTATTTAAGACAAACAGGCTTTATGGAGTTACATCTTTGAATGAACTAATACTAAACAAACACAATTTCTTATGGAGGAAAAGAAAATGAGCTGGAAGGTACAATTTCATTGAAACTACAAAAAGAGATGTATTTTCTTAGCATTTTTTATTTTCTTAACAGTAGATGATATGTACACGGTGAATTAAGTGAGAAAGACGAATGTACCAGTGTACATATTTTTCTGGTAGTTAAGATAGAAGTTTGATCAAAAATCAAAACCCCACTATCTGCAATGTCTCTCCTTCTTCAATTCACGGAGTGACGCTCCGGCTTCCTCTATGGTCATGATAATGGTGCTTCCTTTATCGACTAAACCTTATGCAATAACGTCTTATTTCCTGTGTTGAATCTCATTAATATATTAAATGATAGGCATGAGCCAAATCAAGTCCATAGTGAGGGTATAATGGTAAATGCATCTTATTTTTATGTGTGCCGATCAATTTGATCCGTGTACATATCACTTCTTCGGTTTGCACTTTCAGAATGACAAATGTTTGTGCATGGGAACGGATTCGCATGGATCATGGGTTGTTACAAAAGATATGGGAAGTGAAGACAACAACCTATTACTTTCGATAAACAAGATGTTTCAACTTATTAACAACCTAAGTCAAAAAATCTGTTTTCTTTTTTTTCTTTGTCAAAGTGCAGGTTTAAGATAAGAAGTTAACGTGCTATGTGGTCATAAAAGACCGTTAGGACGTTAGTAGCATCTTTTAGAAAAGGCAGATTCTTCTTTTAAATCGCCTTCAGCTACAATGGTGTGAAATGCCATCAGCCTCTTTAGTTGTAGGACCATGCATGTGTTATGTTTGTATTGTTTGCATGCGTTGAAAGATTTTCTTTTTCCAACACATTATAACTTTATGCGGTAACAGCTTAAGTAAAAGTTAAGCATTACTAGGGACAGTTAGTCTAGTGATCACCTTCATGTCAACGTCCCGTTATATGCGTGATGATGCACCCTTAGGCCCCGTTTGGTTCGTTGTAATTGGATGTAATTTGATGTAATTGTAATTTAATTACATTACATAACGTGTTTGGTTCACAGAATGAGGGGAATGTAATTCACTTTACATTACATATGGTGTTTGGTATACTACGTAATTGTAATTGAGACATTATAATTACATCAAATGATGTATTTCAGATTACATAGGAACTTGGATGGAATGTTTTGAATTACGTCGTAATTCGTAATTTTATACTTTAAACCACTATTATTATTAATTATTAATAATCAACTTTATTATTATTATTATTATTATTATTATTATTATTATTATTATTATTATTATTATTATTATTATTATTATTATTTTTTTTTTAATAAAACTTCACTTCATTCGAATAATATGATTTACAAAAAGTTAGTGGGGAGCCGAGATACTATCTGAGCCCCCACTCCTTTAGCAATAGTGAAACTTATCCTATTAAATATATGAGCAGCAACACGTGTTCCAATGTCCTGAACCATGGAGAACTTTCGGATCCGCTTCAGCAAGGTAACCGCATCATCCTCTAATTCCCCAAAAGAAGAGCAATAGCGAAACTTATTATTATTATTATTATTATTATTATATTATTATTATTATATTAAAATAATATAATAATAAAAATTTTATTTTTATTATAATATTATTATATTAAAATAATATAATAAAAATAAACTTATTTTTATTATTATATAATAAAAAAATAAAAAATTAATAATAATAATTTTTTTATTATTAATTACTATTATTTATTATTATTTTTATATTAATATTTATAAATTTATAAATTTTTAATTTATATTTTTTTAAAATTTTGAATTTATTTTATATAATATTTATTTATTATTAATTTATTTAATTTATTTTTTATTTTTTATTATTTTTATTATTTATTATTTTTATTATTATTTTTTATAACTTTGTAACTTAATTAAATATTTGTATTTTTTAATTATTGTTATTATTATTTATTTTAATAATTTATTAATATAAATATTTCTTATTATTATACTTTTGAAATATTAAAATAATATAAATTATTATTACATTATTTTAATAAAAATAATATTTTTTATTAAATTAATATTTTTTATTAAATTAATATTTATTATTAAAATAATAAATTTTATTAAAATGATATTTTTTACTAAAATAATAGTTTTATAAAAATAATAATTTTTATTAAAATAATAATTTTTATTAAAATAACAAGTTTATTTTATTTTAAATTATTTATGTTTTTATTATTTTATTTTTATTAATCTATTTTATTTTAACTATTATTTTTTATTTATTTTTTATGTTTTATAAAAAAAATTGAATTACATTACGGTCAGACTCAACCAAACACATCTCAGTTTTTATTCATTACAATTCCACAACATTACAATTCCAACACATTCCCATTCTTTCAATTACAATTACATCAAATTACAATTCCTTCCAAAGATTACAATTCCTTTAAAAACATTCTGTGAACCAAACGGGGCCTTAGTCTTACAATATATTATGTTTAACAAATTAAACGATAAGGTTTTATATACTACTCCTTGCGTCTTAAAATAAGTATTCATTTTTTACTTTTCAAATTTTTTTCCTCAACTTTGACCGTAAATATATTTGTTTGTGTTATATTATACTTGATAAAAGTTATATCAATGAATTATATATTTAAAACTCTATTCATTCATATATATTGCATCAAGTGTTATATAATAGACACAAATTTAAAAAAAAAACATTTCGAAAATCAAATGCGAACAGTTATTTTGAGACGGATATAGTACGGATATTATATAATTTTAATCCAGTCGTGTTAGAATTTTAGGAGTAATATTAAACATAGGTTAGGGACTTAAGTGTACTCTGTAATATAGATTAGGAATAAACTTGTATTAGGAAGGTGCCTACCCCTCATCTCTATAAATAGGGATGAGGGGAGATCCTAGTTCATTGAATTCTTCTTCCCAATGTAATCTTTATTAGGGTTATAATAAAGAGGTAGTTGGGGGTATTCCGTGTGCATATACTATTGTCGGTTCTTTGTAGTCTCTCGTGTTCGCTGCTTGTGCTCTGATTCCAGGAGGCGATTAATTCATCTGAAAAGGATGAGTGGGTTCATGCTATGGAGGAAGAAATGAGTTCTTTAAAGAAGAATCATACTTGGGAGCTGGTCGATCAACCACATGGTCAGAAGCTGGTAAGCTGCAAGTGGTTGTATAAGATTAAAGAAGGGATTGAAGGCGTTCAGAAACCAAGGTACAAAGCAAGGCTGGTGGCTCGGGGGTTTACACAACGAGCAGGGATTGACTATGAGGTATTTTCACCTGTGGTTCGACATACATCTATTAGGGTGATTCTCTCATTAACTGCTTGTGAATATTATGAGTTGGAACAACTTGATGTGAAGACGGCGTTTTTGCATGGTAATCTTGAAGAAACCATTTATATGAGGCAGCCGCTTTGTTTTGAAGAAGGAACGGGCAACAAGGTATGTTTGTTGAAGAAATCCCTTTATGGTCTTAAGCAGTCTCCAAGGCAGTGGTATCAGAGATACGGTTATTGTGGTCATCGAAGTCGAGGGCTAGAGCGAGGTTTCGGTTCGATCGAAATATCGAGGTATCGAAATTTGGTTTCGAGGTATGATTTTTAAATCGTTTTTGGAGTAGCGATCGTTGATTGGGGAAAAAATTCGGTTTTCAAATCGTTTTTGTGACTGTCGACGAACGAGAGAAAGAGGAATCAACATTAAAGAGAAAAAAAGGTAACTTTTGTTGGTTAGTTTTCCTTTGTTCCTCACGTGAAGACAAAGGTAGATTTGTATTTTGTACATGCATGCATGAACAAGTGAGATTAGGTCGTCGAAGATATTTGATTTTTAAAATCAAATTTGGTTTCGTCTTATGTTATAAAAGACGACTATAAAAGACGACACGAAGGGTTTTATTGTTGCGGGGTTATTTTTTACTTCTTGTGGTTTAAGTTTAGATTGTGGTTCGCTTAGGTTCTAAGCTAGCGATCGGATTGACTTATTCAAAATCGAGGGTTTAGGGTATCTAATAAATTCGATTTGCAAGAAGGGTATTTTCTTGTGGTGCAAGTTTGATCGTGGTTTGCTTTGGTTTTCAAGTTAGCGATCGGGTTGCTTGTTCTGATTGAGGGTTTAGGGTTATCCTAGTTAATTCGATTTGCAAGAAAGGGTTTTAGCAACAACAGGTATATTGCACACGGCTTGTGAGGCTTGTCGGTAAAGTTGGTAAACAAACAACTTGACAAGGTTTGTAGCAAGGTTAAAGAAGATTCAAGACTTGTCGGGGTTGCAAGATTTCTTATGTTATTAGAAATCGGTTTTGAAAAATTAAAAGTACGACAAAGGTTACTTCAAAAGGAGTCGGGTACTTTCTTGATTCAAGGGTTGTCGATTTGTTGGATAGGTTAATTTCCAAGGCTCAATCGATATTTGAGTAAGAAAGGGTGTTCTTTTGAAGGGTTACTTGGTTTGATCGATTTCTAAGAAGTTTTTCTTAGGGTTATATCGATAAAGCAAGGGTTTTTCTTTACAAGGAGACTTCGTAACTCGTGATTGTGAGGTTTAATATATCACAAGGTTTAGCGAATTATCGAAGGGACTTTGTCGGTTTGTAATTGTGAGGTTTGTTCACAAGGTTTAGCAAATCAACAAAGGGATAAAGAAGAATGGCTAGTTCTATAACTAGGTTTAACATCGAAAATTTCGATGGGTTTAATGTACATAAGCATGGAGGTTCTAAGCAAGTTGGGTTCAAACAACTTGGTCCTATTGTTAAAACAGGAGTCCATGGCGTACATGTTCATACACGTGTTTGTTTTGAGGTGGAACTGAAGGGAGCTCAAGAGGATCGTGAAGCTGAGGTTTTTCAGGATAGTAACGATCATGTTGCAGTGGCTCAAATACAGTTTGAGGTAGAACTGCATGGAGCTCAAGGGGATCGTGAAGCTGAGGTTTTTCAGGTGAGTAACGATCATGCTGCAGTGGCTCAAAGATGGTTGAAGGACAAACAACCTGAAGAAAAGACAAACACGTGCTGCTTGGTAAATGAGCAGGAAAAGGTACACCTTGGTATAAAGGTGGGGGCAAACATTACGGTAACCGGAGTACCTGGTCAAGAGGGTGCGGAGGGTAATGATGCTGAGAAGAAGAACGTGAAGGAGTTTATGGAAGCTAATCTAGGGAAATTACAAAAGTACAATGCCTGGTCGACAAGGTGGTTCCCGGTTCGAGGTTCCAACACCGGTAAAGGGTGTTGAGTATCGGTTATGTTTAAGTGTTACTCCTAAGGTGGAAATTGTTAGAATTTTAGGAGTAATATTAAACATAGGTTAGGGACTTAAGTGTACTCTGTAATATAGATTAGGAATAAACTTGTATTAGGAAGGTGCCTACCCCCTCATCTCTATAAATAGGGATGAGGGGAGATCCTAGTTCATTGAATATGAGGATCAAGTTGAAGATGCAGTAGATGCAATGCCTCAACAACAGAATCTGGACAACTATGTTCTAGTGGTATCAGAGCTGCGGGTTTCATGGTCTCTGAAGATCGAGGCTAGATCAAGAAGGATCGTGAAGAAAAAGGGTTTCGATTTTGGTCGATTTATTTTTCCCTTGGAGTTGCAGGTATCGAACGGAGAAGACGAAGTATCAAAAGTAACGTGATTGGTTGTTTTTATAAACAATAAAGATAGGTGGAATATGATTGGTTCATGTGTATCCTCTTCCTCGGCAATAGCAAACGCATAAGCCGTAATATCATCTTCTTCCCTAAACCCTGATGATCTAGCCAATGATACATCACCTTCATTCCTATACCTTGCAGGTACAGTAACTGTTCTCTTAGCTCTATCACGCACCAGAACATAGTTGTCCAGATTCTGTTGTTGAGGCATTGCATCTACTGCATCTTCAACTTGATCCTCATATTCATTCCCTGGATTTAACCCAGTATGAGGATCCACAGTTGGTTCGACCCGACTGCCTTGAAGTTCCACCTTAAACTCAATTTCCTTCCCAGAATCTGCAGCACCAGCACCTTTGAGAGTATCCTTGTACATAAGGCTCTCATTAAAGACCACATCCCTGCTTATGATTATCTTCGGTTTAACATCATCCAACCTCCATAATCTGTATCCCTTTACACCTTCAGGATACCCCAAGAATATGCATTTTATAGCTCTAGGCTTGAGCTTCCCCTGATTCATGTGTGAATAAGCAACGCAACCAAATATCCTCAACATCTCGTAATTCGCCGGATGTCCTGACCATAAATCCATAGGTGTCTTCTTCTCCAATGCTTTAGATGGAGACCTATTGATCAGATATGCTGCTGTCACCGTTGCTTCAGCCCAGAATGATTCTGGAAAACCAGACTGAATCAGTAAACACCTAACCTTGTCCAAGAGCGTCTTGTTCATTCATTCAGCTAGACCATTCTGTTACGGAGTTCCAGCAACTGTCAAATGTCTTGCTACTCCGCTCTCCTTGCACAAGTTATTAAACTTCTGATTACAAAACTCCAAACCATTATCCGTTCGAAGTTTCTTCAGTCTTCTACCTGTCTGGTTTTCTTCCAACTGCTTCCACTCCTTGAACTTGCTGAATGCCTCGCTTTTGTGTCTAAGAAAATAAACCCAAACCCTCCTCGAATAATCATCAACAATCGATAAGAAGTACTGGCAACCACTCATCGATTCCACCCGAGAAGGACCCCAGAGATCCGTATGGACATAGTCTATAACTCCATCTGTTGTGTGCTAACCTCGACCAAAACTCACCCTGGTCGATTTTCCAAGAACACAATTTTCACAGAATTCGAGCTTACCTAGACCTTCCTTCCCCAACACCTCTCTTCTTTTGAGTTCATTCAAGCCTGCTTCACTAATGTGACCCAGGCGTTTATGCCACACCTGCGCAAGACTTTCCTTTTCTTCTATACCAACACTAGCTTCACTTGATTCAGCCCAACCATCCAAGGAGTACACACAATTTTCCTTCAAAGTTCCTGACAAAACCATCAAAGAACCCTTGATCACCTTTACTCTTCCATTCTGCAACTTCACGGTATAGCCCTCTCGATCCAGAGTGCCCAAAAATAACAAATTTCTTTTCAACTCGGGAATGTAACGCACATTCTCAAGCACAAAACTTGAACCATCTTTCATTTGTACTCTCACCTTCCCTGTCCCCTTGATGGCACATGCTCTATTATCACCGAGCAAAACCATACCTCCATCAAGCTCCTTAAAATCAAACAAGAAGTCCCTCCTAGGCGTCATGTGATAGGAACTACCAGAGTCCATGATCCACTCTAAGAACCTTTCCTCACTCACCGCCATCAACAAATCACCATTGTCATAACCCTTAGAATACGTCCCAGCATCCTGTTTTGCATTCTTGTTGACAAAGCCAGTTGATTTCTTCTTGTTCCATTTTGGACAGTCTTTCTTAAGGTGATCCTCAGAATAGCATATGTAACACTTCTGTTTATAAGTTCCTTTACCTTTTGACTTTGATCGCGAACTACCACGTCCTTGATTACCCCGATGCTCCGGCCTTCCCCTTACAAATAACCCATCACCATCATCCTTTGCATCTGTCCTCTTCTTCAACTCCCGTGAATTGAGGGTAGACAAGACATCTTCCAAAGAGAGCGACTCCCTTCCATAAAGCAATGTCTCCACAAAGTTATCATACGAGGATGGTAATGATGCTGAGAAGAAGAACGTGAAGGAGTTTATGGAAGCTAATCTAGGGAAATTACAAAAGTACAATGCCTGGTCGACAAGGTGGTTCCCGGTTCGAGGTTCCAACACCGGTAAAGGGTGTTGAGTATCGGTTATGTTTAAGTGTTACTCCTAAGGTGGAAATTGTTAGAATTTTAGGAGTAATATTAAACATAGGTTAGGGACTTAAGTGTACTCTGTAATATAGATTAGGAATAAACTTGTATTAGGAAGGTGCCTACCCCCTCATCTCTATAAATAGGGATGAGGGGAGATCCTAGTTCATTGAATATGAGGATCAAGTTGAAGATGCAGTAGATGCAATGCCTCAACAACAGAATCTGGACAACTATGTTCTAGTGGTATCAGAGCTGCGGGTTTCATGGTCTCTGAAGATCGAGGCTAGATCAAGAAGGATCGTGAAGAAAAAGGGTTTCGATTTTGGTCGATTTATTTTTCCTTTGGAGTTGCAGGTATCGAACGGAGAAGACGAAGTATCAAAAGTAACGTGATTGGTTGTTTTTATAAACAATAAAGATAGGTGGAATATGATTGGTTCATGTGTATCCTCTTCCTCGGCAATAGCAAACGCATAAGCCGTAATATCATCTTCTTCCCTAAACCCCGATGATCTAGCCAATGATACATCACCTTCATTCCTATACCTTGCAGGTACAGTAACTGTTCTCTTAGCTCTATCACGCACCAGAACATAGTTGTCCAGATTCTGTTGTTGAGGCATTGCATCTACTGCATCTTCAACTTGATCCTCATATTCATTCCCTGGATTTAACCCAGTATGAGGATCCACAGTTGGTTCGACCCGACTGCCTTGAAGTTCCACCTTAAACTCAATTTCCTTCCCAGAATCTGCAGCACCAGCACCTTTGAGAGTATCCTTGTACATAAGGCTCTCATTAAAGACCACATCACTGCTTATGATTATCTTCGGTTTAACATCATCCAACCTCCATAATCTGTATCCCTTTACACCTTCAGGATACCCCAAGAATATGCATTTTATAGCTCTAGGCTTGAGCTTCCCCTGATTCATGTGTGAATAAGCAACGCAACCAAATATCCTCAACATCTCGTAATTCGCCGGATGTCCTGACCATAAATCCATAGGTGTCTTCTTATCCAATGCTTTAGATGGAGACCTATTGATCAGATATGCTGCTGTCACCGTTGCTTCAGCCCAGAATGATTCTGGAAAACCAGACTGAATCAGTAAACACCTAACCTTGTCCAAGAGCGTCTTGTTCATTCGTTCAGCTAGACCATTCTGTTGCGGAGTTCCAGCAACTGTCAAATGTCTTGCTACTCCGCTCTCCTTGCACAAGTTATTAAACTTCTGATTACAAAACTCCAAACCATTATCCGTTCGAAGTTTCTTCAGTCTTCTACCTGTCTGGTTTTCTTCCAACTGCTTCCACTCCTTGAACTTGCTGAATGCCTCGCTTTTGTGTCTAAGAAAATAAACCCAAACCCTCCTCGAATAATCATCAACAATCGATAAGAAGTACTGGCAACCACTCATCGATTCCACCCGAGAAGGACCCCAGAGATCCGTATGGACATAGTCTATAACTCCATCTGTTGTGTGCTAACCTCGACCAAAACTCACCCTGGTCGATTTTCCAAGAACACAATTTTCACAGAATTCGAGCTTACCTAGACCTTCCTTCCCCAACACCTCTCTTCTTTTGAGTTCATTCAAGCCTGCTTCACTAATGTGACCCAGGCGTTTATGCCACACCTGCGCAAGACTTTCCTTTTCTTCTATACCAACACTAGCTTCACTTGATTCAGCCCAACCATCCAAGGAGTACACACAATTTTCCTTCAAAGTTCCTGACAAAACCATCAAAGAACCCTTGATCACCTTTACTCTTCCATTCTGCAACTTCACGGTATAGCCCTCTCGATCCAGAGTGCCCAAAAATAACAAATTTCTTTTCAACTCGGGAATGTAACGCACATTCTCAAGCACAAAACTTGAACCATCTTTCATTTGTACTCTCACCTTCCCTGTCCCCTTGATGGCACATGCTCTATTATCACCGAGCAAAACCATACCTCCATCAAGCTCCTTAAAATCAAACAAGAAGTCCCTCCTAGGCGTCATGTGATAGGAACTACCAGAGTCCATGATCCACTCTAAGAACCTTTCCTCACTCACCGCCATCAACAAATCACCATTGTCATAACCCTTAGAATACGTCCCAGCATCCTGTTTTGCATTCTTGTTGACAAAGCCAGTTGATTTCTTCTTGTTCCATTTTGGACAGTCTTTCTTAAGGTGATCCTCAGAATAGCATATGTAACACTTCTGTTTATAAGTTCCTTTACCTTTTGACTTTGATCGCGAACTACCACGTCCTTGATTACCCCGATGCTCCGGCCTTCCCCTTACAAATAACCCATCACCATCATCCTTTGCATCTGTCCTCTTCTTCAACTCCCGTGAATTGAGGGTAGACAAGACATCTTCCAAAGAGAGCGACTCCCTTCCATAAAGCAATGTCTCCACAAAGTTATCATACGAGGATGGTAATGATGCTGAGAAGAAGAACGTGAAGGAGTTTATGGAAGCTAATCTAGGGAAATTACAAAAGTACAATGCCTGGTCGACAAGGTGGTTCCCGGTTCGAGGTTCCAACACCGGTAAAGGGTGTTGAGTATCGGTTATGTTTAAGTGTTACTCCTAAGGTGGAAATTGTTAGAATTTTAGGAGTAATATTAAACATAGGTTAGGGACTTACGTGTACTGATGAGATGGCATTTATACATGATCTCATCGTTCTTTTCAGGCTTTAAATGCATAAAAATGTCATAAAATACCATATATATGCTTGTGTTTGTTTACTTGTGTGTTTTAGGTATGGATATCGTGAAAAAGACAAAAGATCACAAGATACAAGGAAAAACGAACACGAGAAACGAAGCCGTACGAAGAACCGGGCCCTAATCATGGAATTTTCATCAAATACCCTTGAAGACTTGAAGACAAACAAGATTGATCCTCATTCTATGAAGAAATGACACTTAAAACCCTTGTATATTAATAATTACAAGTTTGGTCCCTTAAGTTTGTCAAAATTGCAAAAAGGTCCTTCAACTTTGAAGAAATGGCAAGATTAGTCCCTCAACAATTCAAAATTTCCAAGAATGGTCCCTCATGAAGTGAAAGACACAATGAAGACCTTTGAAGATCAACTTTGTCCAAAAACAGCCCTTGAAATATCACAAAATGTCATAAACAACCCTTTGAAACATTTTGGAGAAGTTTGGTGCCAAATATGACAAGTGGGGAAAGATATTAACAAAGCAAAACCTGTTTTAGGGCTTTAAAACCTTGTTTGCCAAAAATTCCAAAACAAAAGGACCAAAAGTGTACACCTGAAACGTTTAAATCAAAAAAGGCGCCTAACAAGTTCTTTTCCCCCAATTTCGGATTAAAAGAAGTACTGTTTATCTTTTTTACTCCCCAGAACTTACCCTCACTTAACCTTGGGTAAATCTCAATTAAACCCACACACGATTAATTCCCACATGTGAAAACCTAACCCACTCCTAAAAACCTTCATCCCACCACGTGTGGTCCAAACCCCCAAATCCCCTTTCACCCAATCACCACACACCTTGGTCCCCAAGTATTTGACGTGTCCCAAATGAACGTCCAAGATGTATGGCTTCCTCCCAAAGCAAAATGAATGGACAAGATCAATTTAACAGCTCAAAATTCCCAAATTCGTCTAGAAACTTTAAGGGTAGATTAGAGATTTTCTAGCATTAGGGTTTGTAATATTTTGGTTCTAGTATCTTCTTTAAGCACTATAAAAGGAGGCATCAACCTGTGATGACCCCTTTGTTCCAGTTTTAAGCATAAAATCCTTGTAATCCCTTTTTTATGAAATAAAAGTTTGGTATTTGAAAAATTCAATTGTAATTCCTTTTTAGTTTATAAAAAGTTGTGTGTTGGGTTTATGCTTGATTCTGAGTTCCAAGTTTATTTTGGTTCATTGATTTTGTGTTCCAAAATTGTTTCAAAGTTTCTGAAATTTGAATTTCTTGTGAAAGAATTGGTTTCAAAGATTGGGTGTTATTAGTTCATGTTATTGGGTGACAAAGTGTTTAGAAAACGTGTTTGAAAGGTTTGAAAGGTTTTTGGAAAGAATTTAAAAAGAAAGAAAAAGTAAACAGATTATCTTTATTTGTTTGTATTTGTGTATTTTTCTTTGGTGTTTGATTTCAACAGGTGAAGGTTGCTGATTTGTTAAAGGATCTGCACCAGCCCCAGCTGGTAGGGAGGTGGTTAAGCAACCACTAGGACCCTTGGATGTAAGGGTCCTAAGGTAAAACTACTTTACCTCCTTAAAATTTCAGAAAATTGCTAGTTCATTTGATTTTGTTTGATTCTGTGCATAAGTGTGTTTGAGCTGTTGGTTTTGTGTTCTCAAGTTGTTTTATGCATGTTAGAAGGTTTGGAATCAGTTTGGTTGTCTTTGAATGTGTTTTGATTTGTTAAAACGTTTTCAAAAATTATAACAGGGTGTTTGGCAATAGATATTAGCAGGGCAAGTTGTTTGATTATTGATTTAAAACGTGTTAGGAAGTTTCATACAGGTTAGGATTAGTTGCTAGTTAATATTAGGATAGTTTGGAAAAAGTTTTGAGCTATTTGGTGTGTTAAAAAAGAGAAAGAGTTGCTCAAATTTGCTTATCTTCTATTCTGCTTAATTTTAACAGATTTTGGTGCTTAGATCTTGTAACCAGTTAAGTGTTGGGGTGTATGAGTTTTTGCTATTGCTTGATTACTAGTTGTTGATTGTGTATGCTAACTTGAGGCCTTGAATTTCACTAATGTGCTTATAATCTGCTTAAACAATCATCAGACCTAGATAATTGTCACAGAAACATTGCATTGGTTTTGTGTGCTTTGGTGTTTGATTTTTGTGTGCTAAGTGATTTGTGATTGCTTATTGTGACTTCTTGTGCTCCAAAGAGCACAAGAGTGCCCCATTGCTCCAAAAATAACATCCAAATAAGCCACAGCCTAAGACCTCTTGGCTGAATTCATCAAAGCAAAACACAAGAACTAAGCTTGTGTTCATCAGTTTCAAGTCTGTCACGTTTTTCTCCTTATTCTGGCTTAATCTTAAGTTAAAAGGTGAATTGGATAGTGTTAACAAGCATTAGAGTATCACTGTTGAGTGGGAAAAGTTTAAAAGAAAAAAAAATAAAAAAAGAAGCAAGAAGGGGGTTTCAAGACTCGAACCCGTATCATCACACTCACACACACACAACACTACCACTGCGCCCTAGGGTCTTTGACTGCTAGGGTGTGGTTTTGTTTTATACTTAACCATTTTTTCTCTTTGTCTTTTTAACATAAGCCGTAGCTTAAATTCTCAATTCCAGCTTATTTATAAGCTACTTTTTGTTCTTTTTATTTTTCATAGAAACTTATTAGTATTGTTGATTTTTCAAGCCTAGTTTTATATTTTTCCTTTTAGTAGATTATTTATTAGAATTTATTTATTTCCCGTTTTTTATAAAATCAATAAAAAATACCAAAAAGATTTTTAATTTTCAGGAAAAATAGTTTTTAGCTTTTTAAATATATTTTTGAGGTTTACATCTGTTTTTGGTTTTAAAAACTTTAATTTTTAATTTTATAATATTTTAAGGTTTTTTATAAACTTTAAAGATTTTTATAAAATTATTAAAAAAGGTTTAGGAGCTCTAATTTGTGTTTTTCTCTTAATTATATTATTTAGGATTTTTAGAAATTTTTTAGAATTAATTTTAGAAACTTTTTATTTTTAGCATTATTTTAATATTATTTTATTATTTAATTTTTCAAAATTTTATTTTTCTTTCTTTTTCAATTTTCCTAGGTTCTTTGTCATTAATTAGGACTATTTCCATTTTTAGAATATTTTTATAACTTTTAGATTTATTTTTATAATTATTTTAAGTTTAATTAGGTTTTAATCATTTTTAATCATTTTTAGAGTTTTAAAAATAGTTTTAATAGGTTTTAATTTTTAGAAAATTACTTTTTAGTCTTCTAATAATATAAGTTAAGTGATTATTCAATAAAATCATATTTTAGACATTTGAATTAGTTAAATTTAATTTTAGGGCTTTAATTAGCATTTAAAATTAATTGTTTAATTAATAAAAGGTTTTAAAATATCTTTGTTGGATTTTTATCTTTATTTATATTATTTTAGACTTCTTTTTAGTCTTTTTAATTTTTGATTTTGTTTTTGGTCTTATTTTTAATTTTTGTAGTTTTTCACGGCTTTACGTTTACGTCTTAGTTTAATTTTAACATATCCGTCTTTTCATCCTCTCATCCCCATTCTTCTTAATATTAATCTCAAAGAAATACAAGTTAATTCACAACACCATACCTCCTTAGGAAACGAACTTTTTCATCTCTCTTTTAAGTGATTGGGTCATTTGTGTTGATTTTTCCTAAAATCATCACTCGATACTTACCGCTATTTACGCTCTTTTCCTAAAGAGTAGTAAAAACACTACAATCATTTTGGCGCCGCTGCCGGGGAGGTGTGTTGTGCTTTAATTTGGAAGCTTTTGTTTTTGATATTATCCATAATAGTATTTGTGTTAAGTGGAACTCCCTTAACACGTATTATTGGTTTTCTTGTTTTTTCTTTGTGAATATTATTAATATATTGTATTAAGTATCACAATAAAAATACAATATCTCCAAAAGTGTGAAAACACAACCTTAATTGGGATTTGATCTCCTAATTATTGTATTCGAATCTCAAACAAAAAGAAAAGGCAAAAATAGATAAATACTTTCGTGAAGCTCGATTTTGAAAAATACAAACTATAAGGTGGGTATAAGGCGGGTATTATAAAATATACCCTAAGGAAAAAGGCTCTTAAGTGCTTCGCGCCGCCTCGTTTCCCCGCTTGCTTGTGAGTATTTGAGATTGAAGGCTAATCGAGGGTTTTGCCGCCCAAAGTATTAATACGTATACTATATTTGCTTGGTTTTCTTTGTGATTAAACCCTCTTGAACAATTTGGTTTTCACCAAAGTTCTAAAGTCATTAGAAGACGTTCACTCCACGTGATCATTTTCATTCCTTTGAGGCTTCTTTAATCAAGAGTTTGATTCGAGGAGAGATTTTGTAGATTGTTGTCTACGAAGATACACCAAAATCCAAAAAAAAATTAAATATCATCAAAAACACAAAAAAATTGAAAATCCACAAAACAACCAAAAAGAATCTTCTTTGCTCACCTCCCATTCTTCGTGTAGTTTATGATCACTCGTAACCAAGCTAAACGAGCTCGTAAACGACTCCAAAAGCAAGCAAATCAAGGATCGTTGATTGTTGAAGAACCTCCAATTGTTGAACCTATTATAGAACAAGAAGTCGTAATGGCTAATCGTACTATGATGGAGTTGCTTCAAGCACCCACCGAGGGTTTTGGAGAGGCCATTGTTATTCCCGCCATCCTTGCGGAGAATTTCGAGATTAAGACGGGTTTAATGTCGATGCTACAAGCAAACAAATTTCAAGGTCACGAGAAAGACAACCCGCATTACCATATTAGGAATTTCAACCGTCTCACCGCCACTAGCAAATTCAAAGATGTTCCGCATGACGCCATTAAGATGATGTTGTTTCCATATTCGTTGGATGGTCCCGCAAAAATTTGGCTCGAGAAAGAACCGCCAAATTCGATTTTGACATGGACCGATCTCGTTTCTAAATTTGTGAACAAATTTTTTCCACCATCGAAAACAACACATTTGAAAAATGAAATTTCACGATTTGTGCAACGAAACAATGAAAGTTTTTCAATGGCATGGGAACGATTTAAAGAGATGTTACATGAATGTCCACACCATGATTTTTCGGAATTGCATCAAATTGATACCTTTTATAATGGGCTTAATGATCATGAACGAGATTATTTAAACGCCGCCGCGGGTGGTAATTTTTTGTGCAAGACGACAAATGAGGCTTTACAAATCATTGAAAATCGATCTAAGGTTTATAGCCCTCGTAACACACCGAGTGTTGCCAATATGGGTTCATCATCGTCATCACAATCGTCTCGTAGCATTAACGCCTTACATGATGAAGCTAATGAGGAAAATCGGTTTTTTGATAGATTTGCTAATCTAATGTCCCATTGGAAGGCTCAAGAAGCTTCCAATTCCGCTTCGGTTAAAGCGGTTGCTAAGAGTTGTTTATCGTGTGGAGGAGCTCATGATCTTTCCGAGTGCATTACCGCGGATGGTAACACTTCGAGTGCTTATGTAGCAACGGGAACTTACAACCAAAACGGCCAAGGTTCCCGTCCAAATCAAGCTCCACCAAACCAAAATGCTAATAATTATCGAAACAACAACCAAGGTAATTACCAAGGCAACACACGCAATTACAACAAAGGGAATTATCAAAGTGGGAATGGACAAATCTCTAATCAAAACCAAAACCGTGATTATCAAAACAATACTCAAGGTTTTCAAAATGCTCACACGAAAAATTTGCAAGGAGAATTTTTAGATTATGCTAAAGCAAATGATGCTAAATTTGATAATATGCAACGTGAGATGATTAGCTTAAGATCCGAGTTGAAAAACGAGCTTAAAAATGAACTTGCTAATGAACTTAAAACTCATGCAAACAAAATGGAAGGAAATGTCCAACGTCTTCAACAAAACCAACAAAAGATGGAATTAGGACAACATGAGATTAAGCAAGAGTTATTGAAAGCGGATGCTAGGCAATCAAAATTTGAGGACCGAATGGCTAAGATGTTTGAAGCTATCATGTGTAAACCCTCTTCTTCGGGTGGTCTTCCTAGTGATACCATTGCAAACCCGAAGGGAGAAATGAAAGTCATTACTACACGAAGTGGTAAAACTTTCAAGGAACCAATCTCTCGTACAAGTACTTCTAAGGAGAAGGAAATCGAGAAAGAACCCGAGGTGATGGTCGAAAAGGAGCACATTACAATCCACGAAGTACCGCTCAAACCACACCTACGGTTACACCAATACCAATTGTGGAACCCGAGTTTCCAAGGCCGTTGCCTAATGACCAACCCACACCACCTTTACCCTACCCTTCAAGACGAAACAAAGAGAAAATGCAAGAACGTAACAAACAACAAATCGAGCTTTTTATAAAAATGTTTCAACAAGTTCATTTTGATGTGAGTTTAGCCGACGCGTTGTTATATATGCCTCGTTTCGCTTCCACTTTTAAAAGTATGATGAGCGATAAGGAAAAGCTTTCAAAGCTTGCTAATTGTTCTTCGGTTTATCTTAACCGCATACCGGAAAAAGTTGGTGATCCCGGAAAGTTTCTCATTCCTTGTGACATACAAGATATGAAAGAATGCCTCGCCTTGGCCGATCTTGGTGCGAGCATTAATTTGATGCCATTTTCCATTTGGAAATCGCTTTCGCTTCCGGCTCTTATTCCTTCAAACATGTCCATCGAGATGGCCGATCATTCTACGATTATGGCATGTGGAATAGCCGAAGATGTTTTCGTAAAAGTGGGGAAGTTCTACTATCCCGTTGATTTTATAGTAGTTGACATCCCCGCGGATCCTCAAGTTCCTCTAATCTTAGGACGTTCATTTTTAGATACTTCGAGATCGCTTATCGATGTTCATGCGAGAACTATCACTTTGAGATTCAACGAAGAGGAACTTGTTATAAACGCTACTCAAAACTCGAAACCTTCTCATGTTTATGCAATCGCTACCATCAATCACATTGACATCGTTGATGTGGTTTGTGATGAGTTTTCACAAGAAGTGTTAGGTTTTTCCGATAGTTCATCTAGTGGCAATCCCACTATTTTGGATCCGATTCTTGCTAATTCCACACCAAATCTTACTCCATTCCAAGGAGACGATTTCACTTCAAATGAAATCGACAATGAAGATGAGGTGTTGATTAGTGATGATACTTCTATTCCACCATTTCTTCCGCCGATGGGAGTTATGAGTGTTGAACCAAAATCTTCAATCGAGGAACCGCCTATCCTTGAATTGAAAGATCTTCCTTCTCACCTTAAATATGCATTCTTGGAAGGTGATGACAAGTTGCCGGTTATTATTGCAAAAGATCTTGCTAATGATGAAAAAACCGAGCTCTTGAAAGTTCTTAAGGCTCACAAAGGGGCAATTGCGTGGAAAATATCCGACATTAAGGGTATTGACCCAAAATTTTGTACTCACAAGATTTTAATGGAGGAGGACTACAAACCCGCAATTCAAAGTCAAAGAAGGGTGAATCCCAAAATTCACGATGTCATTAAAAAGGAGGTCCTTAAACTCCTTGACGCGGGAATGATTTATCCTATATCCGATAGCCCATGGGTGAGCCCAATCCATTGTGTCCCTAAAAAGGGAGGAATGACCGTTGTGCCTAATGAAAACAACGAGTTAATTCCCACTCGTGTTGTGACCGGTTGGAGGGTGTGTATTGACTACCGAAAGTTAAATGACGCCACTCGTAAAGACCACTTTCCTTTGCCCTTCATGGATCAAATGTTGGAGCGACTTGCGGGAAATGAATTCTATTGCTTTTTAGATGGTTTTTCCGATTACTTTCAAATCCCTATCGACCCTCGTGATCAAGAGAAGACTACGTTCACGTGTCCTTATGGAACGTTCGCTTATCGTAGGATGCCTTTCGGACTTTGTAATGCACCCGGTACGTTTCAACGGTGTATGATGGCGATTTTTCACGATATGATCGAGAAGTCGATGGAAGTGTTTATGGATGACTTCTCGGTGTTTGGTAATTCGTTCACGTCATGTTTATCTAATCTCGAACAAATGTTAAAACGTTGTGAAGAAACCAATCTTGTGCTAAATTGGGAGAAATGTCATTTCATGTGCAAGCAAGGAATCGTCTTAGGACATAAGGTGTCGAAGGCGGGGATTGAGGTCGATAAAGCTAAGGTAGACGTCATCGCCAAGTTACCTCATCCCAAAACCGTTAAGGGAGTTCGTAGTTTCCTTGGCCACGCGGGCTTTTATCGTCGTTTCATCAAGGACTTTTCAAAGATTTCTCGTCCTATGACACACCTTCTCGAGAAGGATGCTCCTTTTAACTTTAATGAGGATTGTGTTAAGGCTTTCGAGACTCTAAAAAGGAAACTCACCGAAGCTCCCATTCTTGTTGCTCCTAATTGGGAATTACCCTTTGAAATCATGTGCGATGCAAGTGATTATGCTATAGGGGCCGTCTTAGGGCAACGTTATGACAAGCATTTCCGTCCTATCCACTATGCTAGTAAGACGATGACCGAGGCTCAATTAAAGTACACCACAACGGAAAAGGAATTCCTTGCCGTGGTCTATGCTTTTGAGAAATTCCGACCTTATCTCGTCTTAACTAAAAGCATCGTGTATACCGACCATTCGGCTATCAAGTATCTCTTAGCTAAGCAAGATGCTAAGCCGAGATTGCTTCGTTGGATGCTCCTCCTCCAAGAATTTGATGTCACCGTGCTTGACAAAAAAGGAGCCGAGAATCTAGCGGCCGATCATCTCTCTCGTCTAGAAGATCCTCACAAAGATGTTTTCGAGAACAAGGAAATTACCGAAACATTTCCTCTTGAGACTCTCGGTGTAGTGAATTCTAAAGACACCACCCCATGGTTTGTCGACATTGCAAATTACCATGCGGGCAATTTCATAATCAAGGGTATGACGACACAACAAAAACGAAAATTCTTTCGTGACGTCAAGTTCTATTTTTGGGACGACCCTTATCTCTTTCGGATTTGTGCGGATCAACTCGTTCGACGTTGTGTGTTTGGTGCCGAAGCTTCTAATATCCTTAGAGCTTGTCACGAGGGACCCACGGGTGGTCACCACGGTGCTAATCTCACGGCTAAGAAAGTGTTCGACGCCGGTTTCTTTTGGCCTTCTATCTATAGTGATGCACACGCACTTGTAAAGTCGTGTGATTCGTGCCAACGTCAAGGAAAATCGTCTCAACGTGATGAAATGCCGCAAAATATAATTCAAGTGTGTGAGATTTTCGACATATGGGGAATAGACTTTATGGGGCCGTTCCCATCGTCTCATGGCAACAAATATATCCTCGTCGCGGTGGACTACCTTTCTAAGTGGGTGGAAGCTAAGGCTTTGCCTACTAATGATGCTCGTGTGGTAGTGAAGTTTTTGAAGCAACTATTCTCTCGGTTCGGAACCCCTCGTGCTATTATAAGCGATCGTGGAACCCATTTTTGTAATGACCAATTCGAAAAGGTTCTAAAGAAATATGGGGTTACACATCGTCTTTCTACGGCTTATCACCCGCAAACGAGTGGGCAAGTCGAGGTTTCGAACCGAGCTTTGAAGAGGATTTTAGAAAGGTCGATTGGAGAAAACCGTGCTTCATGGTCCGACAAACTCGATGACGCTTTATGGGCCTTTAGGACCGCTTATAAGACACCTATCGGTTGCACTCCTTATAAGTTAGTCTATGGGAAGAATTGTCATTTGCCCATTGAATTGGAGCATAAGGCATATTGGGCCCTTAAGCATGCTAATTTTGACTTGAAGACCGCGGGAGATCACCGGAAAATACAATTGAATGAATTGGATGAATTAAGAGATAATGCTTATGAAAATTCATTAATTTTTAAAGAAAAGACTAAAAAGTTTCATGATTCAAAGATTAAAAACCGGGTTTTTAACGTTGGTGATCAAGTGTTGCTTTTTAACTCACGTCTTAAGATATTTTCCGGGAAATTGAAATCTCGTTGGTCGGGTCCGTTCACCATTACACAAGTGTTTCCATATGGGACCATTGAGCTAGCTCAAGATGATGGTCCAAATTTCAAGGTGAATGGACATAGGCTTAAGCACTACTTTGGTGGGGAAATTCCTTCAATGGTTGCCCCCGACCAAGACACCTTCCCCAATGATAATTAACATTGAGGGGATCGAGTCGAGCTCATGACTCGGTAATCAAAAACGAGGAGCCTCGTGGGGGAGATCCCATGCTTATCCTTTAGGCTTTTATGTTCACTAATAAGGGGACTTGTACCCTTCCAACTCGTTGTCTCGTGGTTGTTTGTGATTGTGTTATCTAGATCATCATCATCGTCTACGATTGAAGACTCTCGTGTTCGTTTACGTGAGCCTCCATCGTTCGTTTGAAGAAGTTTTTCACGAATCCATGACATATCCTTTATTGTTCTAACAATTATCTTTTAGCATAATTAATAAACGGCTTTAGATATATTGTTGATCACCCTTTCCATGCTAGATCCTAAGCATTCGATTCTTCGTCTCTAGTATGGGGGTGCTCCACCTTTAGACTCGAAACATTGAGGACAATGTTTACTTTTAGTATGGGGGGTGAATAGATACTTGCTTTGCTACGCCCTCACGTTTTCCAACTTTCAATGTTTTGTTTTGCTAATAAGGCTAAAAATGGCCAAATTTTAAAATTTTTCTTAGTTTTCATAAGTGTTTTTAAGACACGAATGTATATTTTCCGATGGGTAGAATAAGAGTTAATTTTTGACTTGATGGGCATTTGGAGCCATTTACATTCCTTAACCCGCTCAATTCAAGTTTTGCTAGACTTTTATATAGGGAGCTTTAAAACGCGAAAGTCTTAATTCATTCGGGTTAAGAACAAGAACTTTTCGCAAGTTCCTATAATTGATTCTAGAAAGTCACTTATCAAGGGAACTTTAAAACGCATTCTCTAAACTTGAAAAAGTCCAAGAAAGTGCAAGATCCTATAGGTGGCTTGAAAACCCAAAACGTTGATTTGATATAGTCTTAATGAAAGCTAATCCAAATTTGGCTTAATTTTGACTTGCATGGCTAAGTATTCACGAGTCTCTTTAATTAGAGGTCTTTATATAGTGAAGAACGAGAAATGATAGAGTTAGACAAGTGATCATGCTAAACGTAGAACATGAAAGTGTTCTTTCAAAAACTCATATGTTTTTAATTGTGGCTTTTTCTTCCCATAAGATCAATGCATTAGGAATAAAACATAATTTCAATAAGTAAGGTCGTACGATTTGAAAAGTTACTTAGCCTCTAGCACAAGATCGTTTAAAAGTTGCTCGGGGTTGAATAGAGTTCATAGCCAAGGCATAACTTATTGAAGCGGGACGCGAAGATTGGCGATCATCCAAAAAGGCCCTAACAAGGCATGAGGAGCTCTATTTTTGCTAAAGATCCAAAGATGATGTGAAGTATCATTATTCCAAAATCAATATGAAGGATCGAGACACACGACGAGAAGCTATTACTCCCCTAAAGAATGGAGAAAGTCTATCCAAATAGACCCTAACAAGGTATGAGGATAAATATATCCAAGTCCGAAAAGGAGGCGGATCGTTGTATATCAAAATCCAAAGTAAAGATTGAAGAAAAATGATGAAGTCGTGGTCCTATATGAAGAATCTCTCAAAAACGTCAAGTGAAGAAATTCCAATTATATGAAGAGAAGACCATAATTTCAAGAACGTCTTCCCAAGATTTGAAGTATGAAGTACATGCCAAATATCGGTCCGAGAAAGGTCTCAAATCGTGAAACGAGTTATGCCAAGATATGAACTTAAGGAGATACACGAGAAGCCGTTTTAAAAGATTTTGTCCTTCGGCTAACTATTGATCAAATCGTGCTACTTTGCTTTCGGACTAATAACTACTCAAATAAGTCAATATGAATCACTTGTGATCCATGACAAATAGATAAAAAATGCTAGTAACCCATTTCCTTTTATAATAACTAGGATTGCGGGGAGAAAAAGTACTACATAATTTGAACGTATGAGTAGTGTTAGCATTGTGACTTGTACCAACAATGATCTTGTTTTTGCACTTAGCATGGAATGTATGACAATCAAGGATGACGAAATTTACTCTAAGGGACATTAACTTGTTTCTATTCTTAGACCCTAAAAGTCACATTTTGGTGATGAAAATCATACATTATGTCTTTACACAATCTCGTAGTATGTTGCAAGTCTTTTACTCTTCAATAAAGGTTAATAAAAATTGAACTTTGGTGATGCTTAGATACTTTATTCTAGCATTGCGTGAGGGCACGGCAATGGCTTAGTATGGGGGAGTGATGAGATGGCATTTATACATGATCTCATCGTTCTTTTCAGGCTTTAAATGCATAAAAATGTCATAAAATACCATATATATGCTTGTGTTTGTTTACTTGTGTGTTTTAGGTATGGATATCGTGAAAAAGACAAAAGATCACAAGATACAAGGAAAAACGAACACGAGAAACGAAGCCGTACGAAGAACCGGGCCCTAATCATGGAATTTTCATCAAATACCCTTGAAGACTTGAAGACAAACAAGATTGATCCTCATTCTATGAAGAAATGACACTTAAAACCCTTGTATATTAATAATTACAAGTTTGGTCCCTTAAGTTTGTCAAAATTGCAAAAAGGTCCTTCAACTTTGAAGAAATGGCAAGATTAGTCCCTCAACAATTCAAAATTTCCAAGAATGGTCCCTCATGAAGTGAAAGACACAATGAAGACCTTTGAAGATCAACTTTGTCCAAAAACAGCCCTTGAAATATCACAAAATGTCATAAACAACCCTTTGAAACATTTTGGAGAAGTTTGGTGCCAAATATGACAAGTGGGGAAAGATATTAACAAAGCAAAACCTGTTTTAGGGCTTTAAAACCTTGTTTGCCAAAAATTCCAAAACAAAAGGACCAAAAGTGTACACCTGAAACGTTTAAATCAAAAAAGGCGCCTAACAAGTTCTTTTCCCCCAATTTTGGATTAAAAGAAGTACTGTTTATCTTTTTTACTCCCCAGAACTTACCCTCACTTAACCTTGGGTAAATCTCAATTAAACCCACACACGATTAATTCCCACATGTGAAAACCTAACCCACTCCTAAAAACCTTCATCCCACCACGTGTGGTCCAAACCCCCAAATCCCCTTTCACCCAATCACCACACACCTTGGTCCCCAAGTATTTGACGTGTCCCAAATGAACGTCCAAGATGTATGGCTTCCTCCCAAAGCAAAATGAATGGACAAGATCAATTTAACAGCTCAAAATTCCCAAATTCGTCTAGAAACTTTAAGGGTAGATTAGAGATTTTCTAGCATTAGGGTTTGTAATATTTTGGTTCTAGTATCTTCTTTAAGCACTATAAAAGGAGGCATCAACCTGTGATGACCCCTTTGTTCCAGTTTTAAGCATAAAATCCTTGTAATCCCTTTTTTATGAAATAAAAGTTTGGTATTTGAAAAATTCAATTGTAATTCCTTTTTAGTTTATAAAAAGTTGTGTGTTGGGTTTATGCTTGATTCTGAGTTCCAAGTTTATTTTGGTTCATTGATTTTGTGTTCCAAAATTGTTTCAAAGTTTCTGAAATTTGAATTTCTTGTGAAAGAATTGGTTTCAAAGATTGGGTGTTATTAGTTCATGTTATTGGGTGACAAAGTGTTTAGAAAACGTGTTTGAAAGGTTTGAAAGGTTTTTGGAAAGAATTTAAAAAGAAAGAAAAAGTAAACAGATTATCTTTATTTGTTTGTATTTGTGTATTTTTCTTTGGTGTTTGATTTCAACAGGTGAAGGTTGCTGATTTGTTAAAGGATCTGCACCAGCCCCAGCTGGTAGGGAGGTGGTTAAGCAACCACTAGGACCCTTGGATGTAAGGGTCCTAAGGTAAAACTACTTTACCTCCTTAAAATTTCAGAAAATTGCTAGTTCATTTGATTTTGTTTGATTCTGTGCATAAGTGTGTTTGAGCTGTTGGTTTTGTGTTCTCAAGTTGTTTTATGCATGTTAGAAGGTTTGGAATCAGTTTGGTTGTCTTTGAATGTGTTTTGATTTGTTAAAACGTTTTCAAAAATTATAATAGGGTGTTTGGCAATAGATATTAGCAGGGCAAGTTGTTTGATTATTGATTTAAAACGTGTTAGGAAGTTTCATACAGGTTAGGATTAGTTGCTAGTTAATATTAGGATAGTTTGGAAAAAGTTTTGAGCTATTTGGTGTGTTAAAAAAGAGAAAGAGTTGCTCAAATTTGCTTATCTTCTATTCTGCTTAATTTTAACAGATTTTGGTGCTTAGATCTTGTAACCAGTTAAGTGTTGGGGTGTATGAGTTTTTGCTATTGCTTGATTACTAGTTGTTGATTGTGTATGCTAACTTGAGGCCTTGAATTTCACTAATGTGCTTATAATCTGCTTAAACAATCATCAGACCTAGATAATTGTCACAGAAACATTGCATTGGTTTTGTGTGCTTTGGTGTTTGATTTTTGTGTGCTAAGTGATTTGTGATTGCTTATTGTGACTTCTTGTGCTCCAAAGAGCACAAGAGTGCCCCATTGCTCCAAAAATAACATCCAAATAAGCCACAGCCTAAGACCTCTTGGCTGAATTCATCAAAGCAAAACACAAGAACTAAGCTTGTGTTCATCAGTTTCAAGTCTGTCACGTTTTTCTCCTTATTCTGGCTTAATCTTAAGTTAAAAGGTGAATTGGATAGTGTTAACAAGCATTAGAGTATCACTGTTGAGTGGGAAAAGTTTAAAAGAAAAAAAAAATAAAAAAAGAAGCAAGAAGGGGGTTTCAAGACTCGAACCCGTATCATCACACTCACACACACACAACACTACCACTGCGCCCTAGGGTCTTTGACTGCTAGGGTGTGGTTTTGTTTTATACTTAACCATTTTTTCTCTTTGTCTTTTTAACATAAGCCGTAGCTTAAATTCTCAATTCCAGCTTATTTATAAGCTACTTTTTGTTCTTTTTATTTTTCATAGAAACTTATTAGTATTGTTGATTTTTCAAGCCTAGTTTTATATTTTTCCTTTTAGTAGATTATTTATTAGAATTTATTTATTTCCCGTTTTTTATAAAATCAATAAAAAATACCAAAAAGATTTTTAATTTTCAGGAAAAATAGTTTTTAGCTTTTTAAATATATTTTTGAGGTTTACATCTGTTTTTGGTTTTAAAAACTTTAATTTTTAATTTTATAATATTTTAAGGTTTTTTATAAACTTTAAAGATTTTTATAAAATTATTAAAAAAGGTTTAGGAGCTCTAATTTGTGTTTTTCTCTTAATTATATTATTTAGGATTTTTAGAAATTTTTTAGAATTAATTTTAGAAACTTTTTATTTTTAGCATTATTTTAATATTATTTTATTATTTAATTTTTCAAAATTTTATTTTTCTTTCTTTTTCATTTTTCCTAGGTTCTTTGTCATTAATTAGGACTATTTCCATTTTTAGAATATTTTTATAACTTTTAGATTTATTTTTATAATTAATTTAAGTTTAATTAGGTTTTAATCATTTTTAATCATTTTTAGAGTTTTAAAAATAGTTTTAATAGGTTTTAATTTTTAGAAAATTACTTTTTAGTCTTCTAATAATATAAGTTAAGTGATTATTCAATAAAATCATATTTTAGACATTTGAATTAGTTAAATTTAATTTTAGGGCTTTAATTAGCATTTAAAATTAATTGTTTAATTAATAAAAGGTTTTAAAATATCTTTGTTGGATTTTTATCTTTATTTATATTATTTTAGACTTCTTTTTAGTCTTTTTAATTTTTGATTTTGTTTTTGGTCTTATTTTTAATTTTTGTAGTTTTTCACGGCTTTACGTTTACGTCTTAGTTTAATTTTAACATATCCGTCTTTTCATCCTCTCATCCCCATTCTTCTTAATATTAATCTCAAAGAAATACAAGTTAATTCACAACACCATACCTCCTTGGGAAACGAACTTTTTCATCTCTCTTTTAAGTGATTGGGTCATTTGTGTTGATTTTTCCTAAAATCATCACTCGATACTTACCGCTATTTACGCTCTTTTCCTAAAGAGTAGTAAAAACACTACAATCATGTACTCTGTAATATAGATTAGGAATAAACTTGTATTAGGAAGGTGCCTACCCCTTTATCTCTATAAATAGGGATGAGGGGGGATCCTAGTTCATTGAATTCTTCTTCCCAATGTAATCTTTATTAGGTTTATAATAAAGGGGTAGTTGGGGGTATTCCGTGTGCATATACTGTTGTCGGTTCTTTGTAGTCTCTCGTGTCCGCTGCTTGTGCTCGATACAACTCGCGATCTAGCGGTTCCGCGATCGAACTTCGGGTTTGTTGTCGGTATCGTACAACAAGTCGGAACTAAATTATAAACTTTTTAGGTAAACATCATCATCAAAGATCTATTATGAGTATGTATATCACAATTAGGGGTGTCAATCGAGTCGTGTTCGTTTCGACCTGTTCGGGTTCGCGGGTTGACGTATTATTATAACTTTAACTCAAACACGGCCCATTTATTAATCGTGTCAAGAAACTCAACCCTAACCCGCACCTGCATAACACGTGTTACCCGTTTTTGACCCATTTAACCTATTTAAGTAAATATGTTAAGCGGTATATAAGGTTGATGTTTGTCAATCAGACTAATTTATATGCAAAAAAAATATAAATATGTAAAAAGGATAAACATAACATACAAATAGTTATGTGATATGTGAATTATAATTCCAATAATCTTATTAACTACATAAGAAAATATATTTAATACAAATCTAATATAAAAATAAAGTTATATATTTATATTTAGAGGCTTATATATACTTAAACGGGTTCACGTGTCGACCTGTTTAATACTTACTCAACCCAAACACGACTGAGTTATTAAACGAGTTATACGGGTTGACCTGTTTTGACCCAAACCTGTTTATCCTCAATCCATACATGTTTAACTTCGTGTCAGGTTCGTGTCGTTTATCGTGTCATGTCAAAAATTGCCACCCCTAATCACAATGAATATAGTTATTGTCGACGTACAGTCGGTATTCGGCCCGGCCCAACAGGCCCTCGGCCCACACACACCTAACTTATCCTTCAAGAAACTCTAGCACTATATAAACAAGGTTAGGGGTCTCATTCTACAACAGGTTATCTCTCACAACTACACCTCTTATATACTTTATCGTCCCGATACTAACTTGACCGTCGGAGGTGGACCCCGGGGCTCCGTCCTCGGGTCTACGTCTAACCGGTTTACCTTTGTTTGCAGCATTACTCAGGATCCGGGAAAACGACGAATGGCCCAGGAGAGTCGTCAGACCGGCCTAGCTAAATTATGCTCCAACAAGTTGGCGCCATCCGTGGGACCCTGACTAAACCATATTTCGTAGTCTCACGTTATCGGAAAGCAAAAACCAATTCCCGAAGTCGG
The DNA here is from genome assembly GCA_025667525.1 of Glebionis coronaria. NCBI lineage: Eukaryota > Viridiplantae > Streptophyta > Magnoliopsida > Asterales > Asteraceae > Glebionis > Glebionis coronaria. The sequence continues at coordinate 531,489,066 of CM046875.1, read as the reverse complement.
TAAATCTGAAAAATTCATAATTTTTGTTTTTTTATTCACTATATTTTTTCATGCGAAAACATATAGAAAACTAGCTTGGCTCCCATAATTTTTTCCAATCGCATGCTTGAACATTGTTTTTTACGGATTCATAACTTATTTTTATGAGTTGATAACACATGTATTATAAATTGGTGGCATGTCCGTTTGGGGCTTACGTGATACAATGAGATTCTCAAAATCTTCATACTTTTTTTTATATGCATGAGATAATGCTTTCACATATTATATAAAGTGATTTTCACACTCTGTGATAAATTAATAAGTGATTTCCTAAGTGATAAATTAATCTAGTATGCATATCTCTTTTATGTGCGTATATCACATCAATATGATTGTTATCTTGGTATTTAAATATCAGTATCTATATGTCACACTGATGTGTGCGTGAATAGGAATTCATCAAATCTGTCCAGTGAATTTGTTTGTGGTCCGATTAGTTTTTTAAAGACGTAAAAAGATAGAGTCCGGTTATTTTACATACCTTGTATCTTTTGGATACAAGGGGACAAATCTGGGCCATTCATCACATAAAATCTAACGATCCAGATTTAAAGAAAAAAAAAGCGGAGGGGTAGTTTCGTCTTTTCACTACCCCGCCCAAACCCTACAAACTACTATCTATCTTTTGTTTCTTGATGAGATGGATTTTATACATGATCTCATCATTCTTTTCGGGCTTTAAATGCATTTAAATGTCATAAAATACCATATATATGCTTGTATTTGTTTACTTGTGTGTTTTAGGTTTGGATATCGTGAAAAAGACAAAAGATCACAAGAAACAAGCAAAAACGGACACGAGAAACGAAGTAATACAAAGAACCGGGCCCTAGTTCATGAATTATCCAAGATTAACCCTTGAAGACTTGAAGATATACAAGATTGATCCTCAAAATATGAAGAAATGACACTTAAAACCTTTGTATATTCATAATTACAAGTTTGGTCCCTTAAGTTTGTCAAAATTACAAAATGGTCCTTCAACTTTGAAGAATTGGCAAGATTAGTCCCTCATCAATTCTAAATTATCAATTATGGTCCCTCATGAAATCAAAGATACAATGTTGACCTTTGAAGATCAAGAAAGTCCAAGATCAGTCCCTCAAATATTCAAACATGGCAAAAATAACCCTTGAAACCCTTTTACCAAAGTTTTGTGGCAAAACTATAAACTTTGAAAGTTTATTAACAAAGGAAAACGGTTTTGTTGGCTGAAAAACATGATATACACATTTCACCAAAACACAAGGGCTGCTATTGTCAATTCCCAAAGTTTAAATCACACAAACACGCGCCAAACACCACCTCCCCACCTTTTTCGGATCAAACTTACTACTATTCACCATTCATCTCACCCAGAATTACCATCCACTTAACAAAGGGTAAATTACAATTAACCCTACCCACGCTTGATTCACACATGCAGAAACTCATCCCACACCCAAAACCCTCACCCCTACTCACCAAAGGGCCCCACCATTCAAGACGTCCACCTATCACATCACAACTTAACCTCCAAGGAATGCACGTGTCCAAATCAACAGCTGACACTCTTTGCTTGGTTACAAAGCTAAAAGGAACGCTCAAGATCATTTTGGACAGCTAAACAACTCAATGCACTCAAGGGAAAATTTGGGAATTCCTAGCTAGGGTTTCATGTATTTTCTAGTTCTAGAATCATCCCTTGTACTCTATAAAAGGACCCCCAACCTGTGGTGAGGCCTTTGTTCCAGTTTTACCTTTTAAACATTGTAATTCCTTTTTGAATTTGATAAAAGTTGGTATTTTGAGAAATTTATAATTCCTTTTTATGTTTTTGAAAGTTGGTGTTGTTTAAGGGTAATTCTGAGTTCCATTTGATATTATAAGTGTGCTTGAATCTTGTGGTTCAAGGACGTTTATGTTTGGTAAGGTTTTCAAGTTTGAAATAAGCTTGAAAAGTGGTTTCTGATTTTGCTATTTTTCTTGTACTAATCCTTGACCAAAAGCTATAAGCTCTTACAAGCTTGTTGACACTAAGCTTGTGAAGGGATTGGAGCCTTTTTGGGCTGTTTGTTCATTGTGTTGAAGAAATCAAGTCCTTGAGTTTCTACTTTGAAACATCAACCAAGGCATTCATTCATCTCCTTTGTTGAAGTACCTTGGTCTTGTTCTAGTTGTTGAACAAGGTCCAAGGAGCATTGCTGATCCTCCTAGGATGTTGTGGAGGATAGGTATAATCTCTTGTTAAGATTCCTCTAAAAAAATCACATGATATTAACTGTTTCATGTTTTTCTATGTGATTTGGTGATTTTGTGTTTGTGCTTTGTGTTTTATGGTTGGTATCTGTTAGTTGTCACCTAGTGTAGCTATTTGATCATTAAAATCAGTAGATTGTTTGTAGAATTAAGAAGTTGCTTTGAAAAGGGGCTTATAAAATGCTGTTTGGGTTTACTGGTTCTTAAGGCCTTGTGGCCTTGGGCCCTTGGTTCTTAGGGTTTGGGAGGTCTAAACAAGTCATATTAAACAAGTTTTAGTCATTGGTTAAGTTTCTGAAAGTTTGGAAAAAGGATTTGAAGTTTTGTAAAAATCTGATAAAAAGTGTTTTGAAATTGGTCAAACACATCAGATCCAATAACTTCTTTGTTTGTTGGATCTAAGGTCTGAAATCAGGTTTGGGAATAGTTTAGGTGATAAGCTATCTGTGCATTATCTGTTTGTTGAATTTGGTGGCTTATTGAAGGAGCTAGGGCTTATCAAAGTTGGCTGAAGTGGTCATTTGCATCAGCAAAGTGACCACTTGATTTTGTGCTTGCATTTGTAATTCTAGTGTATGCCTTGTTGTTTTGTTGCTTGGATCTTGTTTATGTGCTGCTTGTGAGTGAATTTTGCTATTTGGTGTGCCTTGTATCTGGCTTATAAGCTCACTGGCTTATTAAGCCTTATTTGCCAAAATCTGTCATCAATTGGTCAAATGACCTCTTGATTCACAAGGACTCCTCCTTAAGTTCTTCACAAAAATTGCTTATAACAAGCCCATAATCCATCCCTGATCATTTGGTGAACTTTGGAGTACTTTGACTTTTGGTCAAATAAGCACAATTTGGCTTATTTTTTAGAACTGCTTATTGGTACATGCAACAACTTGGCTTTTGTTATAGAACTCATTTTTCTTAGCTTAATAACAAGTCTGGAAGGTTACAAGTCTTTTGGTTAAGCTTTTGCTAGGAAACTAGCTTATTTGGCTTTTTCAGCCAGCTTACTGGTTCACACAGCTTATTCTACTTGGCTTTTTGTGATTTTCTTGATTGATTATTCTTAGTTAAGCTATTTGTAAGCTTTTGCAACAAACCAGAGCTTCTGAAACAGCCTAGAACTCTAACCCGACTATTTTGTCTTTTAGTGAAATTGTTCTTTGCTTATTTCTGGCTTATTGAGTGTGCTTTTTCAAAATTTCTTTTCACAGATCTCTTAGGCATCTCAAAAGAAGGTTGTGTGTTTAAGCAGAGCTTATGGCATTGGCTTATTGCTTAATGGGCTTATTGGCCCAATAAGAATAAGCTGTTTGTTATTTAAGCTGTGATAAGCTCAAAATCACCTTTTGGGCCTTCAAACTTTTGTGCTTAGAATTAAATTTTGAGTCAGATAGGGCTTTTTCAGGTCATTTGGGCCTAGTTTGACTTTTTGGTCCAAAAAGCCCATTAGTGTTGACTGTTTTTGCTTTTAGCCAAATAGGGGTAATTTGGTAATTTCACTTTCATTTTCTGATTATTTAGGTTAAAATAAACTAGTTTGTAAGTTTTAGAATTGTTTATAATTTTTGGATTTTTAATATTTATTTTATTATTGTTTTTAAAATTTCAAATTTTTACACTTTTTATATTTTTCTTAGCTTTAATACATTAAAATAGGATTTTTGCAACTCTTAGATTATTTTTATCATCATTAGATTAATTTTTATAATTATTTTAAGTTTTAATAGTTTTTAAATCATTTTAAATAGTTTTTCTTACTTTAAAAATTTATAAAAATAGTTTTTAATATTTTTAGGTCATTTTAGAGGTTTACCAATTGAAAAATCTTTATTTGGGCTTTTTGATAATTAATTTGATTTTTAGGGCTTTAATTAGCATTTAAATATTAATATTTAATTAATTAAAAGGTCCTGAAAAATTTTTGATCATTAGTAAACTCTTAGTTTATTTAATTTGATTTTTGGTAATTTTTTGGGAATTTTTAGAATTAATTTTTATTTTAGCCATTTTTACGGTTTTACGTTTAGTCGTAGTAGTAATTAATTTCACGTCTTCGTCATTCTATTTTCTCATCCCCTTCTATCCAATATTAATCTCAAATCAATTACGAATTATTCACACACATATACCTCCTTGGGAAACGAACTTCATTTGGGTCATTTGTACACTGTTTTTCCTAAACCGTCGTATTTAATACTTTCCCTTTTTACCTCCTTTTCCTAAAGGTGTGGTAAAACACTACAATCATTTCTCCGTCATTTCATTTCAAACAAAAACACACACACACACAACAACCACCATAACCGTCATCTTCTTCCCCAAAAATCCACCGGAAACATCTCAAAAAACATATCCAGATCCAAAATCAAAGCTTCGAGATGAAATCGAAGGCTAAAACGGAGCCTTCTACCAACAAAACAAACAAAAATATGATCAAAACAAGGCAAAAAGGTATAAAAATATAGATTCAGTGCTTTTTATATGCTTATCATGCTTATTGTATCTTTTTCAGCTTATTCTATGCTATTTCAGCTTAATCTATGCATATCATGCTTATTTTATGCTTTTTCTAGTTTTTAAGCTTTTACAATGCTTTTTCTATGATTATATGCTGACTATAATAGATCTAACATACAAAACGTCATTTTTTTTGTTTTAACTGACTTTATGTGTTTTAATGTTACTTGCATGTGGATATAATCATCTAGGTTGAAATAAAAGAAACATCATATATGATAAACGTTAATTATATATGTTGTATAACATATTTAATTTTTTTTAACGATAACAGTTATTTTTTTTTCATTTATGATAAGAAAGCTTATTAAACTTGATGTGTGAGATGGAAAATCTTACTTTTTTATATCTTTTAAGAAAAAAGAGGTTTACAAAATTATACATCATATATGATAAATGAAACATCATATATGATAAGCACTTACATATTTGTTAAAAAAATTTCATCGTTGATAAATGATACATCATATATGATAAAATCTTATCATATATGATATATCATGCTTGATATTTGACGAGCAATAAAAAGCACAATTAGGATTGAAAAACATATATCATAAGCACTTATCATATATGTTATACAATATTTCATAGTTGATAAAATGATACATCATATATGATAAAAACTTATCATATATGATATATCATATATAGATATTTGATAAATGAAAAAGTTGCATCATAATGATACTAACGAATCATATATGTTACTAATGAATAATATTTGATAGGTCATGCATCATATATAGCATTAACAGATGTACTTTTGTCTAACTTTACACTTTTATTGCACATAAACAAACAAATTACACTTTTAACTCAGGTAAACTGATGCAACTAAAAGAAGTTAAATAAATAGTATTGTAAAAATAGGTAACATATTTGATAAGGCTTTGTCATTTGCAGTTGCAGAGAAAATAAGACAAGCCAAGGAGACAGTTGCCGTTCAGGAAAAAGAAAAAGAACCCAAGGGCAAGGCCAACGCTGGCGCTGAAGCTAAAGAAAAAAAAGAAAAATGTTGTAGCCAAGGGCAAAGAAAAAAGGGCTGCCAGAACAAAGAAAGTGGAGAAGCCAATCGAGAGTCCACAAGGTAAGAAAAATATACTTTGTATCATATTACTTCATTAGAAAAAACTTACATTAATGAACAACTCTTTGCTCTGTAAAAATGTAGAAGAAAGTGAGTCAGAAGATGAATTAATCAGCAGCGGGGAAGAATATGTAGAGGAAGAACCCGATCTGAACAAACCGAGACAGAAGAAGGTCATGAGGATGAGGAAAACGAAGAAGAGCCAGAGGGCAATGACGAGGGGGAAGACGAGGGAGATGACGGAGACGAGGAGGAAGACGAGGGAGATGAGGAAGACGAGGGGGAAGACGATGTCAATGATGAGGGTGAAAGTAGCGAGCAGAATGATGAAGACCAGGAAGAAGAGGAACCTGAGAAAGAAGAGAGGGTCAAAGACGTTTTGAAGAAAAAAATAAAGATCAAGTTCATCAACCCTTCAAATACAAAAAAAGGTAACAATTAATGATAATTTTATCAAATACGATATATCATAAACTCTGAAGAAAATATTTATGTATCATTTATGTTGATTGTATAATAATAACACATTTCAATCTATTTTGCAACACAGCAAGCTTTCCTGAAGTGGAAAAGATGGATAAAAAAGCCGGAAAAAGGAAATTGGAACAAAAGCAAGAAGCAAAACGTCCACATAAAGGGACAAAAAGACAAAAGCATACATACAGCGGGGGCAAAAAAACAACCGGAAAAAAAGAAACACCTTCGCAGGAAGAATCAAGTGAAGGAGAAGAAGATGAGCTGATGAATGAGAAAATCGAAACTGACGATGACGAGGAGAACGAGCCTGAACATGCGGTTGGCACATCAAAGATGCTAGTTGTCAAACCTTCACCTTCTAAAGGCAACAAGTTAAAAAAATACAAAACCGAAGAAGAAGACGACGACTACAGGATGGTTTTGGTAAAAAAAAGAAGGGTAGAGGTCTGACAAAAAAGAAGCAGCCAAAGGTATACCCTACTGCCTTGACCAGATGCTCACCTAAATCGTTGTTCGAAGCAACCTCGGGACTGTCAGATGAGAGAAAGAAAGTTTTAAAACAAATCGGTATTGAGAGGTACATTGAGTTTCCCATAGATGAGATGTCTTCACACCTTCTGTACCATGTTGTCGAGAAGTTCCATCCACAAAGCATGGAACTGAGACTACCCAAAGGATCGATCAAAATAACAAGAGAAAGGGTGCAACAAATGCTTGGTGTCTCGATGGGGACAATATCTCTTAATGAACTGCCGGAAAGGGAAAACGATGATGCTTTCATCGAAGAATGGAAGGCTCAATACGGCACATTAAAACCAAGCCCAACAACAATTGCAAAAAGGATCCAGTCGACCAACACAGCAGACTTCAGCTTCATAATGAACTTCCTTATGCTCTTTGGTGGCACGATGTGCAACTTAGACTCTGGTGGGAAAGTCCTTTTGAAGATTTTGAAAAAGGTCACAGAGAAACACAACATTAATGAGATCGACTGGTCGTCCTATATACTAGAATGCCTCAAGAAAAGTAAAAGCAAGTGGAACGAACAAGCTGTAAAAAGTTGGTACAACGGACCTGCTACTTTCTTGTGTGTAAGTAAAACCAACTTTTTTTTTAAATTTAAAACTTACTTTGTATGTTTCCGTTGTCTTTAACCAAAACAAACTTGTTCTTTTCACAACTGCTTTACTTGGACTCAACTTACTTCCCAGGAGTAGCCGTGATGCGGCGAAGACCAGCAATAAGAAGCTGGAACGGTCGGTTGATGAAGTTGAGAATACAAGAAGAAATGAAAATTCAATGTTTGAGGAACCTAAAACATCAAGATGAGTACAAGGAAGAAGATGTCCATATGGGATTGATGTGTACAAAAAAAACGACTTCTATCTAGAACCAATTAAAGACAGGAAACCACAAACACTAGAGGTAAAACAAAAAACTATGATTTTCATATATGATAGTATGAACTATCATATATGATATGATAAAGTATCATATATGAAAGATACTAATACACTTACAACATACTTTTTTCTATGCAGGAGTTTGTTGAAAAAGTATTGATCGATTTGGAGAGATATATGAGGCAATGAGAGTGCTTGCTGAAACACTTGGAGAAGGACTTTGAAAGTTTGAAAATGATGAAACATTGCTTGGTCTATGCAAAGAATACCAGGTGGTATTAAAAAGAAACAAGGACGATGGCCTTGATGTGGATTTCATGGATTGGGAGCAAACCTCCACGGATGATGGGAAAACAAAAGATGCTCCTGTTTCAGTAAAACAGCCGGTTACTCTTGAAAATATACAAACTGAGGATGAGGAATCTGCTAAAAAAGCTCAAAAGGAAAAAGATAAAGAAAAGCAAACTGTAAAAGAGGAACTGGTCACCGAAGCAGGGTTGGTTAACCAACCAAAATAAGCTAAAGAAGCAGCGATGTTGGCAGATGTTCATAAGACTGTTTACACAGACGAGCCATTGTCCAGGGAGTTTGAAAATGACCCAGAGTTTGATGAATACCTGGACAGGTATTGCATGGAGTTGGAACGCCAAGCTGCAATTAAAAGCGAAAAAAAGAAGCTTGAGGAAGAAGAGATGGCGAAAAGGAAAACCAGATGGACGAGGCAACCAAAGTCTCTCAAATCAACACCATCTTTCAGCCAAATCACAAAAACGCCTGAAACAACACCTAAGCAGATAGTAATGTTGGTAGAAGAAGATGATGCTGCAAAAGTACAAAAGAGGCCATCCCGCTTTCTCCTTTCAAACTACATAAACAAGAAAGCACCAGCACGGGGAAAGCTCACTATAGCAGAGTTGATGATAGGAGAGAGTTTGTTCTCAATGATTAATAACGGTCTGTAAGTAAAAGCTAAAACGCTAAAAAACTAATTATCATTCAAGTAGGATCATATATATATGATAAAAAGTAATTGTACTATGTTTGCAGGGAGTTCATATTCGAGTCAGCGGACCATAATTATGCTTGCATCAGGGACAACATGCAGACAATGGCTCCGGGTCTAAAGGTAGATGCACCTGTCATTGACACATACTCAAAAGTACTAAACTTTGAAGAACACACTCGCACAGGAGGAAGAAAGAAGAAACAGTACTTCATGTCAACTATGATTGTAAGTACATCTTACATCATATATGTTTTTTAAAACAATATTATGTCCACAAACTAAAAAAATATCTTGTTGATTATGCAATACAGACAGCAAACATGTTTGATTGGAAATTGGCAAACGGACAGTATGACGTCCAGAAGCAGTTTCAAAAGTTTGAAGAAAACATGAGAACCTCCATGGGAGAAGATGAGGACTTGCTGAAGTTGAAGAGTGTAAATCTGGTAAACATTTGACTAACATATATGATAAAAAAGTACAATATATATGATAAAACCTTATCATATATGATGAGTGACATGTAATCAAAAGCAGTAGGATTAGAACATATATGATATTACAGTTTAAAATAAATCTGGTAAACAATTGACTAACATATATGATAAAAAACGTACAACATATATGATAAAAACTTATCATATATGATGAGTGACATGCAATCAAAATCAGTAGGATTAGAACATATATGATATTACAGTTTACAATAGATTCAAAAAAATATAACTTATAAAAACTATGCATGTGTTCTTCCCTGTCATATCTCACCAGCACTACTACTTGGTGGTCTTTAACCTCATCAACGGCGCCGTGTCAATCATCGACAACTCAAAAGTCGCCAGCACATATGAAAGCAAGTATCAGACGTACTGTGACCTACTGGTAAGTCACTAAATACATAAATAAACTAAAAAAACATGAACATCTGTGCATTTCAAAAGCATCTAAAAAAACAACACACCAAAGAATATGATAAACTTGGGGCTTGTTTTGCAGATGAAAATGTTTATGATGTATATGGAGAGCGTCCAGCACAAAATGATGAAAAAACTCAGGAAGCATACAATCATTAGACCAAAGTGGGGAACAATGTACAATGACATCGATTGTGGGGTGTTTGTGATGATGCACATGGAGCATTATGAGGGAGAAAGTGCAAAAGGTTGGGTTTTAGACTTCCTGAGTGATTCAGATGAGCAAAGAAAGGAAATACTGAAGCTGAGGTTCAGGATCGCTGCAAAGATATTATCACACGAGAAGAACACCAAGAGGCAGCAGGTAACCGATGAAGCTTTTGAATTCGCAAGAACCCACCAGATGAAACCATTCAAGACAATGGTTATCAAAGAGGCAATCAAAAAAAGAAAGGAGGAACAAGACAGAGATGTGGCCAAGAGCGCCATCTGAAGAAGGAAAGACAAAAAGACAATACAGTTTAAGACATTAATTTTTAATTTGGTCTGTAATAATTTAGATTTTTGTTTAAGACTTCCGCTTTGCTTAGCCTATCCTCTGGGAAAGGGGTACGCTACATACCAGAGAACCCATGGTGGGTTGCTCCAAACTTGGGGTCAACTAGTCGTAGATCATGGATCGGTTAATAGGCATCCATTAGTCCGACTACCCCCGAGTCATGTCGCCTACCTTAATAAGCTTTAACGCTTAACCCACTGGAACATTAGGCTAGGCAAAGAGATTAGTGAACTGATTTAGATTAGAAGCAGTTAGATGACTTATCCAATCGGAAAAGGAGTACGCGACATGCAAGAGAACCCATGATGGGTTGCTCTAAGCTTGGGGTCAACTGGTCGTAGATCGTGGATCATTTAATAGGAATCTATTAGTCCGACTACCCCTGAGTCATGTCGCCTACACCTAACGTACCATTGGAAAACATTTGGATAGAATCGTAGGGTAGACAAGTTGCTGGCGGTAAAGTAGGATGTACTGCATTTTGTGGACACAACTTGTTTTAACTTGTAACCCGTCGAATTTTCTATTATGAAATAGAAGATGAATATTTTGTTTCATATGTATTGTTCTTGTATTAAATTTCTAGAGAATAGATTGAAAAACATGTAAACCGTTAAAAACAAAACTATCATATATGACACATTAGTTTCATATATGATAGTCCAAAAAAAACTTGTAAAAACACACTTGCTCTGGAAACGAAATTCTAGAAAGAAGTAACATTAGTATCTTAAAAACTATCATATATGATACATACGTATCATATATGTTGTGTTGACAACTTAACATATATGAAACATTAGTATCATATCTGATAGTCCAAAAAAAACTTGTAAACTGAAAAAAGCAAACAAACTAAAAAAAACTAAAGGATTGAACACAGCTTAACATATATGATACATACGTATCATATATGTTGTGTTGACAACTTAACATATATGATACATTAGTATCATATCTGATAGTCCAAAAAAACTTATAAACTGACAAAAGCAAACAAACTAAAGAAAAACTAAGGGATTAAACACAACTTCTCATGACTCATTGACATATGATTATCCAAAAAAAGATAGAGTATCAAAAACAACTTCTCATGAATCAAAGTGATCAAGACAAAATAGTAACATACATCATAATGACATGTTCAGAAACTGCAAACAGTAAAATAAAACGGGAAAAAAAATCCTAAAACAAACACTTTTCTTCTATCCAAGTTCATCCACTTGTACTTGCATCTGCAACAGGTGGATCCTCGACAACGAATTCCTCCAATCGCTTACCAGTGCAAGTCCTCTTGTTATGATCAGTACCCCCGCACACCGAACATGTAATCTTGTTCTTCTTGCCTTTCTCAATAGCTATCTCTCTACCACCTTTAATACGCAGCTTTTGACGCCCAGGACGTCCTCTAGGGGTTCTAACATCTGGATTATCAATCAAATGTACCGACGGATGAGAGACACCAACGAGCTGCTCCAAACAGTCTATCTTCTTCTTAGAGGGATGATTTGGGAAATCTGCTTCAACATCCTTCTTCAGCTGCTTCAACTTTTCAACAAAAGAACCCAACCTAGGCTCGTCTTTGCTCAACAAATGCACACAATGATCAACAATAGATGTCGCCTCGCTCGAATAATTCTCCAAAACAATATTATTCTCCCAATACCTGTTCCTCTTGTTCCTCAACACAGCTGGGATAAGGTTCTTGGTCCAATGCTTAAGAATGTATTCTCTGAGGGATCATCTCGATATTGGCATTCTTGAACACGCAAAAAATATGCCTGCACAATATCCCAACCCTCATAAACAACTGGCATGTACAAATAACTGAACCATCCTCTAAGTTCCGTAAGACCTGGGAAAAAAACAAAAAAAAAGAAGTGAATATCATATATGATACATGTGCTTATCAAATATGATATGTCAAAAAAAATTATTATATCAACCAAAAACTCACATACCTTGTACAACCCATCTTCTCTAGTAAACATGTCAACCTCATCATCTTCCTTCTCATTCTCTTTATCATTGTCATGTTCCTTATCTTTCACATTATTAGAAGACTCGCCAACTTTACCCTTATCAGTAACCTTATCATTCACCTTCTTCTTGTTCTTCTTGTTCTTCTTACCAGGCTCTTCATAAACAAAATGCCTAACTCTGATAACAGAAACCTCAGAACCCTCGAGCACATTCTTAGTATCTATCTGACAATATCATAATCCAACGAAAATCTCTTTCTGAACCAACTCAAACAAGGTACGAGTGTAAACCATTGCAGCATGCTTCTCAATCTTGAGAAAAGTCCTTAACTTCGGAACAGTATCCATTGTATTATGATCCATTCTCTCTTGAACACTCCTTTGCTTTTCCATCGCCGTCTCAAAGCAATTCATAAAGTTCATAAGCGTCGAGATAGAATTGGTAAAGTGGGAGAAGAAAGAATTATCGCTCTCTGATCTAGACGTAGTCCTCATCAGTCCACACAACGGCGAGTCAGAAAAATAAGCAGGGATCCAACTTGAACGCATATCATACATCTTCGTCAGCCACTTTTGTCCCACCAAGTTATACTCTGTCATCAGATCACCCCATCTGGTGTCAAACTCCTCGGGACCAATGTACATGTTCCAAATAATCTTGTTCAACTTCTCTTTAAAAACCCGATCATTGTATATTTTCTCACATATCTACAAAGACATACAAAAACCAAATGATATGAATCAAAATTCTGTTCTCACATCATATATGATGCTACTTCAACATATATGATACTATTAAAATATCATATATGATGCTACTTCATCATATATGATACTTGTCTTAAAAAAAAGTACCTTCGTTGGAAGCTTCTTCGTGATATGCCACATGCACAACCTATGCTTTGTACCAACAAACTCGGCTTCAATGGCATTCCTCATCGCCTTATCTTTATTAGTCACTACTATGTTAGGTGCTTTACCAAACGCTTTGATGAAGGCTTTAAGTAACCAAACATACGATTCTGTGGTCTCGAACTTGAGCAAACCAGCAACAATCGTAACACACTTCCTATGGTTGTCAATCGCCGTAAAAGGAACAAATACCATTTTGTACTTATTTGTCTTAAACGTAGCATCAAAAGAGACAACATCACAAAACTCCTTGTAGTTTTACTTGGACACTTCATCAGCCCAAAATAAGCCAATAAGCTCAGCCTTGTTAACCAAATAATCAAACGAAAAATCAGCAACGTACTCCTTCCTCTTCTCCATCTTGTTTATCAACATCTGCGCGTCATAGTCCCCGATGTAACAGTTGACGCTACGGAAGAAGTTCTTAAAGTCAACAGTAGTACCGTGAACGAGCAGATAAGAACCCTTGATCCCGGTCAGAAGGTGATGAGCTCTTATAGCACCAATATTCACACTCGCAGCCTTGACAATAAACACCTGCTCCGCGTATGTTCACTGCCTCTGATTCTTTGACAGATGCTTGTACTCCTCACGTTCAAGCTCGTGGTTGTGGATAGTATCAAATACACTCAACTTGAACTTCGTTGTACCAGGGATCAAGTCAAACACAGCACGATCTTTACAACTGGTGATATGCAGATTTGAATGCCTCATTTGGTTGTAACCATTCTCCAAATCTAGGGTGTCTACATATATATCCTTGGGGGAACCCTTCCTGTTGCAAACCAAATACTTTTGCTTCACAATCCCGCTCCTCAATCTTTTCTGACACGATTTCCTAACAACAAAACCAACTTTAACGGCATACTTCTTGTAAGCAGCAATGCAATGCTCAACTGAATCGTACTCGTTCCCTTTAACAAGTAAAAACTCGGCAGGCACTTCCGGAATGTAGTAAACAGTACCACCAGGAGTATCAAAGTTGGAATGAGTGATATACGACTCAGGAGTCCGCACAGTATTCAACTCTGCAAAAAGAAACATATAAAACATATATGATTACAAAATACTAGAAAAATTTAACACATATCATGTAAACATCATATAGATAGACATGTATCATATATGATAGTATATGTGACATGGCTATCATATCTATGTAAAAATACAAACATCATATATGATACGTTGCTATCATATATGATACATTGGCAACATGCACTAAGCTCAACAAAAACTAGAAAACTTACTCTTAACAGCTTCCGCTTCTTCACCGTCTTGTTCATACGCAGAAATCTCATCCGCAAGACTATGAAGAACACTTTCGGATGGCTGATCCAAACCTTGATCGACATTAGTCTGATCATTAGTCAAATCAACCAACGTAGAAGGATCAACAACACCACTACGACCACTAGAATCACTCAAATCCATCATTAAAACCTAAGCAAATCGAAAAAACAACAACTCATAAAAAGCTTATCTAAAAACTAAAAGAATCAAAGCTTATTAAATAAGCTTATAAACAATATCCATAAAAATTGACCAGACACATAAAATAAGCTTATAAAAAAGCATATTAATCGTTCCGATCGATTAATAAGCTGATTAATAAGCTTATTAATCAATCCGCTCGATTAAATACGCTTATTTATAAGCTTATTAATCAATCCGAACAATTAATAAGCTTATTAATCAATCAGATAGTTAATAAGCTTATAAATAAGCATATTTAATAATACGATCTATTAATAAGCTTATTAATAGATGGGAATCACTTATTTATAAGCTTACTAATAAGCTTATTAATAAGCAATATTAACAAACAGTATATCTCGAGAGAGAAACATAGAGAGAGAAAGTACAAGTTTAATCAGGGAAGAAGAAGGAAGAATGAAACGTGTTTGTTAAACCGTATATATATATATCCTGACGTGAAAAGACGAAAATATCCTTGCAGTATAAACTGGGGGATTTAATCTCAGCCATCGGATGAGATGCAGATGGACGGTGGGGATGAGTCCTCTTGTATCTTAGAAAACTTTGGTATCCAAAAGAACTTAAATCCAAAAGATATCATGTCTATCTTTCCTTAAGGAAATAAATTTTATTAATATTTTCCTAATTTTGTAAAAAAGATATTATACATATCTACTTTGGTGATAAGATATTACCATTATTTATCTTTTATCTCTCGCGATCGTTGACACGTCCGGACATCTGTTATTTTTTATCTGCGGTCGTGACTCTGTTCTTCTGCGATTGTTCGCATGCTCGAACATAATTTATTTTTATTTTATATTCGCGGTGGTCATGGCTTGTCCATCCGCGCTCGTCCGTACGTTAGAATCCGCGTTCTTTTGCGTTACTCCGCTTATTTGGCCATATTCTTTATATTCATAAGAAATATTACGCATATCTTTTAATTTAATAAAATATATTATTATCTTTTAAACTTGGTAAATATATATCTCGAATTTTTTTTAACTTTAAAAAAAAGGTATTCCCTCTATCTTCTAACAAAATATATTATCTTCATTTTTTATAAGATATTACGTATATCTTTTAAATCGGTGAGATATATTACATATATTTTCTTTAAATAATATATTTTATTTGTCATCCGCGGTCATGGCACGTCCATCCGCACTTGTGTGCACGTTTCGAACATCTTTAGCCTACGGGCGTACATGTACTTATCGTTCTCATGCGGAATAAGAGGATTGAGTGAACCTAATAATTCAACTTGTCGTGTAAGAGGGTTGCAAACCCAACGACCACGGATCATGTATCCTTGTTAGACACCTTACTATCAAGACGTTGTAGTAAGTTACGCAAACCACATGACTCATGATGGACTTACAAAAGACACACTGTGCACGTCTAACAACATTTTGTCAAAACTTTGACCGTCCTTATGGTAGTAGTGGTATGCCACACGTAATGGCATAGCTCTCCCCATAAGTTAGTTAAGATACGTCTTATACTATATGATAATTTGCGGTTACGACAAGACCCATCCGCGTTGGTTCGCACGTTTGGACCCAATTTCTATCTTTTGTACGCAACTATGGTACGTCCATTCGCGTTGGTCTACGCGACCGTAATTTTTTGAATACTTGATTAAGTTTAATGCTACTAATCGAGTGTAGCACCATTAAACTTAGGGCGCTACTAGGGTATAATAATACCACTATTTATGTGCACGTCACACAAATATCTTTGGATATATTCCTTTTTCGCAGAAGTCCGCCTTCTGCCGGTTTATTCCTTTGCCATGGAAGTATCTCTTCCATTGGCTTATTCCTTCGCCGCGGAAGTACTCCTTCCGCGCGCTTGTTTCTGCGCCATGGAAGTATCTCTTATTGGCTTATTCCTTCGTCGCGGAAGTACTCCTTCCGCGCGCTTATTTCTTTGCCATGGAAGTATCTCTTACATTGGCTTATTCCTTCGCCGCGGAAGTACTCCTTCCGCGCGCTTATTCCTTTGCCATGGAAGTATCTCTTCCATTGGCTTATTCCTTCTCCGCGTAAGTACTCCTTCCACGCGCTTATTCCTTTGCCATGAAAGTATCTCTTCCATTGGCTTATTCCTTCGCCGCGGAAGTACTCCTTCCGCGCGCTTGTTTCTGCGCCATGGAACTATCTCTTCCATTGGCTTATTCCTTCGTCGCCGAAGTACTCCTTCCGCGCGCTTATTCCTTTGCCATGGAAATATCTCTTCCATTGGCTTATTCCTTCACCGCGGAAGTACTCCTTCCGCGCGTTTATTCCTTTGTCATGAAAGTATCTCTTCCATTGTATTATTCCTTCTCCGCGTAAGTACTCCTTCTGCGCGCTTGTTCCTTTGCCATGGAAGTATCTCTTCCATTGGCTTATTCATTCCCCGCAGAAGTACTCCTTCCGCACGCTTGTTTGTGCGCCATGGAAGTATCTCTTCCGTTGGCTTATTCCTTCGTCGCGGAAGTACTCCTTCCGCGCGCTTATTCCTTTGCCATGGAAGTCTCTTCCATTGGCTTATTCCTTCGCCACAGAAGTACTCCTTCTGCGCGCTTATTCCTTTTCCATGGAAGTATCTCTTCCATTGGCTTATTCTTTCTCCGCGTAAGTACTCTTTCCGCGCGCTTATTCCTTTGCCATGAAAGTATCTCTTCCATTGGCTTATTCATTCGCCGCGGAAGTACTCCTTCCGCGTGCTTGTTTATGCGCCATGGAAGTATCTCTTCCATTGGCTTATACCTTTGCCACGGAAGTATCTCTTCCGTTGGCTTATTCGTGCGCCGTGGAAGTATCTCTTCCACGTGCTCATTGTCTTAGCCTGGGAAGTATCTCTTCCACGTGCTCATTATCTTTCATCGTGGAAGTATCTCTTCCACGCGCTCATTGTCTTCGCCGTGGAAGTATCTCTTCCACGTGCTCATTGTCTTAGCCGTGGAAGTATCTCTTCCACGTGCTCATTATCTTTCACCGTGGAAGTATCTCTTCCACGCGCTCATTGTCTTCGCCGTGGAAGTATCTCTTCCACGTGCTCATTGTCTTAGCCGTGGAAGTATCTGTTCCACGTGCTCATTAACCTTCGCCGTGGAAGTATCTCTTCCACGTGCTCATTATCTTTCGCCGTGGAAGTATCTCTTCCACGTGCTCATTGTCTTAGCCGTGGAAGTATCTCTTCCACGTGCTCATTATCTTTCGCCGTGGAAGTATCTCTTCCACGCGCTCATTGTCTTCGTCGTGGAAGTATCTCTTCCATGTGCTCATTGTCTTAGCCGTGGAAGTATCTCTTCCACGTACTCATTATCTTTCGTCATGGAAGTATCTCTTCCACGTGCTCATTGTCTTTGCCGTGTAAGTATCTCTTCCACGTGCTCATTGTCTTAGCCGTGGAAGTATCTCTTCCACGTGCTCATTATCTTTCGCCGTGGAAGTATCTCTTCCATGCGCTCATTGTCTTCTCCGTGGAAGTATCTCTTCCACGTGCTCATTGTCTTTCGTCGTGGAAGTATCTCTTCCACGTGCTCATTATCTATCGCCGTGGAAGTATCTCTTCCACATGCTCATTACCCTTCGCCATGGAAGTATCTCTTCCACGTGCTCATTCTCTTCGCCACGAAAGTATCTCTTTCATTGGCTCAATATCCTTCACCGTGGAAGTACTCTTCCACGTGCTCATCTCTCCGCCACGAAAGTACCTCTTTCGTTGGCTCATTACCCTTCGCCGTGGAAGTATCTCTTCCACGTGCTCATTCTCTTCGCCACGAAAGTACCTCTTTCATTGGCTCATTATCCTTCGCCGTGGAAGTACTCTTCCACGTGCTCATTCTCTCCGCCACGAAATTACCTCTTTTGTTGGCTCATTATCCTTTGCCGTGGGAGTACTCTTCCCCGTGCTCATTCTCTCCGCCACGAAAGTACCACTTTCGTTGGCTCATTATCCTTCGCCGTGGAAGTATTCCTTCCACTGGCGTATTGTTTTCGCCATGGAAGTACGTCTTTCGTTGGCTCATATCTTTGTTGTGGAGGTACGCCTTTCACAACGAATTGCTTTACCGGCCATGGAGTGATTTTTCTAAAGTTTATATTGTTTGTCCTTGATTATATGGAGCCTGATCAACTACGTTTAGTTCAGAAAAACCATAACAAATTTTTGCATTCATTATCAGATGTCGTGGCCGCAAGACGGATGTAATATCCGCATCACCTCGCCACAGAGGTACGTCTTCTGTTGGCCTTAAGACGAATGAAATATTCGCACTATGTTTCATCATTAGTGGGTATAAGAAGTACGCCTTCAAATGTTCACGATGCAGCGTACGGGTTCCACCTCCACCTTCACAAAACCTTCTTGTCATCCTCACGTTAGAGATGAATAAGAATGGTACCTTGCCAATGCCAGTGTTACCCCGGCTATAGAACGCGTTTTCTTCTTACAGGGTCCTTACCGTCTAATCACGGGAAACCAAGCATTCGAGCACAACCGCCCGTCTTACGTATATGTGTTTTCCCATTTCATTTGACGTGGATACGCTTACATGTAGCGGATATGGAGTAAAGTCTAGTAACCTTGGTGACAACCACACATACTAGACTGGGGAGACATGATGACGTATAGTGGCTTCGCTCACTATTCGTAACCCCAAACCATCATCTTTTCGCTAAAAGTATCCCATTACGAGTGGAGCCATATGTTACGGACAACCCATGAGGATGTCCTAGCAGCAAGCCGCACGCGGTTGTTTAGTGAGCATGATACACGAATGAGTCTAGCATAACATGATCATGGACCATATCATACTAGATTGGGGGACATGTCGACGTACAGTCGGTATTCGGCCCGGCCCAACAGGCTCGCGACCCACACACACCTAACTTATCCTTCAAGAAACCCTAGCACTATATAAACAAGGCTAGGGGTCTCATTATACAACAGGTTATCTCTCACAACTACACATCTTATATACTTTATCGTCCCGATACTAACTTGACCGTCGGAGGTGGACCCCGGGGCTCCGGCCTCGGGTCCACGTCTAATCGGTTTATCTTTGTTTGCAGCATTACTCAGGATCCGGGAAAATGACGAATGACCCAGGAGAGTCGTCAGACTGGCCTAGCTAAATTATGCTCCAACAGTTATACTACGTCTAACCTATGCTGAAATATCATAAAATGAGATTTAAGAATACGTGCTTGATGACAATATTACAAGTGTAAAGATTTCAAAATGATAATTTATAGACCCTTTTACACCAAGTTCATAAGTACGCGCTCTCCTAGTTGGTGAAATGAATAAACGACCAAATAGTCCCTTTGAGCATCTATAAACTTTGTAACACCCCACTTTAATAAGTGGGCCGTTACATGATAATTATGGCGTGTCATCAAAGCATGCAAGGTAAAATGTCTTAAAACATAAATGATCATATAGGGGAAAACTGGAATCAAACATTGGTTCCCAAACATAAACTCAAAAGAATGAATAAAGTAAATGAAGTGCAAAGGAAAGAAGTATAAGGCAGCTCACATCCTATGCACGTCCTCTCCATGCTCGAGTTTGTCCTTGGGTACCTGTCGTTTGGGTCATGGAAAGAAAGTATATGGTTGAGCAATACGCTCAGTGAACGGATATAATGACAATGAAATAAATATCATAAACATAAGTAAAGAATGAAATGAAAGTATGAAATGATAGTGCAGCGGAATAATGTAAGTCCTGGGAAAACCTGGTGTTGGTTTATAAAACTAGTTTTATATTCTGATAAGACTTATGTTTATTTTATACTGAAAACTGTATTTTAAAAATGCCCGGAGCCCATATAGGTCATGGAGTATCAACGTGCATGAATACTTAGATGGGTTACCTCATCATGAAATTAGAGGGGTTGCCTCTAATTATAATAGTCTAGGTTGGAGGGATCAGCTTCATGTAACAGATGCAAGGCACACACCACAGTTACCATTCATCTTGCTAAACTTGTACTAGGATGCACGCATGCTCCCCATATGATAATAATAAAATAGGCCAAATAACTAAAAGGGACGCTGCGAGAAATCACTCTCACCGCATAAGAGTCATAACACCGGTGCCTCCAGTGTTATGGTTATGGTACCTCCATAACTAGGTGGAACTGCATGCATGTATATAGCTCATGCAATCTAAAATATTAATCATATAATTACTGTTTGCGTTTAAGACACGTAAACTACTTCGGAAAATAGATGGCTACAAACGAGGAATCCTAATATAGGAAGAAAGTGTCCTTACTGAAGGACAGAATATCCGTACCTTATGTCCAGTAAATGGAGAGGAAAACGAATGCGGATGAATTACTCCGACTTCACGATAGCTACATAATAAAAAGGGACATGTATGCGTTGTCTGATTAACTTATACTTAACTGATTATTAGTTTACATGATGTGTTCTTAACTTGTTTTACTTGTTCTTGTCTTGTTTTTAACTGTTCTTAACTTATGTCACTGATTCATGTAAAATCATTTGTTTTCCTAACATTCCATGTGCTCTGATTAGTGTATTTCATGTTCTTATGTGTTATTATACTTATTATATCATAATGAGTAACTTTCTAAAAACAGCAGATTTCTAAAAATAGAAAGTTTCCATAATTTAGAAATAAGCTTGATAAACAAGTATGTAAAATACAAGCTATAGTTTTAAAAAGCATAAAATATAGGTCATGATTATATAGTAAAGTTTATTAAATAAATACTTTAGGCTAAAATAATAATTATTAATTAATAATATAATGTATGGTTTTATTAAAGATTATTAATTAATAAAATGTCATGATTCATTTAATAAAACTTTGCCTTAGTTTGATAAATATATAATTAAATTAAAGTATAGTATAGTATTAATTTAATTAGGTAAATAAATACTTAGGCTAATTTCATGATTAATTATATTAATTAATTATAACCTAAGTTGCATGACTAAATTAATCATAACATGCATTTTATGTTAATCAAGTTAACAAACGTAATCAAGCAAAACATTAATGTGTACCCGAGCCTACCGAGACTCACATGTCTCGGTCGCACTAAATAAAACAACACAGTAAGCAAAACAACCTAGTGCCAGTTCTGTCCAATATATAGTGTACAGTTCTGTCCAAGATACTACCCAGTTTTGTCCAATATGAATAATCCAGTTTTGTCCAATATCTCTAAACCAGTTATGTCCAATATATATACAGTATCGTCCAATATCCTGGCCAGACCTACTGCCCCCAAGCAGCGTACCCCCTGTTCGACTTGTCCTCACCCCCGATCGCATATAGTTCATGCTGCTGCTTCATTAATACCCACCAAGAGTCATAGACTCTCCGTTCCCACTGATTACAACCAACACACTTACTGTGGGTGCTTGGGCTTGCTGCTGACCAAGAACAAACCCCCACCGACCCTTATAAGGGTGCGACTGGTTGGGCAGAAACACCACCGAGAGCCATAAGCTCCCAGTTTGCGTGTAAACCATAACAACAAACCTAAAAACCGATTCTCCTTTTATTTAATCTTGTTATTAGCATGTATTAATTTATGTTTTTAATAATTCTTGGATAATAAACAATAATTAAATAACAAGATTAAGGATTAAAAGATATCGTATGGTGAGTGATTAAAAGAAAAGATCACAAACATTTTACCCTTGTTATTTAAAAGATCAAAACCCAAAACCCTCTTGTGTGCTTGATGATGTCAACAGCCAGAAAGAAGAAAAAGAAACGATCGTGACTTGTTTTAGGGTTTTGTATTTTTGTATTATGATAGATAATAAATCCCAGGTTATTTTATTTATCTACTAGAATTGTAAATGGGTTGGGCCAAGCCCCCCCCCCCCCCCCCCCGCTTGGCCCTCTTTCTTTTGTCGTCCAAGCCTACACACATATAACACATTCCGTTTATTTTTTTTTGTACATAAATATTTATCGTGTGTGTTCGTATTTTTAAGTGTCGTGTTTTATTTCTTGTAACTCTTATACCTGTTATACGTAAATACTTATTATGTATTAATAATAATATTAATATACGTAATACTTATCGTAATTAATTAATATACGTAATAATCATATTAAATGTTCATTATTCGTGTCTAAAGTTTTAATTTAACCGTATTTTCATGCATTTAATGCTCTAAAGTATTTTAAAGTGGGACGTGACTTGGATGTGACGTGGCTGAATAGAGTATGGGATGTGACGTGGCCGAAACGAACATACTCGGATATGAAAGAAATGAGGATAAGAATTCCATATGGATTCCTCCGCTTCCTAAGTGGATTCTCGCTCGGGATGGTTCCTCCAAAAGATCTTAACGAAAAGAATAACTCTTGGTCTTCATGACCCGGTCTTGACGATACAGAAATAGTTTCTGGTTGGTCAACTTAAGATAGATTCGCATGAATCAGATTGAGTGGATTAAATATAAAATGCAAAGATACGTGAAATGATACGACACGAAATAACCTGAAAAGAATGATATTAGCAATTGTTGAGCAATGATTCAAGAGACATATTGAAATGTAGTACGTGAACAATTGCGAACGTGATACGTGAACAATTGTGAACGTGATACGTGGAGATATGGTGAATGTAACATATGGAACATACGGTGATCGTGATACGTGAAAAATATCGCAAACGTGATGTGAGAGATGTAGGGTGAACATGATATGTGAAACATACCGTGAACGTGCGAGAACTGTGGAGGTGACGCCAAACGATAGGAGATGAGACGTGAAATGTGACGTGAAACGTCTGTCAAAAGACGGAAACTTGTGCTAAGCTTGAGTTTGGTTTCACAAGCTTTCTGCACATCTTCCCAGAACAAAATGTGAAACGTAAACTGGAAGATAGCATACAATCATGAATGGGAACAACATCATGAACGTGAGTGCGAAAAGTAAATCATGAACTAGAATAAGGACGTGGACGCATACAAGGTCATGAACATGAACGTGAGACGTAATTGTGAGTGTTAACGTAAACGTGAATGTGAGCGTTAACGTGAATATGGGAGAAATTTCTAGTTGATGTGATCGTAGACGGAATACTGTGAAATCGTACGATTTCTTGCTGAACTTCCTGCCGATTTGCTAACTACGTAATTTTTTCATATGAAAGAACACGGTTAGGCTAGGTCAAATGGTCGGAAGACGACCTAGATAGCACTACGTTTCTTCTGAGCCGACAGTGGTCCGGTAAAAAAATCCATGGAGATCTTGTCCACTTCTATTCAGGAATTTCTGATGGTTGATGTAACACCCCACCTTGGTAAGTGGACCGTTACGTGTATTTATGGCGTGTCATCAAAGCATGCAAGGTAAATGTCTTAAAAACATTAAATGACCATAAAAGAAATACCGGAATCAAACATCGGTAGTCCAAACATAAGCTCAAACATGTAAAAGTAAAATACTGAAAGGAAGGACTAAACAAAGTCCAAACAAGCAGAGTAATGTATGAAGTGCATAAAGTAAGAAGTATGGATAGCTTCCATCCAAATGCACATACTCTCAGACTTCTAAGAGCGTCCCTGTGTACCTGTCGTTTGGAACATGAAAAGAAACTACGAGTGAGCATCATGCCCAGTGAACGGATATAAAAGCATGATAAGAAGTACTGAAATGAAACAGATAACAATTACTGGATCTAAAAGACTGATAAGTGAAAAACAGCAGAAACTGTGTATGTCCTGGAAAACCTGGATTATAATTTGTAAATGTAAAACCCGCATTAAAATACCATGAAAGTAAACAGGAACAATAACTACACAAAAATACGAATAAAACAAAACTTTCCATTTATAATATATAGCATGTGTCACGACATTAAATAACAAGTATTTAGGTATATTATAAATGTACCACGAACACGACATTTAATTCACGACAATTAAATACGAACACACACGAATAATAATTAGACATGGAAAACATAAGGATTGCTTGTTGGGCTTAGGTTGGTCGTGACACAAGAGAAGAAGCAAGCGAGAAGGCCTTTTGGCCCACGACCCAATATTAATCCCAAAAACAATAACACTCCAAGAGATTTATCATAATTGTTATTTAGCAAAAACCACAAAAACCCTAACTCCTTTCTCTCCCTCTTGGTGCCGGCTAAACAAGAACACCAAAGGGTGTTTGGTTGATTTTGATCTTTGATTTCGAGTTAATCGTGTTCGTGTTCGTAGTTCTTTTCCAATCACGCATTCAGTATCACCATAACCTTCATCTTTTTATCTTTATTTTTCTTTTAGTTATGTTCATGTGTTTAGAATATAAAAACATAATTAAAAACATGATAATTAATCCAAGAAACATGGAAAAGGGTTAGTTTGGTGGGTTTTGGTTCGGCCGACACACAACCGAGAGCCACCAAGCTCTCGGCTTGGTTTATCGCACCACCAACCGTGACCTTAAGGTCTCGACGTGGGTTGTGTGGTTCTATCACAAGGAACAGGGAACCCCGATGCATGTCAGGGTGTAGCTTGACTTGGTTTTAGTGTCAACCAAGACACTAGGTCTCGGTGGGATTAGTTTTTCAAACAGTGGGACCCAGGCTTTAGTCGGGGTGTACTTGGCTCGGACAGTGGGTAGCCGAGATAGAACAGGGGGAACCACCGGCTACAGCCGGTAGGAATTTTAGCCAGGTAATGGCAACCGGCTAGCCGGGTAGCCCCTAGGCATAGTTTTCAATCGCTGACTGACACCACCAGCCGCCGGATGGGTGGTGTTGGCTAGGCATTGTGGTCTCAGGTTCTTTTAAGTCACGAGTTCGGGTACGGGACATTGATAAATCAGTTTATTTATTTTAATTTAATTATTATCATGACTAGTTAATTTAATTAAACACGTAACTTAGGTTATAATTAGTAAATTAATATTCCATGTTTAACCTAAGTAATTTATTCAGACTTAATTTAATTAAATAATGTTTTATTTAATTAAATCATATAACCTATAGTTTATTAATTAACCATGTCATTTATTTAATAAGCTCTATTGTTTAATCCATGACTTATACGTTTAACCAATAGACTTGTATTTTAGACTTATTAATCCAGCTTATTTCTAAATATGGAAACCTTTTATTTCAGGAAACTTACTATTTTTAGAAACTTTCTGTTTTAGAAATTGATCTATTTTTAGAAACTTCCTTTTTTTGGAAACCTGTTATTTTCTTATAGAGTTACTTATTATTACACAACAAGTATAATAATACTAGAATACAAGATAATAATTAATCAGAATACATGAAATACATGATTAATACAGTATATCATTTAAAACCGTAAAATAAGACAAGAACATATAAAACAAGCTAAGAACATACAAGAACCAGTAACATGCTCAGTAATCAAACAACTCATACGTGTCCCTTATTTATGTAGCATTAGTGATATCGGAGTAGGACTTTTCATCCTTTCATCTTTCCTCGTTCACTGGACATAAGGTACGGATTTTCCGTCCTTCAGCATGGACATTCTTTCCTTATTAGGATTCCCCGTTTGCAGCCAACTGTTTTCCCATTTATATGTTTTATATGTTTTGATCTGCTTATGTTAGTTTTAAATGCCTAAGCCATATACATGCATGACTAGTGTCACCTAGTTATAGAGGTACCGTAACTATAACACTGGAGGCACCAGTGTTATGACTTCCCCATGGCCGAGTGATTGCTCGTGGCGTCCCTTTACAGTTTTGGCCTTATATTATATTATCATGTTGGGCGTATGGGTGCATCCTAGTTACATGTTTTATAGGATTTTCATGGTGAATGCGATGTGTGCCTTGCATCCTTCACAAGGAGTTGATCCCTCCTACCCAGACTAATTAATTAGAGGCAACCCCTCTAATTGCATGATGAGGTGTCCCCTTCAAGTATTCATGCACGGTGGAACCTCATGACCTATATGGACTATTGGATAATTAATGCTCTTTTCATATAAAAACATAAGTCTTTTCAAACTATAAAACCCGTTTTATAAACATGTTCCAGGTTTTCTAGGACTTATACATTTCCGCTTCTATTAAGTCTTTATTATGTTTCAGTCATTCATACTATGTCATATATTTGTTCACTGAGCGTATTTGCTCAGCCGTTACTTTCCTTTCCATGTCCCAAAATGGCAGGTACCCATGGATAGACTTGAGCATTTAGAGGACGTGCATACGATGGAAGCTGCCTTAGACTTCTTCTCCTTTTGCCTTTTTATACTTATGCTTATTTGGACACTTGTTTTGTCCTTCTCATATCATTTACTTTATTTATGTTTTGGGCTTATGTTTGGGGACCGATGTTTGATTCTAGTTTTCCCTTTTGGTCATGTATGTTTTAGTACATATTTCCTTGCATGCTTTGATGACACGCCATAAATACACGTAATGGTCCACTTATCAGTGGGTTGTTATAATTATGGTATCAGAGCCCAAGGTTCCGATCTACAGGCTCTAAAAACTTGACCTATGACTAGTGGGTAGTCACCAGGAGCTTCCTAAGCCGACGCTTGTGATTCCATGTATTGATATTTTCAGCACCTTAATGTTTTAACCATGATGTTTTCCTTGGAATTGTTTTTACTAATATGGATTGAACAACCGTCATCCATACTTAGTTACATGTCATTATTTTATGCATGATGTTCCTTGAGAACTTTGGCTAATATGGACTAAACCACCATAGTTCATACTTGGTCATACGTTCTGTTAAGTTTGATAGTTGATTTTCACTTATTTATTTGCATGTATTATTGTCACAGGTATTTTGACTAAGGAATGGTTGGTACATGACTGGCCATATTTAGTCGCATGTGATTTTCATTCGAATTTTGTTTTGGTGAACCGACCCGTAGGCGTTCACCATTACCATGTCAATTTTGTTTGGAGAACCGACCCATATGCGTTCATCCTTACTCATGTCAGTTTTGCTTTGTGAACCGACCCATGATCGTTCACACCAGTGATTTCGGATTCGTTTCATTACAGGCATAAATTTTTTCATGTCTCCTCATTAATTACTCTGTTTCTTTATGTCAAGTATGTTTTCATGCTATCATGGTTAATTTCGTTTACATGCTGATTATGTTTTATACTCCTCCATGTTAATTTTGTTTCATGTTTCTTCATGATGATTCGTCTTCATGCTGATTATGTATA
This sequence comes from Glebionis coronaria, assembly GCA_025667525.1. Classification (NCBI taxonomy): domain Eukaryota; kingdom Viridiplantae; phylum Streptophyta; class Magnoliopsida; order Asterales; family Asteraceae; genus Glebionis; species Glebionis coronaria. The sequence goes on along the minus strand of CM046875.1, from coordinate 531,461,262 downwards.
ATGTCTCTTATGTTGATTATGCTTTCATGCTAGACATTGATGGATTGTATTTAATCATGCTCTCATGATAGTCAAGGTTGGTTTTCATTGATCATGTTTTCATGTTGGCCATCAGTCGCTTCCGTTTAATCATGCTTTGTGCTTATTACGCAACTTGAACTATGTCTATGCTAATTTAGCAGGACTATTACTTTGTACTATTCAGTTTGGTTTTAACCATGTGATCTTTTACCTTCCTTTGGAATCATGACAGATGATTGACCTATCGCCGATCATCTCATGTGCATTCCATGTTTACTCCAATGTACCATATTCCACATGTACTCCATGTACCGTATACCATGTGTATTACATGTACCGTAATCTATGTGTATTTCACTTACGATACTCCACTAGTATTCGCTAGTTGATTCTAAATCATCTCAGGCATATTCTACTTGCTGATAGTCTACAAGATGCCGATGTTCCTCATAACTTAGAGATGTTACTAAATGTCGATGTTGCTGATTATTTGGAGACGCTCCGAGATGCTGATGCTGCTCACAACCTGGAGATCCTACAAGACGAAAACAAAGGCGTTAAATCAAATCGATCGGACGAGAAGATGCTTCACCACCAGACGATTACCATCAAAATCCATGTCCCTACTTTTTTAGTTATATGTCACACGTCATTCAGTTGTCTTTTCTGTCATATGAGTGGGAACCTGTACCAGCTGGCGACTCAGCTAAATAGTTACATGAATCACCGTCAGGAACTGACAGACAAGAAGATAGTAACCACTACTATGACAGCAACTATTCTAGCAATCACAACAAAAGCTTCGGTAACAGATGTGATCAGAAATACAAAGGGTCAGCAGTCCAACCGATCCGCCAATTCTAGCATGATAACCTAAGGTTTCCAATTTTATTTGTTTCACATCTCGAGACACATGTGAAGACATCAGTCAAAACACATGTCTGACGTATATTCTCTGGAGACACATGTCAAGATATCGGTCAAGACACATGTCATAAGCATATTTTCTCAAGACAAGAGTTAAGACACATGACTCACGTGTATCTTCTGAAACAGCCCCAAGGAATTCAGGGTACCATCCAAGGGGTATATCCATTTTGTTGTGCCATATATAAATTAGGCCACAAGAAATTCAGTACCTTCACCCGCGTATTATTCACGTTTGGACACGCAGGATTCATTTTGCGTGAGACAGACAAAACACATTCAGTGAGATCTGTCACGTTTGCTTCATGACATTTCCATTTCTTGATTTCATATTTCCTATATCCATGACCATAAAGGACACCATTCATATCTGCCATGTATACAAAGGGGTTTTCCTTCAATCTAATGATAAGATCCAATCTGCTAACACACTTACCTCGTACAGAGGCGAGTTAGATATGACCCTGATTATGGACTATGAATAGCACAACATGCTACGATTGGTCGCCATTCATATCAGATTATGTACAATAATGTTCAGACTCTTGAATAAATACCGCAGGGTTTCCCATCAGGAAAATCTGTACAAATTAATTATGCTTTACAAGCACGTGGTTGTTATCCTATGGCTGCAAAGATTATTCCAGCTATCAGTTAGGACACAACTTCTGAAGTTCCTTTCATTCATAATCAGCCGGTCATTTCAAACTTCCAAATGTATTTCCAGAAAGATCTCTGAGTATACTCCCTATCCACGAGGTGGAACTTAACACCGAGCATGCTGAAGGATCGGCCGCATGAAATAATTGAAGAAGCCCATTCGCCAGGTGTATCACCATGGTGTGCACCGGTCCTGTTTATTAAGGAGAAGGACGGTAGCATGAGATTATGTGTCGACTACGACGATTTAAACAGATCACCATTCATGACCGTTATTCCCTCCACGTATTGAGGACGTATACGATCGACTACAAGGTACTAAACACTATCCAAGATCGACTCATGATCATGCTGCCAACAGTGACGAATAAAAGAGTAGGACATTTCCATGACTGCCATTCGTTCACGATTTAGGCATGCTAAATTCCTAATTTTGTGTGGTCTCACGAATGCTCCAGCAACATTGATAGAATTGATGAATTGAGTTTCCACAAACTCATAAACCGATTCATTTTATTTCTTTGATGACATCTTGATTTTTATCTAAGTCTAGAGAATAGCACGAATACCATATTCGCACTATGTTACAAATCCTACGACAGAAGAAATTTCACCCAAATGTTTCTAGTACAAATTCGGGTTGATCCTGGTGACACGTTAAATCATATTGATTTTCAAGGTCAACCTCACCATGACTCTGATTACACATGAAGGAGGGAACCCTATTCTATATTAGGTGTTCCAAAGAATCCTACGCTAAGTGAAGTCTAATTTCAGAGGCTCATAGTTTTCTTTCCAAACTTTTATGTATCCAGTTTCTATGAAGCAGGATACAGTTACGTTCATATCTGAGTACATGTCATACCAGCAGGTTAAGATAGAACACCAACAGGCTAGGAGTTATATTCACCATTGAAAATTGTGAATGGAGCAGGGATAAAATATCCATGGATTTTGTTACTTGGCTACAGCAGACTCAGTGGAAGCATTGTGTTGCCTGGGTGTTATCAACAGTTTGACTAAGTCTGCAAAATCCTTTCATCCTCAAGGATTTCACAGTCAGCAGATAATCAGACATTTTCCATCCAAGGATCATCCGGTCACTTAATACATCTCCAGCTATCAGACCGGACAGAGGTGCACATTCGTATTCATCATTACGTTCATGTCCTTGTCTAATTTTACGGCTTGCTTTTGCACTCACGTTCATGACAATGTTCACGTTCATGAGCGTATCCTGGCTTACGATTTACGTTTCATACTTCGTTCTGGAAAGTTTTGCAGAAGCTTGGTAGACCAGACTCAAGTTTAATAAACTTTCCATTCTCAGACAGACGTTCCATGTCATATTTTGCGTCTCACCTCGTATCGTTGGTGTCCTCAGTTATCTCATGTTCACGATATGTTTCACATGTCATGTTCATTCCACGTTTCTCATATCACGTTCACGCTATGTTACACGTATCATTGTTCACCATATGTTTCTCATATTACACCATATCTCCACGTATCAAGTTCGCAATTGTTCACGTATCACGTTCACAATTGTTCACGTACTACGTTTCGTTATCCTTGCACGTAGATTTCTTATCCTCTAGGTTAATGAGGATCTATTTTGCGTTGATGAACTAGAAGCTCTTATGTATCATCTAGTCAGGGTCATGAAGACCAAGATTATTACTCTCACCAAGATCTTTTAGAAGAACTGTTCCGAGCGAGAGGCCACTTGAAACGGAAGGTTCTATCCGGACCTTCTACCCTATTTTCTGTCCATAAGTCAGATATGTTCTCCTTAGTCACGTCACGTTCCATGCCCTCTTTAGCCATATTACGTTCTACATTCCTTTCAGACATGTTACACGCATGTCCTTCCAGCTCACATATCCTTACAGCTTTTGTGTCCTTTCAGCTTTTGTAACTCCATTAGCTTATCTTACCCTTAATTCGAGGACGAATGATCCTTTTAGAGGGGAAGAATTATAAAGCTGCAACACTATCACGACTCTAATTCGAGGACGAATTATTCTTTTAGAGGGGAAGAGTTGTAAAACCCGCATTAAAATATCATGAACCGTAAACATGAACAGTAACTACACGAAAATACGAATAAAATAAAACTTTCCATTTATAATATATAACACGTGTCACGACATTAAATAACAAGTATTTAGGTATATTATAAATGTACCACGAGCACGAAATTTAATTTACGACAATTAAATACAAACACACACGAATAATATTTAAACATGGAAAACATAAGGATTTCTTGTTGGGCTTAGGTTGGCCGCGGCACAAGACAAGAAGCAAGGAGAGGGCCTTTTGGCCCATGATCCAATATTAATACAAAAACAATAACACTCCAGGGGATTTATCATAATTATTATTTAGCAAAAACCAAAAAAACCCTAACTCCTTTCTCTCCCTCTTGCCGTCGGCTACACAAGAACACCAAAGGGTGTTTGGTTGATTTTGATCTGTGATTTCGAGTTAATCATGTTCGTGATCGTAGTTCTTTCCCAATCACGCATTCGGTATCACCATAACCTTCATCTTTTTATTTTTATTTTTCATTTAATTATGTTCATGTGTTTAGAATATAAAAACATAACTAAAAACATGATAATTAATCCAAGAAACATGGAAAAGGGCTGGTTTGGTGGGTTTTGGTTCGGCCGACACACAACCGAGAGCCACCAAGCTCTCGGCTTGGTTTATCGCACCACCAACCGAGACCTTAAGGTCTCGACGTGTGTTTTGTGGCTCGATCGCAAGGAATAGGGAACCCCGACGCATGTCAGGGTGTAGCTTGACTTGGTTTTAGTGTCAACCGAGACACTAGGTCTCGATGGGACTTAGTTTTTCAAACAGTGGAACCTCGGCTTGAGCCAGGGTGTACTTGGCTCGGATAGTGGGTAGTCGAGACAGAACAGGGGGAACCACCGGCTACAGCGGTGGGAATTTTAGCCAGGAAGTGGCAACCGGATAGCCGGGTAGCCACTGGCCGTGGGTTTCAGCCAGTGCCTGACACCACCAGCCACCGGCTGGGTGGTTTCGGCTAGGCATTTTGGTCTCGGGTTATTTTTAAGTTACGGGTTCGGGTTCAGGTACGGGACATTAATAAACCAGTTTATTTATTTTAATTAAATTATTATCATGACTATTTAATTAAATTAAACACATGACTTAGGTTATAATTAGTAAATTAATAATCCATGTTTAACCTAAGTAATTTATTCAGACTTAATTTAACTAAATCATGTTTTATTTAATTAAATCATATAACCTATAGTTTATTAATTAACCATGTCATTTATTTAATAAGCTATATTGTTTAATCCATGACTTATACGTTTAACCAATAGACTTAACTTGTATTTCAGACTTATTAATCCAACTTATTTCTAAATATGGAAACCTTCTATTTCAGGAAACTTACTATTTTTAATAACTTTCTATTTTTAGAAACTTTCTATTTTTAGAAACTGATCTATTTATGGAAAATTTCTATTTTTGGAAACTTTCTATTTTTGGAAACCTGCTATTTTCTTAGAGAGTTACTTATTATTACACGACAAGTATAATAATACCAGAATAAAGATAATACTTAATCAGAATACATGAAATACATGATTAATACAATATATCATTTAAAACCGTAAGATAAGAACATATAAAACAAGCTAAGAACATACAAGAACTAGTAACATACTCAGTAATCAGACAACTCATATGTATCCCTTATTTATGTAGCATTAATAACATCGAAGTAGGACTTTTCATCCTTTTATCTTTCCTCGTTCACTGGACATAAGGTACGGATTTTCCGTCCTTTAGCATGGACATTCTTTCCTTATTAGGATTCTCCGTTTGCAGCCAACTATTTTCCCAAGTATATGTTTTATATGTTTTGATCTACTTAGGTTAGTTTTAAATGCCTAAGCTATATACATGCATGACCAATGTCACCTAGTTATGGAGGTATAATAACCATAACAATAGAGGCACTAGTGTTATGACTTCCCCACGGTGGAGTGATTGCTCGTGGCATCCCTTTACAGTTTTGGCCTTATATTATATTATCATGTGGGGCGTATGGGTGCATCCTAGTTATATGTTTTATAGGATTTTCATGGTGAATGCGATGTGTGCATTGCATCCTTCACAAGGAGTTGATCCCTCCTACCCAGACTAATTAATTAGAGGCAACCCCTCTAATTGCATGATGAGGTCTCCCCTTTAAGTATTCATGCACGGTGGAACCTCATGACCTATGTGGACTATTGGCTAATTAATTCAGTTTTCATATAAAAACATAAGTCTTTTCAAACTATAAAACCAGTTTTATAAACATGTTCCAGGTTTTCCAGGACTTAGACATTTTCGCTGCTATTAAGTCTTTATTATGTCTCAGTCATTCATACTATGTCATATACCCGTTCACTGAGCGTATTTGCTCAGCCGTTACATTCCTTTCCGTGTCCCAAAATGGCAGGTACCTATGGACAGACTAGAGCATTTGGAGGATGTGTATAGGATGGAAGCTGCCTTAGACTTCTTCTCTTTTTCCCTTTTTTATACTTATGCTTATTTGGACACTTGTTTTGTCGTTCTCATATCATTTACTTTATTTATGTTTTGGGCTTATGTTTAGGGGCCGATGTTTGATTCTGATTTTCCATTTTGGTTATGTATGTTCTAGTACATATTTCCTTGCATGCTTTGATGACATGCTATAAATACACGTAACGGTCCACTTATCAAAGTGGGGTGTTACAGTAAAACTTAACTATTAACTGTTAAATTCGAAAACCTCTATGTACTGTATTTTAGGTGCCAAGAGCTTATATAGGTCATATAATATAACAACATGGCATGAATACTTAGAGGGGCGACCTCATCATGCTGTTAGAGGGGTGACCTCTAAATAAACTGGGTGGAGGGATCAACTCTAATGTGAAGGATGTAGAGCACACACCACATTCACCTGCTAACTCTAACTTATAAACTAGGATGCACCAATTCGCCCCGCTAATAATATACTGATAAATGTCCAGCTGAAATAAAAGGGCCGCTGTGACAAATCACTCCCCGTAGAGGAGTCATGACACCGGTGCCTCAAGTGTCATGGTTACGGTACCTCCGTAACTAGATGGAACTGGTCATGCATGTATATATAGCTCAGGCAATTTGACATAGTTATCATGTCAATTCATGTAAACTTTCTAACATATAACTGGAGAAAACATTTGGCTGCAGACGGGGAATCCTATTCATGCATAGGAAAGGAAGTCCATACTGAAGGACGGGAAATCCGTACCTTGTGTCCAGTAACTGACTACAAAGAAAACAGATGAGACTCCTACCCTGACTTCACAATAGCTACATGAATAAAGGACATGAATGAGTTGTCTGATTACTGTTCACTTTTACTGATTCTTACTGTTCTTAATTTTCTTTACATGTTCTTGTATCGTTTTACTATTTCATGTATAATCTGATAACTCTAATTGTTCTTATGTATTTCTGATTAGTGTATTTTCCTGTACTCTGATTAGTGTATTTTCCTATACTCTGATTAGTGTATTTTCCTGTACTTTGATTAGTGTATTTTACTATTATAAGTAACCTGCTAAAAATAGAAAGTTTCCTGAAATAGAAGGTTTCCTAAAATAAAAAGTTTCCAAAATAGTTTCCATGAGAATTAAATAGTTTAAATAAAATCATACGTTTTAAATAATAAACTAGTTAAATCATTATTAATTTAATATACTAATTAAATAAAGTAACATGTATAACATGGATAAGTATGATATAAAACTTAATTGGGAAAATGATTTAATATTAGTCAAACATTTCTTCTTATTTCTTAAAAATACGTGTACCCGAAAAGTCTTGAGTCAAAATCTCCCCGAGGCCCGTTTGTCTCGGGTTATCCTGAACCAAATCTCACCACATCCTCCCTGTGGTCTTCCTGCCATTAGCTAAACAACAGCCACTGGACGATGTCCTTTTCCTACTGCTGAGCAAACCCCAGCCGCCGGCTGTGAGTCGATTCCCACCGGCTTCAGCCGGTTATCCCTGTTATGATAATGTTTCCCACCGAGAGCCTTCAGGCTCTCGGGTTCCTACTGTTTACTATCCAAACACCCCCATAAATAAACAAACATCCCTTGGTGGTTCGCTGTGCTGTTGCCGTCACAACCAATACCTCCACCGCACCCCTTTGGGGTTGCAGCTGGTCTAAAGCACCCACACCGAGAGTCTCCCAACTCTTGGTTTCTTGAATTCAAGCCAATCCCAACCCCATAATGATTATTCCCATGATTAGTTTACCAAAATCTTGTGTTCTTGATCACAATATAATAAGTTCGTGATTATAAAATAAGGAGAAATGAGATGATTACCAATTACACTAGATCGAGAATAACCAATTAATAAACATTCAAATCAAAGATCAAAATCGAACCCCATCCCTCTTTTCTTTCTTTGTCTGCCGGCGAATTGACCACAAAACAACCCTGAACCCTTTTTGTTTTCTTGAAATGAGATGAATCAAACTTCCTGGTCTAATTATTTAGTTTCTAAAGTGGGCTGGGCTTAAGGCCCACTTTTCCTTTTCCTTTCTTATTGATGCCGCGGCCCAAACACACTCGTGTGTTATTATTATCTCGTGATTTCATGTTTTACTTTTTAACGTACGTGCTCGTATTATTAAATTATCGTGTTAAACCCTGACATGTATCATTATTTTTCTGAAAAAAATGACAATAACGTAACATTTTAATCAAAGCTGTGACTGTGTGTATTTAATGTTCGTGGATTTTAAAGCGGGTTTACAGTCAAAATAACTACTAGCATGTTGGCGTTCTATCTTAACCTGCTGGTAAGTCAGGCATTTAGATATGAACGTAACTGCATCTTGTTTCATGTCGCTCCACCAAGATGCGGTTTGAGATCGTGATACATTTTTAGGAACTGGATACACAAAAATTTTTGGAAGACTATGATACTCGGTAAATTAGACCTTTCTTAGCGTAGGATCCTCTAGAACACATAAATTTGTGCAGGATTCTCTCCTTTTGCGCATAAGCTTAGTCATAGTGACTAACTGTAAGAGCAATGTGATTTCACGTGTCACTGTGATCGACCAAAATTCGTACTTGAAAGAATTCAGTATGAAATTTCTACTGTCGTAGAATTGTAACATAATGCGAAGATGGTCTTCATGCTCTTCTCTAGACTTAGAGAAAGTCAGAATGTTAGAAATGATCAAAATCACGAACTTGCCCAGAAATCATGGAAACTCGATTTCTCATGTCCATAATTACTGTTGGCATTCGCGGGACCAAAAGACGTAAACACGAATTCATACTGACCATAACGTGTGCGAAAAGAAGTCACGGAAATGTCCTGCTCTTTCACTCGTTACTGTTGATAGCCTGAATCGTAAATCGATCTTGGAAAGTGTTGAGAGTCTGGTAGTTGATCGGATAGCTCATTAATACTTGGGAGGGAATAACCATTATGAATGGTGATCCTATTTAATTTACGGTAATTGATGCATAACTCCATGCTACCGTCCTTCTTCTTTGATAAATAGAACTGGCGCCCCCGGGTGATACACTCGGCGAATAAAACTATGTTCTAACAAATCTTGCGGTTGTTCCTCTAACTCCTTGAGATCCATGTCAAATTTCTCTTCCCGAATAGGTGGTGTGCCTGGTAGTTCTTCTGGAATTGCTTCTTGAAATTTTGGCACAATCGGCCGTTTATGGATTTAATAACTTCAGAAAACCTCGTCATGAAGGTTAGCTAGAAAGTCTTCGTAGCCATGGGATAAAGAAGCATGTGCTCTTAAAATAGAAGTATTTTGTTCAAATTTTACGATATCAAAACATGATGACTATATACAGGGACCTAACTATCGCCGAACATGACTTGATGTTAACTGGAAATCAATCGTAGCGCGACGTGCTGCTGATCAATCCATAATCAGAATCATATCGTACTCGCATCTGTCCAAGGAAAGTGCGTTAGCAAAATGGATCTTGTCGTCTAACAGAGAGGAAAGCCATGTACCCATGGTGATAAAAAGGCATCTTTAATTAAGTAAATGAAATCTGGGATCGAGAAATGAAGGTGTAATATCAATGCACTAGGTAAAAGTGGTAGATCTTAATGAATGTCTTTTCGTCCGTCTCATACAGAATGAACACTGCATATCCAAACATGAACAATACGCCAGAGATGGTACTGAGACTTTTAGTGGCCTGATTAGTACATAGCGCAACAGGATGGTATACCCCTTGGAGGGTACCCTGAATTACTGAGGCCTAGTTCAGAAGTTATGCGTGAGTCGTGTGTCTTGACTCTGGTTTTGAGAAAATATGCGTATGACATGTGTCTTGACTGGTGTCTTGACATGTGTCTTCAGAAAATACATGCGAGACATGTATCTTGACGGATGTCTTGACATGTGTCTCCAGATGTGAAAATGAATAAAGTTGAAAGTCTTAGGTTAATATGCCAGGATTGGCGGATCGGTTAGACCGCTGACCCGTTGTATTTTTTATCACGCCCGTCACCGGAGTTTCTGTCGTTTGCAAGGTATATATAGTCACGATAGTTATCACTACCTCTTTGTCTATCAGTTCCATGACGGTCATTATTATGACAGTGGTTCATGTAACTATTCAGCTGAGTGGCCGGCTGGTATCGGTTCCCACTCATATGCCTGAACAAACAACTGAATGACGTGTGACATTTACCTAAAAAGATAAGGACATATATTGTGATGGAATTCATCTGGTGGTGAAGCATCTTTCTCGTCCGATCGTTTCGATCTAACACCTTTGTCTTCATCTTGTTGGATCTCCAGGTTGTGAGCAGCATCAGCATATTGTAGAGTCTCCAAATTATTAGCAGCATCAGTATTTTGTAAAATATCAGCAAGTGGAAAATGCTTGAGATGATTGAGAATCGACTAGCGAATACTCGTGGAGTATTGAAAGTGAAACGCACATGGATTACGGTACGTGTAATACACATGGGATACGGTACATGGTGTCCACTTGGAATACGGTACTTGGAGTACACATGGAATATGATACATGGAGTACATGTGGAATACACATGAGATGATCGATAGGGGTGTCGACCATCTGACATGTTTTTGAATGATATAATAACTTACGGTTAGAAAAACCGAACTGAAGTGAGAAACAAGATATCCTAGCTATTCCGGTATAGACATAATTCTGGTTGCAAAGAGAAACACGAAAACATGGTTCAAAGAAATTCAACGATGATTTACATGAAAGCACGATTAATGAAAACCAACCATGACTTATCATGAAAGCAGTATTAATAAGTGTGTAAACACTTTTCCTTTTGCCACTAAAATCAAGGAAAAACAAGACCTAATCATGTGTTTAATAACGTAAAAGTCGGAATTACGCGTGGTTTTGTGTTTTTGTGTTAAAATAGGTACAAATGATCAAAAGAAGAGAAAACACGGGATTTCACGGTCAAATGTTGAAAAAAAGTCCAAAAAGAGACAAAGACAAAGTCAAAAGACCAAAAGTGTGCCGAAGATCACAAAAACCGTCAAAATCAACACGGAATTGAAGAAAAGATCGAGAAAGCCAAAATCGAGCTCGATCTTATTGGATTTAATCTTTTTGAAGACATTGGAACTTTATGGGTCCCACATTTGGTTAAATGGGCCCAAAAGCCCATTGGAGGAAATATTTACTTACACTTGAGCAAAAGAAACCCATAAAAGCCCATTTATACGGATGGAAAATTTGTTTTGGGCCACAAGCCCAACTGATAAATAATGGAACGGATTGTTAAGCGAAGATTATTCATTTTTGCTTTGCAAAGTTAGTCAACCCCAGGTCAACACAAACGTATACACGTTTTCACCCCAATCCCTAACACACGTGTATCACCCACTCATTCACCCCACAAATAAATAAAAGTTACCCACCCACTTTCATTCATTACGTTACAACAATGAAACTACCCCCCCCCCCCCCCCCCCCACTGTTTATCTCCTTTCTCTCCCCAAAAACACAGTTTCATCTCCAAACCCTAATTTTTACCATATCAAAATTAACCCAATGAAAATTGGGGATTTTACCCTCATTGATTAATTCACATCACGAGGGATTAAATCCCCATGAAAAACGGACGATCCACTCACTTGTGGTCCTCTCCCATCTCCTGACGTGGCCAATCCTTGTGATTTGATTGGCTATGCCACGTTCCACAAACCCTCTCATCCAATAAGAGTGATCCACATCACACTCAAACTAGCACAACAAACACATCTCTTGCCAGCATGGCAATCCAAGTGATTCAAGATTCATTCTCCACCGTAGATTGAAGAAAATGAAGAGAGAGAAGGAAGAAAGATGGATTCTACGGCCTGGATTTGATGCTTACTTTGGAAGCTAACAAGAGGGTTTCCAAGGGGTTTGCCTATAAAAACCCCTTCATATCTGTAATTTTGTGTGCCTTTTTCTTTATTTTAATTTTTATTTTCTGAAAAAATAGAATTAGGGTTATTTTAATTTCCTTTTAAATCAAGTATTGTACTCCTTTTTAATATTAATGAAATTTCAGTTTTATTAAATTCTTGGTCTCGTTTAATTTATTGTAATTTACTTTGATTTTATTTTTAATTAAATAATTGTTAAGGTAAATTAAAGAGGTAGAACACTTTCCTCAATAGAAAGATTAAAAATATATATATATATATATATATATATATATATATATATATATATATATATATATATATATATTCGTTACTGTTGAAGACGATGGTGATGATGATCTTTGGTAAAACGGTGGTGTTGGTTGATTCGTTTTGGTTCACAAGGGGGTTCAGCGCCCACCTTCTACTCAAAGGAATCGTCACTAGGTTTGTCCTTGTTTTTATTTTTATGTTAATGTTATTTAGTTTATATTTTATCTGCTTGAGGTTGCTTATCTGCTAGGTTTCAGTTTTCTACTTATATTTTATTTTGTTTATTTTTGGTATCTGCTTGGTTTTAGATTACTGTTTAGTATTTGTTTGGTTTTGTTTAGTTATTTGGATCTTCTTATTGGTTTTGTTTAGTACTGCTTATTGTTTGGTTCGTTTGGATTTGCTTAATTTGATATGTGATTGCGTTTTTATATAACTGCTTTAGTTCTTATGTTGGATCTGTTTACTTTTGATTGAACTGAATTAGTTTGGTAGGATCTGTTTACTGTTGCGTTTGTTTTAGTTGGATTTACTCATAGATCGTTTTGCTTATTGCTCGTGTAGCTTATAGGATTATTTGGTTGCTTATAGTTTTTTTTGTTAAGTTGTTTTTGCTTATTAGTAATTTTAGCTTATTAGCTCATTTGATAAACTGCTTATTTGGCTTATTCTATTTCAGTCTGCGTTTTATTTTTATCTGTCATAGCTTATTTGGTATTACTTTTGCTGATATTACACAGATACAATTGATCTGTGTATGAAACTTCCAAAATATTTCCAAAAAAAAATAATAGAGTAAAAAGTTTGTCACTGGTGGGATTCGAACGCGTGACCTCACGCATCACAGTCATACGGTCTAACCAATTGTGCTAGGTCCTTTCTTGTGTTTATTTCTGTCCATTTAAATTAATATAGGGTTTTTAAGTTGCAATCAGCTTTTATTAATTAGTTTTTATTACAAGTTTTAGTTTTATAAATTTAAATTTAATAAATTTTTTTTTTATTAATCTGTTTTTATACAAAAATATAAAAAAGATAAAAAATATTTTATTTTAATTACTTTAATCATTTTAATTTAGTTTTCAATATATTTTTAGTTTAAAAATAGTTTTGATTTGTTTTAAAAAAATAGATTTTAATTTTAAATTAAGTTAGTTTTGTCTTGTTTAAATAGTTTTCATTAAAAGTATTAGATTTAAAAGTTTGATTTAAGTTTTATTTTAAAATTAGTTTTATTTAAATTGTTTTAATAGTTTTTAATATTAAATAGATTTTAGTCTAAAAATACTAAAAATATAGTTACCAAGAACAAATTAGTTTTACGTTAAACCGGATATCAATTCGAGTGAGTCGAGGAAAAACGAACATTAATTGAACAAAAACCTAGTATAAAATGGCGCCGCTGCCGCTTCGCTCGTACGATTGACCATTTTTCGTGAAGACGTTTGGATTTTGGGATCCGTTCTCTTTGAACGTTAATTTTCTTGCACAAAAAATCAAAAATACAAAAATCAAAAATATAAAAATACAAAAAAATTAAAAAATCACAAAAGCAATTTCTTTCCTAAGAATTGCACCAAAAAATTAAAAAATACAAAAGTAATACTTTTTCATAAAAGTATTACACCAAAAATATTACGTATTAGTGTTATTTCTTAGTTCGATTTCTTTCGATTTTTCTTGTGGATATATATTTTTCTAAAAAATACAAAAAGATTTTTCTTTTACTATAGTATATTACGTAGCACAATAATTTACTTACTTTTCAAGTAAGCCTTAGTTGGGATTTCACCTAACTATTGTAGTCGCATCCATAACGAAATAAAAAAAGGGCAAAATAGATAAATACTAGTAAGACGTTTGAACTCGACATATACAAACTATAAGGTGGGTATAAGGCGACGCGCTATAAAAGCCCGTCTAAGGAAAAAGGTTTTTAAGTGCTTTGTGCCACCTCCCCGCTTGCTTGTGCTTATATTGACAGGGACGACCGATTATTGGTTTGCCAACTAAGTAATTAAGTATATATTTTTGTAGATTTTTCATATTGCTCCTCGAGAGGGAGAATCCTTTTCCTCTCAAAGTCGACCGAGGTCACCTACCTCATTCCAAAGTTTTAATTGTATGCGCACTCGCGCGCATACATACATACCGATTGGTGTACCAAACTCTTCCAATTCTTCCAAAAAGAAGAAGAAGAAGAAAAACAAAAAGACCGTCATTCAAGCCGATCCCGAGAATCGAGCTTTCGACAATACGATGGCAACGGATAATCGACCAATGATTGAGATTCTACAATCTCACGTTGAAGGAAACGATGACGCGATTGTGGTGCCGAATATTGGAGCAAATCATTTTGAACTTAAATCGTGTTTTATTCAAATGGTTTCCGCTACACCATTTTTAGGCCGTACTAATGATGACCCACACGCTCATATCAAACGTTTCATACAATTAGCCAACACCGTCAAATACAATGGGGTGCCACAAGAGGCTATTCGCTTGCAACTCTTTCCTTTTTCCCTCGAGGGACAAGCCCGGATTTGGCTTGATAAGGAACCACCCCAAAGTATTACCACATGGATCGACTTAGAGACCAAGTTCATAAACTACTTTTTCCCACCATCACGGACCACTTCTTTAAGAAATGAGATCATCACCTTTGAACAACAATATGGGGAAACGTTTAGTGAGTCTTGGGATCGATTTAAAGAGCTTTTAAGAAAATGTCCACAACACGGTTTCACTAAAGTGCATCAAATTAATACGTTTTACAATGGTTTAACTCTAAATGACCAAGACTCACTTAATAGTGCCGCGGGGGGCAATATTCTTGTGAAATCAATGAACGAGGCTTGGGACATAATTGAAAACAAGGCTAAAGTGTAAACCAAGAGTGTTAGGGCCACTATGGCAAGTGCTAGTTCTGGTGAGAGTGACAAGAGAATCGATAAACTCACTTCGCTTGTTGAAACACTTGCTCTAAAAACCGACGCCCTCACTACACATGTGAATGCCGTGAAAGAAACTTGTGAAACATGTGAGACTTGTGGTGGACCACATTCGTACTATAATTGTGACAAGGTTTACAATAATCAACAAGAAGTTTATGCTTATAACAACAATGAAAATGAGCGGATTCATTTCAAACCAAATGTTGATGTTAACCATTTGTCTTACAAGTCTAATAACTATTTGGCTCCCCCGGGTTTTGTAGCACCACAAAGACCACCCCCACCCGCCCAAAATAGGAACGAAGGTCCTCAACGGGGTAACTTTCAAGGAAATTCTAATCAACGGGGTTTTAATCAAAATCAAGGGAATTTTCAAGGGCAAAACCAAGGGTTCAATAACCAAAATCAAGGATTTAATAACCAAGGTTTTCAAAATCAAGGATTTAATCAAGGTTATAATCAATATTAAAACAAAGGTTTTCCTAATCAAGGTTTTCCTAATCAAGGGTATAATCAAATGAACATGCATAATCCTCAAATGGACTTGGCTCTACAAAAATTATCCGAACATGAGCGAACCATGAGAGAGATGCAAGAATATAATCGACAAATGCAAGAATCAACCGATAAGAAATTTTTGACAATGATTCAAACCCTTCGTCCCCAAGGTGCCCTCCCTTCGAACACCGTGACCAATCCTAGGGCTAATGTTAATGCTATCACTACTAGGAGCGGTAAGACCACCGTAGAACCTTCCTATTCCCTACCTAACCAAAGACCCGAGATACCTTCTTCTTCTACACAACCTCCTTCTTCTTCCACTTGTGCCATACCACCCGTTATGCCTTCGTCTACACCTTATGTTCCACCGATACCTAAATTTTCTACCACACCTTCGGTTCCCAAACCGGTTCCTTCACCTTCCATTTCTATTCCTCCTCCTCCACCAAAGGATGTGAGTGAGCAATCCACTCCAAAGCCTTCATCTCAACCCAATATACCTTATCCCTCAAGGTTGCGGAAAAAGAAATTGAAGAATAAGGATGATATTCAAGTTTCAAACTTCCTAAAAATGTTCAAACAATTGAATTTTAATATCACCTTTGCCGAGGCGCTCGCTCACATGCCTAAGTACGCTAAGATGTTTAAGGATCTTTTAAGTGATAAGGAAAATTTGTGTAGAAACTAGAAGGGGGGGTTGAATAGTTTCTCTTCGATTGGTGACCAAATTAAAATAACTTTCAATTTGGTTTGTATCAAAACTATCTTTTACTTGAGACTAAGTTGAATAATGATTAGGTTCAATTCAAATGCACTAGCAAGGATAATAGGTAAGTATAATGATAATGAAATAAGTAAAGAGTAAGGAAAGAGACAACCTAGTGGGAAGACACCAAGATTTATAGTGGTTCGACAACGAGGCTCTATCCTCATTTCTACTCCACTCCTCGAGTACATCTACTCGAGATTTCCACTATATCCACAAGCTCCCTTCTCATCGGAGAAAACCTTACATCGTTGCTTACATTATTTTCCGACACTAAGCTAAATGTCGAGACCTAATCTTTAGCTAGGACCAATCTACACGACGTTGCCTACTTCACAATTTAACGACACAAGGCTAGATGTCGGGTTCTAATCTTAAGGTAGAACCAATCTTCACGACGTTGCCTACTTCACCATTATACGAAACAAGGCTAGATGTCGAGTTCTAATCGAAAGCTAGAACCAATCTTCACGACTCTTCACTTTGAAGCTAAGTGAGAACTTCACACAACACAACTACTAATCACTTTTAAGTTTAGTGAGAACTTACAAGACACAACCACATCACTTTATAGTTTAGTGAGAACTCCTAATCAAATCTATTACAACTCAACTAGACTTATCCAAGTACACACATGTAGCTTGGATTTACACAACACAAATCCAAGCAAACACATATGCAATGGATGTACACAACAAATCCAAGTATCCACAAATAACTTGGATGAACACAACTAGTCCAAGTATTCATAAATACATTGGATTGACCTAAAACAAAAAGGGTATCATGATGAATATGACTAGCTCATAGATTCATCTTTATCACAACACTAGTGAGTGAGTGATCTTCTCATTGGACAAGGTAAAGGAGGGGATCAAGAGGATAATCATATGTAAACATCCTTAACAATTTAAGTGATCATTTACTAATGATTATGCTATAGAAAATAGAAAGAGGGCTGAGAAAAACGTCCAAGAGGCTTACTGGAAAATGAGATTTGACCCACTATTTAAAGGAGACAAAGTATAACGGATCTGTAACGGCTACTGTGCGCGGTACCTTATCTCACCCCACGGTACCATATCGCTAAGGTACCGCATAGGTACTTAAGGTACCGCCACTAGACTCTGCTCCGTTTTTTGTCTTTTAGTGGGGTGGGAATATCTGAGGTATTTGAAACCTTCAAAGGATATTCTAACAGCATTTGGAATATGCTATTTTCAAATTTTCATTTTCCATTTTAATAAAATATTTTCTAAAAAAGAAAGTTTATTAAAAAGTCTTTTGTCATATTAACAAAAGTGAGTTTTAAGAATAATCATTTTGATGATCACTAAGTATGATTAAGAAAGGTTAGTGATATGATTATTACCTTGATGATAATGTTAGTTAAATAATTCATTTTGTGTTTTACACTAAATGTGTTGTATGGTTTGTTGTGATCAAAACTAAGAAAGATTAGTTAACACTAATAATGTTTTTAGGCATCCCTTGCATTAACAATCTCCCCCTTTTTGATTACGACAAACGATAAACTCATATACGTAGAAACACAAGCTATGGAATTATTAACTAGTTTATCACTATCATTTCTCCCTCTTTGTCGTAGCAAAAAGGTTAGCATAAGTCTTTGAAGAACATCGAACTTTGCTAGTAGCTCCCCCTTGGTGGTTGCTCCCCCTTGCTTGGGGCACCAAGTTTGTGAGCTAAGGTGACATGCTACACAAAGGTTAGTAGAAGGGAAAGAAACACCAATGTATATATGATCACTACCTACTAAGTAACTTGAGAGGGAGAAAGAGAAGAAATCTCAAATAAGAAGCAAGTATTTTGCTAAGTATGTCCAAAGAGGTAATTGACAAAATCAAACTTCAATCCAATGAAGATGATAAGCTTGTCAATGGGTTAAAGCTTAGAATTGATGGAATCACCCATAAGCAATTGTAAAAATTAACCATGATCAACTCAAAATAGATCAAATGAAAAAGCACACAAACAACACAAAGGTTACATAAGAAAAAAAGGTACAACAAAGAAGATAGTCATATACACAATATGAGTATCTAAAAGCAATAAATATGGAAAGTAAACTACTAAGCATAAGCTAGTCTAATAGTGATATTTTCCAAGATTTCCAAAAAAAAAAGACTAAAAAGACGACGATGCATCATTCGAAGTTTTGTCCACCGGAACGAAAACTTGAATAGGAGGTCGAGTGAGGAGGAATTCAAGAAAATTTAACTTCTCATACACATGAGCAAGTTCAATTTGTTGAAATCGGCAACAATCACACGAGGATCCATGATGCAACACAAAATCGTTTGATGGGCGTATGGCATCAAACTTAGGGGTTGGTGGTGGTGGGTTAATGGGTTTGGGAATGTTTTCACAATGCCTTGTGAGGTTTGGGAAGGTTGAAAGGTCATTGAGTTGAGGGGTATTGAAGGATTGTGGTGGTGGTGGAACATTTTCTTTAGCTCCGGTGATGGGGTTTATGGTATAAGTCTCATTCCAATACTTGATTGGAGAGAAGGTAGGGTTTTTGGGTGGTTTGGACGAAGATGGTTCATTCTTCTTAACCCAAATAGGTCGAACCGAGATTTTCGGTTTCTTTGAAAGCTTGGATGAGGAAGCTTTGGGTGAGTGGGGTTGTGACAAAGAAATGTCAAGGTTAGGAATGTAAGAATTAGGCATTGTGAGAGTGTGAGAATGATATCTCAAGGTTATGTGAGAATGAATTCTCAAGATTGGGAAGGTGTGAGAATGAAATCTCAAGGTTGGGAAGGTGTGAGAATGAAATCTCAAGGTTGAGGTATAAGTAAAATGTAATCAAGGTAAGAATTTGAATACAAAATGTGTAGTGTCAAGGAATGTTTAGTCAATTTGAGTAAACAAGGAATCTTGACAGGGTATAGGGTTTTAAAAGTTTTGACCAAAAATTCGTCAAAAGCCACTTACTGTCCGCGGTACCTTATAGGGACCGGCGGTTCCATATCGCTAAGGAACCGCGGGACTTTAAGGAACCGCGTCCAGTGGACTTGAAACCATGTTTTTCCTGTGTTTTGGGAAAAACTAAGACTTTTTCAAAAAGTTGCAAATCTTGGAATTTTACCTCTATTAGCACCAAAATATGCTAGGGTTGCATAAAGCAACACATTCACAAAGAATGTCTTGACAAAGGGTGACAAAACAATTTAGATATCATTTTGAACCAATTTTAGTCAAGTTTAGAGGTTGTGATAGATTTAGGTTCAATTTTAATTTCAAATTAAAGTTGATTAGTGTGCACAAAAGGATAGAAACACACAAAGCTAAATCCATAAGTCAACAATATGAAACATTCATTAAGGAAACAAGTACAAAGACAAATAAAACTAACTAATACATAGCTAGCTTATCATTAAATCTAGATAAGTAGTTTTCTTTGGCTTGGTTTTGAAAACTCTTATTAAGAAAACTCCATCATTCATCTCCTAGGAGGAGGCATGGAGAACAAGGCAAGCAAGAACTCTTGCAACCTCCTATGTAGCCCATACATGTCCATCCTTAGGTTATGGATGATGTAGTGGTTGTAAAGACAACATGGACAACTAGGCCCATGAGTTTGTTGAAACCCATAGTATGGATCACCCAAAAGGAGGGAAAGTGGAACACCCAAAATTGGGATGTTTGAGTTGGGTGGAGGTGGAGGAGGCATGTTCTCCAATGGTGATGTTGGTGAGAGTGGAGGCATGTTCCCTAAAGGGGAAATGGGTGAGTGTGGAGGTAAATTCTCCAAGGTTGGTGAAATGGGAGAGTTGTGAGGGGTAAATGGTGAAGTCACCAAAGCGTCATCAAAGTCATTCACAAAAGGAATGCTTTGGATTGGTTGGGGTTGTGTGGTCACTTCCAAGGGTGCACTTGGAGTGAAGGGTGAAGAGAGCTCATTCATTCTTGAGTTGAATGAAGAGGAGGTAGAACCAATAGAGTGGTTAGTACCATGGGTGGATGATGTCTTGCATGGTGCAAGAGGTGGGGAAGGTGATGAAGAAATGAGGATAGGAGCTATCTCATTCTTAGGTGTGTGGAAAGGTGAGGAGTTAGGCTTAGCTACCTTAACCCTTATTTTGAGTGTTTTCCTTGGGGTGGAGGTCTTGGAAGTGTTTGAGGTTTTGGTACACACCATGGTTGATTAGGGTGGTTTAAGGTTTAGGGAAGTATGTTTGATGTGTGAAGAACATGGCAAACAAGGTGGGTTTAAATGGGTGAGGGGATGATCCAAAATAGTAATGGGTTAAAATCATTTTAGGTGAATAATGAATTTAGGTAACCTAGTTTAGGAAATGTGCAGTTTATTACTGAAAATCATGCAAGGTTTACAAAGATTTAAGAAAACAGTGTAAAGCAAAGATGTTGTCGTGCACAGTGACCGGCGGTTCCTTATCTAGGACCTGTGGTACCTTATCGATAAGGAACCGCGGGTCGATATGGAATCGCGACCAGTGGGTTTACAAAAATTTCCCATCCCAGTTTTTGATAAACCCAGATTTTTCCTAAATGACTCACAAGCCAAAGTTAACTACAGATCATAATCTAATAAGCTAACTATCATAAGGCATGCACAAAGCTATGTAAAACACAATCATCATTGCATGAGCAACATTTAGGATAAAAAAAATAATAATCCAAACATGCAACATAAGTAAATAAACAACTAAACCAAAGTGTTAATAAGCAAATGTTTAAGCTGCAAATGATAACCAAACTTTGACACAACTCAAAGTATTCACCTCCTTTTCTAGCCTAAATTCTTGATCATTTTTCCCAGATACTTGATTCCCTTTCTTGACTCAATCCGGTGTTCATGCAAATCACCTCGGGTTCGAAGATTTTGACGGTAAAGTTCCTCTAAATTGAGATTACTAGGAACTTCACTAGAGGAATGGTGGGGAGGGGAAGCAATGTCACTAAACCATCCACGAATGAGTTTGTGGAGTGGTGAGAAGAACTCGAAGAGTCAATGGGAGCACTTGTGCCAATGCCATCACCATCACTTGTTGGCATGTCCATGTCCTCATCATTGAACTCTAGTTGGTCGAATTTACGATCAGATCTTGTCTTTCTCTTATATACCTCTTGAATAGGTAGCATGACCCGTTTGACAGGTTTAAACTGAGAAAGATCAAGATTTGGAAAGTCACGCCCAACCCTTTTAAAAAGGCGAGTGAGAAGCATTGCGTAAGGGAGGTTTGTTTTGGGTTTGTGAATAGCATAATTGATCCGTTGAGCGATAAAATATGCCAAATTGTACTTGGTGTTGGTAAAGATGCAATATAACATATGCACTAAACACGCCGGAACATGATCCCGGTTTCCACCAAGACAAAACACATTTTCCCTAAGAATATTGGTCCATTGAACCATATTATCATTAAGGTCGCTCAAGAGAACCTCATGACGTTTCACCGAACGTACCTTAGTATGAAGGCTTCTCTTAACGGGTTGATTACGCTTTTTGGAGACGATGTCGACAATGAAGTCAAGATCAATTTCCTCATGATCATTTGGAGGATAATTGTAGGATTCAAGGAGAGCACTAAGCTTCCATTTGTCCGTGAAGCGACAAGTGCTTACAAATGGGACATCAAGAATTTGACCAAACACTTCGAGAGAGTATTGAATGAGTTGATCTTTCAAGATGAACCTAACAAATATTCCATCATTGTTTTTAATGACGGAGTATGTGCTGAAGAACTCCAATAGGAATCGAGGATAAATGTCTTCCTTAATGTTCAACAAACAACCAAATCCAATGTTTTCAAACATGGACTTGATGTAGACATAATCCTTGATATCTTTTTGGACAACTCTACCCTCATGAAAGCAACGAGATTGAAGAGAGGAAAAAGTATGGGCAAGGTGAGATGAGTGAGAAAAGTCGGATAGGTTAGGCATATATTGTTTGGTGAGTTGATGATCCTTTTGGTATTGTGAAGGCATGACTAGTACCTAAATAAACACAAGACAATATTTCTCCAATCACTCATTATGAAAAAAAATAAAGATAAAAAAAAATAAGAATGTGTTATATCAATTTCTTGACAAACATAGGATTGAATCCATATCATTCTCATGTTCACAATGTGTCTATTCCATCATTAACCAAGAACACATGATCTATGTTAGATCAACAATGGATTAGAACATTCGTTTTTCAAAACAAGGTTTTTAGGTAAGCATTAACAATGTCATTACCTACTTGTTCATGGGTTCATCTCAAATCCTTCATTCAACCAAAATCATTTAGCCTAAATTCGGATTTGTTCTACAAGTGGGTTTTAGTGAAATCTTAATGAATATCAACCTAAGGAATCATAGTAAAATAACCATGTCAACCCACATTCCTATTAAGGTTTTAATTCAATTTCAATTTTAAAAATCCCCAATTATGAAAGGATGAATCCTATAACAAAATAGATGAAATTGAAAGAAAATACTTACAATTAATTGATGTTAGATGAAGGATGAGTGAAACCCACAACTTGGAATCAATTAATTTGAGTGATTGAAGGTTTTGGAAGCTTCAACAATGATGGAATAACAAGAAACCGTCGGCTGTGTGTTTTTGGGAGAGAGAGATAGTGGTTTGAAAATGAATAAAATATTCAAACTGGCGCTCTGACATGACTTACTGCCCGCGGTACCTTATCGATAAGGAACCGCGGGTTTGAGCCGCAGAGATAAGGAACCGCCTACAGAGGCAGGTTTTTATCTTTGAAAAACGCCAAATTTTAAAAACCAAGTTTTTCTAAAATACTTAAAATTATATCATGAGCCTTTTAAAATATCATTGGATCATCATAACACTAAGCAATATGCCTTAACGAAGGATTATGAGTTAAATCAAGATCGAAAAGAACCGAAACGGACAAACGACTACTCGTAGCAAAACGACTAAGTGGAGAGAATTCAAGGAAAGTGAATAAAGACTAGGACCAATGCTCAAGGGATTAATGACAATCTTCAAATAGTTGTAACGAAGAGCTTGTGTCATATATAGTGGTTTTAGACGTGCCTTTACGGCGAAACATTAAACGGCTTTGGTAATGAATAAGCACAAAGCAATTATTCAAGTATAGACTAAGATCACTTTCAATAATAGTCTTAGTCTAAACCAAAATATGAGCAAGGTATTAATTCACTTTCTCTCCCACAAAGGGCTTACTAACCGTATGGGTGCAAACCATGGAAATCATGCTTGATACTTTAAGCTTCTACTAACTCACTTTACATCACCATAGTGAGTCAAGTATCCAAGCAATGAAGGTTTGAGAGGATAAAAGAAAAGAAACACAAACCACAAATAAATGTCAAGGCAAGGATGCCGAGAACAAGCACATAGTCAAGTAATGATCAAAAGAATGATCAAAGGGCGTGTGGAAGAACGAAAGCGTACCTTGGCCACAAAGAGCAATCCATGAAGGAATAAGTGCTATGCCCAACCAATGGCTATGTTGAGTACTAAGTCTTCAAGGACTAGTATCATTCCCAATCATCTTGGTATCATCATTCAAAGATGTTAAAGATGAATGAAGATGAATCTTCTACAAGTGCAAGTAACTCAATCCACAACCAATTAGGTGATTGGTCTTCATGAGTACCTACACAAAGCAAGATGCAAACTAGTAGATACATTTCAAGAGTATATCTAAAATGCATAAAGGCTACTAATCTTAAGTGGGATGCAATATTATCAATTAAAAGACCTATTTTCAAAGAAAACATAGTTTTGACCAAAGAGAAACTTTAGTACAACTAGACCTTCTAATTTGAGGAGACAATGGATCAATCCAAGTTTCAAAGTACAATATACTTCAAAGATCTTGAGTGACCATCGCTCTGATACCAATTGTAGAAACTAGAAGGGGGGGTTGAATAGTTTCTCTTCGATTGGTGACCAAATTAAAATAACTTTTAATTTGGTTTGTATCAAAACTATCTTTTACTTGAGACTAAGTTGCATAATGATTAGGTTCAATTCAAATGCACTAGCAAGGATAATAGGTAAGTATAATGATAATGAAATAAGTAAAGAGTAAGGAAAGAGACAACCTAGTGGGAAGACACCAAGATTTATAGTGGTTCGACAACGAGGCTCTATCCTCATTTCTACTCCACTCCTCGAGTACACCTACTCGAGATTTCCACTATATCCACAAGCTCCCTTCTCGGCGGAGAAAACCTTACTTCGTTGCTTACATTATTTTCCGACACTAAGCTAAATGTCGAGACCTAATCTTTAGCTAGGACCAATCTACACGACGTTGCCTACTTCACAATTTAACGACACAAGGCTAGATGTCGGGTTCTAATCTTAAGGTAGAACCAATCTTCACGACGTTGCCTACTTCACCATTTTAAGACACAAGGCTAGATGTCGAGTTCTAATCGAAAGCTAGAACCAATCTTCACGACTCTTCACTTTGAAGCTAAGTGAGAACTTCACACAACACAACTACTAATCACTTTTAAGTTTAGTGAGAACTTACAAGACACAACCACATCACTTTATAGTTTAGTGAGAACTCCTAATCAAATCTATTACAACTCAACTAGACTTATCCAATTACACACATGTAGCTTAGATTTACACAACACAAATCTAAGCAAACACATATGCAATGGATGTACACAACAAATCCAAGTATCCACAAATAACTTGGATGAACACAACTAGTCCAAGTATTCATAAATACATTGGATTGACCTAAAACAAAAAGGGTATCATGATGAATATGACTAGCTCATAGATTCATCTTTATCACAATACTAGTGAGTGAGTGTTCTTCTCATTGGACAAGGTAAAGGAGGGGATCAAGATGATAATCATATGTAAACATTCTTAACAATTTAAGTGATCATTTACTAATGATTATGCTATAGAAAATAGAAAGAGGGCTGAGAAAAACGTCCAAGAGGCTTACTGGAAAATGAGATTTGACCCACTATTTAAAGGAGACAAAGTATAACGGATCTATAACGGCTACTGTGCGCGGTACCTTATCTCACCCCGCGGTACCATATCGCTAAGGTACCGCGTAGGTACTTAAGGTACCGCCACTAGACTCCGCTCCGTTTTTTGTCTTTTAGTGGGGTGGGAATATCTGAGGTATTTGAAACCTTCAAAGGATATTCTAACAGCATTTGGAATATGCTATTTTCAAATTTTTATTTTCCATTTTAATAAAACATTTTCTAAAAAAGAAAGTTTATTAAAAAGTCTTTTGTCATATTAAGAAAAGTGAGTTTTAAGAATAATCATTTTGATGATCACCAAGTATGATTAAGAAAGGTTAGTGATATGATTATTACCTTGATGATAGTGTTAGTTAAATAATTCATTTTGTGTTTTACACTAAATGTGTTGTATGGTTTGTTGTGATCAAAACTAAGAAAGATTAGTTAACACTAATAATGTTATTAGGCATCACTTGCATTAACAAGTTGCTTGATATTGCCAATACCCAATTGAATGAGAATTGTTCCGCGGTTCTTTTGAGAAAATTATCGGTTAAGTTAGGAGATCCCGGTCGATTCCTTATTTCTTGTAATGTTCCGGGTGTTGAGAATTGTATGGCTTTGGCGGATCTCGGAGCAAGTATCAATATTATGCCATTGTCCGTGTGGAAACAATTATCTTTACCCGAGCTAGTCCCCACTCGTATGACATTGGAATTAGCTAACCGTACGGTTGCTTATCCAGTGGGGATAGCCGAGGATGTTTTTGTAGGAGTCGACAAATTCACTTTTCCCGCCGATTTTGTCGTAGTCGACTATGACATGGATCCCCGTGTTCCCTTAATTGTGGGACGATCCTTCTTGAGAACCGGGCGTACATTAATTGATGTAGCCGCGGGTGAACTTATCATGAGGGTCGGGGATGACAAAATTGTCTTTAGCATGGGCAAACTTTCCAAACTTCCCGATGAGCCCGAATCCGTGAATTACATCGATGTGCTCGACGAAGCATGCGAAGAGTATTTTCAGAAGGCTTGTACGAACGGGATTTCTCCTTTACCTCATGTGAGACCGTAGCTTCTATTGCTCCTTCATTGACTCCATTTGGAGAAAGTGACTTTCTTTTACAAGAATTTGAAGCGAGTTTAGGGGATGTGGATTTAAAATATGACGATTCTCCCACCGATTGGGAAGAAGACATTCGTACCATTGAGAGACTTCTCAATGAGGACCATATTTCTCCACCCTCTCCTAAGGAAATTACAAACGATGATCCTAATTTGACTAAGCCTTCCATTGACAATCCGCCGGATTTAGAGCTTAAGGATTTACCGTCTCATTTAGAGTACGTTTTCTTAGAGGAGGATAATAAGTTACCCGTCATTATTGCTAAGGACTTAAAAGAAGATGAAAAATCCCGACTTATCGATGTGCTTAAGAATCATAAGAAAGCAATTGCTTGGAAAATCTCCGACATTCGCGGAATTGATCCTAATTTTTGTACTCATAAAATTCTCATGGAAGATGACTTTAAACCCGCAATCCAAAATCAAAGAAGGGTTAATCCAAAAATTCATGAAGTCATTAAGAAAGAAGTTATCACACTTCTCGATGCCGGAATGATTTACCCTATCTCGGATTCGCCATGGGTTAGTCTCGTCCATTGTGTGCCTAAGAAAGGCGGAATCACCGTTGTTCCCAATGAAAACAACGAGTTGATTCCTACTCGACTCGTAACAGGTTGGAGAGTTTGCATCGATTATCGTAAGCTCAATGATGCCACTTGTAAGGATCATTTCGCTCTTCCTTTCATGGATCAAATGCTTGAGCGTTTAGCGGGTAATGTTTTCTATTGCTTCTTAGATGGTTTTTCCGGATATTTTCAAATCTCTATCGATCCAAAAGACCAAGAGAAAACCACATTCACTTGTCCCTATGGAACATTTGCTTACAAAAGAATGCCTTTCGGCTTATGCAATGCTCCCGGGACTTTCCAAAGGTGTATGATGGCAATATTTCATGACATGGTTGAAGAAACTATGGAAGTCTTTATGGACGATTTCTCGGTCTATGGTGATTCTTTCTCTTCTTGCCTTGCTAATTTAGAACGTATGATCCAACGGTGTAAAGACACTCGTCTCGTTCTTAATTGGGAAAAATGCCATTTCATGGTAAAAGAAGGCATCGTCCTCGGTCATAAAATTTCCAAAGCCGGTATCGAAGTCGACCGTGCTAAAGTTGACGTCATTGCTAAGTTACCTCCACCTACCACCGTCAAAGGAGTTAGAAGTTTTTTAGGCCATGCGGGATTTTATCGACGTTTCATCCAAGATTTCTCGAAAATAGCTCGTCCAATGACTCATCTCTTAGAAAAGGATGATCCTTTCATCTTCTCTCAAGAATGTCTCGACTCTTTCGAACTTCTTAAAGGTAAATTAACTAAGGCACCGGTCTTAGTCTCTCCAAATTGGGAGTTACCTTTCGAGCTCATGTGCGATGCTAGTGATTTCGCGGTAGGAGCGGTTTTAGGTCAACGAGTTAACAAACATTTCCAACCCATTCATTATGCTAGTAAGATAATGACAGGGGCTCAATTGCATTATACCACTACCGAAAAAGAGCTTTTAGCCGTAGTGTATGCTTTTGAGAAATTCCGCCCCTATCTTGTGCATTCCACCACCATCGTTTACACCGACCATTCCGCCTTGAAATACTTGTTGACCAAGCAAGATGCTAAACCGAGACTCCTTCATTGGGTTTTGCTCCTACAAGAATTTAAAATCGAATTCGTGATAAAAAGGGAGCGGAAAACCTAGCCGCGGATCATCTTAGTAGACTTGAGGATCCTTATCAAGGGGAATCTCCAAATCAAGAGATTAATGAATCCTTTCCCCTTGAGACCTTAATGTCTATTAATTCCAATCTTGATGATACCCCATGGTTTGCGGACATTGCAAACTATTTGGCGGGTGGTGTTCTTATCGAAGGGTTATCGTCCCAACAAAAGAAAAAATTCTTCAAGGACGTTAAAACGTACTATTGGGACGACCCTTATCTTTTTAAGCAATGTGCGGATTTAATCATTCGTATATGTGTTGATGGGCCGGCGGCTTTACAAATCCTTGAAGCTTGCCTTAAAGGACCTACCGGTGGTCACTTTGGTCCTAATTACACCGCTAAAAAAGTTTTCAACTCCGGATTCTATTGGCCCTCCATTTATCATGATGCACATGAAATGGTTAAGCATTGTGATGCTTGCCAAAGGTAAGGCAAGATCATACATAAAGATGAGATGCCTCAAAATTTCATCCAAGAGTGTGAAATCTTTGACGTATGGGGAATCGACTTTATGGGGCCGTTTCCATCATCCAAAGGAAACAAGTACATCCTCGTAGCCGTTGACTACGTATCAAAATGGGTTGAAGCAAAGGCTTTACCTACTAACGATGCGAGGGTGATTGTTAACTTCTTGAAACAATTGTTTGCTCGATTCGGTGTGCCTCGTGCTATTATTAGTGATCGCGGGACTCATTTTTGCAATGATCAATTCGCACGAGTCATGGCTAAGTATGGTGTCAATCACCGACTTTCCACCGCGTATCATCCTCAAACTAATGGTCAAGCCAAGGTTTCTAACCGTGGTCTTAAGAGAATCTTAGAGCGAACCGTGGGAGAGCATCGTGCCTCATGGGCCGATAAATTAGATGATGCTTTGTGGGCTTTCCGTACCGCTTATAAGACACCTATAGGTTGTACCCCTTATCGCCTTGTGTACGGAAAGGCGTGCCACCTCCCCATTGAGTTGGAGCATAAGGCTTATTGGGCCTTGAAATGGGCTAATTTTCACATAAACAAAGCCGGCGATCATAGGAAAATCCAACTCAATGAACTTAATGAACTTAGGAATGAGGCTTATGAAAATTCATTAATCTACAAGGAGAAAACTAAGCTCATTCATGATTCCAAGATTAAAAACCGAGAGTTCCATGTTGGTGATCAAGTTTTACTCTTTAACTCTCGGTTGAAAATCTTTTCGGGTAAACTTAAGAGCCGTTGGTCCGGTCCATTCACCGTGGCCCAAGTTTTCCCTTATGGAACCATTGAGTTATCCCAACCAAATGGGCCCAACTTTAAGGTGAATGGCCAACGGGTTAAGTTGTACTATGGAGAGGACATCTCTCATGAGATGATTCCATCCCTCTACATATTTCCCTTGAATTAATTCAGGAAATCGAGTCAAGCTAGAGACTCGTGATAAATAAATCAAGCATCGTATAACTAGGTTAGATTTTTACCTTTACCATCCTTTCCACCCTTTTTCACCTTCATCCATTTCCACCAATAAGTGTAGGGGGGAGCCAAGTAGGTTGTTTGTGTGTTGTGATGTTGTGCAGGGACATGTGCTTTGATGATCTACTTTTGGTACTTTTGACGCGACCCGTGATCCCGTGTTCCTGTGTACCCGGTTCTATCAAAACTATTATGATTCATACATGTATATAAATAAATCGAATAAATGTAATCACTTTAGTTGTCCCTTCCTTAGCTCGATTTTAAACAACGTACTCAATGTCCTAAGTGTAGGGGAGTTTATTCTCCCACATGCTTAAACATTGAGCACAATGTTTATTATAAGTGTAGGGGGGACTTCTATCGAATTTTAGTGGGCTTTTCCATGAATTTGACCCCATTTAACCGGAAAATTTAAAATTTTTTCAACGTTCTTCAAATTTTTGATCTATTTTGGCCTAGTAGTATTTTTCATTTATGTCTTTCCTTTTATCATCGCATCTTATTTATATTTTTCGTTTCAAGAATAAAAGTAAAAAAAATAATAAAATAAAATAAAAAAATAAATCAATAAATAAAATGGTTTTAACAAGTTTAGATGTCTTTGATATATTAGGCATGTCGTGAATATTTTGACTCAACCCGAGTTTACTTATCCAAGTTTACTCTAGCTAGTATCCTTAACCATATGGACCTTAATTGGTTTATTAGGCTAAGCATCCACGAGTCTCATTCCTTGAGATTTTAAATTGTAGAGAACGAGAGATGATAGAGTTGATAATAAGTTTAAGGGTTAATTTTTGCTTATATGGTTTTTGTGGCTCTTTCTCCCCGCTTGTATATTTAAATGCTTAATAAATGAGGATTCTTGCGGTGTAGATTCGATATCTTAACTCTTAGCCAAATCTTTATTCTCCTTGTAATTAAAGCATAAACACATTGAGGGTGCCAACGTTGTGGACTTCCGACTAAGGTGGCTCATAACCACTAAGTAGGAGGTATTCAGACCATGGGACCGCGGAATTTGGCCTACTATACATATCATAAATAAAGAAATAATAAGATTAAAACATGACCTCAAGGAGCCTTAGGGTGTGGGGCATGTAGCACGAACCTTGTCATTAGAGCCTTAGGGTGTATGGCATGGTAAGTGTTGAATAAAAATTGATCAAATAAATCAATTCCCTCGTTTATCGTTCAAGGAGCCTTAGGGTGTGGACAATAGACGGGGAGCATTTTTACATCTTAAAGAGCCTAAGGGTATATGATGTGAACTTGCTAATCTCCACATAAAGTCAACATGACTTTGGAGGAATAATTAATAAGTAGTACTATTTGGCCAAATTTTGGGTCCGGGAATTTATTCTCCAAATCGTGTTAAATCATCCTTGATGTGGGCTTACTTTAGTGACAACATTTTTGAGGACGAGGTTAGGTTTTGAGTGTCGGGTTTGCACCGTTTGGCCTTCATTTATGGAATAATAATTATCAAATAAGTCAAATGAGCCTACGGGTGAATGACAATCAATAAAATCTAGAGATACAAAGTAGGAATTGGAGAAAGAGTATTACACAATTGTCTTATATAAGTGGTTTTAACCTAAGGACTTATGGTAAACAATGATCTTGTTTTTAAGCTTGGTATAGGGAACGTGAAACTTGAGGGTGATTAATATTCATGACAACAAAGCCCTAATTTAAGTCTTAGATTTCTTTACAAGTTTCTTCCATCAGTAATTTCCAAGTTAATAAATCATTATAACTTTTGTCTTCCTTTAAATTTTTTATTTTTATCGTAGTAGTAGTAGTAATAGTAATAAAGGCCGAGATGGATTAATTATGAGAAAAATGTAAATTAATGCTTTAAAACTATGCATTGCATGGGTCATTGCAATGGTCAAGTTTAGGGGATTTAATAAGTGTGTAAACACTTATCCTTTTGCCACTAAAATCAAGGAAAAACAAGACCTAATCATGTGTTTAATAACGTAAAAGTGGAAATTACGCGTGGTTTTGTGTTTTTGTGTTAAAATAGGTACAAATGATCAAAATAAGAGAAAACACGGGATTTCACAGTCAAAAGTTGAAGAAAAGTCCAAAAAGAGACAAAGACAAAGTCAAAAGACCAAAAGTGTGCTGAAGATCACGAAAACCGTCAAAATTAACACGGCAAAATCGAGCTCGATCTTATCGGATTTAATCTTTTTGAAGACATTGGAACTTTGTGGGTCCCACATTTGGGTAAATGGGCCCAAAAGCCCATTGGAGGAAATATTTACTTACACTTGAGCAAAAGAAACCCATAAAAGCCCATTTATACGGATGGAAAATTTGTTTTGGGCCACAAGCCCAACTGATAAATATTGGGACGGATTGTTAAGCGAAGATTGTTCATTTTTGCTTTGCAAAGTTAGTCAACCCCAGGTCAACACAAACGTATACACGTTTTCACCCCAATCGCTAACACACGTGTATCACCCACTCATTCACCCCACAAATAAATAAAAGTTACCCACCCACTTTCATTCATTACGTTACAAACAATGAAACTACCCCCCCCCCCCCCACTGTTTATCTCCTTTCTCTCCCCAAAAACACAGTTTCATCTCCAAACCCTAATTTTTACCATATCAAAATTAACCCAATGAAAATTGGGGATTTTACCCTCATTGATTAATTCACATCATGAGGGATTAAATTCCCATGAAAAACGGACGATCCACTCACTTGTGGTCCTCTCCCATCTCCTGACGTGGCCAATCCTTGTGATTTGATTGGCTATGCCACGTTCCACAAACCCTCTCATCCAATAAGAGTGATCCACATCACACTCAAACTAGCACAACAAACACATCTCTTGCCAGCATGGCAATCCAAGTGATTCAAGATTCATTCTCCACCGTAGATTGAAGAAAATGAAGAGAGAGAAGGAAGAAAGATGGATTCTACGGCCTGGATTCGATGCTTACTTTGGAAGCTAACAAGAGGGTTTCCAAGTGGTTTGCCTATAAAAACCCCTTCATATCTGTAATTTTGTGTGCCTTTTTCTTTATTTTAATTTTTATTTTCTGAAAAAATAGAATTAGGGTTATTGTAATTTCCTTTTAAATCAAGTATTCTACTCCTTTTTAATATTAATGAAATTTCACTTTTATTAAATTCTTGGTCTCGTTTAATTTTATTGCAATTTACTTTGATTTTATTTTTAACTAAATAATTGTTAAGGTAAATTAAAGAGGTAGAACTCTTTCCTCACTGGAAAGATTAAAAAATAAAAAAAAATAAAAAAATACATATTCGTTACCGTTGAAGACGATGGTGATGATGATATTTGGTAAAACGGTGGTGTTGGTTGATTCGTTTCGGTTCACAAGGGGGTTCACGCCCACCTTCTACTCAAAGGAATCGTCACTAGGTTTGTCCTTGTTTTTATTTTTATGTTAATGTTATTTAGTTTATATTTTATCTGCTTGAGGTTGCTTATCTGCTAGGTTTCAGTTTTCTGCTTATATTTTATTTGGTTTATTTTTTGTATCTACTTGGTTTTAGATTACTGTTTAGTATTTGTTTGGTTTTGTTTAGTTATTTGGATCTGCTTATTGGTTTTGTTTAGTACTGCTTATTGTTTGGTTCGTTTGGATTTGCTTAATTTGATATGTGATTGCGTTTTTATATAACTGCTTTAGTTCTTATG
Source organism: Glebionis coronaria (assembly GCA_025667525.1). NCBI lineage: Eukaryota > Viridiplantae > Streptophyta > Magnoliopsida > Asterales > Asteraceae > Glebionis > Glebionis coronaria. The sequence continues at coordinate 531,427,693 of CM046875.1, read as the reverse complement.
TTGGATATGTTTACTTTTGATTGAACTGAATTAGTTTGGTAGGATCTGTTTACTGTTGCGTTTGTTTTAGTTGGATTTACTCATAGATCGTTTTGCTTATTGCTCGTGTAGCTTATAGGATTATTTGGTTGCTTATAGTTTTTTTTGTTAAGTTGTTTTTGCTTATTAGTATTTTTAGCTTATTAGCTCATTTGATAAACTGCTTATTTGGCTTATTCTATTTCAGTCTGCGTTTTATTTTTATCTGTCATAGCTTATTTGGTATTACTTTTTGCTGATATTACACAGATACAATTGATCTGTGTATGAAACTTCCAAAATATTTCCAAAAAAAAATAATAGAGTAAAAAGTTTGTCACTGGTGGGATTCGAACGCGTGACCTCACGCATCACAGTCATACGGCCTAACCAATTATGCTAGGTCCTTTCTTGTGTTTATTTCTGTCTATTTAAATTAATATAGGGTTTTTAAGTTGCAGTCAGCTTTTATTAATTAGTTTTATTACAATTTTTAGTTTTATAAATTTAAATTTAATTAAAAGATCTTTTTTATTAATCTGTTTTTATACAAAAATATAAAAAAGATAACAAATATTTTATTTTAATTACTTTAATCATTTTAATTTAGTTTTCAATATATTTTTAGTTTAAAATTAGTTTTGATTTGTTTAAAAAAATAGATTTTAATTTTAAATTAAATTAGTTTTGTCTTGTTTAAATAGTTTTCATTAAAAGTATTAGATTTAAAATTTAGATTTAAGTTTTATTTTAAAATTAGTTTTATTTAAATTGATTTAATAGTTTTTAATATTAAATAGATTTTAGTCTAAAAATACTAAAAATATAGTTACCAAGAACAAATTAGTTTTACGTTAAACCGGATATCAATTCGAGTGAGTCGAGGAAAAACGAACATTAATTGAACAAAAACCTAGTATAAAGTATTAAATGAGATCCATCAATGTCTAGCATGAAAGCATAATCACCATGATGAAAACATATTCAACAAAGGGAGACATAAGACATAATCAGCATGAAGACGAAATCAACATGAGAGTATGAAAACATCGTCGTCAAAGAGAACATAAATACGTAATCACGGAGATCTAACATTGGCTGGTGTTGACTGCTATGGTTCAGTCCACAAGTTCGAAGAAAAGACATGTGACAATGTTTGGATGATTAGGGTTCAATCCATACTTGTCAAATTTCAAGGAAATAATATCATGGATAGAATGGAACTAAACATGGATGGCTGGGGTCCAATCCATACTAGTCAAAACTTTAATGGAATATGGCTATTATACAACCATCTGATAGTTTAAAAGAGGGATAACGAAATGAAATGATTAATCTGCTAGAGACATAAGTTATACATAAGAAAATGATGCATGAAATAGTTTATGAAGGCATAGCTAACGAAATCTGACATGAATAAAGGTGAACGCCTATGGGTCGGTTCACAAAACAAACTTGACATAAGTAAGGGTGAATGCCTATGGGTCGGTTCACAAACCAAAATTGACATGAGCAAAGGTGAACACCTATGGGTCGGTAAACAAAACAAAACTGACATGAGCAAAGGTGAACGCTTATGGGTCGGTTCATAAAAAAATTGACGTGAGCAACGGTGAACGCCTATGGGTCGGTTCACAAAAAAAAATTGACATGAGCAAAGGTGAACGCCTATGGGTCGGTTCACAAAATAAAATTCGAATAAAAAGCACATGCTACTAAATATGGTCGGTCCTGTACCAATCATTACCTAGTAAAAAACTTAGCAAACAAACAATGATACATGGAATAAATAAATGAAAATCAACTGTCAGTTTAGGAAGCCATGGTGACTACCCACTAGTCATAGGTCAAGTTTTTGAGCCTACAGGTCGAAACCTTGGTCTCTGATACCATAATTGTAACATCTCACTTCGATAAATGGACCGTTACATGATAATTATGGCGTGTCATCAAAGCATCCAAGGTAAAATGTCCTAAAACATAAATGACCATATAGGGGAAAACCGGAATCAAACATCGGTTCCCAAACATAAACTCAAAAGAATGCATAAAGTAAACGAAGTGCAAAGGAAAGAAGTATAAGGCAGCTCCCATCCTATGCACGTCCTCTCCATGCTCGAGTCTGTCCGTGGGTACCTACCGTTTGGGTCATGGAAAGAAAGTATATGGCTAAGCAATACGCTCAATGAATGATATAATGACAATAAAATGAATAGCATAAACATAAGTAAAGAGTTAAAGGAAAGTATGAAATGATAGTGCAACGGAAAAATGTAAGTCATGGGAAAACCTGGTGTTGGTTTATAAAACTGGTTTTATACTCTGATAAGACTTATGTTTTTTATACTGAAAACTGTATTTTAAATATTCCGCGAGCCCATATAGGTCATGGAGTATCAACGTGCATGAATACTTAGAGGGGTGACCTCATCATGCAATGAGAGGGGTTGTCTCTAATTATAATAGTCTGGGTTGGAGAGATCAGCTCCACGTAACAGATGCAAGGCACACACTACAGTTACCATGTACTCTTGCTAAACAAATACTAGGATGCACCCATTCGCCCCACATGATAATAATAAAATAGGCCAAATAACTGAAAAAGACGCTGCGAGCAATCACTCTCACCGCAGAAGAGTCATAACACTAGTGCCTCTAGTGTTATGATTATGGTACCTTCATAACTAGGTGGAACTGGCATGCATGTATATACGTCATGCAATATAAAATATTAATTATATAATTATTGTTTGCGTTTAATACACGTAAACTACTGGGGAAAACAGATGGCAGCAAACTGGGAATGCTAATAAAGGAAGAAAGTGTCCTTACTAAAGGACGAAGTATCCGTACCTTATGTCTAGTAAATGGAGACGAAAACGAATGGGGATGAATTACACCGACTTCACGATAGCTACATAATAGAAAGGGACATGTATGAGTGTTCTGATTAACTTATACTTAACTGATTATTAGTTTACTTGATGTGTTCTTAATTTGTTTTACTTGTTCTTGTCTTGTTTTAAGTGTTCTTAACTTATATTACTAATTCATATAAAATCATTTGTTTTCCTAACATTCCATGTGATCTGATAGTGTATTTCATGTTCTTATGTGTTATTATACTTGCTATATCATAATGAGTAACTTTCTAAAAATAGTCGGTTTCCAAAAATAGCAAGTTTCCAAAAATAGAAAGTTTCTATAATTTAGAAATAAGCTTGATTAACAAGTATATAAAATATAAGCTATGGTTTTAATAAGCATAAAATATAGTTCAGGATTATATAGTAAAGTTTATTAAATAAATACATTAGGCTAAACAATAATTATTAATCAATAATATAATGCATGGTTTTATTAAGGATTATTAATTAACAAAATGTCATGATTCATTTAATAAAACTTTACCTTAGCTTTATAAATATATAACTAAATTAAAGTATGGTATAAATTTAATTTCGTAAATAAATACTTAGGCTAATTTCATGATTAATTATATTAATTAATTATAACCTAAGTTGCATGACTAAATTAATCATAACATGCATTTTGTGTTAATCAAGTTAACAACCGTTATCAAGCAAAACATTAATGTGTACCCGAGCCTACCGAGACTTCCATGTCTCGGTCGCACTAAACAAAACAACACAATAAGCAAAACAACCTAGTGCCAGTTCTGTCCAACATATAGTATACAGTTCAGTCCAAGATATTACCCCAGTTTTGTCCAATATAAATTATCCAGTTCTGTATAATATATTAAAAACCAATTCTGTCCAATATATATATACAATATCGTCTAATATCCTGCCCAGACCTACTGCCCCCAAGCAGCGTACCCCCTGTTCGACCTGTGCTTACCCCCGATCGCGTACAGTTCCTTCTGTTGCTTCATTATTACCCATCGAGAGTCATAGACTCTAGGTTCCCACTGGTTAAAACCAACGCACCCACTGTGTGTGCTTGGGCTTGCTGCTTATCAAGAACAAACCACCACCGATCCTTATAAGGGTGCGACTGGTTGGGCAGAAACACCACCGAGAGCCATAAGCTCTCGGTTTGCATGTAAACCACAACAACAAACCTAAAAACCGATTCTCCTTTTATTTAATCTTGTTTTTAGCATGTATTAATTCATGTTTTTAATGATTCTTGGATAATAAACAATAATTAAATAACAAGATTAAGGATTAAAAGATACCATACGATGAATGATTAAAAGAAAGATCACGAACACTTTACCCTTGTTATTTAAAAGATCAAAACCCAAAACCCTCTTGTGTGCTTGATGATGTCGACGGCCAGAAAGAAGAAAAAGAAACGATCTTGACTTGTTGTAGGTTTTTGTATATTTGTATAATGATAAATAATAAACTCCTCGTTGTTTTATTTATCTACTAGAATTGTAAATGGGCTGGGCCAAGCCCCCCTTTAGCCCTGTTTCTTTTGCCGTCCAAGCCCACACACACATAACACATTCGGTTTTCTTTTTTTTTTGTACATAAATATTTATCATGTGTGTTCGTATTTTTAAGTGTTGTGTTTTATTTCTTGTAACTCGTATACTTGTTATACGTAAATACTTATTGTGTATTAATAATATTAATATACGTAATACTTAACGTAATTAATTAATAAACGTAATAATCATATTAAATGTTCATGATACATGTTGTATATTAAATAACTGTAAAGTTTTAGTTTAACCGTATTTTCATGCATCTAATGCTCTAAAGTATTTTAAATCGGGTTTTACAAATTTTGCCCTTCATCCATTCACTTCAAACACCCATAACTCATAACATTAGTCAACTAAACAAAGTTCCAAAACTTGTATATCCTTTTCTATTGCAAAAAATGGCTTATAAAATTGATCTCAATGACACAACTAGCATTGGAGGAACATCATCTAGCTGCTCTGAATGCTCATCACCTTCTTTCATCCCCGACTATGAAGTGTACCCACGAATAAGTAGCAGAGAACACCAAAGCAAAAAATGAAAGAAAATGTTGAAGAAATTGGTTCAAGAAAGCAAGAAAAGCTTCTATGGATCTTCCAAGCCTATAGTATACGGATATGATGCTGTTAGTTACTCACTAAATTTCGATGAAGGAAATCGTAGTGATGAATATTATTGTGAACTGTAAAGTCGAATTTTCATTAGATTGTAAATGATACGTTATGATTAAAAAATTTATATGCAAATCATATTTTATTGAAAAATCTTGTTCTTGAGTCGGGCCAGAAGTACTAGTGTCTCAAGACATGTGTAGAGATACAAGATGTATAAACATATGAAGCTACACATCTAAAGAATTTCATAATTCAATCATTTTTCTAAATTCATCAGACTAATCTATCTAACACCTCCAATTTACATTGCGCAGCGGAAATAAACAATTGGGTGCTAGACACAAGCATCATCACACAAGGTATATTGAACGACTCAAAAGAGAGACGTTTATACATAAAATATAAACAAGATTTTAATAATAGGTCTAAAACATAATTTCATCTCAAATTGTACTAAAACGATACCAGAGTAAAGCGTTTAATCCCCATGGATCTCGACCAACAACCAACAAGTTTAGTACAGTACACAAACATAAAATAAATTGTTCAACAGTAAAGGATAGAAACAGTTTTTAGACCAACATTCTTCCAAAAGCCAATCCACAACCTCCACAGCAAAGCTCCATGCTCCATCACTTCCTATTACCTGAAATACATGCTAAAACGAGTCAACAATAATATTGAGCGAGTCTATAGGTTTATCAAATCACATTTGAACACAAGAAGAAAATCAATCATAATCATTTATAGAATTGTCGTACACACAATCTATATTCAAGGTAATAATAAACATTGTATTTAAGCTCATGACACCGACCCCTTAACCAAGTAATCACCCACGCCAAATGCCGGCATGACTAGAATAAAACCATTGCCCCTCTAGGGTATCAGTTGCTAGAATACCACATTCTTATTCCCGTAAATTATCCTTCCTAGAGGTTATTCAACGTAATGCCCTGGTCTCAGATAGGGTGGTCAACCCAATAGTACTATCCTTAGAATAAGCGGCTATTCCTGACTCACAACATCAAGTCAGAAGATAGTTAACGACTCATGAATTTAGGGTCTTTAGCAACAAGGTACTCAATACAATGTAAACAACTTAGGCAACATGCGGGTCCAACAATTACTCATGACTTGTGTTTATCTATTTTCAAATAGCATGTATCCCTCTCGCGGGTATAAAACATTTAGTAGCTAGCATAAAAAGCGGGGTACAGACTCACCTTAGTATAAGAGATCTAACGAGATGATCGTCGATGATAATGGATGCCTTTCAAACACGAGAACCGCTACCTATCAAATAAGGCGCGTTCATTAATAATGACTCGAGAAATAAATCATACATAACAACATCAAACTCAAACTCATAAAATCACGATTAACTCGAGAGAAAACAATACAAATAACTTCATTATACTCTACTACACATTTACTTTACCATTTTACACTTTTAACAAAGTCCGCCGGCACATACTACATGTACTAGCATATTTACCCCTTTTAAACTCGTCAAACGTTTATGAAACGACTCGATAAACTAACTTACTATATATAGAAAGTCCTCCTACAAGATTATCAAATGAAATTACTTTTAAAGTTCTTTACCCGACTCATCTTCAAACTACAAAATCCGGACAGATTTACGTTAATTTTTCATACAACCGTTTTAACTTCTTTAAACGACTCCGTTTTCAAAACCGACACTCGGGTTTTAAAGTAAACTCACCCTCTAAGATTAACACCTCATTATCAGTAGGTTACACATTTAAAAACTTCAATTTATAGTCCCCGAGATTCGATCCAAATATCGACAACAACTATATGTAGTGCCGATACTCGTCTACCGGTACACGAATAATTAAAACATCATAACTTCGCGCTCGTTTAGAGCTAGAAGCTCTATTTTATATCAAACCGAAGCTAATCAAATTATCTACAACCCTAGGCTATAAGTTAATCCATTTTCAAAACATAAATATTCGGATTTTACAGTTTACTTACTGTTATAAAATGACCATTAAAAACTTGTACAAAATCACATTTTTGATCAAAACCAACCATGAAAATGATCATTCCTATACCCTAACATCAACATATATGAACCATAACATCCAAATCATCATAAAAAAACCTTTAGATCAAAATCAAGTTTTTAACAAAATTTTTAGCAAGAACACCATTGATCATGCTAAAAACACCATGCATGATCATGGCTTTCACCTACCAACATGAAAAAATTAAAAGCCTTGCATGTATGATTTTCTTACACCAAAATGATCCTTGATCAATTCTAAGATAGGGACTTGTTTTAGTTTAGCTCAATTCATGATCAAAATGGAGCAAATTTGAAAAATGTATGGGTTTGGGGTGGTGGTGAAGGTCACGGCTAAAGAGAGAGAGAAAGGAGAGATGAGAAAAAATTTTTGAGTGGAAAATATGATGTGTGTGTTTAATTTTATACTTATATATAGTGCTTGAGGGACCTTGGTTGTAATTTTGCAATAGTTGTCGCTCAAAATGAAAATAGTTAGCTAAAAAGCTGGAAATAACTATTAGTCAATTTTAGAAATATTTACGGGGCTCGGGTTTCATAAAGATACTTTTAAAAATTTAAAACGTACCTTGAATATAATAATATCGACTCCCGACTCGACTTAACACGTCATTAATATAAAACATCAAAAATGACAAAAATCGAACAACCGACAATAAAACATAAAATCCATCGACATCACGCTTGTTAATACTCCTTATACTTATTAAATATTAAATATAACCCTTCCAACATCGGTTTAAACTTAAACCTCCAAAAGAAAATATCATTCGAACTCATCCAAAAATTTCAAAAATAATCGTAAAATAAGATTAAGCAATGACCACGGTTTTGGGTTGTCACACCCCCCCCCCCCCCCCTTCTTAAAAGAAGCGACGTACGCGACACTTAATCCTTCCTAAACAAATGAGGATACTTGTCCTTAAAGAAATCCTCACGTTCCCACGTAAACTCTGGCCCACGTCTAGAGTTCCATCTCACCTTCACAATCGGAATCCTATTATGCTTCAACTTCTTAACTTTCCTATCCATAATCTCTACAGGTTCCTCTATAAAATGCAACTTATCATCAAGTTGAATTTCCTCCAATGGAATCACCACATCCCTTTCAGCTAAACACTTCTTCAAATTAGACACATGAAAAGTATTATGAATAGCCTTAAGCTCATCAGGCAACTCTAACTTATAAGCCACCAATCCAATCCTTTGGATAATCTTAAATGGTCCAATATATCTCGGGCTCAACTTTCCTCTCTTTCCAAAACGAATTACTCCTTTCCATGGAGATACCTTCAGCATAACCATGTCTCCTACTTCAAACTCCAACGGTTTCCTTCGGTTATCAGCATAACTCTTTTGTCTACTTCTTGCAAATAACAAACGCTTCTTAATTTGCACAATCTTTTCAGTCGTCTCAAATATCATTTCAGGCCCAGTCAATTGACTTTCTCCTACTTCACTCCAACACACTGGTGATCTACACCTACGTCCATAAAAAGCTTCAAATGGAGCGGCTTTAATACTAGCATGATAACTGTTATTGTACGAAAATTCAACCAATGGCAAATGCTTATCCCAACCATTTCCAAAGTCAATGACACACGCACGAAGCATATTCTCTAACGTTTGAATCGTTCTCTCACTTTGTCCATCAGTTTCCGGATGATATGCTGTACTTAAACATAACTCCGTTCCCATCGCTTTCTGCAAAGACTTCCAAAATTCTGAAGTAAACCTACTATCACGATCAGAAATTATCGACAAAGGCACACCATGTCGATAAACAATCTCCTTCACATATACTATTGTTAACCTGTCCATACTATCTGTCTTCTTCATTGGCAAAAAGTGAGCAGACTTAGTCAATCTATCTACAATCGCCCATATCATATCACAACCACTTGCAGTCCTTGGAAAACCTGTCACAAAATCCATAGTAATCTTCTCCTATTTCCACTCAGGAATCTCAGGTTGCACTAATAATCCAGAAGGTTTCTTATGTTCAGCCTTCACTTTCGCACAAGTTAAACACTTATTAACATACTGTGCTATATCTGCCTTCATATTCGGCCACCAATAAACTTTCTTAAGATCTTGATACATCTTGTCTGATCAAGGATGTATTGAATAATTCGACTTATGAGATTCATTCATTACCAAATCTCGCACTCCTAAAGAACCTTCCTCAGACGGACACAATGGTAACCAAATCCTATTCTCAAAATATCTCAATCCATTTGGCCTTACTTCAAACAATGGTTTCAACATTCTACCCAAATTTTCTGCCTTAACATTCTCTTCCTTCAAACCATTTGCTTAGGCTTTCAATATCGTTTATGTCACATAAACACTTTCCATCATTCTCAAAGCTCTAACCCTTATAGACTTATCTCTTTCCTTTCTACTAAGTGCATCAGCTACCACATTCGCTTTACCAGGATGGTAACGAATCTCGCAGTCATAATCACTCAGCAACTCAACCCATCTCCTTTGCCTCATATTCAATTCCTTTTGATCCAAAATATATTGCAAACTCTTATGATCAGTGAAAACCACACACTTTGTTCCATACAAGTAGTGTCTCCACAGCTTCAATGCAAAAAATCACAGCCCCAAGTTCTAAATCATGCGTAGTGTAATCCTCTTCATGCTTCCTTAATTGTCTCGATGCATATGCTATTACTTTCTCCCTTTGCATCAACACAGCTCTAAATCCTTTATGAGACGCGTCACAGTACACTACAAAACCCTGAAATCCTTCTGGCAAAGACAATATCGGCGTAGAACACAACTTATCCTTCAACGTACTAAATGAAGATTCCTCTTCTAATCCCCATTCAAACACTCGATTCTTTTTAGTAAGCTTGGTCAACGGCTTTGCAATTAGCGAAAACTTCTCGATAAACCTTCTATAATACCCAGCTAAACCAAGAAATTGGCGAACTTCAGTCGGCGTTTTCGGCATTGACCAATCCTTAATTGCCTCAATCTTAGCAGGATCCACACGAACACCTTCACTATCAATCACGTGCCCCAGAAATTGCACTGATTTCAACCAAAATTCACACTTAGAGAATTTCGCATACAACTTCTCTTTCTTTAACAATTCCAAAATTATCCTCAAATGCTTCTCATGTTCCTTTTCACTTTTGGAGTAAACGAGAATATCATCAATGAATACGATAACAAACTCATCCAAATACGGCTTACATACACGATTCATCAAATCCATGAATACAGCAGGCGCATTCGTTAACCCAAAAGGCATCACTTGAAATTCAAAATGTCCATATCGAGTACGGAAAGCTGTTATAGGGATATCTTCTTCCTAACTCTCAGTTGATGATACCCAGACCTCAAATCGATCTTCGAGTATACACTTGATCCTTGAAACTAATCAAACAAATCATCAATCCTCGGCAGTGGATACCGATTCTTGACAGTTAATTTGTTAAGCTCTCTATAATCAATACACATTCTAAAAGAACCATCTTTCTTTCTAAAAAACAAAACAGGATCACCCCATGGCGACGAACTTGGTCTAATAAATCCCTTATCCATCAATTCCTTCAATTGATCAGATAATTCTTTCATCTCAGATGGAGCTAAACGGTACGGTGCACGAGCAACAGGCGCAGCACCCGGCACTAAATCAATACGAAACTCCACTTCATGATGTGGCGGTAATCCTGGCAAATCTTCAGGGAAAACCTCAGGATACTCTTTAATCACAGGCACATCCTCCAATTTCCTTTCATTCACATTATCATTACTTATCTGTGCAAGAAACACATCACAACCTGCTTCTATATACCTCATCATCTTCAAACAAGAAACAACTCTCAAACGAGAAGTACATTCATCTCCTTTCACAGTCAATACCCTATTCTTTAGCGGTATCTGAACTAATCTTTCTCCATAAACAATTACTGCACCATTACCAACTAACCAGTCCATTCCAATAATCACGTCAAAAGATCCTAATTCTATAGGCATCAAATCAATACTAAACACATAATTACCTAACTTCAAGGAACAACCTTTCAGTATAGAACTAGTGCTTACAACCTTACCATCAGCTAACTCCGCCTTATAACTAGTTGTCAATCTCACTGGTTCTCTATCCACTAGCTGACTGAATCTAACATCTACGAAACTTCTATCGGATCCAGAATCAAATAACACACTAGCATAACAAGCATCAAGTAAGAATGTACTAGTCACCACATTCGGCCCTTGAGATTTGTCAGCATCTCCCACGACATAGGCTGGAGCAACAATCCGAGCAGAAACAGCAGCAACATTGCCTCCCTGTCGTATGCCAACCCTCGAACAATTCCCTTGATTATGTCCACGGCCTCCACATCCAGAACAGTTAACTACCTTAACAGCATTGGCTCCAGTGGCCACACCCTTGTTTCTACAATCTGCTATCTTACGTCCGGCCTTCCCACACTTGTTGCAATTAGGTGGACAATTTCCAACATGATACAGATTACACCGACCACACTTCGGATTCACCTTGTTACCTTGATTTCATGTGGCAGCACGAACACCATCATTCCTTCTCAAATTATATTGTTGATTCCTATTTGGTCCTTGATTATTGTTATTACGATAACCACCTCGATTATGCCCTTGGTTTGAGTGTGCAGCTTCCCACTTTCTCTTATTCCCTTCAGCAATACTATCCTTTCGATCCTACAGCTTTACATCCATTAAAGCATGAGCCATTTGAACAAATTCATCAAATGACTTGAGTTTCGACGAAGTAATCTCTCCCTTGATATTACTAGATAAACCTCTAATATACTGCTTCATCTTCTTACGGTCATCAGCAAAAGCATCAGGACATAACAAACATAAATCAGAAAATCTCCTTGTCTAAGCTATAATATCATTGTTTCTCAGCACCAAATGTCTCAATTCATCTTCTAACTGACCTAACTCTTCCTCTAGATAAAACTTAGCAGTTAACAGTCCCTTGGTCACAGTCCATGTTCTAGCATTAGCTTCAACCAATCCTACAGTGGCTACCTGACTATTCCACCAACTTAATGCATCATCCTGAAAAGTAGCTGCAGCAAATTTCACCTTACTAGCTTCTGAACATCCACTAATTTCAAAAGTACTTTCAATCTTCTCAATCCACCTCTTTAATTTCAAAGCACCACCAGTACCACGAAATTGGGTAGGTCCACATTTCATGAAACTAGCATAAGAATATTCCTTCAGAACCTGCTGAATAGCAGCATTACCTCCAACTTGCCCCGCAGCATTTCCTCCCGCTTGTTCATCAGCATTACCTGCAACTGGATTTGCAGCATTCCCTCCAACCTGACCAGCAACATTCCTATTCTCAGCCTCTTGGTTTCTCGCAGCACGTTCAGCTTCCAGAGCTCTAGCAATAGCTTGCTCAATCATGGTATTAACAGTAGCAGTCGTCAATTTAGGCAGCATGTTTTTAGGAAACTAACCAAACAACAATTTAGTAAAATCATAAAAATGCCTCCCAACTCCTTCCTATGTAACCATAAAAGAAAAAGAACAAGTAAGTATTCATATCAAGATAAGAAGAAGGATTTCTCTATCAAGATGTAACATGGATACTACATGCACCAACAACACAATTCATAATGAATCATTAACCAATTCACAAAAGAACTAATAAGACAAATCATAAGTCATGAAGGTAATTTGGATTGCGTTGGAAAATTTCCACAAAATTGTGACAAGTAATGTCACTACAACCCTTCATCACGTCAAACTTAAAAGTCATCAAGTTTCATCACAAACTACAGTACGAGTCTACATAAGTTCTATTACAACAAGGCTAATAAAAACAACATAAAATAACTAAACATCAGATCCCCACAGCTTCTTGTACATCGGCTCATCATCACTGCTGCTGGCTCATCATCACTGCTGCTATCATCATCCTCAGAATCTTCTTCCACTTTTTCCTTTCCCTTTCGACTACCTCCTTCACTTGGCTTCACCAACACTTGACCTTCAACCTGACTCGGCACATCACGAATCACTACACCTCGACTAGGAAAAGATCTCATAGGCAGACCCCATGCATCCAACCTTGCATTCCTTTCTTGCTCTTCACGAAACCTTTCAACATGCCTACTCAAATTCAACACCATAGATCTTAATCTAACAACTTCATCCATTTCCCTTGCCCTAACAAACTCTGATCTCCTCACATTACTAACAAACCTGTCAAACTTCTTCTCATTCTACTCAAACCTCCTAATCACACGGGTTTCAATCAAATACCTTTCAAATAAGACCTATCAAACTTCTTAAGAAACCAGAAAATATCATCATAAGACCTAGGACCTGGACAATAAACCTTAGATATGCCATCATGAATAGATCGAGCACTAGCAGCACTACTCGACTCAACAGGAACATCAGCCCTAGCAAATGAAATCCCAGGCAAACTGCTAATATAGGCATCACAAGTAGGCGTCGTAGAACGAACAACAGGTCGCTGATAGTCTGGAACAGTCTGTGGCACAACATTAACCCTTGGAACATAACTACCTTGTATCAATTCAGTCTCTGTCTACCAACTACAGTAAGTGGAATCCCATCATCTAAATACTCAAAAGGCTCCTCATCGTCACTGGCACCAAAGTTATCTACTTCCTCACCGTCCACTACATTAGTCATATCAATCCATCCATCCTCACGAGGTAAACCAGCCATTTTCTACAATTATAAGGGTTCAAGGATACTTAAGGTCATTGTTAATAAAATAATAATTAGTATGCCATGCTTATGCAAATGTTATACATAATCCATGCTATGCAACACAATGCAAATGATGTTTATGCAATGCTCGCAAAAAAATAAATATGATACTGACAAGCACTCAGCGTACTTTCAATAATTCCAATACAATATCGTAGTATTTACTTAATAAATACTCGGGAAATCATTTTAGTTATGAGGGATACATCTATAATGCAAAACAAAACTAAAAGTGATCTTACCGGAGCGTTGCAGAGGAGTTGTGTACTTTTGAAGAATAAATACTTTCAACACCAAAGTTATAGTTTAGGACAATTTTCAAAATCGACCCAGTTCTCTATTACTTGCAGCTCTGATTACCAATCTCTAACACCCCCAATTTACATTGCGAAGAAGAAATACACAGTTGGGTGCTAGACACAAGCATCATCACACAAGGTATATTGATCGACTCAAAAGAGAGACGTTTATACATAAAATATAAACAAGATTTTCATAATAGGTCTAAAACATAATTTCATCCCAAATTGTACTAAAACGATACCAGAGTAAAGCGTTTAGTCGCCATGGATCTCAACCAACAACCACCAAGTTTAGTACAGTACACAAACATAAAATAAATTGTTCAACAGTAAAGGATAGAAATAGTTTTTAGACCAACATTCTTCCAAAAGCCAAGCAACAACCTCCACAGCAAAGCTCCATGCTCCATCACTTCCTATTACCTGAAATACATGATAAAACGAGTCAACAATAATGTTGAGCGAGTCTATAGGTTTATCAAATCACGTTTGAACTCAAGAAGAAAATCAATCATAATCATTTATAGAATTGTCGTACACACAATCTATATTCAAGGTAATAATAAACATTGTATTTAAGCTCATGACACCGACCCCTTAACCAAATAGTCACCCACGCCAAATTCCGGCATGACTAGAATAAAACCATTGCCCCTCTAGGGTATCAGTTGCTAGAATACCACATTCTTATTCCCGTAAATTATCCTTCCCAGAGGTTACTCAACGTAATGCCCTGGTCTCAGATAGGGTGGTCAACCCAATAGTACTATCATTAGAATAAGCGGCTATTCCCGACTCACAACATCAAGTCAGAAGATAGTTAACGACTCATGAATTTAGGGTCTTTAGCAACAAGGTACTCAATACAATGTAAACAACTTAGGCAACATTCGGGTCCAACAATTACTCATGACTTGTGTTCATTTATTTTCAAATAGTATGTATCCCCCTCGCGGGTATAAAACATTTAGTAGCTAGCATAAAAAGCGAGGCTACAGACTCATCTTAGTATAAGAGATCTAACGAGATGATCGTCGATGATAATGGATGCCTTTCAAACACGAGAACCGCTACCTATCAAATAAGGCACGTTCATTAATAATGACTCAAGAAATAAATCATACATAACAACATCAAACTCAAACTCATAAAATCAAGATAAACTCGAGAGAAAACAATACAAATAACTTCATTATACTCTACTACACATTTACTTTACCATTTTACACTTTTAACAAAGTCCGCCGG
This sequence comes from Glebionis coronaria, assembly GCA_025667525.1. Classification (NCBI taxonomy): domain Eukaryota; kingdom Viridiplantae; phylum Streptophyta; class Magnoliopsida; order Asterales; family Asteraceae; genus Glebionis; species Glebionis coronaria. The sequence continues at coordinate 531,412,227 of CM046875.1, read as the reverse complement.
CACATACTACATGTACTAGCTTATTTACCCCTTTTAAACTCGTCAAACGTTTATGAAACGACTCGATAAATTAACTTACTATATATAGAAAGTCCTCCTACAAGTTTATCAAATGAAATTACTTTTAAAGTCCTTTACCGGACTCATCTTCAAACTACAAAATCCGGACAGATTTACGTTAATTTTTCATACAACCGTTTTAACTTCTTTAAACGACTCCGTTTTCAAAACCGACACTCGGGTTTTAAAGTAAACTCACCCTCTAAGATTAACACCTAATTATCAGTAGGTCACACATTTCAAACTTCAATTTATAGTCCCTGAGATTTGATCCAAATATCGACAACAACTATATGTAGTGCCGATACTCGTCTCCCGGTACACGAATAATCAAAACATCATAACTTCGCGCTCGTTTGGAGCTAGAAGCTCTACTTTATATCAAATCGAAGCTAATCAAATTATCTACAACCCTGGGCTATAAGTTAATCCGTTTTTAAAACATAAAAATTCGGATTTTACAATTTACTTACTGTTATAAAATGACCATTAAAAACTTGACATTTTTGATCAAAACCAACCATGAAAATGATCATTCCTATACCCTAACATCAACATATATGAACCATAACATCCAAATCATCATAAAAATAAAAACCTTTAGATCAAAATCAAGTGTTTAACAAAAAGTTTAGCAAGAACACCATTGATCATGCTAAAAAACACCATGCATGATCATGGCTTTCACCTACCAACATGAAAAACATAAAAAGCCTTGCATGTATGATTTCTTACACCAAAATGATCCTTGATCAATTCTAAGATAGGGACTTGTTTTAGTTTAGCTCAATTCATGATCAAAATGGAGCAAATTGAAAAATGTATGGGTTGGGGTGGTGGTGAAGGTCACGGCTAAAGAGAGAGAGAAAGGAGATATTAGAAAAAAATTTGAGTGGAAAATATGATGTGTGTGTTTAATTTTTGACTTATATATAGTGCTTGAGGGACTTTGGTTGTAATTTTGCAATAGTTGTGGCTCAAAATGAAAATAGTTAGCTAAAAAGCGGGAAATAACTATTAGTCAATTTTGAAAATATTTACAGGGCTCGAGTTTCATAAAGATACTTTTAAAAATTTAAAACGTACCTCGAATATAATAATATCGACTCCCGACTTGACTTAACACGTCATTTAAAATAAAACATCAAAAATGACAAAAATCGAACAACCGACAATAAAACGTAAAATATTTGGCATCCATCGACATCACGCTTGCTAGTACTCCTTATACTTATTAAATATTAAATATAACCCTTCCAACATCGGTTTAAACTTAAACCTCCAAAAATAAATATCATTCAAACTCATCCAAAAATTTCAAAAATAATCGTAAAATAAGATTAAGCAATGACCTTGGTTTTGGGTTGTCACAATCTAAACCTATTTATTAATCACTAATTTGCGTAATGCAGCGGCGGGAATCCGGTGATGATTTTGAGGTGACAAATGTTACTACTCTTACCCATTAAATTTGTATTCAAAAATTGAAGTTGTAAAAAAATTAAATCAAAATAAAATACACACTCAAAAAATAAGAAAAACTAAAAATTAGTTAAAATATATCAAAATGGATATCTAATCAAACAACATAAAATTTTAGAAAATATGATACTATTAGGTTATAAAAATAGTAATTAGATAAAAATATTTTTCAATTTAAAGATAAAAATGATTTTTATTAAGTTTTTATAAAAATTGTTTGATTTAAGTTTATTTGGATACCAAACTTATCAAAGATATGGACGGACTCATCCCCACCCTCCATCTCACTCCCATCCAATGGCTGAGATCAAATCCTTATTTTACACTACAGGGTATTTTCGTCATTTCGTCTGCTCACTATATAAACCTTTTTTCTTCTTTCATTCTCATAAAAAACACATACACCGTCCCTTGTTTCTCTCTCTACCCCCGATCTTCTTTATCTCTCTACAAAATCTCTAAAATCATCGATCCATCATCAAGATTCCATTATGAATTCGAAGGGATAATTATGAAGCCATCACGAATCCATCATGAATCCATCACAAATCCATCAACATCAATCCATCATGATCCATCATCAGGTTAGAGGTCTCTTTTTATTTTAGCTTATTTGATTTGAATCTTCTTATTAATCTATCATCATCATAATTATAAGCTTTTAATAAGCTTATACTGAATTCATTATTCTTAATAAATAAGCTAGCTTATTATACGGTTTATGTGGATAAGTTGATTTGTTTGGATAAGCTTTTAGTTTAAATGAAAGCTATGAATAAGATTTTGATTTAGATGAGAGTTATGTAAAGCTTGTTAATTAGATGATTAGAATTTATTGTGTTAAATTTTAAGCTAACTTATTACATTTTTGACGAATTATCATATTATTTGAGTAAGAGAGTTGTGAATAAGCTTATTTTTGTGTGAATAAGTTGTATTATTAGTAATTTTTAAGTTGTTGATGTAGGCTAACTTAAGCTTGATGTATCATATATAATACTTCATTTATCATAGATGATAGGCATATCAAATATGATACATGATGTATCATATATGATGTTTATAAATAAGCTTATGTTAGTGTAAGGTATTTGAATTAAGTTGCTAATGTAAGTTGAAATAAGCTGGATGTATCATATATGATTTCATAGTTATCATACATGATAGTTATATGATATTTTATATATGATATGTCTATCATATATGATACATGAGGCATCATATATGATGTTTCTGACAAAGCACAAGGAAAAATCAGACTTTGATATTGGACATGACTTCTTACACTTTTGACATATTCTGCATTTTTATATTGTCTGCTACATAATTCATTTGTAGATAAAATGATGTCTAATATGTTTTTTCCTCTCTTCTGTAAATACAGATTGTGTGAACATAACAAAGAGCAGGTATGGATGTTGCAATTGTTGTGTTGAAGCAAAGCATGAAGACGTGAACGCGTGTGTGTAAGGATAAAATGAAGTCGCCAATGTGGCCCATGAGGATGTCTTACATGAGAATAGTATATTTTGTTGAAAATGAAGAAGAGTTTATTGAAGAAGAAGAATAGTAGTTTTCAATAATAAGATGCTTTGGTTTTAATTGTGAAATCGACACTCTTTTATTTTGTATCTTTTGATTATGAATAAGTTTTTAATCATAACTTGTTACTATTTTATTTGAACGAGTGTTTAATCATTATTTGTATGCTCTTAACTAGCACTCTTTTTTTTCCAGAACAAGTGTTTAAACATTGATTCAATAGGCTGCTTGTTTTAGTCATAAATTTAGCATAACCTTTGTTTAATATGCCAAAGTTTTTTGAGTATCATATATGATGTGACAACCCGTCAATTTCAGGTCGTTATTTTAATCTCGACTATTACGTATTACGTGTTTACTTTAATGAGAATTTAAAATTTATTGATTAACCGAGAAGGTTATGACTTGAAACTAGCGTAAAATGTCGATTAGGTGAAAACCGACAAGGAATATGTTAGGTATCGATATTATATTCTCAAATAATCATAAAAATGATTTTTATTATATTTAATCTTTATTCTCGTGTTTTACGTTTTAACGAACGACGAGAACTATTAGTGATCGCGATACCGACGGATGCCCAAAAATTTACGTTTTATTATCGATTGTCTCGATATTTTATATTTTCGACGTTTTCGATTTATTTGCGTTTTAAGTCGTGTCGAAGCCTTGTTATTATATTTTCAAGCGTTTTAACTTTCGAAAAGTATTTTTACGAAACCCGAGCCCCGTAAATATTTTCAAAATTTACAATTTATATCTTCTACCTTGTAAACTATTCATATGCATTTTTGTACCAAAACTATGCATTTTTGGCAAAAACTACCCAAACCTTGGACTATATAAAGGTTTTCCACTAACTATTTTATAATAATAATTCATTATACATAAAAAAATAAAAAAAATCTCTCTCTTTCTTTCTCTCTAAACCGTCCACCCCCCATCACCTAAACCCTTTGATTTTTGATTTTTACTTTGAATCTTCCAAATCTAAAAGAAGACCCATCCTAGAAATTTCAAGAGCTTCATATTGGTATAAAAATTTCTCACATGCATCCACTAATTTTTTATTTTCAAATTTTGATGAAGAACATCATGTTTGATCCATTCCTATGGTTATGTATGTTGTTAGTATTATTATATTTGTAGTGGGATGATGTTGCATGTATGATTTCTTTATATTTGATTTTTGTTTTATTAAATTTGAGGATGTTAGGAGTTAGTTAGATGTGTTAGTATGATATTAGGATGATATTAGGACTATAGGAATTGTTAGAATGAGTTGAAAATTTGATTTGGTATGATTTTTAGATGGTCAATTTTAGGCAGTAACTTTAAGGACATTTTTGAATTACTTAATGTAATAAACTTGGTAAACTAATAAGATAGGGTGGTAGATAATTTCGTTAGCTTCGATTTGAGCTAAAGTAGAGCTTCTAGCTCCAAACGAGCGAAAAGTTATGCTAGTTTTAGTATTTGTGTACCGGGATACGGGTATCGGCACAATCCGAAAATTGTTGTCGATATTTGGATCAAATCTCGGGGACTATAAAATGTGTTTTAAAAATTTTCAAGGACTGTTGTAAGTTGCTAAACCTCAGGTCATGAGGCTATTTTCAAACCTCAGTCTCGGTTTTGCAAACGGAATTGTTTAGATAAGTCAAAATGTTTTTACAAGTCAAAGGCGTAAAACTGTCCGGTTTTTATAACAGGAAGGTGTGTCAGGCAGAAGGTCTTAGAAGTAATATTTTTAAATTAAACTTAAACTGAGTCTTATTCATATTATGTGTGAGTTTGTCACCAAGTTTCGTCGAAATCGGACAAGTTTAGATAGGTTAGATTGGTGTGTACATTTGGAGTGTACATGCTGATTGGTATTTTGGACACGTAGTTCAATACTTGTATGGCGTGAGTTGAGTATTCACTATTGGACATGGTGACTTACCAAAGTGTTAAGTTATTATATAAATGACTAAGCTACTGGTCCTAGGGAAGTAAAAATTTTGGTTTGACTTGCGTTTACTTGGCGTCTTATGACGGGTCAATGTCGAGAGTGCAAGTGTTTAAAAGAATTGTTTTGAATAAAAGGGTATAGAAGTACACTTATATTGTAAATTTTCTTGGGATTTTCATGGTTTTATGAAATTGACTTTCGTATCATTTAAGTATTATTTATACTTGAGTCGTTTATTAACGAACGCGCCTTATTTTGTATGTTGCGGTCTTCGTGTTTAACGGGCATCACAAATCGTCGTCGATCATCACATTACTACTATCGTACCAAGGTGAGTCTATAGCCTCGCTTTAACATATTTACTTGTTTTATAAAACCCGCGAGGGGGATAACATGCTTGTTTTATCAAAATAAAAGGGGTACAACGAGAAGTTGTGGAAACCCTTATTATTGGAAAAACATTATTAATAAATGGAGGTACAACGAGAAGTTGTGGTAAACCCTCTTTCTTTTAAAAATTGAACACAAAGGACCCGATTGTATGCTTAGATGAAAGTTGTTATACAAGTTTGTTTAGCCTGAAAAGACCCATGAATCGTGAATTGTTAATCGAAAGGAACGCTAATACTATGGATAGATCTATCGGGGTGACGCCCAGTCCGGTCGCGACTAGCTATCGCGTGGTGTTGTGATGCACCAGTAATGAAACATCGGATGCAATTGTATAAGAGAAATATACGCACTTGGCTAGGTGTGTTGGGCTGAAATAATATATGTTAACGTTCAATTTCACGAGACTTATGAAATAACAACGATAATTATGTCTGATCCATATGATTGTCAACCACGGAAGGATTATTCATAATACTTGTGTTTGTTTATTTAATTTTAAACTCTATAGATTCACTCAACATTTTGTTGACTTTATAGCATGTTTTATCTCAGGTCCATGAAGAAGGCACTCAAGGAAGGCGATTTCATGCAGCTTGCTTAATTAAAAATGTTTTGGCCCGCTTTTCTAAACTATGTCCACTCAAAGAAACTTTTATCGTTTGGTTGGTTGTGTAAACCTTAAAACTACTTGGGACTGTGTGTTAACTGTTTTATCTTTAAACAAATGAATGGATGTATGTTTTATTAAGACGACTCATTTTGAGGCGTTTTCTATGATATTGAGGTTGAACCATGATAGTAACACCCAATGACCCTTCCGCTGCTATGACCCGAAATTGGGGGTGTTACAGATTGGTATCAGAGCTCAAGTTATAGAGAACGAAAAGATTTTCCAAAAATAAAATTTTGAAATCTTTTGACTATAACATCTGCAAGCGAAACCTCCGAGTTGCCAATGGACGAGAATAAGATAAGTATATATGTGTTATACATATTTAATTATTATTTATGCTTAAAGCATAATGGATTACATTTATTTATTTATAAATGTTTATTATTTGATTATTATAATACTAATACGTAATTTATAAACGACGCTGATTGTCACAGTAAAAATTCCTGTCTTTTGACTCATTCCTCGTGAATCTTCGTTCCTTGTCTAAATTCTATTCTTCGTTCTACCATCCTTTCTTGTTTCTCTCCTATTCTATCTATTCTTATTCTGTGTTATTCATGTTTTGTTATCACAAGCGTTGAATGAATACTCATTTTGATGTGAATTGTGTAACAGGATCATGCCGCCAAAACAATTGACTGAGACTCAGTTACGTGCTATAGTAGCTGATCAATTTCAGATCTCTATGAATGCATTTATGGCAAATATGAATAATGGAGCCGGTGGATCTGGTGGAGCTGGTGGAGCTGGTGGATCTGGTGGAGCTGGTGGATCTAGTGGAGCTGGCGATACTGGAGCTGGCAATACTGGAACTGGCACTACTGGAGCTGGCAATACTGGAGCTGGCACTACTGGAGCTGGTAATACTGGAGCTGGCAATACTGGAGCTGGCACTACTGAAGCTGGTAATACTGGAGCTGGTAATACTGGAGCTGGCACTACTGGAGCTGGTAATACTGGAGCTGGTAATACTGGAGCTGGCGCTACTGGAGCTGGTAATACTGGAGCTGGCAATGTTGGTGCTGGAACTGGTGATGCTGATAGACCAGTGATTCCTGAAAACAAGAAGTGTAATTATACCTCATTCATGAAATGCAAACCTCCAACTTTTAAGGGTACTGAAGGTGTTGTTGGGTTAATGCAATGGTTTGAAAAATTGGAATCCGTGTTTCGATTTAGTAGAAGTGAGGAAGGAGACAAGGTGATGTTTGCCTATGCTACTCTTCAAGGGCGAGCATTCACTTGGTGGAATGGAAGAATGGCATCGATGGGTATGGATGCTGCTTATGCTACACCATGGGTTGAAGTAAGAAGGTGGATGACTGAGGAATTCTGTCCAAGGAGTGTTATTCAGAGGTTAGAACAAGAACTATATCAGATGAGACTGAAGGATACTGACATCGATGGATACACAAACAGATTCCATGAACTTGCTCTACTTTGTCCAAACAAAGTTAACCCAGAATACTTAAAGGTGGAGCAGTATATTCGAGGCTTACCTACCAACATCCGTGGTGATGTGACCTCATCTAAACCTGCCAATATTGATGAAGCTGTTCGTATGGCCTACCAACTAATGGGTCAAATCATCCAAGACAAGGCTGATGGTGTTTCTGAAGGTAACAAGAGAAGAGCTGAAAATGATAGTGATGATCATGGTGATAACCGTCAATCTCACAATAGGAATCAAAACCGAAGGAGGGGTAATGCTAATGCGATGACTAATACTGCATCTGCTGATAAGGGAACCCGATGTCAACGCTGCAAAAAGTCTCATACTGGTGAATGTGATAAGTGTGGGAAGTGCAACAAGTTAGGTCACAAGACTGAAGATTGTTGGGGACCAGGAAAGAAGGGAGTGACGTGTTTTAACTGCCAAGGTAAAGGACACATGAGGAACCAATGCCCTCAACCTCCAAAGAATGCACGTGGTGGAGATAACCAGGGAAAAGCTTATCAGCTGGGTGAAGCCGATGCCAAGCAAAACCCGAAAGTTGTTACTGGTACGTTTTTACTGAACAACCGTTATGCTACAGCTTTATTTGATTCTGGTACGGACAAAAGCTTTGTGTCTAAAAGTTTTAGTACCTTAATTGATATCAAACCGGTCGAATTAGACGCGAGTTATGAGGTAGAACTAGCTGATGGTAAATTAGTGAGTACCAATCGTGCGCTCCTAGGATGCTCTCTTAATCTTTTGAACCGTATTTTCAAAATAGACTTGATGATTGTCGAATTGGGAAGTTTTGATATTATTATCGGAATGGATTGGTTATCCAAGTATAACGCGTCTATCTTGTGTGGAGAAAAGAAAGTTAGGATTCCCTTGGATGATAAGACCATGGTTATCGAAGGTGATCAACGTAATTCACGACTAAAAATCGTTTCGTGCATTAAAGCTCGTAAGTATATCGAAAGAGGTTGTGAGTTATTCCTAGCTAAAGTATTGGAGAAGGAATCAAAGGAGAAACGTGCCGAAGATGTACCTGTCATCCGTGAGTTTCCTGAAGTGTTTCCGGAAGATTTGCCTGGACTTCCGCCTCCAAGGCAAGTAGAATTCCAAATTGACCTAATTCCTGGTGCTGCACCCGTGGCTCGTGCGCCATATCGTTTAGCACCATCCGAGTTAAAGGAGTTATATGTTAAATTGCAAGAGCTAACTGATAAAGGTTTTATACGACCGAGTTCGTCACCTTGGGGAGCTCCTGTCTTATTCGTTAAGAAGGAAGATGGTTCGTTTCGTATGTGTATTGATTACCGAGAGCTGAATAAGCTAACGATCAAGAATCGTTATCCGCTTCCAAGAATTGATGATTTATTTTATCAACTTCAAGGTTCTCGTGTTTTCTCCAAGATTGATCTTCGTTCTGGTTACCATCAACTTCGCATACGTGAGGAAGATATTCCTATTACGGCATTTAGAACTCGTTATGGTCATTATGAGTTTCTGGTTATGCCTTTTGGTTTGACTAATGCACCTGCTGTATTCATGGATTTAATGAATCACATTTGTAAGTCGTATCTTGATAAATTCTTGATCGTTTTCATAGATGATATTTTAATCTCCAAGAGCAATGAAGAGCATGCCGAACACTTAAGGATTATCTTGAACTTGTTAAAGAACGAAAAGTTGTACGCTAAATTCTCAAAGTGTGATTTTTGGCTTAATTCTGTACAATTTCTCGGACATATGATTGATAAAAGTGGGGTACATGTTGATCCTGCAAAGATCGAAGCCATCAAGAATTGGAATGCTCCGACTACTCCAACTGAAGTACGACAATTTCTAGGTTTGGCTGGTTATTACCGAAGGTTTATTGAAGGATTCTCTTTGATATCGAAACCATTAACTAAGCTGACTCAGAAGAATAAACCGTATGTGTGGGGCGATGACGAAGAAGAAGCTTTCCAAACCCTGAAGATGAAACTTTGTAGTGCGCTAATTTTATCGTTACCTGAAGGAAGTGAAGACTTTGTTGTTTATTGTGATTCATCTCTTCGAGGATACGTTGCTGTTCTCATGCAACGTGAAAAGGTGATCGCATATGCCTCTAGACAATTAAGGAAGAATGAGGAGAACTACACTACCCATGACTTGGAATTGGGCGCTGTGGTTTTTACTCTGCGACTTTGGAGACATTATCTGTATGGTACGAAGTGTACAATATTCACTGATCATCAAAGCCTACAATACATATTGGATCAAAAGGAGCTGAATATGAGGCAACGTCGATGGGTTGAACTCTTGAGTGATTACGACTGCGAAATTCGTTATCATCCAGGAAAGGCGAACGTGGTAGCTGACGCGTTAAGTCGAAAGGAAAGGGAGAAACCGATTCGAGTGCGTGCTTTGGTGGTGACAGTTCATAATGACTTACCTGAGCAGATTCGAAACGCACAAATCGAAGCGTGCAAGAAGGAAAATATTGCAGCCGAAAGATTTAGAGGAGACGGTGAAACATTTAAGACGCGAGCCGATGGTATCAAATGTTTGAGAGGTCGAATTTGGTTACCATTATATGGTGGACTGAGAGACTTGATTATGTTAGAATCTCATAAGTCCAAGTATTCTATTCATCCTGGATCGGACAAAATGTACCAAGACTTGAAAAAGTTATACTGGTGGCCGAATATGAAAGCTGATATTGCAACATACGTCGCGAAATGCTTAACATGTGCAAAAGTGAAAGCTGAATATCAGAAGCCGTCAGGATTACTTGTCCAACCTGAAATTCCAATCTGGAAATGGGAGCGAATTACGATGGACTTCATCACAAAACTCCCAAGGACACCGTCTGGGTTCGATGCAATTTGGGTTATTATCGATCGTTTAACTAAATCTGCTCATTTTATTCCAATCAACGAGAGGTTTGGTTTGGAGAAACTCGCCGATATTTATCTGAAGGAAATCGTGTGTAAGCATGGTGTTCCTATTTCAATCATTTCCGATAGAGATAGTCGTTTTGCTTCTGGATTTTGGAGATCACTTCAAAAGTCATTAGAAACCAATTTGGATATGAGCACAGCCTATCATCCACAAACTGATGGGCAAAGCGAAAGAACAATCCAAACTTTGGAGGATATGCTACGTGCTTGTGTGATAGACTTTGGAAGTAGCTGGGATAAGCACTTACATTTGGCCGAATTCTCGTACAATAACAGTTATCACGTGAGTATTAAAGCTGCACCTTTTGAAGCACTTTATGAGAGAAAATGTAGATCACCCGTTAGCTGGAGTGAGGTTGGAGATGCCCAACTCACTGGACCAGATTTGATTAGAGAGACGACGGATATGATTGTGCAAATCAAGAATAGGTTGTTGTCTGCTCGAAGCCGACAGAAGAGTTATGCGGATGTGAGAAGAAAACCATTGGAGTTTAACGTAGGAGATAAGGTTATGCTAAAGGTATCACCATGGAAAGGTGTTGTACGATTTGGAAAACGTGGGAAGTTGAGTCCTCGTTATATCGGACCATTCAAGGTTACATATAGAGTAAGACCCGTGGCATACCAACTTGAACTACCACAAGAACTGTATGGGACTCATAACACTTTTCATGTGTCGAATCTGAAAAAGTGTTTATCCGATGAAGAACTCGTTATACCGTTAGACGAGGTTAAGGTTGATAAAAAGTTGCACTTTATTGAAGAACCAATCGAGATCATGGATCGCGAGGTCAAGCAACTGAAGCAAAGCCGAATACCTATTGTCAAAGTTCGATGGAACTCTCGGAGAGGACCAGAGTATACTTGGGAACGAGAAGACCAAATGTGGAAGAATTACCCTCATCTCTTTTATTTCAACAAGCGATCGGGCAAGAACGTAAGTTGATCTTCGAGGGCGAAGATCCTAATTTGGTGGGGATGATGTGACAACCCGTCAATTTCAGGTCGTTATTTTAATCTCGACTATTACGTATTACGTGTTTACTTTAATGAGAATTTAAAATTTATTGATTAACCGAGAAGGTTATGACTTGAAACTAGCGTAAAATGTCGATTAGGTGAAAACCGACAAGGAATATGTTAGGTATCGATATTATATTCTCAAATAATCATAAAAATGATTTTCATTATATTTAATCTTTATTTCTCGTGTTTTACGTTTTAACGAACGACGAGAACTATTAGTGATCGCGATACCGACGGATGCCCAAAAATTTACGTTTTATTATCGATTGTCTCGATATTTTATATTTTCGACGTTTTCGATTTATTTGCGTTTTAAGTCGTGTCGAAGCCTTGTTATTATATTTTCAAGCGTTTTAACTTTCGAAAAGTATTTTTACGAAACCCGAGCCCCGTAAATATTTTCAAAATTTATAATTTACATTTTCTACCTTGTAAACTATTCATATGCATTTTTGTACCAAAACTATGCATTTTTGACAAAAACTACCCAAACCTTGGACTATATAAAGGTTTTCCACTAACTATTTTATAATAATAATTCATTTTACCAAAAAAAATCTCTCTCTTTCTTTCTCTCTTAACCGTCCACCCCCCATCACCTAAACCCTCTGATTTTTAATTTTTACTTTGAATCTTCCAAATCTAAAAGAAGACCTATCCAAAAATTTCAAGAGCTTCATATTGGTATAAAAATATCCCACATGCATCCACTAAATTTTTATTTTCAAATTTTGATGAAGAACATCGCGTTTGATCCATTTCTATGGTTATGTATGTTGTTAGTATTATTATATTTGTAGTGGAATGATGTTGCATGTATGATTTCTTTATATTTGATTTTTATTTTATTAAATTTGAGGATGTTAGGAGTTAGTTAGATGTGTTAGTATGATATTAGGATGATATTAGGACTATAGGAATTGTTAGAATGAGTTGAAAAATTGATTTGGTATGATTTTTAGATGGTCAATTTTAGGCAATAACTTTAAGGACATTTTTGAATTACTTACTGTAATAAACTTGGTAAACTAATAAGATAGGGTCGTAGAGAATTTCGTTAGATTCGATTTGAGCTAAAGTAGAGCTTCTAGCTCCAAACGAGCGAAAAGTTATGCTAGTTTTAGTATTTGTGTACCGGGATACGGGTATCGGCACAATCCGAGAATTGTTGTCGATATTTGGATCGAATCTCGGGGACTATAAAATGAGTTTTAAAAATGTTCAAGGACTGTTTTAAGTTGCTAAACCTCAGGTCATGAGGCTATTTTCAAAACCGAGTGTCGGTTTTGCAAACGAAATTGTTTAGATAAGTCAAAATGGTTTTACAAGTCAAAGGCGTAAAACTGTCCGGTTTTTATAACACGAAGGTGTGTCGGGAAGAAGGTCTTAGAAGTAATATTTTTGAATGAAACTTAAACTGAGTCTTATTCATATTATGTGTGAGTTTTTCACCAAGTTTCGTCGAAATCAGACAAGTCTAGATAGGTTAGATCGGTGTGTACATTTGGAGTGTACATGCTGATTGGTATTTTGGACACGTAGTTCAATACTTGTATAGCGTGAGTTGAGTATTCACTATTGGACATGGTGACTTACCCAAGTGTTAAGTTATTATATAAATGACTTAGCTACTGGTCCTAGGGAAGTAAAAATTTTGGTTTGACTTGCGTTGACTTGGCGTCTTATGACGGGTCAATGTCGAGAGTGCAAGTGTTTAAAAGAATTGTTTTGAATAAAAGGGTATAGAAGTACACTTATATTGTAAATTTTCTTGGGATTTTCATGGTTTTATGAAATTAACTTTCGTATCATTTAAGTATTATTTATACTTGAGTCGTTTATTAACGAACGCGCCTTATTTGGTAGGTTGCGGTCTTCGTGTTTAACGGGCATCACAAATCATCGGCGATCGTCACATTACTACTATCGTACCAAGGTGAGTCTATAGCCTCGCTTTAACATATTTACTTGTTTTATAAAACCCGCGAGGGGGATAACATGCTTGTTTTATCAAAATAAAAGGGGTACAACGAGAAGTTGTGGAAACCCTTATTATTGGAAAAACATTATTAATAAATGGAGGGTACAACGAGAAGTTGTGGTAAACCCTCTTTCTTTTAAAAATTGAACACAAAGGACCCGATTGTATGCTTAGATGAAAGTTGTTACACAAGTTTGTTTAGCCTGAAAAGACCCGTGAATCGTGAATTGTTAATCGAAAGGAACGCTAATACTATGGATAGATCTATCAGGGTGACGCCCAGTCCGGTCGCGACTAGCTATCGCGTGGTGTTGTGATGCAACAGTAATGAAACATCGGATGCAATTGTATAAGAGAAATATACGCACTTGGCTAAGTGTGTTGGGCTGAAATAATATATGTTAACGTTCAATTTCACGAGACTTATGAAATAACAACGATAATTATGTCTGATCCACATGATTGTCAACCACGGAAGGTTTATTTAGAATACTTGTGTTCGTTTATTTAATTTTAAACTCTATAGATTCACTCAACATTTTGTTGACTTTATAGCATGTTTTATCTCAGGTCCATGAAGAAGGCACTCAAGGAAGGCGGTTTCATGCAGCTTGCTTAATTAAAAATGTTTTGGCCCGCTTTTCTAAACTATGTCCACTCAAAGAAACTTTTATCGTTTGGTTGGTTGTGTAAACCTTAAAACTACTTGGGACCGTGTGTGAACTGTTTTATCTTTAAACAAATGAATGGATGTATGTTTTATTAAGACGACTCATTTTGAGACGTTTCCTATGATATTGAGGTTGAACCATGATAGTAACACCCAATGACCCTTCCGCTGCTATGACCCGAAATTGGGGGTGTTACATATGATTATGTGTTATCATATATGATACTCATAAAAGGTTTTTCTTTAATTTTCTGAAATGTGTTTAATCATGAATATAACACTCTTTGTTTAATCTGTCAGATTTGTTTCTTGAGTATCATATATGATACTGCATTATCATATATGATAATACAACATCATATATGGCTGAATTTAAAAGTTACAGGTATTATCATATATGATATTAAAAAAAGGTAGAAACTATGCTTCATGAATATGATAAAAACTTTAACAAAGTAGCCATATTATCCAAAACACATATGTAGATGTTTCTCCATCTTCATATTAAAAAAATCATAATGACTGAGTAGCATTGCAAAGTTAAACCAATACATCACCATACAAAAATTGCTAAAGGATAAATTATTCAATTGTTTAAAACAATGGATGTTGATCTCAGTCATCAATATTTTTATTGCAAACTTGACACTCTTGTTTGTCATTTTCATGCACTTGATCTTTTTATTTTTAGTCAGGGATATGGTGTTCCACTTCTTGGCCTTGAGATGATTAAGCTCTTTAAAATACATTGAAAATATCTTTCACTACACAAATAAAAAGATTTGGTTTTAGTATCAAGCATATTATCAAATATGATACATTACAGAAGTTAAAATTTAAGTACATTATCATATATGATAATTTACGCACAACCAAATTTAAATTACTCACCAAAAGATGACAGGCATGCTTTTATTTTGTTTTCAATCACATATCATATATTATAGTGTTAAATTAACTTGCAAGCAGATTATCATTTATGATACATCTATATACCATATATGATATATATCTATCATATATGATAAGTGGATGTATCATATATGATACATATGTGCAACATAAGTTGAACCTTCAACTTCGACTAACGCTTATCTCACAACTTCAACAAATGCTCATACATGCTCTTACACTATAGTTATGTTACTCAAACTAATTTTCAAGTTATGTTGCATCTAATACTACACATTTACAACAAACATCAAACAGTATCATATATGATAATCTGTGTAAACTGATTATAAAACATATTCCAAAATAACATAAGCTTATAAGCCCATAATAAGGTAACTTATAATTCACTAACATTTCACATTATTGAAATCAGACACCTAGTAAGTTAGCTTATCATTCAACAGGGGTAGATTCCTATAATTGATAAGCTGGATTATAAGCTTATAAATCCAAATAATAACAAATTCATACACTTAATCACATCAAATAAGCTATAACGGGATACAAAGTTATCATCATACTCATATCAAAACTAAAATTTCGTTGATAATTTCACATCAAATAAGCTAAAAAGGATCAATTCATAAGCTTATATATATCAAATAAGCTAAAAATGGTATAAATAAAAACAAATCGGGACGACTTACCTGATGTTGATGAACTCGAATGGATGATTGACGATTCGTCGACGATTTTTTATTTATATGTGTTTTAATTGTGTTTTTTAGATCAAGAGGATGGATTGAATAAGGTATTATGTGTGTTTTGTGTGTGTGTGTGTGTGTGTTAAGATTAGATAAAAGAGACGAGAGGTGGATGTGTTTTGAGAGGTGGGTGGGTGGGTGTTAAATGACCAAAATACCCCTCCGCTTTTTTATTAATAAAAAGGTGACAATCTAGGCTCTTAATTTTTGTTAGATGGATGGTGAGGATTGGTCCTCTTTTATCCGGATACAAGGTATCCAAAATAACCCTTCTCAAATTGTTTCAAAAAGTTGTTACAATTACAAAACAAATGTTTCTATAAAAGTCGATAGTAAGATATATTCCACCGTTTGTAGAACCAAATTGGTAGTTCTTTACATGACATTAATTTTTACTTATTTCGTGCAATTTTATTCACGTATAATCAATTCTGTTAAATATCGTTCTCATCAAAATAACACGATCCAAGCATTCGAAAAATTAACATTGTACTCATCGTCGTTGTACAGAAAGTAGCGTTTCTAGCTACAACAAAAATGTCATTTGGCATTGATACGTGCTTCGGTTACGAGCATAACTGATGACACTTATAAACGTGTACAAGTTGATCATATTTATAAACTTCCAATTCTTAAAATCACGGTCGCGCGTTTCCGATTATTTGCTTAAATAACATAAATATTTCGAAAAACTCTTCATCTATCTTTTTGTTAGACCAAATTTTACTTCATACTGTTTCAATTATATGTCAATGAGACTATATGATTAAAACATTACTTTTCAAAATGCCTAGCTGCGACACATTTATTCACATTTATTTCATAAGCATATATTACTTTGTGATTGTTAGCATGTTCGACTAGATAGTGATGCAAGCGTAAATGAAACACCCGGGGGTTGTGTGGGTCGGGCCGAATGGGCCATTACTATTATCTATCTAGGATTAGGGTTTTATTTTTATGTTTTATAAATACTGGTCATTGTTATGAATGTAAGCAATCAATCAAAGTTAAAGTTAAACAAAATGTCTGGTCCTCTCATCTCAAGTTCTTAAGGAGCTAGCATCACGCTTGAAGGGGTGCCCTATCCCGATACTACCCGAGAGGGTCGTATCAATTGGTGCTTTCATTGAGAGCCTTCAATTCGTTGGGGGTTTTTTGATTTAAGATTCCAATCTCAAAAAAATAAAAAATATTGTTCATCGACGGTTTACTGTTCGCCGCGCACTGTTCATCGTTCATGACACTGTTCATCGATCCACTATTCATCTGACACTGTTCATCGGAAAGTTACTGTTCACCGAAAACACTGTTCATCCGAAAAAAATAAAAAATTTTTTTTTTTTTTTTTATTTTCGATTTGCTATGGTATCTAGTGACTATGACCGAGACGCGCTATCTAAGCTCTTGCACAAGGGTAAGGTGGCCGAGTATGAAAGTGAGTTTATAACACTTTTAAATCGAATAACGGGGATCTCAGAAAGTTTACTTAAATGTTACTACATTTCTGGACTTAAACCGGCTCTACAATGTTTACTCTTGAAATCAAAGCTCACAACTTTAGACGAAGCTTTTTCAGTAACCCGTGCAGCGGAAGCACGCTTCACGAACCTATAAATCTCGGAACTGTTAAGGTCGAATCCTGCAACTTTAAGAGAAACTTTCTTTCGTGTCCGTATAATGAAGGCTTGTTTTGAGTCAATCGAGGAGAATGTACATGCCATTAAAGAGGAGGAAGTCGTTAATATTATTTGTCATCAAGAAGTTATGAAAAATCCTAATGTGAATGATGACGATGATAATGGGACTAAAGGGTTTAGTGTGTTCGAGGAGTCGGCAACAGAATCGAATGTTAATGAGGTTGTTAATGATGTTTATTTTCACGAATTCATGGATGATGGAGAACAAATTTTGGTGGAGAATAAATTGTCTTGGAGAAATATTTATGTTGGAGTACTAAATGTGTTGGAGAACTATCTAGGTTGGGGAACTATATGGGTGAAGAACTACATGAGTGAAAGAATGGAGTGCGATGTGGTTCAAAGAAGATTATGGGATCCCAGAATCACGAGCTTCAAGACATCACCTTGAGGGCAAGGTGAATTCGAAGGAGTGGGGAATGATACGCCTATTCATATCCATAAGAACATCATATCTTTCTATTTGTTTAGGATATATCTTTAGCATCTTTTATATTTATAAATTCTCATAGTGTTTATCTTCTAAACTAGTAATTAAGGTTTCATAATGTAATCATTTATCAATCAATCAATGAAGTTAAACATATAAAATGTCTCTGGTTTTTTTTATATATTTTTTTCGGTTGCTATGGCATCGAGCAATAGGGATTGGGACGCGTTATCTAAGCTCTTGCAGAAGGGTACGGTGGCCGATTATGAGAGTAAGTTTGTTATACTTGCAGATAGAGTTACGGAGATGTCTACGGATTTACTTATATACTTTTATATATGTGGACTTAAACCGCTCATACAATTTGCACTCTCAAGGTCAGGCCCTACAACTTTAGGGAAACTTTTTCCTTAGCCCGTATAATGGAGACTCGTTTTGAGGTAATTGCAGGGAAAGGGCTGAATGTTGAAGAGAAACTAGATACCGTTCTATCATGGCCAAGTGAAGAATTTTCACCTGTGATAAAAGGGTCCTTCTCTGATGATGAAGATATGGGTGTTGATGAGGTTAGTGGCGTACTAGACGGTGTTTTTGATATTGGTCAGAGTAATATGGAAGGCATGAATGTTTGCAGTGAGTTTGGCCAATTTTCAGAAAATAAAGAGAGTGTGGAAGAGGTTGGAGGTGGTAGTTTTGATGATTGTTTGGATGAAACAAATTTTAATCTAAACAAGGAATTAGGGGACAATGGGGTTACTTCTTTGGTCGCTCATGAAAGTTCACGAGTTCGTCAGTTATGGGAAAGAATTGGTATAGGTGATATTCACGGGTCCATGGATAATGGGTGCATCCACAAATTTGTTCAACCGAAGGCGTGGGAATGGACGTCAGACTCCCTATCGGCGCATTTTCATATCACCTTGAGGGCAAGGTGGATTTTGAAGGTGTGGGGAGTATTAGGGTCTGGACAGCGGTAGGAAAAAGAAGGGTATTGTGTTATGTCCAAGGTAGCATAAGGAGGAAGAGGAAAAAGGGTGTTGCTTGTTGTAGCGGAAGGCAGATTAACCGTGGGGGTGAAAGGCGAGGTTGCGGTATGATTAGGATATGGGACCCTAGAATCAAGTTTGCTTTTCAAGACATCACCTTGAGAGTAAGGTGGATTCGAATGAGTGGGGAATGATACACCCAGAGGTTGTGTGGGTCGGGCCGAATGGGCCATTACTATTATCTATCTAGGATTAGGGTTTTATTTTTATGTTTTATAAATACTAGTCATTGTTATGAATGTAAGCAATCAATCAAAGTTAAAGCTAAACAAAATGTCTGGTCCTCTCATCTCAAGTTCTTAAGGAGATAGCATCACGCTTGAACGTGTGCCCTATCCCGATACTACCCGAGAGGGTCGTATCAGTAAATGTGTAATGTCCGTTGCAATTATTTGTGCATATGTGGAAAGACATTGGCTTACATGAAGATCCTTAAAGTCCAATTGTCCAAGACAACAATCTTTTTTTAGACACTGAATATGCTTAAACATATATACTAGTATTAGGATAAGAGCTGACGTTCCATCAACGATGACCAATGTATAATCAAAAGGCTCCTCTTATACTTATTGCCTTGGCAACTTTTTACGTGCATTGTGGTCCTAAAAAGAGATGACCAATGTATAATGAAAAGGCTCCTCTTCTACTTATTGCCTTGGCAACTTTTGACGTACATTGTGGTCATAAAAAGAGCCTTACGACATGATGTTAGTGAGCATCTTTTAGAAAAGGTAGATCTCTCTTTTGAATTGTATTCAACTAAACTTAACTTTGTTTCTAATTAGTGGCATCATATGTCATTAGCCTCTTTAGTTGTGGGGCAACGTGTCCTTGAATTTGTTATGTTTGTGTTATGTGCATGCATGAATTCAAGGAAAAAATAATTTTGAGAATAGTGTGTTTTTATACCGTTGCATTAGTTTAGAAAAATTATTTAACAGATGAGTAAATGTGGTTGTATTCTACATACATCTAAAAGTTTTAGATAACTTATAAATCCCTCTACATAAACATAGTTGATCGGAGTAAATTTTATTACATGTCAAAACATCAAGCATGAGGTTATATAATTTTCCTACTTGATGTTGATCTTTGTTGTAAAAGCATAAAATGAAAATTGATGATTGATTAAGCTTTGACGCTAATTCTAGTCAATATATTACAAGGCTCACAAATTTCCAAACATAACTATGTGTAAAGTTGCAAAATGACGATCCATTAACCCATTTACAACCTAAATTTAAAGTAGAGTCTCCAAGTTGTTGTGATTGAGAAAATGACCGAATAGCCCATTGAACCATCTATAAAATGTGGGTTTCATCATATCAAACATCCATAATCGATATCATTCATCATCTCAACAAACCATAACACATTTCTCGTATCTTTCTCTCATTCCAAAGATGGCCAACACGATTGATCTCAACGACACCATGAGCATTGGTGGAACATCCTCTAGTTGCTCCGATGTTTCTTCACCTTCATCCATCCCCGACTATGAAGTGTACTCACGAACAAGTGGTGCAATACGCAGAATCAAGAAATGGAAGAAAATGTTGAAGAAGCTGGTTCAAGAAAGCAAGAAAAGTTTTTATGGATCTTCCAAACCTATTGTCTATCGATATGACGTTGTTAGTTACTCGTTGAATTTCGATGAAGGAAACCATAGTGATCAATATTAGTATTAGTTTTTGTAAAGTCCCTTTGTACTTTAGGTGTTTAGGTGTAAATGAAATATTATGATTCAACAACTAGCTGCACAGTTATTATTTGTCAAACAATCTTGTTCTTGATTTGAGCTAGCTAGTGTATGAATGCGTCTTAAGAGTCGAGACATATTTTTGGGGAATGAATCTTCACATCTTGTGTGAATTTTAGACGTCTTGTTTCTTTAAGCAATTTATAAAATTCAGCGAATAAAAACCAGTTCATAAAAGAAAAGAAAAGTACGAAGTATATGGTAATACGCTCAAAGCAAAATGCTAAGCAATTCCTGTACGCAATGATAAAATTAAACACTAACTACATTTTTATTCAACTTTTGACACTTAATTTTGCAAAGACATAATGTATTGCTTTCATTATTTGAAAAATAACTTTAGGATCATCAAACTCAAATAGATTCATCGTCCCCGACTTTTCACTTTTCCATGCCAAGTGCAAAAACAAGATCATTGTCAATCATAAGCCCCAAAATTAAACCAACTCATACAAGTAATTTGTGTTAAACTCAATCTCCTATTATTCTTAATTGTATCTCTAGATTTTATTTGTCATTCACCCAAAGGCTCATTTGACTTTATTTGATATTTATTAGTCCAAAAATGAAGGCAAGAACAGTGTAAACTCAACACTCAAAACCTAACCTCGACTTCAAAAACTGTTGTCACTAAAGAAAGCCCACATCAAGGATAACTTAACACGATTTGAGGGATAAATCCCCGGACCCGAAATTTGGCTAATAGGACTACTTAAAAGCAAAAATAAAAACCTCCAAAGTCAATATTGACCTTATTAATGGAGTTAGCAACAACTACATCATATCACCTTGTGGCTCTTTAAGATGCAATTGTGCTCCTTATTTAAAATCCACACCAGAAGGCCCCTTGGACAAAAATAAGGGAATTGACATTCACCATCCCACCTTATGGCTCATGATGATGAAGCAATTTTTATTCAACACGTCCCCTTGTCATACACCCTAAGGCTCTAATGACAAGGTTAGTGCTACATGACTCCCACCCGAAGGCTCCAAGAGAACATGTTTTTATTTATTCTTCTTTATTAATATGATATATATAGTAAGCCAAATTTCCGCAATCCCATGATCAAAAGTCATGACGCTGACACCCTTAATGTGTTCTCACTTTAATTACAAGGGAAGAAAAAGAAGGAGTTACGAGTTAAGATATCAAGCCTAAACCGCTAAAAACTTCATTTATTAAGCAATTATTATTCAAGTGTGGAAAGTAAATACGAGGAGATTAAATCAGACACAAAAATACTTGCACAAAGAAGAATTAATTTTAGAAACTTATGATTGAATTCTATCATCTCTTGTTCTCCGTATTGTAAAATTTCAAAAATGTGAAATCAATGGATACTTAGCCTATTAAATCAAAGTTTTGGGTTTTCAAGTCATCAATAGGATCTTGCATCTTCTTATACTTTTTCAAGTTTTAGAATTTGCGTTTTAAAGTTCCCTTGATAAACGACTTTCTAGGATCAATTATAGGAACTTGCGAAAAGTTCTTGTTCTTAACCCGTATGAATTAAGACTTTCGCGTTTTAAAGCTCCCTATATAAAAGCCTAGCAAAACTTAATTCAAATACGTTAAGGAAAGGCTAAGGTTAAAAACCGAGTCGAGTCAAAAACTATTTTCATTTTCACCAACGGAAAGCATACATTTGTGTCAAAAACACTTATTTTCTTTATTAGAACTTAAAAATAACACTAAAAATTTAAAATTTTTATGAAAAATGAGAAAAAGAATTACATTTGGACACGACAAAAGCAATAGCAAGCGATTATATCGATTGACTAACTCCCCTTGCTAAAACCAAACATTGTCCTCAATGTTTCTTAGCTCAAGAGTAACACCCCCTTGCTAAAACACGAAGAGTCTAATGCAAAATCCTAACATGGAAAGAGCACGCAAATCTATAAGCCGTTTATTAATTATGCCTCAAGATAAAACGTTAGTCGATAAAAATCAAAGGATAAAGAGTGTGCCCCTTTTTGGCAATCAAAGAATGGAAGATCAAGTGGACCGGCAAAAACCGAACACGAGAGTCTTCAATGATTAGGGTCATACCTAAGATTCACAACATAACAAAACACGAACACGAGCTTGAAAGATCAATCCTTACTAGAGTTAGAAAATAGATAGAAGATAGAATGTATGGGACTCCCCCACAAGGCACCTCGTTTTTGTTAACCGAGTCATGAGCTCGACTCGATCCCCGCATTCATTGGTCCTTAGGGAAAGTTTGAAGATCCGGAACAACCTCCGTAGGTATGTCCCCTCCAAAGTAGTGTTTCACGCGATGACCATTCACCTTAAAGTTAGACCCGTCTTTTTGAGCTAGCTCAACGGTGCCATAAGGGAAAACTTGTGAAACGGTGAATGGTCCGGACCAACGGGATTTAAGCTTGCCCGAGAAAATCTTAAGTCTAGAGTTGAATAAGAGTACTTGATCTCCAACATTAAAAATTCGGTTTTTGATCTTTGAGTCATGAATCCTCTTAGTCTTCTCTTTATAGATCAAAGAATTTTCATAAGCTTGATCCCTTAATTCACTTAGTTCATTCAATTGAACCTTGCGATGATCACCCGCGGTCCTCAAATCAAAGTTACAATGCTTAAGAGCCCAATACGCCTTATGTTCGAGTTCAATTGGCAAGTGGCATGCTATTCCGTAGACTAACCTAAATGGTGTACAACCAATTGGTATCTTGTAAGCCGTACGGAAAGCCCACAATGCATCGTCCAATTTATCCGACCATGAAGTGCGATTCTCTCCAATAGAACGCTCCAAAATCCTTTTAAGAGCTCGGTTTGAAACCTCCACTTGACCACTCGTTTGAGGGTGATAAGCTGTAGAAAGTCGATGAGTGACACCATATTTCTTTAGAACTTTTTCAAATTGTTCATTACAAAAATGGGTCCCACGATCACTTATAATAGCCCGCGGAGTTCTAAACCTAGCAAAGAGTTGTTTGAAAAAGTTCACCACAACTCGAGCATCATTCGTGGGCAAAGCCAACTTCGACCCATTTAGACAAATAATCCACGGCTACGAGAATGTATTTATTTCCTTTCGAAGATGGAAATGTCCCCATAAAATCGATCCCCCACATGTCAAATATTTCACAAACATGGATAATGTTTTGAGGCATTTCATCCCTTTGTGAGTTCTTTCCTTGACGTTGACAAGCATCACAAGTCTTCATCAAGTCATGGGCATCACGATATATGGAAGGCCAAAAGAAGCCGGCATCAAAGACTTTCTTTGCGGTGGCGTTGGCACCATGATGTCCTCCGGTGGGTCCCTCATGACAAGATTTAAAGATATCTTGAGCTTCTTTGCCAAACACGCACCTATGAATCACTTGATCCGCGCACACACGAAACAAATAGGGGTCGTCCCAAAAGTAGTAGGATATATCCTTGAAAAACTTTCATTTTTGTTGGGACGACATACCCTTGATCACAAACTTCCCCGCATGGTAATTTGCGATGCCCGCAAACCATGGGGTACTATCATCACCACGAAAAGCAATCATACCAAGCGTCTCGAGAGGAAATGTTTCATTGATTTCCTTGTTCTCTCGATCGCTTTGGTGAGGATTCTCATGTCGAGATAAATGATCGGCCGCGAGATTCTCGGCTCCTTTTTTGTCTAGAATTTTGACACGAGAATCCACCGGAGCAACCTCGGCTTAGCATCTTGTTTATTAAGAAGATATTTGATAGCCGAGTGGTCCGTATACAATATGGTTTGAGACAAGACGAGATATGGTCTAAACTTTTCAAAAGCATACACAACGGCAAGAAACTCCTTTTCCGTTGTAGTATACTTCGTTTGAGCATCCGTCATAGTCTTACTTGCATAGTGTATAGGCAAGAAATGTTTGTAGTTACGTTGCCCCAAAACCGCACCTACCGCATAATCACTAGCATCACACATAATTTCAAAAGGTAGGTCCCAATCCGGAGCAACCAAGATTGGAGATTCAGTTAATTTCTTTTTAAGCATCTCAAAGGCTTGAATACACTCATCCGAAAAGATGAAAGGAGTCTCTTTTTCCAAAAGATGGGTCATAGGCCGAGCTATCTTAGAGAAGTCTTGTATAAAACGTCGATAGAAGCCGGCATGGCCGAGAAAACTCCTAACTCCCTTAACGGTGGTGGGTGGAGGTAATTTGGCAATCACATCGATTTTAGCCCTATCAACCTCAATACCGGCCTTAGAGATCTTATGTCCTAACACAATTCCCTCTTTGCACATGAAGTGACATTTTTCATAATTAAGCACAAGATTCGTTTCCTCACAACGTTGCAAAATTCTTTCAAGGTTAGAGAGACATGAAGTGAAAGATTCCCCAAAAACCGAAAAGTCATCCATGAAGACTTCCATGGTTTTCTCGATCATATCATGGAAAATGGCCATCATACACCTTTGGAACGTCCCCGGAGCATTGCATAGTCCAAAAGGCATGAGACGATAAGCAAATGTTCCATAAGGACAAGTGAATGTGGTCTTTTCTTGATCACGAGGGTCAATGGGAATTTGGAAATAGCCGGAAAATCCATCCAAAAAGCAATTGAATTCATTCCCCGCTAGTCTCTCTAACATTTGATCCATAAAAGGTAATGGAAAATGATCCTTCCTAGTGGCATCATTAAGTTTCCTATAGTCAATGCAAACACGCCAACCGGTCACAAGTCTAGTAGGAATCAATTCATTATCCTCATTAGTAACAACCGTCATTCCTCTTTTCTTTGGAACACAATGCACGGGGCTAACCCATGGACTATCTGAGATACGGTAGATCATTCCAGCGTCTAGAAGTTTAGTGACTTCCTTTTTGATCACCTCATGAATCTTTGGATTGACCCTTCTTTGATTTTGGATAGCGGGTTTATAATCATCCTCCATTAGAATTTTATGAGTACAAAATTTTGGATCTATACCCTTAATGTCGGAGATTTTTCATGCAATGGCCCGTTTATGTTTCTTAAGCACTTTAATAAGTTCATCCTTTTCATTTTCCTTTAATCCCTTAGCAATAATCACCGGTAACTTATCCGTTCCTTCAAGAAAAGCATACTCCAAATGAGTAGGAAGTTCCTTAAGTTCTAATTCGGGTGCTTCCTCAATAGATGTTTTCACTTTAGTCTCATTTTCATTCACAACTTTTAAATCCATAGGTAGCGATTCATAAGGATCTTCATTCAAAAAGGCTTCAAGTAAATCGATATCTCCCTCCATATCATGATAATCCTCATCATATGTAGATAGCAAATCCGGTGTGCTAATAAAAGCATCCACCTCCTCCAAGATAAAATCACTAGCCCCAAACGAGTAAGGGGTGTAGACGAAAGGGAAATAATAGGATCCGATAAAGAAGGATTGCCACTTTCGGAATTAGCCGAGAATCCAAGCACTTCTTGAGAATATTCTTCACAAGTAACATCAATCACATCAATTTGATTAATTGATTCCTCGTAATACTTGGAAAAATATTTAGTGTTATCACCAACATCAAGTGTAACACTTTCATCATCAAAACGAAAGTCAACTTCCCCGCTCTCATGTCAACTATAGAACTAGCCGTCATTAAAAACGGTCTTCCCAAAATTAGTGGTACACGAGAATCTTCGGGATAATCGCAAACTACAAAGTCTGTTGGAAAGACGAGTTTTCCTACTTTGACAAACACATCCTCGGCTATACCTTTTGGAAAGGTGGTCGATCGATCCGCTAGCTCGAGACTCATCTTAGTAGGTGTAAGCTCGGGAAGTGATAACCTTTTCCACACGGAAAGAGGCATCAAATTAATGCTAGCGCAAAGATCGGCTAATGCTAAGCATTCTTCCATATTAGGGAACTCACATGGTATCAAAAACTTGCCCGGGTCTCCAATCTTTTTGGGAAGCTTTTCTGTAAGAACCGCGGAACAATTAGCATCTAAAGATGTAGACACTTCAACCAATTTCCCTTTATCGTTCATCAATCTCTTAATAGTCGAAGCAAACTTAGGCATGTGAAGCAATGCATCCGCGAAACTAAGATTAATATGAAGATTCTTAAACATCTCTAAAAAATAGCCATTTGAGCATTGGACTTTTCGCGGAGCTTCTCTTGGTTAAGTCTCGAAGGGTAGGGTAATGTGGGTTTAGTCTTCGGAAGCTCGGGTTCCGGAATAGGCAATTGGTCTACCTTTGGTGGAATAGGAATTTCCTTTTCTTTAACCACCTCGGGTTCTTGCTCCACTTCCCTCACCGGAGAGGTACTCATATGTAGAAGAAAAGGTCCGTCTAAAGCTTTCCCAGTACGTGTGGTTATAGCTTTCATCTCACCCTTCGGGTTTGGAATGGTGTTGCTAGGTAAGCCACCCGAAGACGAGGAAGGTTTGGTCATAAAAGATTCAAACATCGAAAGCAATTTATTTTGACCTTGTTCCATACTTTGTTACATATGATTTTGACTTTGCTCAAACATTTGCTCAAATCTTTGTTCAATTCTTTGTTGGTTAAGCTCAATCTTATTATTTTTCCCTTTAATCGTATTTTGAAACTTATTTTTCAAAGTTGCCATTTGTCCTTGAATGTTATTTTGAAAAGCTTTCAAATTTGCCTCGTTCGTTTTAATGTAGCTTGACAAATCATTTTGATTATTGCTTTGAAAACCTTGATTGTTTTGATTAGCATTAAACCCATTTCCTTGATTGTAATTCCCTTGGTTACCACGGTTAAAATTATTACCATTGTTTCCATTTTTGTACCTATTTTGAACCGGTGGAAAACCCGGTGGAGCAACATGATTTTGACGAGGAACTTGACCGTTGGAGCCATAAGTTCCCGTCGCGGCAAAATCACTAGCTTGATCAAACCCCGTGGTCGAACAAGCATAATTAGGATGTGCTCCACCACATGATACACAAACATTCTCAACCATATTAATCGATCCATGAGGATTCTTCCTAAGCTCATTCAAAATCGTGTCAATCTTAGAGTCCAATCTAGCAATCTCGATATTAGACGAATTCACATTGGAAGCACTCGGTGTGTTTCGTGAATATTGTGCTCTAGACTTATTCTCAATTATACACCACGCGTCTCTCGGAGTTTTTCTTAAAAGATTACCACCCGCGGCGGCATTTAAAGAATCTTGTTCAATCATATTTAGCCCATTATAGAAAGTATTAATTTGATGCAATTCCGAGAAACCGTGGTGTGGAAATTGTCTCAACAAATCTTTAAATCTTTCCCAAGCAACCCCAAATGATTCATGCACTTTTTGTTCAAATCTAGTGATCTCGTTCTTAAAGTGTGTTGTTTTGGACGGTGGAAAGAAATAATTCATGAACTTGGACACTAAATCATCCCATGTTAATATCGAACCCGGTGGTTCTTTCTCATACCAAATCTTAGCATTACCCTCGAGCGAGTACGAAAAAAGCATGAGCTTAATCGCGTCATTCGGCACATCTCTAAACTTGAGAGTCGAGGTCATTCGAAGAAAATTCCGAATGTGAGAATGCGGGTTATCGGTCTCATTGCCACGAAATTGGTCGGCACGAATGAGCGATAAAAGGCCCGTCTTAATCTCAAAATGATCCGCCAAAATAGCCGGCACAACGATTGCTTCCCCATACCCTTCGGTGGGTGCACGGAGCAATTCCTCCATTGTTCGGTTATCGGCCATCTCTACAACAATAGGTGGAAGCTCGGGTTCCACTTTTCGTTGTTGACGATTTCTATTTCTACGATGAATATTTTCAAGCCTATTAAAATCAATCACAAGTCTAGAAGAACGTAATTGCATACAATAACGAGAATTTTAGAGGATTGAAGAAAAGAAATTAGACAAGAAGAAGATTATTTTTGGTATTTTTATTTGGTATTGCTCAATCAAAAATGATCGATAAAAAACAAGGAATAAGGATGTTGGAAATATGTTTTTACGTATTTAGAAAGGATCGGTCACTCCAATGATATTGGGCTCGTGATCCAATATAGCCCATATAGCCCACATGTAGGGTGGGCTATATAAACCCCCCTCCTAGCATGTTAGGAGGGGTTGAACACTTTCATTTCATCAATTCCATCTTTCTTTCTTATTCCTCTCCTTTCTCTCTCTTCTTTCTCTCTCTAAGTTCTTCCCTTACATCCATTCAATAGATTAATCTATAACATGCCTAATCCTTAGAAAAACACGATCCTACAATTGGTATCATAGCTATGGTTGCATCTTAGGATTTGCGTGCTTTTGATCTATTGATTTGGTTTTAATTTTTTCTTTCTTACTTTTTAATTTTTTTTTACAAGTATCAGTTTACTTTACAAGTTTAATTTGTCACGGTTTAATTTTAACTAAGTTTAATTTTTTTTTAATTTTCTTTTTTTTTTCTTTTTCTTCTAAAGTATCAGTTTTTCTTTGTTTTTGTCTCGATCTATGTAACTTTGTCTCAAAAGTTGTTCAAAAGTATCAGTTTATCTTATTTTATAAACTTTTGTTCTGTCCTTTTTATCATCTTTTGTATCAGAAAAGGGTTTTAAAACATTCCGACAGATTTGAATTTTTGGTATTCCGACAAGGGTCTTGCCTATCTCATTCCGACACCATTCCGACAACGGTCTTTCCTATTGCATTCCGACTGGACTTAATATATTCTGACAGTTTTGATTTTGGTATTCCGACACTGGTTTCCGATCGAGCTTTCCGACACTCTTTCCGATGGTGTATCTGTTGTGACATTCCGATTGAGCTTTTGTTTTGACATTCCGACGGTAATCATTTGTTGACATTCCGATGGATTTTTCCACCACACTTTAAAACCAAAACAAACACCAAGACTCGACTCGACCATAAACGGACTCGGTAAACGACCCCACTCGACCAACAAAACCTAGACTCGACCTTAACCTCGCTAACACCATCAAGTCTCAAACATATACCCTCGAACATAAAACACACAACACAAACTGACAAGACTCGACACACCCTCTCGAATCCAACACCCTCTCTCGGACACCCTTGACCCCCTCACCACTCGAACCCAAACTAACCCTCGACACTCACAACTCAAACGTCTACCCAATCACCCTCAACACAGACACCCTCGACACAGACACCCTCGACCAACCCCTACCCAAACACCCTCGACACAGACACCCTCGACCAAACTCCAACACCACACCCACAACCAAACCCACTCTCGACTCTTCAACCTCACTCTTCAAATTGACTCGAAATCAGACACACAACACTCACGATCTCAGTTTCAAAAACTTTCATTGATCCAAACCGAAAATAAAACAAGTTAAAAGAACCTACCTGAGACCATTTGCATGATCTTGTAGACACAATCTTTAATGGTTCTTCAGATTCGTGGGTATATATATATAAAAATATACAAGTTTATTTTTCTTGTGATAAACAGAAATCTAGAGTGTGAGTTATTTAGATTTGAGGGGTGATTCGTTTGTGGATCTGTTGACTGAGTTTGATAGATCAACAAGAACGAAGGGGCGAAGTGTTGAGAGGGAGACGGAGGAACATATAATTTGGTAGCTTTTGGGAGTATAGCGAAAGTCAATGAGAGAGACGGAGGGTTTTTGTTTATGAGATTAGTTTGTTTGTTGTTGAGGAGAGAGAGATAAAAGAGTAATCAGGAAGGAGGAAGACAGGGCGGAAGAAACAAGAAGATAGGATCTGATATTTGATTTAGTGGATTACAATTGCTATATATTTGGGCGGATATTACAAGGCTGTAAATTTTTTTTTAATTTTTGTTACTGCCACGTATGGGAGTCTGGCCAAGCCACGTTTCTTAATCATTGCCACATTTGAAACACCCATCCTTTCATCCCAACTTTTTAAAACGTATATCCCAATTTAAAACGTGTCCTCATATCTTTCTAAAAAACGCATCATTGATTTCTTTTTAAGTTAATTTTTTTAATTAAGTTAATTTTGTATATTAGTTTTTGGTACATCGTATTGAGGCGGGTATTTTGAAAGTATCAAAGTGGTACAATATTTGACGGGTTAAAAGTTTTCGTGGCCGGATTTGAAGACAAAAGTGACGAGTCAAAGTGACGGGATTTATTTTTAGTGGCTACGGATTTTTGATAGGGCATTAATATTTGGAATTGAAGACGGATTTTTTCATCAATCACTAATCCTTAACGTCATTGTTCATTCAATGGATTCGTTGAATTTGCCATCTAAAGAGAGAGATTTGCATCAAATGAAAGTTCAAGCTAGAGAAAGTAGAATGACGTTATTTCGACTACTTCGGTCCCATCTGTCGAACATTTCTCTACTTAAAGAAGGAAGCGGTTTTGTGACACTCTTCGGTCAAAATCGTACCATTTTCGTCCACCAAATGCTCCTCAAAGTTAACCAACTACTAGAGCAGATCAACAAAGAAGACATTAATCAAATTGAATCGTCACATTCACTTCAAGTTCTAGTGCAACATTTTTGAGGTTCTTTCAATTTGATCCTGCCAAGGTTGAAGCTTCAATGATCTGCCAGTCATTCCTTAAAGACACACAAATCGAAGTTAAAGACTTTAGGGATAGATTTCTCGAGTTCATGAAATCTATTGCACTTTCGATTTATACAAATTCACAACTTCACCCAGAGCATACTAGTGGAATACAAGAATCTACGATGCAGATGACACAGCAGAAAAATGGTCTTACGGATGACTCAATGGAGACCGCCTTGGTTAACGATGATAGCAGCGTCATTGCATCACGACAACGTGACTCAAGCATGCATGACGAAGAGCCAATAGTTGAGGTACAATTGAATACTGAATCTCACAATGATCTATAGCATGTTGAGAACTCAGAACCCACCTATGACCAACATGGGATGGAAAAGGGTGATTCCACTTCTGGTTCATCCGATGTGCGTCATAATGGGGGAGAGAATTATCAAAATGCTAAAAATCATGATATATGCCTTATGACTGCTTCATTAACCAACTCTGCTTCTAGGATTGAAGAGCTTGAAATGATTTTAGCTCAGCAATCAAAAGAGCTTGAGGATGCCAAACTAGAATTTTCTAAGAGAACTGACAAGTTTGAAACATATTTTGAAAAACTTGAAAAGTCAAACGTTGTTCTTGAACGAAAATTAGATCAAACAACTCTAGATTCTAAAGCTGAAAAGGATAATCTTTTGAAACAAATTAAGTTGCTTGAATCTAAATTGGCATCCCAAGATAACTTGCTCAAAGAGAATGAGATTTTAAAGGCTCAAGTACAGGAAAGGTTCTTTGCTATAGCTTCATTGAAAAACGAATTGAGGAAAACTAAAGGAACTAGTGTGGACACTAAGCTTAAAAAACCATCAATCTTGGAGAAACCGCCTACAATCGACAACCGACTGCATTTAGATCCGAGCGATCACAATCCTCGAGACCGCGGTTTGCCTCCCAAGTTGATATGGTTTATCTTTCTAGACCAGTCACTCCACCAACTAGGGCCAATGTGACTAAAACAGCTTTTGCAAGACCTAATCACATGATTGCCTCTAGTTTCCCTAGACATAGTCTAAAGAACACGTCTCGAACTAGTTCAAATGATGTTCGCCATACATTTGATCTAAGGGAAGCTAAGAAAAAGACACAAGTAAGAGATAGGAATTTCAAACCTAGTCAAATGCCTTCTAGTTTACCCAACACTGCTAACCGTAGCATGTCACATCCTAAGAGCATCAATCAGTCATCTAGGGATTCTAGACCTTACTCGGACATTAAATATGCTACTTGTAAAACATGTAGAAAATGTGTCTTTACGGCAAATCATGATTCTTGTATCAAGAAACTACTTAATGAGGTGAACTCCCGTGCTAGACTTAAATCCCAGTGGGTTGCTAAAATCAAACCCGTTGGTAAAATGTGGCGCCCCACTGGTAGAACTTTCACTCTTGTAGGAAACGAGTGCCCTTTAACTAGGATAATCTCTTACTGCTAGGGAGGAAATTGCAAAGGATGATACATCACTTAATCCTGATCTTAAGGTTTTCTATAAAAGGAAACGTTTGCCAACTAAGACAAGTGAATCATCCCCTCAGGCCACCTCTGGCACAAGAAAAGAAAACTGTGAATCCCCGCATGATTCTAAAATTGATATCGCTAACCCATATCAAAGCATGCAAATTCCTAATGAGAATGCAGGTACCAAGGTTGATGTTCCAAAAGAACGAAGCGGTCCAATCGTTGTATACCATTCAACTAAGGATACTCTTAGAGTTTCGTTGCTGAAGAAGCAGATATCGGAGAAACAAGTGTCTCAGGGGATTCATGGTTAAGCTTACTATAATGACTTACAGTCACATAACAGACTGTAACTCGCTCTCAAAAGACAGGAAAGTTCATCCCGATGATGACTTATCCTCAAAACGAGAAATTAAATTTTCTCGGACACGAGCTTCCGTTAAAACTATTCAAAGGTTTTAAGCTCGTGTAAAAGGACTTATAGTCACATCACAGACTATAACTCGATCTTCAAAGAAAGGAAAGTTTATCGCCGATGATACACTTATCCTAACAACGAGAAATTAAGTTTTCTCGGGCATGAGCTTATATTAAAAACATTCGAAGTTTTTTAAGCTCATGCACTATGGCTCACATTCAAATCACAGTCTGTGACCCGAACTTCAGAGAAAGGGAAGTTTATCTCGTCAACGATAACTTACCCTCAAAACGAGAAATTAATTTTTATCGGACACGAGCTTACATTAAAACCATTCAAAGGTTTTTAGCTCGTGTATATGGCTCCTCGTTAAATGACAGACGATGACCCGGACTTTAGAGACAGGGAAGTTTATCTTCGCAACGATAACTTACCCTCAAAACGAGAAATTAATTTTTCTCGGACACGAGCTTACATTAAAAACCATTCAAAGGTTTCTAGCTCGTGTATATGGCTCCTCGTTAAATGACAGACGATGACCCGGACTTCAGAGACAGGGAAGTTTATCTTCGCAACGATAAATTACCCTCAAAACGAGGAATTAATTTTTCTCGGACACGAGCTTACATTAAAAACCATTCAAAGGTTTCTAGCTCGTGTATATGGCTTATCGTTAAATATCAGACGATAACCCGTGCATCAAAGAAAGGAAAGTTTATCGCCGATGATAAACTTATCCTTACAACGAGAAATTAATTATTTCTCGGGCATGAGCTAATAAAAAAAACATTCGAAGTTTTTTAAGCTCATGCACAATGACTTACAGTTAAATATCAGACTGTAACTCGGATTTCAATTTTAGGAGAGCTTATCTTTAAAGATAGTTTATCCTCGTAACGAGAAATTCATTTTTCTCGGTCATGAACTTGTCTTAAAACATTCCAAGTTTTAAGCTCATTAAGTAAAGTGTATCTTTTAAATAAGAGAACTTTTCTTCTTAACGAGAAATTCATCTTTCTCGGTCATGAGCTTTACGTTAAAACATTCGAAGTTTTTTAAGCTCATGAAAACGACTTCTAAGTAAATGTCAACTTAGGACTCGTTCTTCAGTTAAAAGGAAAGTTTATCGCCGATGATAAACTTATCCTTAACAACGGGAATTTTACAACTTCTCGGACTTCAGTACGCTTTGCAAGATATTCAACATCTTAAGCTCAAGTAATCGGTTTTCAAAACGTTGAACACAATTTTTCGAGAATTTCTCAAAAAGGTTTTTCTAAATCTTTTAAAATTGTGTGTTCAAAAAATGTTTTGATAAAAAGAGCAAGTCTTTTGGAATCGATAATATTTACGATACTAGAAATGTCATTCAATAATGACACGGGGTTGTAAATAAAGTTCGAGCAGAAGTTCAAATGTTTTAAAACATGCTCAAAATGATTTGCTATTATTTCAGATAGTAACCCGTTTTTCATACTCAAGTCAAGCATTTCACCGGAAAGCTTTGACTCAACAACGGGAATTAATTTTCTCGGGCATGGTTTACTTTATAACCATGTAAGGGATTGTGTTTACGTTATAACACAATCTAACACGAATATATGTACGATTCAGTGCATTTATTTGTTAAAACAAGAGAAGTCTTGTTTCTTTATGAAGTTATCATCTCCACCAACCGTAGCAATTTACAATTGATATCTACATACTCGAAGATGCGACTACTCAAACGGCGACTACAACTCTTTCAATAGAACACGGGTCAACAATTGAGGGGGAGCAATTGTCCAACATTAAGAATCTTTGACGCCGAAAGTGCCAAGTTCACATGTTGGTGTCAAGACAACGATATCAACCGTACACATGGAGTCAACAGATAACTTCAGACGTGATGAGGCGACCAACATTCGTGAACAAGAACCATGTGCTTCTTTCATATGATGTTCTCCATCATTCAGGTCCAACCTCATAAATCGCTAATCTTGTGAATACATTATCATATATGATCTTTGCACGTGATAAATACCTTACACTTGTGTTTAAAAGGTATTTAATTTACGTTTCAAGTACACCCTCATTAATTTGAGGGGGAGCTTGTGTAATTCATGAAGATAATTGGCTTTGCATTTTTCTTCCCAAATTTTCTTAAAATGCTATTAAATCAATTGATATTAAAAACATCGATTGGGTTACTATTTTTAATATGGGGGAGAAAATGTGATTTAATATGGGAAATGATTAATCATAAATGGTTTGACTTAACGTGATAGCTCATCCCGACATGTGCGAAATATTTTCGGATATCGTGGCATATTAAGGGGGAGCAAAATGGATTTGCACTTCGAAATGGATTTCATGGTGACATACACTTACCCAAAACATCTCTATTCACGACGGTGAAGATTGTGGTGACATAAGGATGGTAGGATAGGTTAAAGTCCAATGATTCCTCTAGAATTGGAGGAATCTTCCCAAGGACATTCCATAGCTAGAAATAGTAGTCCTTAGGAAAGATGGAGAAAGATTGTGAACGTAGCTGAATGCCGACCAAGTACTTAAGTTAGCACTGGAACAATCACAACAAGGTGCTAGTTATGATGTATTGGTAAGTATTAAAGGGGTTGAAGAATGAAAAAGAATTGTAAAGATAAAGGGTGAAAAGAAAGAAGCCTTCCTTACAACTTAGGCAGAAACCGGGTCAATACATATGCTATTAAGATCATTGTTTAATGATTCTTGATATTGAAGACAGACATCATAGACCCAGTGATGCAAGGCACAACCCATCCCAGCTAACTCAGATATCTCTTAAAAGATATTTGTTTTATCACACGGAGACAACACATTATCTCTTGATTTATTCACTCCGAATAAATTGGTATTGAAATGGTGGCACTCCTCTCCAGCCTCCGATCACTAAAAAATCCAAAATGCACGATTGAGTCTAGAGCCATTTGAGATTATCAAATATCTCATTAGGACACACTTTCATATTTCCTTGCTTCCTCACACACTGTGAAAAGTAAGAAGGATCTTAAGAGTCCTACGCAAAATCTTCATGATCTTGCCTGAACATCCGAGTAATGCGAAAGTATTTACCATGAAGATAGAAATCCTTCTTGAGCGAATATCAAAAAGCTCATGGTACGTGACTTGTGCGATTCTTTATGAATCAAACTTGTGATAACTGGAAAGAAATAGTGGTTTAATTCTTAAATGAATTTCAACACGTTCCAGGCCTCTACGCAATATCTTAGTGATCTTGCCAGAACACTCAGAGTGATACCTTAGTGTTCACAGTGATGAGTGGAAATCCTTCTAGTGTTAACCTCAAACAGCACTTGGTAGGTAACTTGCAAGATTCTATACGAATCAAGCTCGTGACAACTGGAAAGCAACGATGGTGCGGTTCTTAATTGAATTTCACTTGTTCCAGGAACATGAATTGACGACTTCAATCATGCGGATAATTTTATCCAAATGATTCACTCTTTATGTTCGCAGTCAGCTTTGGACGGTCGAATAAAGAGAACGGGTTAACCCGCGAAATCTTGTCAAGGAGGTTCTTAATTGAAACTACCTGCCACGAGTACGATATTTTATCTCGTCCAACGGTCTTCACCGACCGGAGGTAAAATGCTACCGAATTAGAATGAAATGTTCAAAGCCATTTCATCCATGTATATGTTTTGTTGCTAACTGTCTTATGCAGCGTAACAAGAAGGTGGCATTGCGGTGTACAATCCAGAGGAAGTCGTCACCACATGCTTATACTACATACACTTAATACTTCAACAAATTCAAGAAAGTCTGAAAGTCAAGTCTTCCGCTGTATCAAACTCTGAAGCTTTCAAGAATTTATAAAGGTATAAGTATGTGTAACATGAAGTCACAAGGAGGCAAATATCACAAGTGATGAATGCACAAGGTCAAGGAAAGAGAACATGCTCAAGACTAAAGTCAAAGATCTCATCAGCATATTCACAAGAACAAGATCGAAGACTCAAGCATAGTATGCTAGGTTTAAGCTTTTGTAAAATGGTGTGACCTCCCTTTGGGGGAGATTGTTGGAAATACGTTTTTCCAAGGAAAGTCTCGGTCACATCATTATTAGCATAGATCACGAGCTATAGACTATTTAGGACATTGTAACTTGGAGTGGCCTCCCTTTGGGGGAGATTGTTGGAAATACGTTTTTACGTATTTAGAAAGGATCGGTCACTCCAATGATATTGGGCTCGTGATCCAATATAGCCCATATAGCCCACATGTAGGGTGGGCTATATAAACCCCCCTCCTAGCATGTTAGGAGGGGTTGAACACTTTCATTTCATCAATTCCATCTTTCTTTCTTATTCCTCTCCTTTCTCTCTCTTCTTTCTCTCTCTAAGTTCTTCCCTTACATCCATTCAATAGACTAATCTATAACATGCCTAATCGTTAGAAAAACACGATCCTACAAAGGATAACTACTATGGAAGTAAATTACCCTCGGTCGACTTTGAAACGATAGGTGAAAACCTAAACGTCTCGAGGTTCAATAAGTAAACTACAAAAATAAGATTTATTACTACTTGAGTCGGCAAACCAATAATAGGTCATCCCTCTCAATATATGCACAAGCAAGCGGGGAAACGAGGTGGCACAAAGTACTTAAAAACCTTTTTCCTTAGACGGCCTTTTATAGCACGTCGCCTTATACCCACCTTATAGTTTGTATGAATCGAGTTCAAACTTCTTATTAGTATATATCTATTTTGCCTTTTATTTTTGTTTTGGATTCGACTACAATAGCTAGGTGATGAAATCCCAACTAAGGTCTTATTTGAAAAGTATGTAAAATTATTTTTCTACGTAATACAATATATTATACACAAAAAAAGAGAAAAATGATACATACTATATAATAGAAAAATAACAAAACGTTCCGAGGACGGAAAGGGTCTTCAAATCAACGATCAACAAATCTCAACGAAAACGAATCGTACACAAGATCCCCGGCAGCGGCGCCAAAATTTTTGATGTGATCGTGGTAGTATAGTGATAATTAGATACGTTATAGGGTAAATTAGAAAATTACCTTTAGGAAAAAGTAATAGTCTAAAATTACCAAAGACGAATTCAATTACACACGTGGATGAACCAAGTTCGTTGTACACAAAGATCTTATGAATTTGAGACGTTTTGCTTTGATTTGGACAATCGATTTGAATTAGTTTTCGGTTTTTAAGCTAAAAATTAAATCTACCAATTTAAAACTTATTTTAATCCTAAAGTGCATGAATCGTAAACCCCGAATTATTTAAATCTACAAACAATTACTTAAAATTTAAAACATTTAAACTATTTAAAAAATAAACAATCTATTTAAAAATCAATTATAAATTTAATCTAATCAATTAAAATAATTTTACACTATTTAAAAAAATCTATTTAAACTATTTTACTTCTACAAATTTAATTGAATCTAATTCTATTTAAAACTAATTAAACTTTTAAAATTAATAAAAACATTTTAATTTTATTTTGAAACTATTGATTATTTTAAAAACTCAAAATTACTTTAAAAAAAACATTTATTTAAAACGGACATTTAATTAAAACAATACTTGAATCAAAATCTGCCATAACAAATTACTATATTAATTAAGTAACAGAAAGTAAACTCAAAAGAGCATGTAGCTCAGTTGGTTAAAGCATGAGGCCCATGACCAGGAGGTCATGGGTTCGAGTCCTGATAGGGACATTATTTTGTGATTTTTTTTTGGCAACGGAAATATAAAGGGTCACAGGAATGATCAATTTGTAAAGCATATTATATGTAAACTGATAGGAATCAGCCTTTGAGTCTATCAGATCAATTTGATCTTGATAGACTATGCTAATGTGACTGATAAAGAGCAATATAAGAGTAATAATATGAATCAGAAATTGCAACTAAACAAATTTCAGCTAGTAAACAATACAATCAAGCTGAACAATCAAATCCAATCAACCACAAGCATTAACTAAAACGAACATTCAGTTAAAACATAATAGTCGAAACCAAAGTTGCAGGCAAACTCAGTCAATCGTACTAGTAATACATCGTTTCAGAATAAAAGATAACTAAGCAAAACCACAGACAAGTCAAATAAGCAAATCCTATCGACATACTAAACAAATCTATATCTATAGACTTTAAAACTCAGCAAATATAATTGAAACTATTTAGCAGGCCAAATGAGATTTAGCATACTATACCAAAAGTAACATCTAAGATGTAACATCACAGCTGTGAATATCAATACCTTAAGATCTAGTTAAATCCATTCAGATAAACACATAGAGCTTAAAACAAACAGATTATTCATGGACCATGATGCAAATAAACTCATAAACAATACACAACTATAATAGAAGTATCAGCTTAAAAATCATGCCCAGCAAACTAAAAGAAAATCCAAACCCTAGCAATCAAAATTGATTAATTAACAATGAACATCAAGAGCACATAAACGATATAACAGAATAAGCATAAACAGATTCAATACAACATATTCAAACCAACATCTAAGAGCAATTAAACTGAATCATTCGAGCAAGTTAATTAAAACATATAAAATAGAACATAAATTTAAAAGAGTTTAAAACCTTTTGTAGATCCCGTTGGGCAGAAGGTTAGCGCTGTGCTACCTTAGAACCGAAACGAAAACCACCGTGCTCCAAAACATCACCATCTCTAATCGGTTGAACAACTCGAACCATTTTTACAAATCAAACCAGTAGGGTTTGATTTCAAATACAAATCTCACTTTAATTATTTAAAGCAAACTATTATATTAGCTTGATTAAATAAGTTTTCATGTTATAACTAAATAGATTATATGAAAGACAATTACAATAAACTTTCAATAATAATTAAAACGAGAGTAATATTCAACTCAATAGAAACTTTTCATTAATAAAATAAATCTGCTTACAATACTTATAAAAAGAGAAATACAATTTAATCCCTAACCTATTTTAGCTTAATAACAGTAAAGTAAAAATTAGATGATTACAATGATAAAAAACGAAGGGTATTTATAGCTAAACCAGGGGGTGGGTTGTTGAGGAGAAATCATCCTGAGCCATTCGATCTTCTATTCTTCTTTCTCTCTCTTTTCTGTTTTGATAAAGGTGGATAATGATCAACTATCACACGAATTGCCAAGGTGGCAATCCTTGTGCTAGTTGTGCTTCTACAAAGCTGATGTGGCTCCTTTTTATTGGAGTATTGAGGAGGATGTGTTGTTTCCGCCAGTAATCAGATGCCACATATCCACGCTCTTCCATTCTTCTCTTCCTTAAAACTTGGGGATTTATTATCCCCTAGTGTGAATCACACGTGGGAAACAAAAGCCCCAATTAATATTAACTTTTGGGTGAATTAGGGTTTTATGAATAGTGGTTATATGTTACAAGTTTATTTGGGGAAGATGAGAGAAAGAAAATACATAGGTTGTATCGAAAGGAATTTTTTATTGTGTGTGAGAAAGTGGGTAAAAACGTGTGGTGGTGTGGGGAGTTGGTATATAATCGTTTGACTGAAAAGTAAAACAAACTTTGCGTCTAATAAATTTCCCTTTCTTTTGTGGGCTTGAAACCCATTACTTCTTTTTCCTTCGTTTCTTTTATCTTTTCATGGGCTTTTGGTCCAAACTAAACACCCTAATTCGTTCTTTAACAATTATTGATGGGCCTTTGAGTCCAAAAAGGCCATACTCCCATCCGTTTGTTGATTTGGGCCTTAAATGACTTAATTTATCCAAAGTAAATAATTCAAACCCCTTATTGGGCTTTTGGGCCTATTTGGCAATTGTGGGACCCACTTGGCCCATTTTTCTTCATAAGAGTTAAATCCACCAAAGTCGAGCTCGAAATTGGCTTTGTTGATCTTTTCTTCAAATCTCGTGCCAGTTTTTGTCTGTTTTCGCGAACATTGGTACCTACACACATCAAACAACAAAACATGTATATACAAGGATAATTTCATGCAATTAATGCAATTATTAGTTATTTTAAGATACAAATGATATGAGTAAAATCACTCATATCACAAAACCATTTATATATTCAAGACATAATTATCTATTGCTTAACATCTGTCTCAATTTTTCCGTTATTTTCTTACGTCATTGCTTTCTTTGCTCTTAGGTAGAAGCCATAATTTGTTTTTTCAAGTAGTGTGTTCCCGACAACAATATATTTTTCTTGTTTAAGCCAAAGTTTTGTGAACTAGACAAATTTATGGTACGTTTGGTTTAATGCCATGAATCACAATCATAGAAAAGAGATGAAATGACAATGAGTATCATTATGTATATGATCTCAAGATTGTTGTCTGGTTTGAAATAGTTTTAAGTTAGGTATCAAATTTTTACTTTATTAAAAAAAATAACGTAATGACAAAAACTCCGTTAACATGCTCCATGTTACTAATTTAAGTATGAAATTTAAATATATAACTATAATTCAAAAATAAAATAATTTTATAAACAATTTCAAGTTTTTGGCGACAATTTTATACAAAAATAAATACATTTATGAAATGATTAATGTTTCTGTAAATTGCATCCCTGCAATTCTTCAAATTATAGATTACATATTTATTAAAAAAATACAAAAATAACTCATCTAACAATAAAAAATGGATGTACATTAATATAATCATGTAAATCTATATATGAAACAAAATTCAGCCAGAAAAAACAAATCTAACGAAAAAAATACGGAATCAATATCGATAAGAGGCTACTTTGGTTGGTATGAAGCAGAGTAAAAATTCATATTGTGCAAACAAACAGTAACTATGCGTATGATATACATTCTTCATTCCCATCTATTGATACCAAACAAGCCATTAATTGGTTGACTTCTTAACATACATAAAGGTGAATCATATTTTGTGGGATAAGAGTCATAAGACTTAGGATTTGTTTTTTTTTCTTTCTTCATATGAAAAGTGGACCTCACATTCATTAGAACAGCATAATGAAGAGATTGAAGCTTTATTTTCCTTGTAAAGAAACACCCCCTTACATGTTTGGTAAAAACTACATAACGACCTTAACCAATGAACGATGATCATGTGAATACTCAATAACGACCTTAAGAACGACAAATAACTTCTTTGCTTTATATTGTTTCGTAAAAGTGTAGGTTAAGTTTAGGATAAGAATATGATGTGCATTATGGTCATAAAAGTTGAAAAAGAACGTTAAGAAGTTAGTGGTATCCCTTTTAAAAGATAGATTTGTC
Organism: Glebionis coronaria; assembly: GCA_025667525.1. NCBI lineage: Eukaryota > Viridiplantae > Streptophyta > Magnoliopsida > Asterales > Asteraceae > Glebionis > Glebionis coronaria. Next base: position 531,369,779 of record CM046875.1, on the reverse strand, counting down.
TTTTGAATTGTATTATTCAATTAATATAACATTGGTTACAGGTAGAAGATGATGTCAAATTCTCAATAACTTGTAGGACCAAAGTTATAAAAGTATGATATTGTCGACGTAAAAAAGCAAATAGAGAGTAAATATGATTCTTGTCTAAAATATAAGACCGACAAAGTATGTGTAAATGTTACAAACTGCGGATAAAAAAACCCTTGTTACTTCATGTATTTTAAAGTGAACGCACTCTAAGCTAGTGTAACAAATTTACTAAATTAGCCCCATGATCCATTAATGAAATCTGTACATTATTTAGATTTTACCATCAGTTAAAGGATTATTAGGAACAACAAAAAAATATAAATTTTAATTAAGCGTAAAATTGTTATTTTGTAAAAAGTAAAAAAGAGAAAGCTATAAATGTTCTGATTTTATTAAACTGCGCTTTTTTGTCGCTGAACTTTAATTATAGGACGGAGGAAGTATCATTTTTTCATTCCAGAAAACCTGAACTCATTCCTCTGATCACATGAGAAATGGAAACTTTAGCTGATCTTAATTGCACCATCATTGAAGGAAGATCATCAAACTCTGAATGTTCGTCGCTTTCATCGAGCTCTAACCACCACGAGTTCACACGTTTAAATAGTGGCAGAGGCAGCCAAAAATGGAAGAAGCTACTGGAAAAGTTAGTTCAAGGAAGCAAGAAAAGCTTGTATGGATCTTCCAAACCTATTTGTACGACGCTGTTAGTTATTCGCTAAATTTTGATAACGGAAATCATAATGATAAATATTATGTACTTTACGGATTTAGATGTTCATAAGCTTTTGGTGAATGCTCGTACAATCAGTTAGAGGTGCATTATGATGCAAAATAGTTTTTCTTTAATTTGTTCGATTTTAAATATCTAACTTGGTTATTCAGTGAAACGTATCGATTTCACATTTTTGGTCTGCAATTTTTTTAACAACAAATATATTATAGACATCATAAAATATCCCTTGGCGAGAAGCTATCGGGATGCAACTCAACAAACATTTACAAGAAAAACAACACAACGTCAATAGTAGGATCCAAACCAATGAGGCTATTTGAATAAGACATTACTTTCCGAAATGCAGAGTAGTGACACATTAATTCCACAAGCATATTTTTCTTTGTGATTGTTAGTATATGTTATCATTAGATAGTGATGCAAACATAAAAACGTAATTTCTATTGCAACTGTTTGTGCATATGTGGATACTATTGGCTTACACGAATATCCTGAAAGTTGAAGGTAACAATTTTTTTCATTCAATAAAGAAGATGCTTTATAATATTAGGATATCCTACTTGCTTTGGCAACTTTTGATGTATGAGATAGAAATTGACGTGCATTGTGGTCATACAAAGAGCGTTATGATGTTAGAGAGATATCCTTTACAAAATCTATATCTCTCTTTTGTTTTGATGTCGATTCTAGTCAAGATATTGCAAGACCCACAATTTTACAAACTATGTGTAAAGTTGTAGAATGACGATTTACACTATGCTTTCTATAAAGTATCCTCTCTAAGTTGCTGTGAATGAAAAAATTACAAAATAACCCATAGAAGAGTCTATAAAATATAGCCTTTATCATACCAAACATCCATAATCCATATCATTCAGCATCTCAAAAGCATTGGAGGAACATTCTCTAGCTGCTTCGAATGTTCTTCACCTTCATCCATCCCCGACTATGTAAATAAATGATTTGACATAAAAGAAAAAGTGAGTAGAGAAAGAAGATAATAATTGGTCTAAATTACTTGCCATATTATTATATGAAAGTTATTTTGTAAAATTTATGTCATTCTAGCTATTCTCTTTATATATTCACAGTAGCAAAGATTTACGGCAAAACCTACAAACAAAAGGAGGTAATGATAAGGTAGCACTTGAGTTGCAAATGATACTTTTCCCAACTTAACTTTACATCATTGAATTTACATGCGATTCATTTAAAAATTCTACTGCCTACGTAGACCATACAAAAATAACCTAATTCCTCCATATTTATTCCATAAAATTATTATAAATGAACAAAAGATCTCGGAAGTGAAGACAACCACCTATTACTTTCGATAAACAAGATGTTTCAACGTATCAGGATAAGAGTGATGATGCTATATCAACATTGATTACGTATATTCAAAGGGTTTCTGATGTAGTGTTTTTATCAAAAGAGAGCAAAATAGGGAAAGTATTAAGTGTCGGTTTAGGAAAATCAAGCACTAATGACCAATGAAGTTCAAGTTCGTTTCCCAAGGAGTCAAGTGTGTTGTGTAGAGAGATGATTAACTTTGTGATTATATTGATGTGAAAAGAAAAGAAGAAAAGAGAGTAGAAGAGAATGACAGTTACGATTGTGGATTACACTAAGACGAAAAGTCGTACACGTATAACCGTAAAAAGTGACAAAATTAAAAATTTACCCTAAAAATTCCTAAAAAATTGAAATAAATCTCAAATAATGTAATTAGAGTTTACAAAAAATCAAAAATCACTCAAACCTTTTTTTTAATTAAATAATAATTTTTTAATACTAATTAAAGCCTAAAAAATCAATTTAATTAACAAAAAGCCCAAAATGAGATTTTTTCAATTGTAAACCTCTAAAATGACTTAACTAAATTTAAAATTATTTTTTGAAAATTTTAAAATTAATAAAAACTATTTAAAAACAATTAAAAACTATTTAAACTTAAAGTAATTCTAAAAATTAATCTAATGACAATAAACATATTCTAAAAGTTGTAAAATTCCAAACTTAATGTATTTAACCTAAGAAAAATATAAAAACTTGAAAAACCTAAATTTTAATTTTTAGTAATAAAATAATAATAAAATAATAATAAAATATTAATAAAAATCTAAAATTTATAAGAAATTCTAAAAAGTTGCAAACTAGCTATTTTAACCTAATAAACACAGAAATGAAGTTAAAATTATAAAATACCCCTATTGGGCCTAGAAAAGGGCTAAAAGTCCAAACAGTCCCCTTAATTGGCTCAAATAGGCCCAATAAGCAAAATGTTGCCCAAATAAGCCCAAAAGATCCTATCTGACTCAAAATTTGATTTTAAGAACAAAACTCTGAAGGCCCAAAAGCTGAAAATGTGTATAAGCTAGCTTATTTCAAAGCAGCTTATTCTTAATGGGCTTTTTGGCCCATTAAGCTATAAGTTGATGCCATAAGCTAAAATTTGACACACAAGCTTCTTTTGAGTTGCTTAAGAGATCTGTAAAAAGAAATTTGAAATAAGCACAAGGAATAAGCCTGAATAAGCAATAAGCTATCTTCACAAAATGACAAAATAGTCGTTTTCGAGTTCTAGGCCACCCCAAGAGCTGATTCAACTTTCAAAAGCTTTTAAATGACTTAATTAAGCTTAATCAACAAAAAGTTTTTCAATACGAACACTCAATAAGCTGGAATAAGCAGATAAGCACTTAATTAAAAATCAACTTTATGAGTTTTCTAGCAAAAAGTCAAAGCCAAGGTCTGATAAGCTCCAGATCAAACAAATGGGTCAAATGAGGAAGATTGATCATAATAAATAAGTTTTTGCAAGTATGGATAAGCCAATTTGGCTTATGAATAAGCTAACTGGAAATTAACACTAGTAGGGGCTAGTTTTGGGTGTTGAGCAGTGGGAACTTTTCCCACTGCTTGACTTTCTTGACTATTTGTCTTTGGTGACTTTTTGTTGGAATCAAGTTACAAACAAAGCACCCTTGTGATCAGTGAATCACAAGGAGTCAGAAAAAAACAAAGAAATCACAATAACAATCAGCCAATTAGCACAGTTAATTCAATCAATCACCAGACATCTCACAAACATGAACATAAGCAGTTAGGAACTTAATAAGCTGTTTAAGCAAAATTCAGCCAACCAAATTACACCAAAAGCATACACAAGCTATATTTAATTTAGATGAACATAAATTAACAAGTTACATGCATTGATTCAAGGCCTAAATCAAGATTCAAGCACCAAAAGTTACTGATGAACACTTAAACAAGCAGACTTTTCACTTTGCTGATATACTTGACCAACAAACCAATTTCAAACACTCAAATCTTGTTATCAGGTTATATGAACTATGATTTCACATTTTTTAACCCTAAACATGCATATACTCTAGGTATTTCCAAAATTTTAGGTCAAAATCAGTCAAAACAAATGAGATATAGCACAATCTTTGATTTGAGGTTATAAGACTGAAAACTTGCAGGTTTTAGCACTCAACCAAGTCAATAACAGATACAAAGCACAAACAACACTTTTTAACAACACAATACCAATTTATGATCTTAAATAGATAATCCTAAACACCCCTTATCTTTTTCAAATCAAATTTAAACAAGTATAAGTGTATTCCAAGACTACCCAAGCCCAATCAAACACATAAACAGATGTAATATGCAGTATTAAGCAAGATTAAGCCACAAATTTCACAAGAACACAAGCAACACACAAAATCACCAAAAATCAAGATTTTAAGCAGATTTAAGGTAGAATGGTTCAAACCTCATGGATGTACATCCACACCCACGAATTTTGAGCTTATGTGCTAGCAAGAACAAGCACAAGCTTCCACAAACAAGCCTGCTAAGATTCAACAAAGTTAGAAGCAAAAATATAAAAACAGTAAAGTGACAAATCCTTGATTAATGCAACTCTTGTACCCCACACTTGATTATCCCCAAGTTATACGCCTCACAACACCTTGATATCACAATATCAGGGTGCTATGATCAACTTATAGCCCAAAAATTCTAAGGTGTACCAAGATCTTAGCAAAATATCAAGATTTAAGACTTTGAGCAATTTCTTGCACAAAGCTTATGAAAAAGTTTTGAGATTCAGGTTTAGTAAAGATGTAACATTAACAAACAGATAACAAGAATGGCACTTGACTTTTCTTCACAAATTTCAAACACATTTCATCAACTTTAAAATGAGATTTACAGAATTGTGAACTAGGAAAAATTCAAGAGCAAGTGAAAATGTTGCACATCCTATGCCTTAAATAGGCTACAAATGAACTAGTGAATGTATAAAAAACATAAAACCCTAGCTAATGAAGTTCCTGAAATGCCCTTGAGAGTTTAAATATCTTGAAGATCATGTGACTTTTCTTGGCTGTTTGCATGAGTTGGCAAGGTGAAAATGTGATCAATGGCTCACATTGATGCTTAAGATGAAAGTAGAAACAAGGATGGTTGGATGGCTGTCAAGGTTTTGGCATTTTGCTCAAGAGTGTAGCAGGGGAATCTCTTGTGGGGTTCCTGGTTGATGTGGCAAGTATTATGAGAGTTGGGTTATGATTAATGATACCTTAATCATAAATCTGGAGCATATTAGGGCCTAATTACAAGCAGATTAAGAAAACCCAAATGTGTTCTTGAGATAAATAGTACATGTTTTGATCCGGTTTTGTGTTTAAAACGTGTGTTTAGTGCCATATTATTAAACTAATCAGATTAGTTTAATTAGTTGTGAGTGGGAAATGAGGTGGAATGGGGGTGGGTTCTGATTGGTGGAAAATGTGAGTGGCAAGTGGTGATTGGTCTAGGTTACTATGGCTGTCTGCCCAATTTAACCCCTTATTTCTTCCTTGTTAGCTACTTTGGTTTAAACATGCACAAATCCGTTTTCCTTTGTTAGTGAAGTTTCCAACTTCACACTTTTGCCCCAAAAAGTTTTGTAAAGTGATTTCAGGGGTATTTCTTGCCAATTCTTGATTCTTAAAGGGCTGATATGGCATTTTCTTCAATGATAATGGTCTTGACTTGTATGGTTGACTTCTTGGAGGACTGAAATTGACAAGTCATGATTTATGAGGTACCATTTTTGCCATTTCTTCAAAGTTAAGGGTCCTTTTTGCAATTTGACATATTTAAAGGACCAAACTTGTAATTTCTTGTAACTTGAAGGCCTTCATGATATGTTTGACTTTGAGGAGGACTAATATTGACAATTTAGTTTTGTTGAGGGGTTAAATTTGCCAATTCTTTATAGTGGAGGGCCCTTTTGTAATTTTGACAAACTTTAGGGACCAATCTTGTAATTATTAAGATACAAGGGTTTAAAGTGTCAATTCTTCAATATTGGAGGAACCTTTTTGCATAATCTTCAAATCTTCAAGGGTTTATCTTGGAAAATCTTCATTAGGGCTTGGTTCAATGTGCGGCTTCGTTTCCCGTGTTCGTTTTTGCATGATCCTTGTGATCTTTTGTCATTTTCTCAATATCCGTACCTAAAATACACAAGTAACAAACACAAGCATATATTTGGCCATTTTCATGATATTTAGTGCATTTAAAGCCCGTTTTGGACGATGAGACTATGTATAAAAAGCAGTCTCATCACTCCCCCATACTAAACCATTGCCGTGCCTTCACACAATGCTAGAATAAAGTATCGTAGCACATCCAAATTTCATTTTTATTCACTTTTATTGAATGATAAACTAGCTACACTACTACTATTACTATTACTTACGTTTTAGACATAATGTAGGATTTTCATCGCAAAATAGGACGTTTAGGTTCATAGAATAAGAACACGTGAATGCTTCGTTAGAAATAATTTCATCGTCCTCGATTTTCACCCCAATTTCATGCTAAGCGTGCAAAGAGATCATTGTCATTATAAGTTAGTAATGCTAACACTACTCATATGCCCTAATCACGTACTTATCCTCCCATTTTCCTAAGTTGTATCTCTTGTATTTTATTTTGTCTTGAGTGTTTCACGAGGATACATTGTTTGACTTATGCGATAATAGAGATTTAGGTCTAAAAATAGAGTCCTAACGCTGTAACCAAGACCATCGAATTAATAACCCCTCCTAATAGACAACGATGTCAAAAAATTAAGTCAACAAGAAGGATCGATAAACACGGTTTTATAACGGTTTTGAACATGAGACTTATTACCAAGACTTTTATACGCCCCCTAACGAAAGGGCCTTATTATCATAGGTTTACCTCCATCTTTTATTCAACTTCGCCATGAAGCTTTTATTATGACTTCGGTCTTGCCTTGCCTTTTATTATCCGCCTCATCGGTGGTTTTATTATGGTCAAAGACGTATATCCTTACGCTAAGGTGAATTTTGGATCTTTAAAGCTTCAAAGATTAAGGCTTAATTCACTTTCAATTTTGCATAGATTTTTCGGCCTTGTGAGCTTCAAATTATTTGCTTGATTTAGGTGAGCACTTGAAATCTTATTATTGGGTGAAGCTTTCGATTATTCGGGTTGCCAATACTTCAAAACCGTGACGCTGGCGATACCTTAATGTCTTCCCAATTTAATTACATGGAAGCTACTAGAAAAGACTAGAAACCAACAATAAAGACTAAACCACTAAGTCAATACTTATTAAGCAAAAAATATTTAAAAGCGAAGGGAGAATAAGCAAACAACGAGAACACATAAGTTTTTGAAAGAATGCGAGTACTCTACGTTTAGCATAGTAACTTATAATTAACTCTATCATTTCTCGTCCTCAATTAAGAGACTTAGCATAATGTAAAGTTAAGGAATCGAAGCTAAGTGCTCAACACGCACGGTCGAGTCAAAAATTACTCTTATTCTCGCCATCGGAAAATCTACATTCGTGTCTTCAAACACTTATAAAACATGAGAAAAATTTAAAAATTTGGCCATTTTTAGCCTTATTTTGCAACAAAACGATAAACAAAAAGATAAACTTTGGAAAGCGTGAAGGTTTGACAAGGCAAGTATCTATTCACCCCCCCCCCCCATACTAAAGTTAAACATTGTCCTCAATGTTTCCAGTCTAAGGGTTGGAAAACCCCCATACTAGAGACGTAGTCGAATGCTTAATCTAGTATGGAAAGGGTATAACCATTAAATCAATAGCCGTTTATGAAGTGTGCTATAAACCTAAGGTTAGAACATCAAAGGATATATCATGGATATTGAGAAAGTCTTCAAAGCAAACGATCGAGTGCTCCCATAAAACAAACACGAGAGGCTCCAATCGTGAAGATAATGATCATCTAAAATCCACAATTCACAAACAACCACGGAACAAAGGTTGGAAGGGCACAAATCCCCACACGTTACTACATTAGAAAGCGATAATATGTACATAGGATAAGCATGGGACTCCTCCACGAGGCATCTCGTTTCTTATTACTGAGTCATGAGCTCGAATCGATCCCCTCAATACTAATTATCATTGGGGAAGGTGATTTGGTCGAGGTAGTTCAAGGATGGAACTTCCCCGCCAAAGTAGTGCTTCAACCTATGTCCATTCACCTTGAAATTGGGGCCATCATTTTGAGCTAGCTCGATGGTCCCATATGGAAAAACTTGAGTCACGGTGAATGGACCGGACCAACGGGATTTCAACTTACCGGAAAAGATTTTCAAACGAGAGTTAAAAATCAAAACTTGATCCCTAATGTTAAAAACCCAGTTTTTAATTTTTGAATCATTAAACTTTTTAGTCTTTTCTTTATAAATCAATGAATTTTCATAAGCAATATCCCTCAATTCATCCAATTCATTTAATTGCATTTTTCGGTGTTTTCCCACGGTCTCCATATCATCATTACAATGCTTAAGGGCACAATAAGCTTTGTGTTCAAGTTCAATTGGCAAGTGACAATTCTTCCCATACACACGCTTATAAGGAGTGCACCCGATGGGCGTCTTATGAGCGGTCCTAAAGGCACATAAAGCATCGTCCAACTTATCCGACCAAGATTGCCGGTTTTTCCCAATAGATCTTTCCAAGATCCTCTTCAAAGCTCGGTTTGAAACCTCGAATTGCCCACTCGTTTGTGGGTGATAAGCCGTAGAAAGACGATGTGTAACCCCATATTTCCTTAGGACCCTTTCGAATTGGTCGTTACAAAAATGGGTTCCACGATCGCTTATGATCGCACGAGGGTTCCACCGAGAAAACAAGCTTTTCAAAAACTTGACTACCACACGAGCATCATTGGTGGGCAAAGCCTTAGCTTCCACCCACTTAGATAGGTAGTCAACGGCGACAAGGATGTACTTATTACCACGAGATGATGGGAACGGCCCCGTAAAGTCAATGCCCGAAACGTCAAAGATCTCACACACTTGGATGATATTTTGTGGCATTTCATCTTTTTGTGAGGCTTTTCCTTGTCGTTGGCATGAGTCACATGACTTCACAAGTTCATGTGCATCTCGGTAAATAGTAGGCCAAAAGAAACCGGCATCAAAAACCTTCTTAGCCCTGAGATTAGCACCATGGTGACCACCCGTGGGTCCCTCGTGACAAGCTCTAAGGATGTTAGAAGCTTCGGTACCAAAGACACAACGTCGAATAATTTGATCTGCACAAGTTCGAAACAAGTAAGGGTCGTTCCAAAAATATAACTTGACGTCACGAAAGAATTTTCGTTTTTCTTGAGTCGTCATACCCTTGATGATGAAGTTGCCCGCATGGTAATTTGCGATGTCCGCAAACCATGGGGTAGAAGAATCAAGCTTAGAATTCACTACACCAAGTGTCTCGAGCGGAAATGTTTCGGTGATTTCCTTGGGCTCGTAAACACTTTGGTGAGGATCTTCCAAACGAGAAAGATGATCGGCCGCTAGATTCTCAGCTCTTTTCTTGTCAACGATTTTGTGATCAAATTCTTGAAGGAGGAGAATCCAACGAAGTAATCTTGGCTTTGCATATTGTTTAGCCATAAGATACTTGATAGCCGAATGATCCGTATACACGATGCATTTTGTCAAGACGAGATAAGGTCGGAATTTCTCAAATGCATACACCACGGCAAGGAATTCCTTCTCCGTTGTAGTGTATTTTAGTTGAGCCTCGGTCATCATCTTGCTAGCATAGTGAATAGGCAAGAAGTGTTTTTCATGACGTTGCCCCAATACGGCACCAATAGCGTAATCACTAGCATCACACATGAGCTCAAGGGGGAGGTTCCAATTGGGAGCAACAAGAATGGGAGCTTCGGTAAGTTTCCTCTTAAGTATTTCAAAGGCTCGTACACAATCTTCGTCAAAGACAAAACGTGCATCTTTTTCAAGGAGATGTGTAATAGGTCGAGAGATCTTTGAAAAATCCTTGATGAATCGACGATAAAAGCCCGCGTGGCCTAGGAAACTCCTAACTCCCTTGACGGTTTTAGGATGAGGTAATTTGGCGATGACGTCTACCTTAGCTTGATCTACCTCAATCCCCGCTTTCAAAACCTTGTGCCCTAAGACGATTCCACTTTTAACCATAAAATGACATTTTTCCCAATTTAGCACAAGGTTGGTTTCCTCACAACGCTTCAGCATTCTCTCAAGATTCGACAAACACGAAGTGAACGAACTACCAAACACGGAAAAGTCATCCATGAAGACTTCCATCGTCTTCTCGATCATATCATGAAAAATAGCCATCATGCACCTTTGAAAGGTTCCCGGTGCATTGCAAAGTCCGAATGGCATTCTACGATAGGCAAACGTTCCATATGGACACGTAAACGTAGTTTTTTCTTGATCACGAGGATCGATGGGGATTTGGAAGTAACCGGAAAAACCATCTAAAAAGCAATAGAAATCGTTTCCCACAAGACGCTCCAACATTTGGTCCATTAAGGGCAAGGGAAAATGGTCTTTTCGAGTGGCTTCATTCAACTTACGATAGTCAATGCACACTCTCCATCCGGTCACGAGTCTAGTGGGAATTAACTCGTTGGCATCATTTGGCACAACAGTCATTCCTCCCTTTTTAGGGACACAATGGATAGGACGCACCCAAGGGCTATCGGAAATAGGGTAAATCATTCCCGCGTCAAGGAGTTTTAGGACTTCCTTTTTGATGACGTCGTGAATTTTGGGGTTCACCCTCCTTTGACATTGGATTGCGGGTTTGTAATCCTCCTCCATTAAGATTTTGTGGGTACAAAATTTGGGATCGATCCCCCTAATGCCGGATAACTTCCACGCAATTTCCCCTTCGTGATCCTTTAGAACATCAACAAGTGCGGTTTTTTCATCATCCGAAAGATCTTTCGCAATAATAACCGGCAACTTGTCCTCCTCCTCCAAAAATACATATTCGAGATGAGGAGGTAAATCTTTCAACTCGAGGATAGGTGGTTCCTCAATTGAAGATTTGGGCTCGATACTCATAACCTCCTCGGGTGGAGGAAATGGGAAATCGTTAAGAAAATCCTTGATAATCGAGAAGTCCTCATCATTGTCGAGGTCTTCGTCACAAGTACGTGGAACATCGAATTCTTCCAACGTAAAACCACCACCTTCAAATGGAGTGAAGGTTGGTGTCGAGTTATCAAGAATGGGATCTAACATAGAGGGATTGCCACTATTTTCATCATCACCAAAACCCAAAACTTCTTGTGAAAATTCCTCGCAAACAACGTCAATCATATCAACGAGGTTTATGGTAGCAACGGAATAAACATGAGAAATTTGAGAATTTTGAGTTGTGTTTATAACAAGTTCCTCGTCGTTGAAACGTAAGGTGATCTTTCTAGCATGCACATCGATTAAAGCCATAGACGTATCTAAAAACGAACGACCTAAAATGAGAGGAACTTGAGGATCCGTGGGAATATCGACAACGATAAAGTCTACCGGATAATAGAACTTTCCCACTTTCACAAAAACGTCTTCCGCCAATCCACATGCGGGAATCATGGAATGGTCGGCCAACTCGATAGACATTAGTGAAGGAGTAAGATTAGGAAGATTGAGCGACTTGAAGATTGCAAGTGGCATCAAGTTAATACTAGCACCAAGATCGGCCAAGGCATAGCATTCTTCCATATCTTGGATTGCACAAGGAATCAAGAATTTACCGGGATCACCGACTTTTTGAGGTATGCGGTTAAGATAAACCGATGAACAACTAGACAATTGTTGCAATTTCTCCTTGTTGTTCAACATACTCTTAAAGTTAGCGGCAAATCGAGGCATCATGACCAAAGCATCGGCAAAACTCACATTAAAATGAACGTCGCGAAACATTTTCATAAAAAGCTCAAATTGGTAGTTATCGCGCTCTTGACGTTTCTCCTTTCTAAGTCTCGATGGATAGGGAAAAGGTGGTGTGGGTTGAGGCATAGGCATAGCCTTTGGAATCTCGGGTTCCAAATGTGGTAATGGGTCAACCGTAGGTGTGGCATGAGCGGTACTTCGTGGGCTTGGGACATGCTCCTTTTCGACAACCACCTCGGGTTCTTCCTCAATTGCATCCTCCGTAGGAGCAATTGGTTGAGGATTCGGTTCCTTAAGTGTCTTACCACTACGTGTGGTAATCACTTTCATCTCTCCCTTAGGGTTCGATATGGTGTTATTAGGAAGACTACTCGAAGACGGTTTGCACATAATAGCCTCAAACATAGATGCAATTTTGTCCTCAAACATGGATTGCCTCGTCTCGGCCTTAATCATCTCTTTTTTTATTTCATGTTGCCCTTGTTCCATTTTTTGTTGGCTTTGTTGTAACCTAGTTACATTCCCTTCCATTTTGTTTGTATGGATTTTAAGCTCATTTGCTAACTCATTTTTCAACTCCTTCTTCAAGTCGTTCTTAAACTCGGATCTTAGGCTAATGATTTCTCTTTAAATGTTGTCAAACCTAGCATCATTTCCATTAGCGTATTAAACAAATTCATTTGGAAGATCTTTCAAAGTTTGCAAACCCTTGTTGTTGTTTTGAAAATCATTGTTTTGATTTTTGTTTGAAACTTGATTATTAGCCCCTTGATTCCCATAGTTTCCTTTGTAATTGTTTTTGAAACCAACTTGATTGTTTCGATAGTTGTTGTTAGCATTTTGATTGGGAGAAAAACCCGGTGGAGTCAATTGATTAGAGCGGGTAACTTGACCGTTTTGGTTGTAAGTTCTCGTGGCCGCGTAGGCACTCGAAGTGTTACCACCGTCGGTAATGCACTCGGAGAAATCATGACCTCCACCACAATACATACATGAAACCTCAACCGCTTTAGCCGTAGCGGGAGCATTTTGTTCTCCAACTTTGAATTCAATTAAAAGTCCTTTAAGCTTATCAAAGATTTTGTTTTCCAAGTTCGCCTCAATTTGGCAAGCATCGATGGTATTGGACAAAGAAGGTGAAGCCGAAGACGAAGCCTTACGAACACTCGATGTGTTACGAGGACTATACACCTTAGATCTATTCTCAATTATCAACAACGCTTCCTCAACCGTTTTACACAAAAAAATTCCACCCGCGGCGGCATTTAGATAATCCCTTTCATGATCATTAAGCCCATTGTAAAACTTGTCAATTTGACGCAAGTCGGAAAAACCGTGATGAGGACACTCATGTAAAATTTCCTTCAACCTATTCCAAGCCGTTGAAAAACTCTCATTAAATTCTTGTGAAAATTTTGAAATCTCGTTTTTTAAATGCGTAGTCTTAGAGGGCGGAAAAAATTGGTTCACAAACGTAGAAACGAGATCCTTCCACGTCAATATAGAATTGGGTGCCTCTTTCTCTAACCAAATTTTAGCGGGCCCCGCTAAGGAATACGGAAAAGCATCATCTTAATCGAGTCATTAGCAACATCCTTAAATTTGCAAGTGGCGGTAAGACGATTGAATTAGCGGATATGGTTGTGCGGGTTGTCCTTTTCATCACCATGGAATTTGTTGTTTTGGATCATCGACAAAAAAACCCGTTTTTACTTCAAAATTCTCCACAAGGATAGCGGGAATCACAATAGCCTCTCCATAACCCTCGGTGGGTGCTTGAAGTAACTCCATCATAGTTCGATTCGCCATGGTTGGTTCTTCTCTTACGATAGGTTCGTCAATAGGAGACTCCTCACTAGAAAGATTAGGATTAGGTGTTGACTCCTTTCGGTTTCTACGTTTACGTGCACGTCTTGCTTGGTTGCGAGTTTGCATAAACGTCACGTACAACGTGGGGATGAGCAAAGAAGATTCTTTTTGGTGTTTTGTATTTTTCCAATTTTTTTGTGGTTTTTGATTATTTTTACTTTTTTTTGGATTTTTGTGATTGTATTAAATAGACAAAAATCTACAAATTTCCTCCTTAATCAAATCTATTGATTAAAGAAGCCTCAAGGAATGAAAACAATCACGTGAAGTGAACGCCTTCGATGACTTTAGAACGTTGGTGGAACACCAAAACATTCAAGAGGGTTTAATCAAATGAAACCAAGAAAGTATATATGATACTTAATAATACTTTGGGCGGCAAAACCCTCGATTAGCTTTCAATCTCAAAATACTCACAAGAAAGCGGGGAAACGAGGCGGAGCGAAGCACTTAAGAGCCTTTTTCCTTAGGGTATATTTTATAATACCCGCCTTATACCCACCTTATAGTTTGTATTTTTCAAAATCGAGCTTCACGAAAGTATTTATCTATTTTTGCCTTTTCTTTCTTGTTTGAGATTCGAATACAATGATTGAGTAATGACCTCCCAATCAAGGTTGTGTTTTCACAAATTTGGAGTACTTGTGAATTTATTGTTCTACGTATACAATATAGTAATAATATTCACACAAAAAAAGAAAACCGATAATACGTATTAGTAGAGTGCTACTAATACAAATACTATTTATGGTTACTATATAAAAACAACAATTGTCAAATCAAAACACAACAAGTCTCCCCGGCAGCGGCGCCAAAATTGATGTAGAAGTTTTTACCATTCTTTAAGAAAAGAGAGCAAAATAGGGAAAGTATTAAGTGTCGGTTTAGGAAAACCAAGCACTAATGACCAATGAAGTTCAAGTTCGTTTCCAAAGGAGGCAAGTGTGTTGTGTAGAGAGATGATTAACTTTGTGATTATATTGATGTGAAAAGAAAAGAAGAAAAGAGATTAGAAGAGAATGACGGTTACGATTGTGGATTACACTAAGACGAAAAGTCGTACACGTAAAACCGTAAAAAGTGACAAAATTAAAAATTTACCCTAAAAATTACTAAAAAATTGAAATAAATCTCAAATAATGTAATTAGAGTTTACAAAAAAATCAAAAATCACTCAAACCTTTTATTTAATTAAATAATAATTTTTTAATGCTAATTAAAGCCCAAAAAATCAATTTAATTAACAAAAAGCCCAAAATGAGATTTTTTCAATTGTAAACCTCTAAAATGACTTAACTAAATTTAAAACTATTTTTTGAAAGTTTTGAAATTAATAAAAACTAGTTATAACAATTAAAAACTGTTTAAACTTAAAATAATTCTAAAAATTAATCTAATGACAATAAAAATATTCTAAAAGTTGTAAAATTCCTAACTTAATGTATTTAACCTAAGAAAAATATAAAAACTTGAAAAATCTAAATTTTAATTTTTAATAATAAAATATTAACAAAAATTCAAAATTTATAAAAAATTCTAAAAATTGCAAACTAGCTTATTTTAACCTAATAAACACAGAAATGAAGTTAAAATTACAAAATACCCCTATTGGGCCTAGAAATGGGCTAAAAGTCCAAACAGTCCCCTTAATGGGCTCAAATAGGCCCAATAAGCAAAATATTGCCCAAATAAGCCCAAAAGCTCCTATCTGACTCAAAATTTGATTTTAAGAACAAAACTCCGAATGCCCAAAATCTGAAAATGTGTATAAGCTAGCTTATTTCAAAGCAGCTTATTCTTAATGGGCTTTTTGGCCCATTAAGCTATAAGCTGATGCCATAAGCTAAAATTTGACACACAAACTTCTTTTGAGTTACTTAAGAGATCTGTAAAAAGAAATTTGAAATAAGCACAAGGAATAAGCCTGAATAAGCAATAAGCTATCTTCACAAAACGACAAAATAGTCGTTTTCGAGTTCTATGCCACCCTAAGAGCTGATTCAACTTTCAAAAGCTTTTAAATGACTTAACTAAGCTTAATCAACAAAAAGTTTTTTAATAAGCACACTCAATAAGCTGGAATAAGCAGATAAGCACTTAATTAAAAGTCAACTTTATGAGTTTTCTAGCAAAAAGTCAAAGCCAAGGTCTGATAAGCTCTAGATCAAACAAATGGGTCAAATGAGGAAGATTGATCACAAAAAATAAGTTGTTGCAAGTCTGGATAGGACAATATGGCTTATGAATAAGCTAACTGAAAATTAACACTAGCAGGGGCTAGTTTTGGGTGTTGAGCAGTGGGAACTTTTCCCACTGCTTGACTTTCTTGACTATTTGTCTTTAGTGACTTTTTGTTGGAATTAAGTTACAAACAAGGCACCCTTGTGATCAGTGAATCACAAGGAGTCAGAAACAACAAAGAAATCAC
Organism: Glebionis coronaria; assembly: GCA_025667525.1. Classification (NCBI taxonomy): domain Eukaryota; kingdom Viridiplantae; phylum Streptophyta; class Magnoliopsida; order Asterales; family Asteraceae; genus Glebionis; species Glebionis coronaria. The sequence continues at coordinate 531,353,472 of CM046875.1, read as the reverse complement.
AATCAGCCAATTAGCACAGTTAATTCAATCAATCACCAGACATCTCACAGACATGAACATAAGCAATTATGAACTTAATAAGCTGTTTAAGCAAAATTCAGCCAACCAAATTGCACAAAAAGCATACACAAGCTATATTTAATTCAGATGAACATAAATTAACAAGTTACATGCATTGATTCAAGGCCTAAATCAAGATTCAAGCACCAAAAGTTACTGATGAACACTTAAACAAGTAGACTTTTCACTTTGTTGATATACTTGACCAACAAACCAATTTCAAACACTCAAATCTTGTTATCAGGTTATATGAACTATGATTTAACACCTTTTAACCCTAAACATGCATATACTCTAGGTATTTCCAAAATTTTAGGTCAAAATTAGTCAAAACAAATGAGATATAGCACAATCTTTGATTTGAGGTTATAAGACTGAAAACTTGCAGGTTTTAGCACTCAACCAAGTCAATAACATATACAAAGCACAAACAACACTTTTTAACAACACAATACCAATTTATGATCTTAAACAGATAATCCCAAACACCCCTTATCTTTTTCAAATCAAATTTAAACAAGTATAAGTGTATTCCAAGACTACCCAAGCCCAATCAAACACATAAACATATGTAATATGCAGTATTAAGCAAGATTAAGCCACAAATTTCACAAGAACACAAGCAACACACAAAATCACCAAAAATCAAGATTTTAAGCAGATTTAAGGTAGAATGGTTCAAACCTCATGGATGTACATCCACACCCACGAATTTTGAGCTTATGTGCTAGCAAGAACAAGCACAAGATTCCACAAACAAGCCTGCTAAGATTCAACAAAGTTAGAAGCAAAAATATAAAAACAGTAAAGTGACAAATCCTTGATTAATGCAACTCTTGTACCCCACACTTGATTATCCCCAAGTTATAAGCCTCACAACACCTTGATATCACAATATCAGGGTGCTATGATCAACTTATAGCCCAAAAATTCCAAGGTGTACCAAGATCTTAGAAAAATATCAAGATTTAAGACTTTGAGCAATTTCTTGCACAAAGCTTATGAAAAAGTTTTGAGATTCAGGTTTAGTAAACATGTAACATTAACAAACAGACAACAAGAATGGCACTTGACTTTTCTTCACAAATTTCAAACACATTTCATTAACTTGAAAATGAGATTTACAGAATTGTGAACTAGGAAAAATTCAAGAGCAAGTGCAAATGTTGCACATCCTATGCCTTAAATAGGCTACAAATGAACTAGTGAATGCATAAAAAACGTAAAACCCTAGCTAATGAAGTTCCTGAAATACCCTTGAGGGTTTGAATATCTTGAAGATCATGTGACTTTTCTTGGCTGTTTGCATGAGTTGGCAAGGTGAAAATGTGATCAATGGCTCACATTGATGTTAAGATGAATGTAGAAACAAGGATGGTTGGATGGCTGTCAAGGTTTTGGCATTTTGCTCAAGAGTGTAGCAGGGGAATCTCTTGTGGGGTTCCTGGTTGATGTGGCAAGTATTATGAGAGTTGGGTTATGATTAAGGATACCTTAATCATAAATCTGGAGCATATTAGGGCCTAATTACAAGGAGATTAAGAAAACCCAAATGTGTTCTTGAGATGAATAGTACATGTTTTGATCCGGTTTTGTTTTTAAAACTTATGTTTAGCGCCATATTATTAAACTAATCAGATTAGTTTAATTAGTTGTGAGTGGGAAATGAGGTGGAATGGGGGTGGGTTCTGATTGGTGGAAAATGTGAGTGGGGTGAGGTGGCAAGTGGTGATTGGTCTAGGTTACTATGGTTGTCTGCCCAATTTAGCCCCTCATTTCTTCCTTGTTTGCTACTTTGTTTTAAACATGCACAAATCCGTTTTCCTTTGTTAGTGAAGTTTCCAACTTCACACTTTTGCCCCAAAAAGTTTTGTAAAGTGATTTCAGAGGTATTTCTTGCCAATTCTTGATTCTTAAATGGCTGATTTGGCATTTTCTTTAATGATAATGGTCTTGACTTGTATGGTTGACTTCTTGGAGGACTGAAATTGACAAGTCATTATCTATGAGGGACAATTTTGCCATTTCTTCAAAGTTAAGGGTCCTTTTTGCAATTTGACATATTTAAAAGACCAAACTTGTATTTCTTGTAACTTGAAGGCCTTCATGATATGTTTGACTTTGAGGAGGACTAATATTGACAATTTAGTTTTGTTGAGGGATTAAATTTGCCAATTCTTCATAGTGGAGGGCCCTTTTTGTAATTTTGACAAACTTTAGGACCAAATCTTGTAATTATGAAGATACAAGGGTTTAAAGTGTCAATTCTTCAATATTGGAGGACCCTTCTTGCATAATCTTCAAATCTTCAAGGGTTTCTCTTGGAAAATCTTCATTAGGGCTTAGTTCAATGTGCGAGTTCGTTTCCCGTGTTCGTTTTTGCATGATTCTTGTGATCTTTTGTCATTTTCTCAATATTCGTACCTAAAATACACAAGTAACAAACACAAGAATATATTTGGCCATTTTCATGATATTTAGTGCATTTAAAGCCCGTTTTGGACGATGAGACTATGTATAAAAGCAGTCTCATCAGTTTCCTTGGCAACTTTTGATGTCCGAGAATTGAATAGATAATGTGCAACATGACGATCTTAACAACAGAAGTCAAATAATCTTTTTGCTTCTTTCTTATCAAAGTGCAAGTTGAAGATAAGAAGTTAACGTGCTATGTTGTCATAAAAGAACCGTTAAGAAGTTAGTAACATCTTTTAGAAAAGGCAGAAACGTCTTTTAAATCTTCTACAGCTACAAGCCTACAACGGTGTCAAATGTCATCAGCTCTTTATGTTCGTACTATGTGCATGCACCGAAAGAATATTTTTTCAACACCTTATCTTGATTCGGTAATAACCTAATCAAAAGTTAAGCATTGCATATGGTAAAAACTTAAACAATTCGTCCGGGGGTGTAGTTATCACCTTCACGTCAACGTCCCGTTATTTTCTTTCTCTTCACATTCTCACTACTTTTATATGCGTGATTACGTACCCTTCTCGGGTGTGGTACACTGCATTACTAGGCACATTTTTTTTGAAAGAGCGAAATTTATAAAGAGACTAGCAGGAAGCTAGAAGGACAATTTACAAGGTAAAATTAAGAGAGTTATATGGGTCGCTAAACTAGTCTATCCAACTAAAAGAAATGTTTTTACTTCTACTCGAGATCCAATTAAATGTCAAAATCTTGATCTTATTTAGAATTAACTCTTTTTTAGTCCGCTTCTTGTGAAAGAGCAACTTGTTACTAGGCACAGTTGGTCTGATAATATATTATGTTTAACAAATTAAAATGATAAGGTCTTATATACGAGTACTACGTACGTCATATGATTTTAATCTAGTCGAAACCAAATTATAAACTTTTTAGGTAATCATCATCAAACATCTATTATCAGTATATCACAATGAATATAGTGATAGTACGTCTAACCTATGTTGAAATATCATAAAATGAGATTTAAGAATATCTTTTAATGACGATTCTAGTCAAAATATTAAAAAACCCACAATTCAACAAATAGGTGTAAAGATCTCAAAATGACGATAGATCCCTTTACACCATGTTCATAAAGCTCTTCTAGTTGGTGAAATGGATAAATGACCAAATAGCCCCTGCTTGGAGCATCAATAGATTTGGCCTTCATCGATTCACTTATTCAAAGATTCATACTCATTAATCAACGCAACAAAGTACCACAGCTTATTTTAGTTTATCTTTTTCTCTTTTACAAAAAATGGCCAATAGAATCGATCTTAACGACACAACTAGCATTGGAGGAACATCATTAGCTGCTCTGAATGCTCGTCACCTTCATCCATCCCCGATTATGAAGTGTACTCGCGAGTTAGTAGTGTGGAACACGGAAGGAAGAAATGGAAGAAAACATTGAAAAAGTTAGTTCAAGAAAGCAAGAAAAGCTTGTATGGATCTTCCAAGCCTATAGTGTACAAGTATGATGTTGTTAGTTATTCACTAAATTTCGATGAAGGAAATCATAATGATGAATATTATTTGTAAATTTGATTTTTCTTATAGTTTAAGTTGTAAATGATATATTATAATTCTTCAAATTTATGTGCAAACCATTTTTTGTTGAACATTCTTGTTCTTGAATCGGGCCAGAAGTACCAGTATCTTAAGACATCTGTAGAGATACAAGATCACGTAATATTCTAAAGAATTTTAGAATTCAAGCATTTGTCGAAACTGAATAGACTAAAAATCTCTAGTCATTTATTCATTTTATTCATAAAACATCGACAGTTTAACAAATTTTGAAATAGAAAATGGTAATCATATTAGCAACCGTAACAAGTTATTAGCCTCGAATTTCATTCCACCATTTGTTGAAACAAACTGGTAGTTCTGTCGAAACTCTCTTGATCTACATCACAAGATGGGCATGGAGTAGAGTTTAATCAAATACTTCGAATATGATAATTAGTCCTTATCCTTAGTATAAAATTTGCAATATTACATGGCAATAACTTTTTCTTATCTGGTGTAATTTTATTTCACGTACAATTAATCAATTCTGTTAAATATTGTTCTCATCAAAATAACACGACCCAATCATTCGAAAAATTAACATTGTATCGTCTTTATTGTACAGAATATAGCGTTTGTAGCTACAACAACAATATCATTTGGTATTGTTACGCACTTCCGTAACGAGCATAATTTATGACACACGACCGGGCGTTTGCAATTATGTGCTTAAATAACATAAATTTGTCCAAAGCTCTTCATCTAACTTTTTTTAGACGAAATTTAACTTCACACTCTTTCAGTTATAAGTTATTGATCGAGATTTTCAGTTATAAGTCACTGAGACTATTTGATTAAAAAGGTTACTTTTTGAAATGCCTAGTAGCAACACATTTAATCCATCAACATATTTTACTTTCTGATTGTTAGTATGCTCGACTACATAGTGATGCAAGCGTAAATGTGTAATGTCTGTTGCAAATGTTTGTGCATATATCTGGAAAGATATTGGCTTACATGAAGATCCTTAAAGTCCAAGACAACAATCTTTTTCTTTCGACACTGAATATACTTTCACATATATATTAGGATAAGAGTTGATCGACATTACATCAACACTGATCAATGTATATTCACTTGGAAACTTTTGACGTGCATTTTGGTCATAAAAGGAGCGTTACGATATGATATTAGTGATATCTTTTAGAAAATGTAGATCTCAATCTCTTTTGAATTGTATTCAACTAAACTTAACATTGTTTCGAATGGCGTCAAAGGTGCTGATCTACCCTTTTGTTGTAGGACCATGCATGTGTTATGTTTGTAGTGTGTGCATGCACGGAATAAATATTTTTCCAATACGATATCTTTGTACGCTTTGCTTTAGCAAAAGTTCATGCGTGATGATCTACCCTGACCTCTGCGTGTAGCACATTGCATTAGTGTATAAAATATTATGTCTAACAAATTAAAACGACGAGGTCATCTATACTACTTCATATGACTTTAATCCAGTCGGGACTGAAAATTATATAAAATTTTTAGGTAATCATCATCAGGTGATTGAGAGTTTTACAGAAACAAAAATCTAGTTTACACATACTAGATGAAACCAAACCAAGTCAAACATCTATTTTTAGTATATCACAATGAATATAGTTATACTACCTGTACTATATGTTATCATATCATATAATCTAATTGAGAATATCTGTTTGGTGACGATTCTAGTAAAGAAAATACCACAAGGTCCACAATTCCACAAAAAGATGTAAAGATTTCAAAATGACGACGATCTATTGAGCCCTTGACACCATGTTCATAAAGTAGCACTATTACACAAAGTGATATATAGATCACTCTATATAGTGTGGTTTTTCTAAAAAGTGAACTATTTAAGGAGAAACGTGATAAAAAGAACGGTTATATAGAGAACGGCCGTTCTATCTATTTTTAAAAATAAATAGTTCAGTTTTTACGGAAAAAACGCTATATCTAAGTTGTCACAAACTCTCACAAAATTCCATTGAGTCTTAAATAGAACGGTCTTTTTGAACCACCGTTCTATCTATTTTAAAAAATAAATAGTTCAGTTTTTATAGAAAAACGCTCTATCTAAGTTGTCACAAACTCCCACAAAATTCCATTTAGCGGGCTCACTTTTCACTTCCCGCTACACGAAAATTTCATTCAATCTTAAAAATTTTCACTCGCCGCTAAAATATTTCATTCTATCTTATCTTTTCCCCAAATATTTCATTCCCCAAATATTTCATTCTCTCTTATCATTTTCCCAGATCTATTCCCAAAATCCTTTCTACTAAAGACCAGTCCCAACAAATCGTCAATCATGGTGATGAATACAATCCAAATGCTAGTCAGGTAGTATCACAATTTTAAAAGCTTATTGGATACAAATTAAAAGCTTATTGGATACAAATTTAAAAGCTGAATTTTAGTAGTATTTTCTGTTTAATTGTTTCTATTATTTTATTTGAAAGCTTATTGGATACAAATTTAATTATGCCGACGTGATTGTGTTTATTTTAAGGATGTGAAAAATTCAACCCTGAATCTATTGACTAATTTGCGTTATGAAGTTGTATGCTATATAAATGGACGGTTTTATATGTTGTTGTGTGATGCTTGAGAACAGTTAATTACTTTTTGGTTCAGTTTGACATGGCTTATGGACATTTTACCAGTTTGAAGAAGAGATAACCCGGTTGAATCATTTTGTAAAGCCAAGCTGCTTTAAATTAGGTGTGGTGATGAATATACCTTACAGGTTTTGATAAAATGAATTATTGATTGTTGCGATTTCTGATGTTATTAGGCATCAATAGGGTAAAGTGTAAATCTGTTATGAGTTTGTTCAATGCAGGTTTAGTTGTGGCCATAGGCATTCAGGTTTGTCTCCTGCTGTTGTGCGTTAATTATGTGTTTGTTTTGTTCGGTTTTAAGTTCTCTTTTTATAGATAATATAAGTACATTATGTAGATAATATTGAAATCTGTTCTACTTTCTGTTTTTATATACTAATATAAGTACAATATGTATATAATGTTATGGTTTAATCACGAAATCGATATATATTAGTAAAGACGTAAAAATATCTTGACACATAAAAACTACTATAAGTATATCTTACTATTTTTTGTTAGACGAAAAAATGGATGGTTGATATTGGTTCATTGGGTATATTCTAAAAACTTCTGTTGTGGCCAATCCAACCCAGCGATAACCCGACGGCTTTACGTGGTTTGAGTCTGTATGAAGGTCAAATAAAATCTAAAAGAAAATGGTCGTAAGACCAACTGCTTGACTTAATCTGTCTAGTGGATTGAAATTTAATTTGGCACGTGTGTCCTAGGAACTAAGCAAATATGATTGATAACTAGGAATTAGGCTCGGGGTATGCTTAAGTGTTAAGTTTTAGTAGACCTAAGAAGCAACCTGCCAGTAGAAGGCAACACTATATGATACATAACAGGCATGGGTTCTGTGATTGCATTTACGCTTGTGTACGTATCTAGCATGTGAGCATTTGTTTGCTGCACTACTGATTTACAATGTTTGCTTGGGGATACAGGATAGGTAACTTGTATCTATTGATCATACCACGTTACTTGTTAGATACAAAGCTCATTGCTGACACTAGAATGCTGAAAACAAAAACATAACTACAGGAAAGAAACGACCAAGGAAATCTCTTCTGTTCTGGTGTATAATTACTAATTTTCTGATAAAAATCTGTTTCTTTTGATTACTTTTATGCTTTGGTGTGTCCTAAAATGTCTAAACACGCACCTCTAGTTTTTCTTACAATTTGAGCATAAGACACATAAGAAAGGTTTCAAAGTTTTTTAGTCTGTTTTAGTTTGTAATGTATTTGAGGTCCCCGGTCCTTGACTATGTCATTAATGTTTTCTAACTTTTTAATTAAAGCATTTTTGCAATATCTAAACGGATCAAAATGACTGATTTTTTTCAACAGTAGTGATATTTCTTATTAGATTTGGAAAGACATATAGGTAAACACAAATACAAATGGCTTCTCATGTATTACTGTATTATATAAATGAATATTTGAAACTTTGTAATTACAAGTCGATTAGGCAGATGTAGTAAATCCTGGAAGTGACCATAATATTCGAGATTTTGTCTTATCCCTGGCCGGCCAACTCGTACTCGAAGTGGAAAGTGCGTGCTCTTGTGGTAAATCAAAAAGAGTGTTTGGTTTTTGATGTACCAAGTCTTAGTTACTGGACTTGTAGTGCTGTAAGTAAATAAAGTCCTGCCTCAAGCTGTGTGCTTTATTGAATTACTATGCTACTACCTGATGGAACACCTGCACCAGATCTATCTGTAACTATCACAGCTCGTAATGTTTAATCCAATCAACATAAGCTCTGTGTGTCAGAAATTTAAGTTTGTTTGAACGAAAAAGGAGAGAGCTTGAAATGGTGTTTAGGTGTTACTGATCTAGGCGTTAGCTGTTTGAATTAAGGATTTTGAGTTTGAAATTGTGTTTAGGTGTTACTGATATAGGCGTTGCTTTGATTGGTGTTAAGTGTAAGCAGATTATAGTTCCTATATACACATGCCATTGGCACAGCTTTGTACAGTTTTTGGCTTAGGTGCAGAATGTAGTTTTTGATTCAAGCAATCTCAGAATGCCTACTGAAAACTCAGTTCGTAAGTTGATTCAAGCGAGCTTGATTTGGATAAAAACTCGATGTGTTAGTAGCAGAAGTATGATCATTTACGTGGTCTAACAATGACCGAAATATTAGTTTACATGACTATATTATACACACAAGTAGTCTAGACACTATCCTGCACACCCAACCCAGTAATTCAGCGCACATGTTCATAATTCTGCAATCAAGTCATAAACAACGGTCGTCGTGATCTGGGCCTTCTTAATAGCGTATCCAGTTAGATGCATACCAGAAGTGGTAAACCACATTTACTGATTAATGTGAAAATTTATGCTGAAGGGTATTGTAACTTGATTTTTTTTACTTGTGTTGCTAGTGTGAGTTGTTAGGTCTTAATCTTGATGGATCATTAAATTCATTAAACAGGAACACCAAATGAAGTAACCTAATATAAAAACTAAAACTGCAAGTAAAGCTATATGACCTAGAATGAAGGGGTTTTATAAGGGAGTATGATAACCTGGTTTGCTTATTATGCAGGATTGCAGGGTCTTAAAGTCTCATTCAAGGATGCATCAGTGGTGATGACTTCTAATGTGGACAAATTTTTATGATGGATTGAAATCACTCGTAATGGAAGAACTCAAGGCGTATTTCCGCCCTGAGTTACTCAACAGGATACATGGAGTTATAGTAGGATTTTAAAGCGCATATTTTGAGGGTTTGGAACTAAGTTGCAATTGTCGTTTTCTAGTTTAAGTTAGTTTGGTTTGTAACTCGAATGCTCTTATTCAGAATACTATTTAATATATATAGAAAACTGAACATTTTTATGTTATTTGGTAGCTAATTTAAATTCTGGAAAAACCTGCTCATTTGTATAATACAAATTTGGGAAAATAAAAAAATCAAATTCATTTTTCCATATATTTCTTAATTAGATCGGTTGAAAACCGATCTAACTACTACATTATAAACATTAAAAATACGCCTCAAATAGATCACTTATTTGAAGACCACCGATCTATTTAAAAGATTAAAAAGAACGGTTTCAAACCGATCTATATATAACCCGTCTTAAAAAGATCACCCTTTGTTAGATCGGTTTGAAACCGATCTTTATATGGCATTTACACCGTTCTATTTAGACTTTTCTGTGGTAGTGTAGGCTCTCTCCTAGTTGGTGAAATCAATAGATGACCAATTAGTCCCTTGGACCATCTATAAGTTTGGCCCTTCATCCATTCACTTATACAAACATCCATACTCATAAAATTTATCAACTCAACCAAAACTTGTATATCATTTTCTACTGCAAAAAAATGGCTTATAGAATTGATCTTAACGACACAACCAGCATTGAGGGAACATCATATAGCTGCTCTGAATGCTCGTCACCTTCATCCATCCCCGAGTATGAAGTGTACCCACGAATAAGTAGTGGAGAACGTCGAAGCAAGAAATGGAAGAAGATGTTGAAGAAGTTGGTTCTAGAAAGCAAGAAAAGCTTATATGGTTCTTCGCCTATGGTGTACAAATATGATGCTGTTAGTTACTGATGTAGTTTAACAAAGTAACAAAGATAATTAATTGGATCTGTTGATTCAATAAGAATGCCAGAAACAATTCTGCTAATAATCGTTGATTCTGAAGAATGCCCGAAAATTAGGGTAAAACACGGCAACACAACGGCCAGTGGTTTAACTTTTATTAAACTGATAACTGTCCTGCTAGGGTTACAGCAGATTCATTAAATAATGACTGCAAACAAAGAAAAACCCTAAAAATCCAACGGGCTAGACCGTAGCCCAATGACAAAGTCCAACTGAAAGTGAAAAAAACATAAAAATGCAAAAAACTGATAGTAAAAAGGCTTTTTGGGCCTTGGGAAATCCGCAACCAGCTAAAAGGTGGTTACAGCGTCGTCGGTCTCCTTTTTACGCACGTTTTGACAGGTCACGGGCTGAAAACGGACTTAGGATGCAAAAGTTATGCCCATTTTACTAAACCCCTCTTCGTCACGCGATCTCGGGCCTCCAGAAACAAGTCAGTCCGTTCTTCAATACTTGGGCCTCCATCATTCCCCCCTGGATAAGAAAAATTCGCCCTCGAATTCTCAACTGTATCATCATCTGAAGAATCACCATGGTAAGGCAACAAGTGCTTCACATTAAAAACATCAGAACAACGAATATGACTTGGCAAGTTCAAACGATAAGCATTTGAGTTCATCTTATCCACAATTTCCACTGGACCAATCTTCTTAGCAGACAATTTATTATATTCACCAACTGGAAAACGATCCTTAGTCAAAACAGCCCACACAAAGTCTCCTACTTCAAAGTCGACATGTCTCCTCTTTTGATCTGCATCCTGCTTGTACTTCGAATTAGCGCTAACCAAGTTGTCACGAACAGATTTATGAACATCATGCAACCCCTCAACAAAATCCTGCACTTTCTTCGGAACAGACCTAGAAATCTGAGGAGTCATAAGATCAAGAGGACCACGTGGCTGAGCAGAATAAACCACCTGGAAAGGACTAAACCCAGTGCTCCGATTAACAACATGATTATGAGCAAACTCAGCTTGATACAACTTCTGATCCCATGCCTTCACATGATCACCCACCAAACACCTTAACAGGTTACCAAGGGACCTGTTAACAACTTCGGTTTGCCCATCAGTTTGAGGATGATAAGCACTACTAAAATTGAGTTGAGTATTCACCATCTTCCACAAACTACGCCAAAAATGACTCAAAAACCTGGTGTCCCGATCAGAAACAATGGAGGAAGGTAAACCATGTAAACGGTACACATCCCTAAAGAAAAGTTGGGCTACATTAACTGCATCTGTTGTCTTCTTGCAAGGAATAAAATGAACCATCTTAGAAAAACGATCAACAACAACAAATATTGAATCATTACCCCTTTGAGTACGAGGTAGCCCCAACACATAATCCATGCTAATATCAACCCAGGGCTGCAAAGGAACTGGCAAAGGCATATAAAGACCTGCATTAGTAGCCGTCCCCTTTGAAACTTGACAAATACGACACCTCTTGACGTAACGATCCACTTCCTTCCTCATAGTAGGCCAAAAATAAGAAGCTTCAACCAACTGTAAAGTGCGATCACGACCAACATGTCCTTCACCATGCAACTCCTTAATAATTTGCAAGCGAAGACTTGAATCAGGAATACAAAGTTGATTCCCTTTGAATAGGAACCCATCATGCATAAGAAAATCTGTTTTCTCTCCGGTTTGCAAATCCTGCAGAACAATTGAAAAGTATGGATCCACAGTCACCATGTCACGAATGACATCCAGTCCAGGAACATCAACCTGCATGGTTACAAGTAAACTACTTCTCCTGCTTAAGGCATCAGCAGCACGATTGGAAGCACCCGTTTTGTGTTTCACCACAAAAGTAAATTTCTCAAGAAAAGCCAAACAACGCCCATGTTTATGTGAAACCTTATCTTGAGTACGAATATGCCTTAAGGAATCATGGTCAGTGAACAAAACAAACTCCTTATGAAACAAATAATGGCGCCAATGCTTCACAGCTTGGACCACTGCATAAAACTCCAAGTCATAAGTAGAGTACCTCGACTTCGGCCCTGTCAACTTCTCGCTAAAGTAGGCAACAGGCCGCCCACCCTGACTAAGAACTCCACCAATTGCAACCTTAGAAGCATCAGTATGAAGCTCAAAAACTTTAGAAAAGTCAGGCAATACCAGGATTGGCGCTGTAGTAAGCTTTTCCTTGACAACCTGAAAAGCCATCTCTGCTTCCTCCGTCCAAACAAATGACTTACCCTTCATACAGTCTGTCAAAGGGGCCATAATGGAACTGAAATTAGGGATAAACCGCCTATAGAAAGAAGCAAGACCATGGAAACTCCGAACTTAACTAATGGTAGTTGGAGTTGGCCACTCCTGAACAGCTGCTACCTTAGATTCATCCACCTGTATGCCATCACCAGAAACAACATACCCTAAAAACAAAACTTTATGGGTCATGAACACACACTTCTTCGTGGCTGCATAAAAATTATCCTTCCGAAGCAAGGTCAAGACCTGCCTCACATGATTGACATGCTCATTATAAGAAGCACTATAAATAAGAATGTCATCAAAATAAACAACCACAAACTTGCCAATAAAAGGCCTGAGCAGTTGATTCATCACACGCATAAATGTGCTTAGTGCGTTTGATAAACCAAAAGGCATGACCAACCACTCATACAACCCTTCACGGGTCTTGAAAGCGGTCTTCCACTCGTCACCAGGTCTAAGACGAATCTGGTAATACCCACTCTTCAAATCCAGCTTTGTGAAAATGGTAGCACCACTAATCTGGTCAAGCAAATCATCAAGGCGAGGAATAAGAAACATGTACCTCACAGTAATCTTATTGATGGCTCGACTATCAACACACATACGCCATGTACCATCCTTCTTTGGAGTCAATAGGGCAGGAACAGCACACGGGCTCATACTCTCACGAACATGACCCTTGGAAACCAGCACCTCAACCTGCCTGCGCAACTCCTCATGTTCTCCCGGGCTCATCCTATAATGTGGCCTGTTAGGCAACTGTGACCCAGGCTCTAGATCAATATGATGTTGTATGTCACGCAATGGTGGCAAACCATCAGGTAATTCATCAGGGAAAACATCAGAGAATTCCTCAAGTAAAGGGATCATGGCTTCAGGAACTTCACCGTCTTCAGAAACCTTCTTCCCTATTAATACAAAAACATCACCTCCCACCTCCAGCTCGTCTTCAAACTGCGAAAGAGTTAGTAAAGTACCAGTGGGTTTATTAACTACTTCCTTAGGTTTATTTGGCATCAAAGTAATCTTCACACCCCCAAACAGGAAACTATAAGTATTAGTTCTCCCATGGTGAGTTACATCACGGTCATACTCCCAAGGTCTACCTAACAACAAGTGACAAGCATCCATAGGTATCACATCACACCAAAGATTATCCTTATAAGTTGTTCCTACAGAAAACGGAACTTGGACACGCTTGGAAACTGTTATCTCCCCACCCTTTTTAAGCCACTGTAACTTATAAGGTCTGGGACGATCTTCAGTTTTCAACCCTAATTTCTGGACTGCTCCTTCAGCTATCAAATTATCACAACTACCTGAGTCGCATACAAAAGTGCAAACCTTACCCATAATGGTACAAGTTGACTGAAAGATGTTGTGTTTGAGCCAATCATCACCATCAGCTTTAGGTGTTAAGCAGGAGCGCCTTACCACCAAATTCACCCCCACATCTCCAGACACATACTCCTCCTCATACTCAGGTTCTGCATCATAAACTGCGTCTCCCACGTAGTCATCATAAGCCACATCATCATCTTCCTCAGGTTCAATAAATAACTGCCTCTTCCCAGCCTTCTTACACTCTGATTGTCGGTGACCAGGTTCACCACAGTTAAAGCACTTGAACCCTCCACTGCCGGTCACTTTGGGAACTGGTCCTGTATTCTCACCAACTGCTTTAGCCTGAGTTGGGGCAAAACGCGATGCCGCATTACCCGAACCAGAAGCACCTGTTATTGCAGGAGAAGAAGAACTCCCCACTCGTCGGTTCTGCTTCTCAAAAGTCAGTGCTCGTTGATACGCTTCAGAAAGTGTCATCGGATCAAACATGTTAACAGAATCCATGATCTGGACTCTTAAACCACCAATGTATCGAGAGACAAGCTGATCTTCTGTCTCTTGAACGTCATTCCTTGTAATTAGTTGGTAAAATTCGGTCGTGTAATCTTCAACAGACTTGGCCCCCTGTTTCAGATTCTGTAACCGCTGGTACATCATTCGCTGGTAGTTATGAGGAATAAAATTATCCCTCATGACTTTCTTCATCTTCTGCCAACTCGTGATCTTTGATTTCCCAACTCTGTTCCTCGTCAGTTTCAATTGTTGCCACCACGCGGATGCCCGACCACGTAACTTGGTAGCGATCAACGAAACCCTTTTGTTTTCTGGAACTTCTTTGAATTCAAATACTTCTTCAACAGCAACAAGCCAATCAATAAACTCATCAGGCTTTAAAGTGTCCCCATTAAACTCGGGAATATTAACCCTCATTCCGGTCTCCCAACGCCTATCATTATTCCCACTGCGATCTCTCATCCGTCGCCCTACTGATTGTTCATCATCAGACAAACCATCACCAAACGGATTTTCTTCCAGATCTGCATCTTCTTCCTCATGACGGCGATTACGAGGCCTCCTATTGCTCATCAAAGTGTTCATCTGGTCGGTCAATTGATCAAACATTTGATCAAATCGCTCCTCCATTCTCTCCATCATACGCTGCTCAAATTCCTGTTCATTCACATCGTGAATAGACCTAGTTCTCCTTGGAGGCATCTTGATCAGGAACTTTGGCTCTGATACCAACTGATGTAGTTTAACAAAGTAACAAAGATAATTAATTGGATCTGTTGATTCAATAAGAATGCCAGAAACAATTCTGCTAATAATCGTTGATTCTGAAGAATGCCCGAAAATTAGGGTAAAACACGGCAACACAACGGCCAGTGGTTTAACTTTTATTAAACTGATAACTGTCCTGCTAGGGTTACAGCAGATTCATTAAATAATGACTGCAAACAAAGAAAAACCCTAAAAATCCAACGGGCTGGACCGTAGCCCAATGACAAAGTCCAACTGAAAGTGAAAAAAACATAAAAATGCAAAAAACTGATAGTAAAAAGGCTTTTTGGGCCTTGGGAAATCCGCAACCAGCTAAAAGGTGGTTACAGCGTCGTCGGTCTCCTTTTTACGCACGTTTTGACAGGTCACGGGCTGAAAACGGACTTAGGATGCAAAAGTTATGCCCATTTTACTAAACCCCTCTTCGTCACGCGATCTCGGGCCTCCAGAAACAAGTCAGCCCGTTCTTCAATACTTGGGCCTCCATCAGTTACTCACTGAATTTTGATGAAGGAAGTCGCAGCAATGAATATTATCTGTAAATTGCAAGGTCGAACTTTTATATATGTTGTAAATGATATGTTATGATCTCACAAATTTATATGTAAATCATTTTTATTAAACAATCTTGTTCTTGAACCGTTCGAGAAGTACTAGTGTCTCAAGACATCCGTAGAGACACAAGATTACGTAGTATTGTTTGTGCAAACATAAATGTATCTAGAGAAGTTTTTGACAAGCATTCTTCAAAATTCACTAAATAAAAGATACTTTCTCAAAACTAAAAATGCGATAATACCACAAGTCTTGGAGTAAATATCTTAAAGACATTTATTGATTTTATTTATTTAGGTATGAATTTAGAATTTGAAATGGTACTTATATCAGAAACCAACAAGAATCTAAAGCAGAAGCCATTCAATTATATAGCTAACGTAAAAAAGTAGCGTGACTTCATGGCCTAGATAATCAGTTCTGGGATCTTTCTGGATTTAACGTGATATCATTCCCACCCACAGACGATGTAAATCTGCATGTCCAAACATTTTCGAGGCCTTTCAATAGTTGCGCCAGAGAATTGTTGACGAAAGATTTTTTTTAAATTATTAGCCTCGCGTTTTATTTATATCTCACCATTTGTTGAAACAAACTGCGGGCAGTTCTCTTTAATTCGTCGAAACTCGCTTGATCTACACAACACAAGATGGACAAATCTACACAACACAAGATGGGCATGGATTAGAGTTAAATCAAATACCTCGAATATCATAATTAGTCCCGGTCGGCAGTTTAAAATTTGCAATATCACATGACAGTAATTTTTTCTTATTTGGTGTAATTTTATTTCACACAATCAATTCTGTTAAATATATTTTTCTCATCAAAATAAGACGACCCAATCATTCGAAATATTAACATCGTATCATCGTCATTGTACAGAAATTAGCGTTTCTAACAACAATGACAATATCATTTGGGATTGTTACGCGCTTTTGCAACGAGCATAATTAATTGTAATGGCGTAGAAGTTGATCATACTCATGAACTTCTAATTCTAAAAAACATTGGCATTTACAATTATATTCAACATATATTTGTCGAAAAACTCTTAATCTAACTTCACCCAATTTTAGTTACAATATAAGTCAATGAGACCATTTGATTAAAACGTCACTTTTCGAAATGCCTAATAGCCACACATTGATTCCGTTAACATATTTTTCCATAAACGTAACTCTTAAAAATTTAAATACTTGTTAGTTTTTAGGGAGTATTCGTGTTGCGTTATAAATAAAATAAAAATGTATAACGTTTAAAAGTAAAGTTATAATTTAGCGTAAGACGGTACAAGTTTACGTAAGGTGACTATCATTTAATTTATCATACAACGTAATAAAATAAAATTTACTAAGAAAAATGATTCCGAGAAAACGATATTTATTTAATATAAATTTTGTATACGTACACGTTTTACGTGGAATAATTGGGGATCTCAACAGACGTACATGTCTAACCCGAAAACTTCGCGTTTACCATTAATTAAATATTTCAAAGTTGACGATTGTTACAATTATTAGCATGTCCGACTAGATAGTGATGCAAGCGTAAATGTGTAATTTCCGTTGCAACTGTTTGTGCATATATTGAAAGATATTGGCTTACACGAAGATCCTTAAAGTCCAAGACAACAATCTTTTTCTTTCGACACATATTAGGATAAGATCGAGCTGGCATTACATCAACGATGATCAATGTATGTTCAAAAGGGTCCTCTTCAACTTATTGCCTTTTCAACTTTTGACGTGCATTGTGGTCATAAAAAAAGCGTAAGGATATGATGTTAGTGGCATCTTTTATAAAAGCTAAGGTAGATCTCACTTTTGAGTTGTATTCAACTCAGCTTCATTTTTTTCCAATGGCGTCAAATGACATTAGCCTCTTTAGCTGTAGGATCATGTGTCTTTGAATTTATTACGTATGTTTTTGTTATGTGCATGCATGAAGCAAATAATTGTTTTCGAATAGAGTATTCAAGCATTAACAGTATAGTTTCAAAAATAAAACTGCAAATTTCCATGTTTAACAGATAAAAATATAATGTGGTCTTATGGTATGGTATATACATATAATGATCGAACTTCAATTGGTGAGTAATTAAAAGTTTTACATAACCTATATATCCCTCGATATAAACATAGTTGGACGAAATAAATTTTAATACTTGTCAAACATCAAGCACGAGTTTATATAATTTTCCAACTTAGTGTTGATCTTTGTCACAAATATATGAAATAAAAATTGATTATTGCTTTGATGCTAATTCTAGTCAAGATATTACAAGGCCCACAAATTCACAAACTATGTGTAAAGTTGCAAAATATGACCTATTATAACCCCTTTACAATATGATTTTAAAGTATCCACTCCAAGTTGTTAGTTGTGCATGAGAAAATGACCAAATAACCCAGTGAACCATCTATAAAATATGACCTTCATCATATCAAACATCCATATTCCATATCATTCACCATCTCAACAAACCATAACTCATTTTCGTATCTTTCTCTCATTCCAAAAATGGCCATCGAGATTGATCTCAATGACACCATGAGCATTGGAGGAACATCATCTAACAACTTTGAATGTTCTTCACCTTCATCCATACCCGACTATGAACTGTACTCACGAATAAGCAGTGTAGAACGACGAAGCAAGAAATGGAAGAAAATGTTGAAAAAGCTAGTTCAAGAGAGCAAGAAAAGCTTATATGGATCTTCCAAGCCTATAGTGTACAAATATGACGCTGTTAGTTACTCTTTGAATTTCGATGAAGGAAACCATGAATATTATTTGTAAAATCAATTTGTAGTTTAGGTATTTAAGTGTAAATGAAATATTATGATTCAACAAATATCGTACAATTTATTATTGTATTTGTCAAACAATCTTGTTCTTGATTTGAGCAAGCTAGTGTATGAATGTGTCATAAGAGTTGAAACATATCCTTTGTGCAATGAGACTTCACATCTTTTGTGAATTTTAGACGTCTTGTTTGTGGACTGTAAACTGGACTTAGGCTGGTCTAGAACAGAAACTTAACCCAGTCAGCAAGTCTTTATGTGGCCCAACAACACATAAGAATAGGTATTATGCACGTTCGATTGGAAGACCGTATCTTTAGGATTATCCCTGGAGTAGTCAAATAAGTGGAGGAAGTGGCTGCACTTTTATCTCCTAGTCTTATGTTTATACTTTACTTGTTCAGTTGTGTTTTCATATTTAAGTAAGGTAGGAGCAGTAGTTTATCATCAATTCCAGTATTGTATGTTTTTCCCTTAATGAAATCAATCTTCCAGCAATCACTATATATTCCTCTTTAATTGTCACTGTCAACATACACTTGTGATCCAACAATTGGTATCAAGAGCTTGTGTTAGTGTATGGTCAAGTGCATGCCAAGAACAACCATGGTAGCAAGTTCATCTTCTTCAATTAATGATGATGTTCAAGGGACCGGAAAGGAGGGTAGTGTCACCCTTCGTTATCCGATGCTCACAAAGACAAATTATGCTGTGTGGGATATTAAGATGCGGGTGAACTTGCAAGCACAAGGACTGTGGGATGCCACTCAAGGAGAAGGGGTTGACGAACGGCAAGATCGGATGGCTCTAGCCGCCATTTATCAGGCGATTCCAGAAGATGTGTTACTAATGTTAGCCGATAAGGATACGGCTAAGGAAGCGTGGGAGACGCTTCGTACTATGCACATGGGAGCAGAAAGGGTAAAGGAGGCTAAAGTACAAACCTTGAGAAGCGACTTCGAGGTGATCCGAATGAAAGACAGTGAATCAGTGGACGAGTTTGCGATGAGACTGAATACCATTATGACGGGTATTCGATCTCTAGGTGACAAGATCGAGGAGATTACGGTGGTGAAAAAGTTCCTCCGGGCTGTTCCGATACGATTTATGCAAATCGTAACATCGATTGAACAGTTTGGGGACTTGAAGACTATGACAGTGGAAGAGGTAGTGGGTCGTCTCAAGACCTATGAAGAGAGACTCCGAGGTTATGGAGATCCAAAAGGAGAACAAACACTACTACTCACTCATGCCGAGTGGTTATCACGATCCAAAAGAACCGAGGAGAGGGACTCGCAGAGTGCTCCAAGAGGAAGAGGAGGTTATGGTAGCCGAGGTCGGGGTCGAGGCCGAGGTCGCGGACGTGGCCGTGGTCGAGGTGATGGTCATGATGTCAAAACAAATTGGAATGATCAAAAGCATGTCCAGAAAGATAAGAGCAAAGTAAAATGCTTTTCTTGTGACGAACTTGGCCATTATGCGTCCGAATGTCCGAGAAAAAGGCTAGCTAAGGAAGCTAACCTCACTCAAAGTGTTGATGAAGAACCTACTTTGATGATGGCAATTTCACAAGAGGATTCCTATGGTGAAGTGTTTTTGAATGAAGAGAAAGTTACAACCAATCTTCTTCAAACGGGTGAACCTCGAGTTAACTCCGATGTGTGGTATCTCGACAACGGTGCTAGCAACCACATGACGGGAGAACGTTCGAAGTTCCACGAGCTGGATGAAAGTGTTTCGGGTTGAGTAAAGTTCGGAGATGGTTCGACAGTAGCTATTATGGGGAAAGGATCTGTTTTATTTGATTGCAAAAATGGTGATCAAAGACTCCTTAATGAGGTATACTTTATTCCAAGTTTAAAAAGTAATATTATTAGTCTTGGTCAAATGACAGAACAGGGGAGTCGGATTGAATTAGTAGGGTCCTTATTAAGAGTTTTTTATAGAAGCAAAAATCTTCTTATGAGGGTGAAAAGATCACCGAACCGTCTCTATAAAGTTTTCTTAGAAACAGGTCATTCTACTTGTCTTCTTGCAAAACGGGACGAACCAGCTTGGATATGGCATTTGAGACTCGGGCATGTGAACTTTTACTCGCTAAGGAGATTGGTTGAGAAGAATATGGCAACAGGTGTCCCCATGATAACTCACCCAAATCAGGTGTGTGAAGGGTGTGTTCTAGCAAAGCAAACCCGAATTCCTTTCCCATAACAAGCGGTGTTTCAGGCTAAAAAACCCCTCAAGCTTGTACACGCTGATTTGTGTGGCCCGATCACACCCACAACTGTCGGGGGAAGTAAGTATTTTCTGCTTTTGATTGATGATTTTAGCAGGTGGTCATGGGTGTATACACTTTCTGGAAAGTTTGAAGCTTTTGATGCATTTAAACGGTATAAGACGATGATTGAGGAAAGCTCGAGTTATAAAATAAAGACACTTCGTACCGACCGCGGGGGAGAGTTCACATCAAAGGAGTTCGCAAATTTTTGTGAAGAAAATGGTATTACAAGGCATTTGACAGCCCCTTATTCGCCCCAACAAAACGGAGTTGTGGAGAGGCGAAACCGAACAGTAATGGAGATGGCAAGGAGCCTTCTTAAAGGAAGGAAAGTACCTGGAGAATTCTGGGGTGAAGCTGTTAGACACGCGGTCTATCTTCTCAACCGTTTACCATCAAAGTCGCTTCCCGACATCACCCCGTATGAAGCTTGGTATGGTAAAAAGCCAAATCTTAAACATTTAAAGATTTTTGGTTGTATTGTTTTTGCTAAATATACAGGTGGGCACTTAAAAAAGCTTGATGATCGGGGTAAGAAGATGGTGTATCATGGAGTTGAAGATGGAACTAAAGGAAATCGTTTGTATGACCCATAAGAGAGGAAGTTGCGGGTCAGTCGTGATGTTGTGTTTGATGAGAAAGAGAGCTGGGATTGGTGTAAAAACATAAAGGAGGAGACACCAGTATCAAACACCTTTACTATAATCAAACCACAATCTGAAGTACCATTAGAAACTCCAGAAAACAGCCCCGAAACCACACTTAACCAACAAGAAAATCCCGAATTTGAAACTGCGTTTTCGGGGGACAGCCCTACCCCGAAGATGTGCAAGCCAATTCAGACCCAAACATTGCAGCCTTTGACCCTTCTCATCACATTCAAGTAACTCCCCAAATGCTAGTGGACCTCGAGGGTTCCGTTCCTTAGATAATGTTTATGTTAGAACTCATGAGGTGACACTTGAACCCGAAGAACTTATGATGGCTGAAATGGATCAGCCCTCAACATTTGTAGAAGTAGTGGCACATAAGGCATGGCAGGAGGCTATGCAAGCTGAGTTGGATGCGATCGAAAAGAACAAGACGTGGCATCTTACTAGCTTGCCACGGGGTCATAAAGCAATAGCTTTTAAGTGGGTCTATAAGGTGAAGAAAGACAACATGGGAAATGTGGTTAAGTATAAGGCACATCTCGTCGCGAAAGGGTGTGTGCAAAAACAGGGGGTGGATTATGATGAAGTTTTCGCACCCGTAGCTAGACTCGACACCATAAGGATTATTCTTGCCTTAGCAGCTCAAAATGGGTGGAGTGTTCACCATTTAGATGTCAAGTCAGCTTTTCTCAATGGAGACCTCAAGGAGGAGGTGTACGTCACTCAACCGGAAGGGTACGTCAAGAAAGGTCAAAGTGATAAAGTGCTTAAACTTTTCAAGGCTCTTTATGGTTTACGACAAGCCCCTCGAGCTTGGAATGTGCGGTTGGACAAAACCATGAAAGGGTTGTGGTTTTTGAAAAGATCCCAAGACCCGGCCGTTTACACCAGAAACACCAAAGGTAAAACTCTTATTGTTGGAGTTTATGTTGATGACTTAATTATTAGCGGGTCACACACACAGGATATTATCGAATTCAAGGAGCAAATGAAGAATGAATTTGAAATGAGTGACCTGGGATTATTAGCTTATTACCTTGGAATTGAAGTGTCACAAAAGAAGTGGGGAATAGCTTTGCGACAAACATGTTATGCAAAGAAGATTTTGGAGCAGTTTGGAATGCAATATTGCAACCCAACGAAAAGTCCCATGGAACCTAAGTTGAGGGTCGACAAAGACGAAGGTGGCGAAGAGATTGACTCTACTGAATATAGGCGATTGGTTGGATGCTTAAGGTACTTAACTCACACTCGTCCAGATTTGTCATATTGTGTAGGGATAGCAAGCCGCTTTATGGAAAAACCTACAACTTTGCACTTTCAAGTTGTGAAACGTATTCTAAGGTATATTAGAGGCACTCTTGTTACGGCCTAAATTATGAGAAAGGATCTGAATTCAAAGACTTAGTCGGGTTCAGTGATAGTGATCATGGTGGTGACGCTGTCGGTGGTAAAAGTACGAGCGGTATGATTTTCTACCTTGGAAGGAATGCAATTACATGGCAATCTCAGAAGCAAAAGACGGTTGCTTTATCTTCTTGTGAAGCTGAGTTTATGGCAGCAACATCAGCAGCATGTCAAGCTATTTGGCTTGAAAATCTAGTGAAGGAACTAACGGGTAAACACGCTGAACCAATCACCCTGTTTGTTGACAACAAATCAGCAATTGCCTTGATGAAGAATCCTGTTTTTCATGGAAGAAGTAAGCACATTAACATCCGTTTTCACTTCATACGTGAATGTGTTGAACAAGGACAGGTGATTGTTGAACATTTTAACTCAAACGATCAGAGGGCAGACATCTTTACTAAGGCATTGGGACTAGTGAAGTTCATTGAAATGTGATACAAACTCGGTTTGACTAACACCGAGCTTGGTCCAGTTTAAGGGGGAGATTGTGGACTGTAAACTGGACTTGGGCTGGTCCAGAACAGAAACTTGACCCAGTCAGCAAGTCTTTATGTGGCTCAACAACACATAAGAATAGGTATTCTGCACGTTCGATTGGAAGACCGTATCTTTAGGATTATCCCTGGAGTAGTCAAATAAGTGGAGGAAGTGGCTGCACTTTTATCTCCTAGTCTTATGTTTATACTTTACTTGTTCAGTTGTGTTTTCATATTTAAGCAAGGTAGAAGCAGTAGTTTATCATCAATTCCAGTATTGTATGTTTTTCCATTAATGAAATCAATCTTCCAGCAATCACTATATATTCCTCTTTAATTGTCACTGTCAACATACACTTGTGATCCAACATTGTTTGTTCAAGCAATTTTCAAAATTCACCAAATAAAAACCATCAGTTAATCAAAATAAATAAAAAGCACCGAGTATATGATACTTCCCCGATCTAACTTTACTTCATTGAATTTACATGAAGATTCGTTTAAAACAATAAAATAATTTGATTAATTAAATGTAGTGTATGTTTGAGATAATATGTGTTTATAATTAGTAAATTACTTTAATAAGCAACATAATTCAATGATCTGTTAAAAGTCAGTTGATATTTTCTTCTTTTCCTCGTCTTTTTTGTTGTATATTTGAAAATGAATAGAGGTAGAGAAGTGTATTCAACGACATAGTTATTTATTGCTTAACGTCTATCTCATTGTGTCGTTATTTTCTTTCGTCATTGCTTGCTTTGCTTTTAGGTAGAAACGAAAATTTATTTTTTAACTAGTGTCCCGACTACAATATATCCCTCATGGTAAAAATAAAGTTTTGTAAATGAGACAAATTTATTTGGTCGACTTCTCAACATAAATAGGGGTAAATTATTAGCCATTCAGAAAAAAAATCATAAGGGTAAATTATGACAACTAGGGTTTTTGGGATAAGACTTATAAGTTTGGTATGAACTATGAAGAGAAAAAACTACATAAAATAAAGCAAAAATAAATAAACAGAGATCCTTTCGATGAGTATTTGATTAATGGAAGACTAAAAATATTTTATGCGTTTTACTTTTAACTTAATTATGATAAACGGTTTAAAAGAACATTATAGCTAATTACTTGTTGATTGAATGACTTATATACCGAAGAGTATTTTTCATAATACAAACGTTGAAAATAAGCAAAATAATAAGTTACAAACCAACAAGTACGACCCGATAACCTAATCTTCTAACATTTCAAAGAAAAGAAAGGAGCTTGATTAATTCACCTCCTACTATACTCAAAGATATGCATCACTAAGTGGGAACATTTTTTGGCGTCGGCCTTTCGATAGTTGTGCCATATATAGCCTAAATCTCTTAAGTTAAGTTATGGAATTAACCTTATTTCCTGTAATTTAACTCCACGACTCTAGGAACTTGTGTGTTTTAGTGTCTTGAATCTCATTAAAATTAAAAGACATGCACAAGGCCTGGGTAGAGTTCAAATCAATACGCTAATTTTATGATTAGTCCTTGTGGCATTATTATTCAGTTTGCAATTCAAAATATGACGAACTATATATCTTTTGTTACAACACATCGTTAACGAAAAAATATATAAGCTTATATGTGTTGTAAATATGACGAACTATATATATATATTTTGTTACAAATATGGAGGAATTAGACCTTTTGGCAAAATATCATATAATATAACGTTATATGATATTTTGTCAAAAGGCCTAATTCCTCCATATTTTTCATAAAATTACTATATATTGTTAGTAGTGGCCATATAGTGTTGCAAGTGTAAATCGTATCCCTTGCAAGTATTTGTGCATGGGAACGGATTCACATGGATCCTGGGTTGTTATACTAAAGATCTGGGAAGTGAAAACAAACCGATTACTTTCGATAGACAAGATGTTTCAACGTATTAGGATAAGAGTGATGATGTTATATCGACATTGATCAAGTGTGGTTTCCTTGGCAACTTTTGATGTCCGAGAATTGAACGGATAATGTGCAACATGACGATCTTAACAATAGAAGTCAAATAATCTATTTTGCTTTTTCTCTTTTTTTTGTCAAAGTGCAAGTTTAAGATGAGAAGTTAACCTCCTATGTGGTCATAAAAGGACTGTTAGGAAGTTAGTGGCATCTTTTAGAAAAGGAATCGTCTTTTGACTCGTCTTTAACTACTACTAGTTCAAAAAAAAAACTACATGTAGGCTATGTTTGGCAAGAGCTTTTTTAAAGCTTTTTCAGAGCTTTTAGTTTTTTTGTTAAAAAAATAATCTAATACCTCTGTTTGGTAAAACAAATTTTAAGAGCTGTTAGTTTTTTATTTTCACCAAGTAGCTCTTAAATAAAAAGTTGTCTGATACAGCTTTTTAAATTGTTAAGAGCTGTTAAAGCTGTAGATTACTGATATACCCTCCAACCATATTATAATTTATTTAAATATGTCCTTTTAAGTTATTTTACATTTTAATTTTTACAGTTAACAGTTAATATACCAAACACGTCTATTAAAAATATAGCTTTTTAGTAAACAACTTACAACTAACAGTTAACAACTTACAGCTTACAGCTAATTTTACCAAACATAGCCGTAGTAATAGATTTGACAAACAATTAGACCTTGTGTAGTGATCAACTTCATGTCATATGATTTTAATCCAGACGGAACCAAAATTATAAACTTTTTAGGTAAACATCGTCATCAAACATCTATCATCAGTATATATATGACAATGAATATAGTTATACTACGTCTAACTTATGTTGAAATATCATAAAATGAGATTTAGGAATACCGGTTTAAGGACAATATTACAAGGCCCATATCCACAAACAGGTGTAAAGATTTCTAAATGACGATCTATCGACCCCTTTACACCATGTTCATAAAGCTCTCCTAGTTGGTGAAATAACTAAATGACCAAATAGCCCCTACTTGGACCATCGATAAATTTGAATTTCATCCATTCACTTATTCAAACATCCATAACTCAGAACATTAATCAACTCAATAAAGTTCCAAAACTTGTATATCCTTTTCTATTGCAAAAAATGGCTTATAGAATTGATCTTAACAACACAGCCAGCATTGGAGGAACATCATCTAGCAGCTCTGAATGTTCTTCACCTTCATCCATCCCCGATTATGAAGTGTACTCACGAAGTGCAAAATGGAGAAGCAAGAAATGAAAGAAAATGTTGAAAAAGTTGGTTCAAGAAAACAAGAAAAGCTTCTATAGATCTTTCAAGCCTATAGTCTACGGATATGATGCTGTTAGTTACTCACTGAATTTTGATGAAGGGAATCATAGTGTTGAATATTGTTTGTGAATTGTACAGTCGAACTTCCATTTAGGTTGTAAATGATATTTTATGATTTAACAAGTTTATATGCAAATCATTTTTTTTGTTGAACAATCTTGTTCATGGACCGGGCCAGAAGTAACAGTGTCTCACAACATCTGTAGAGATACAATATTACGTAATATTCTTTGTTTAAACATGAAGCTACACATCTAAAGCCATTTATGAATTTTATTCAAAAACATTAACAGTTTTAACAAATTTTCAAATAAAAGATGGTAGATTTTGATATGATTTTATAATTTCAAACGATAATTATATTAGCAAAAGTAACAAAGTTATTAGCCTTGGGTTTCATATATACCACCATTTGCTTAACACGTCGAAACTCTCTTGATCTACAACACAAGATGGGCATGGAGTAGAGTTATATCAAATACCTCGATATCATAATTAGTCTTTGTTGGCAGTATAAAATTTGGAACATTGCATGACAATAATTTTTTCTTATTTGTTGTAATTTTATTTCGCACGTACAATCAATTTTGTTAAATACTGTTCTCATCAAAATAACACGATCCAATCATTCGAAAAATTAACCTTGTGTCATCGTCAATGTAAGAAAATTAGCGTTTCTATCTACAACGACCATATCACTTGGTATTGTTACGCGCTTCCGTAACAAACCTAACTGATGACACTTATAAACGTCTACAAGTTGATCATATTTATAAGGGTTAATACATAAATAGGTTACTAAAATTTGCCTAAATGTTCACCTAAATTACTAAAGTATTTTTTGTAACAATTATGTTACTCAATTATATGGATTATTAATTCATGTTACTGAACGTTTAGAAAAGTTATCTCCATGTTACTCCTAAGGTGGAAAACCGGTATTACCGGTGTCATTGTCCATGAAAGTTTCATATGTTACAAGAAAGTTAATATAGTTCACGAGTTTAACAATCAGGTTACTGAACTTTAGAAAAAGTTACACTTAATAAATAATTACACATATATTTTTATTCCGTCTATTTTCTTACGTATTCATCCTTTTCGTTGTTATCATCCGTTTGTATCTATTTATCCGTTTACGTACGATTACAATCGTTTTATTTATATATCTATGACATTTGTATTCTTTTCACTAATCAATCAAAAAACATTTTCGCAAACACAAAAATACATCCCAAACCACAAAATATATTTTTTAGAAAAGAATATTTATGTAAAAAATTTAAAAGTAAACAAAAAAATTCTAAAATTTTAAGATTTAACTTTTCATTATGATTAAAAAAATTAAGATTTTTAATATTGTAATGAGTCGAAAAAAGAAATTAATTTTTGTATATAAAAATTACGAAGTACAAAAATAATTTACATTTTTTAGATTTTTTTTAATTAGAAAGTCAAAAATATATTTTTAAGAAAAATTAAGGTTTAACTTCTTACAAGATTTTAAATATTATAATGAGTCGAAAAAAAGTTACACCTTATTGAGATTTCGAGAATTAAGATTTAACCTTTTTATGATTTTAAACAAATAAGATTTTTTTATGTACGAAAAAAACTCTATTTGTAAAAAAAGTTGAAAATAACGTGAAAATTAAAAAAAATCAAAATATAGTTAAAAATAATAATAGTTAAACCGTCGTGCAAATAAATAATTGTGAAAATAAACAGTTATTAAGAAAAATGATAGACGTTTCAATATTTTATAACCACACGAATTAACATGTAAGAGCGTTACAACATAATGATATTAATTTGCGTTCGTTAATCAAAATGAGTCTTCACGTTTATAGTATATAAAGTATTTATGATATTTACCCGCAAAAAAAGAAAAAAGATTATGTCACATAGAAATGAAAGTCAACTGATAATAGTTTAAATGTGTAAATAAAGACAAAATTATATTCAAAAGGCACGTGACTTGCCACGTTAATACATAACCTGTAACAACATGTTACAAATACTTAAGTAACCTTTATAACAGGTAACCAATACAATAGTAACCTAATTGTTACCAAAAATACGTTTGTAACTTAGGTGAACATTTAAGCAAACTTTAGTAACCTATTTATGTATTAACCCTATTTATAAACTTCTAAATTCAAATTCTCAAAAATACGGGCGTTTGCAAATATGTGCTTAAATATCATAAATTTGTCGAAAAACTCTTCATCTAACTTATTGTTAGACCAAAGTTATCACTCAATGAGACTATTTGAATAGAACATTACTTTTCGAAATGCCTAGTAGCGACACATTTATTCCATAAACATATTTTACTTTGTGATTGTTAGTATGTTCGACTAGAGATAGTGATACAAACGTAAATGTGTAATTTATGTTGCGAATGTTTGTGCATATGTGGAAAGATATCGGCCTACGCAAAGATCCTTAAATTCGAAATAGTATGATCTCCTACTTTCAATAAAGAAGATACTTTAACATATTAGGATAAGAGTTGACGTTACATCAACAATAATCAATGTATATTCAAGAGTGTGATTTCCTACTTGCCTTGGCAACTTTTGATGTATGAGACACAAATTGACGTGCATTGTGGTCATAAAAAGAGCTTTATGATAAGATGTTAGTGGTATTAATACTAGTGATTTTCAATGGTTTCTAAATTCTCTCGATATCCTCTCGAATTGATCTTGGTTCTAAGTGGAATGATTTGTTTTTGGTGACAAAAAGTGGATTTGGTTTTCTATTCTAAATAAATGAAGTAAACAAAGATTAAAGCCAGAAACAGTAAATCACTAAAAATAGAACGTGAATTTAAATTAAACAATTAAATGATAAAGCTGTAAAAGATCCTTACTGAAAACTAGTGCTATCCGGAATAAATGGAGAAGATGCTCTATTCGGAATGATGACCATGCGGAATAATAAAGTCTTATGCGAAATATATGCCTACTCGGAATAATGAGTCCATGCGGAATGTTTAAGCTACTCGGAATAATGGTCTATGCGGAATAATCGAGAAATACCCTATTCAGAATAATAAAAATGAACTCTATGTGGAATAAATCAAACTATTCGGAATAATGAGCTATGCGGAATAAATTCCGAATAAAGGAAATGTAAGAATGCTATGCGGAATATAAGGGCTATCCGGAATATAAAATATTCCGAATAAGAGAAAAAGAAATAGGCTATTCAGAATGTTTGAATATTCCGAGTAAGGGACAAATTAAAGAGACTATGCGGAATAATAAGAAAGTTCCGAATAAAGGAAAAATCAAGCTGACTATCCGGAATAATGAAAATGTTCCGAATAAGGGACAAATTAATATGACTACTCGGAATAATGTTGGGATGAAGAACAGAAACAGTAGAAAACAGGGTAAAGGAATTTAATCCAAAATCAAGCTAAATAAGCAAAAAGGTTTAACCAAATTAACCACAAATCATCTACTAACTACAAGGATCAAATCCCAATCATAAAAACACAATTTCAACAACTTTTTAAGATCAAACTAGAACTAAATAAAAACTTAAGAACTTTGAATAAAAAATGATGATGAACAAGAGTAATGAAAAGATTAAATGAAAGCTTCTATTGATGATTAAGATTCAGTAAACAAAAGGAAAGGATCAAACTTACAAGATTAAAAGAACAAATCAAAGAAGATGAAAAACCACTCCTTAAGGGAGATGGTTTCCTACGAACTAGGAAGAGTGTGAAAAAAACTAGATCCCAAATTTTGTGAGGGTGATCCCTTTATATAGGCTGAGTGGTTGGTTGGTGAGTGGGCTTTCTCCCTTTCTTCTTGTCTTCTCGTCTTTTCAGAAAAGTTGACGTTTTCAATTCTAATTCGGGATTTGTCGTCGATTAAATTCAACTCGTCTTTTAATTTCTTCGTTTAATAGACTTGAGTTTCTTCGACATATACAAATCTTCCATCTTTGGTCCTTTTCTTCGATAAATCTTCAAATAGGCCCATTGACTTCAAATCTTTTGCATCTCTTGGACAATAGACTTCGTCTTTAGTCTTTTTCCTTGATAAAACCCGTGCAATCCCATGTTTTCTTCAATAATCATCCGGTTGACTCTGAAAACACAATAAACACAAAAACCACGCATAATTCTAAACAAATGATTTTAAACACGCTTTTTGGTCTTGTTTTAGTAAGAAATAAGTGGTGAAAGGATGGGTGTTTTCACACCTATCAAATCCCCTACACTTAACCATTGCCATGCCCTCATGCAATGCTTAATGATAAAGCAAATTTACATTTTTCTCATAATCAATCAACCTTGGCCTTATTAAAATACTACTAAACAAAAATTAAAGTACTAAGAAAAATTAAAACTTTAAAGCAAACAAAAGGATAGAAAACTATTTTCACTTGAAAATAGCTATATGGAAATAACTTGCCAAGAGATCAAGGACTTACATTAGGGCTTTGGTGCTGCGAAGATTTATCACCCTCAAGTTTCACTTTCCCCAAACTAAGCTTGAAAACGAGATCATTGTTATTATAAGTTAGCAAATCAAACACTTACACACATGGCTCAATTATATGCTTAAACTCCCTTATTCCTAGGTGTATCTCTTATATTTTATTTTTGTCTTAGAATGATCATGAAGATGCATTTTTGGACTTATTTCGATAGTTTATTTAGGCTGAAAGCAAAGTGGGACGATTTGATCAATAGTTAGCTAAAGGATAAAATCTCTTAAAACTGCTTCTCGGGATATCAAAAAGTTCATATCTTGGCATAACTCGGTTCACGATTTGAGACCTTTCTCGGGCCGATATTTGGCATGTACTTCATACTTCATATCTTCGAGAGACGTTCTTGAGATAATGGTCTTCTCATCATCATAGAGTTTCTTCACTTGGAGACTTTTGAGGGGTACTCCAACTTTGTTGACCACGACTTCATGATTATTTCTTTAATCTCTAATTGGTATTTTGAGATACAACGATCCGCCTCCTTTTCGGACTTGGATCTATTTATCCTCATACCTTGTTAGGGTCTTTTCGGATAGACTTCTCCATGATCTTTACGGGAGTTGATTGCTTTTCGTCGTGAGTCTTGATCCTTCATATTGACTTTGGGAATAATGCTTTTCACATCACCTTGGATCTTTAGCAATAAGATTGAATCCTCATGCCTTGTTAGGGCCTTTTCGGACTCGCCAATCTTCGCGCCCCGCTTCATAAGTTATGCCTTGGCTATGAACTCTTATCATTACCGAGCAACTTTTAAACGATCTTGGGCTAGAAGCTAAGTAACTTTTCAAATCGTACGACCTTACTTATTGCAGATAAATTATTAGCAAGTGATGGGAGAATAGGCAGATAATTACACCAAGTGAGCTTGCGCAAGAATACCGACTTATAATTGACTCTATCATTTCTCGTTCTCCACAATTTAAAATCTCAAGTAATGAGACTCGTGGATACTTAGCCTAATAAACCAATTAAGGTCTACATGGTTAAGGATACTAGCTAGAATAAACTTGGATAGGTCTATTTGGGTTGAGTCAAAATAATCGCAACGGGCCTAATATGTCAAAGACTTCTAAACTAGCTACACCACTTTATTAATATTTTTGACTTTATTGCGGGATATATACATATGAAAGCAACGATAAAAATTTAAAAATTACGACTAAATGGCCAAAGTTAATAAAAAAATTAAAAAATGTTGAAAACAATGATTTTCCGGTTAAATAAAGGCATTTTCATGGAAAAGTCCACTTAAAACTTCGATAGAAGTCCCCCCTACACTTAAGATAAACATTGTCCTCAATGTTTAAGCATGTGGGAAAAATCTCCCCTACACTTATGACATTGTGCACGTTGGTTAAATCAAGCTAAGGAAGAGAGGACTAACGTGATCAATTTCAAATGTGAATATGAAGAAAATAGAATCACGATAGTTGAGAGATAGAACCGGATTTCGGATAACACGGGAGCACGGTTCTTCAGAGATTCCAAGAGTGCACTAATCCCTGTAATCACATCACCATACAAAAACAAACACCTATAGAGGTTCCCCTACACTTAGGAGGTTAAAACGGAAAAGGATAGATACTCGGGCTGCCTCCCGAGGAGCGCTTGTTTTTGATAACCGAGTCACGAGCCTGACTCGACCCAAAATTAGTTCATGGGGAACGTGGTGAGGGATGGAATCATCTCATGAGAGATGTCCTCACCAAAGTACAACTTCACTTGTTGGCCATTCACCTTAAAATTAGGTCCATTAGGTTGAGCGAGCTCGAGAGTACCATATGGAAAAATTTGGGCAATGGTGAATGGGCCGGACCAACGAGATTTCAGCTTGCCCGAAAAGATTTTCAACCGAGAGTTAAAGAGTAAAACTTTGTCTCCAACTTGGAACTCTCGGTTTTTAATCTTGGAGTCGTGAATGAGCTTAGTCTTCTCCTTATAGATCAAAGAATTTTCATAAGCCTCATCACGGAGTTCATTGAGCTCATTGAGTTGGATCTTGCGTAGGTTACCGGCTTTGTTGATATCAAAATTAGCCTACTTCAAGGCCCAGTAGGCCTTGTGCTCCAACTCAATGGGGAGGTGGCACGCTTTCCCGTACACGAGACGATATGGTGTACAACCAATCGGAGTCTTGTATGCGGTACGAAAAGCCCACAAAGCATCATCAAGTTTATCAGCCCATGAGGCACGACGCTCTCCCACGGTTCTTTCCAGAATTCGCTTTAATCCTCGGTTGGATATTTCAGCCTGGCCATTAGTTTGTGGGTGGTATGAGGTGGAAAGACGATGATTTACACCATACTTAGCCATGACTCTTGCAAATTGATCGTTGCAAAAATGAGTCCTGCGGTCACTGATAATAGCACGAGGAACACCGAATCGAGCAAACAGTTGTTTCAAGAAATTACAAACCACCCTCGCGTCGTTAGTGGGTAAAGCCTTGGCTTCAACCCATTTGGAAACGTAGTCAACAGCGACAATGATGTATCTGTTGCCTTTAGAAGAAGGAAATGGCCCCATAAAGTCGATGCCCCACACATCAAAGATTTCACATTCTTCTATGAAATTTTGAGGCATCTCATCTTTATGTGTGATCTTGCCTTGTTTTTGGCAAGCATCACAATGTTTAACCATCTCGTGAGCATCACGGTAAATGGTGGGCCAATAGAATCCCGAATCAAACACTTTTTTGGCAGTGTAGTTGGGACCAAAGTGACCACCGGTGGGTCCTTTGTGGCAAGCCTGGAGAATGTCCAAAGCGGCCGGTCCGTCAACACATCGGCGAATAATCAAGTCAGCGCATTGTTTGAATAGAAAAGGAAAAGTAAGTCTTAACATCGTTCAAGAACTTCTTTTTTGTTGGGATGTTAACCCTTGGATGAGAACACCACCCGCTAAGTAGTTTGCAATACCGGCAAACCACGGGGTGCCATCAAGATTGAGATTTATAGACATTAAGGTCTCAAGGGGGAAAGAATCATTGATCTCTTTGTTCGGATGATCCCCTTGATATGGATCCTCAAGTCTGCTCAGATGATCCGCGGCCAGGTTTTCGGCTCCCTTCTTGTCACGAATTTCAATGTTGAATTCTTGAAGGAGTAAAACCCAGCGAAAAAGTCTTGGCTTAGAATCGTGCTTTGTCATCAAGTACTTCAACGCGGAATGGTCCGTGTATACGATTGTGGTGTAAAGGACAAGATAGGGGCGGAATTTTTCAAAAGCATAGACAACAGCTAAAAGCTCTTTTTCGGTTGTCGTGTAATGCAATTGAGCCCCCGTCATTGTCTTGCTAGCATAGTGGATTGGTTGGAAGTGTTTATTCACTCTTTGGCCCAAAACCGCACCAATAGCAAAGTCGCTAGCATCGTACATCAACTCAAAAGGCAGCTCCCAATTAGGGGTAACCAAGACGGGCGCCTTAGTAAGCTTATCCTTAAGCAAGTTGAAGGCTTCAAGGCACTCTTTGGAAAAGATAAAAGGGGTATCTTTTTCCAAGAGGTGGGTCATCGGGCGAGCGATTTTAGAGAAATCCTGAATGAATCGACGATAGAAGCCCGCATGACCAAGAAGGCTTCTCACACCCTTCACGGTTGAAGGTGGAGGTAATTTGGCTATGACATCTACTTTAGCACGGTCGACTTCAAGACCGGCGTTAGAGATTTTGTGTCCTAGCACAATGCCTTCTTTTACCATAAAATGGCATTTTTCCCACAGAACAAGGCGAGTGTCTTCGCACCGCTTAAGCATACGTTCCAAATTGGCAAGGCAAGAAGAGAAGGAATCCCCGAAGACCGAGAAATCATCCATGAAGACTTCCATGGTTTGTTCAACCATGTCATGGAAGATAGCTAACATGCACCTTTGGAAAGTCCCGGGGGCATTGCATAAGCCAAAAGGCATTCTTTTGTAAGCAAATGTGCCATAGGGACAAGTGAATGTTGTCTTCTCTTGATCTTGGGGATCGATGGGTATTTGGAAATAACCCGAGAAACCATCAAGAAAGCAGTAATATTCATTACCCGCTAAACGTTCAAGCATTTGGTCCATAAAAGGTAGAGGGAAATGATCCTTTCTCGTGGCATCATTGAGTTTGCGGTAGTCTATACAAACTCTCCACCCAGTAACGAGACGGGTAGGAATCAACTCGTTGTTTGCATTGGGCACAACGGTGATGCCGCCTTTTTTAGGCACACAATGGACTGGACTAACCCATGGTGAATCCGAAATAGGGTAAATCATACCCGCATCAAGAAGTTTGATAACCTCTGATTTGATGACTTCATAGATTTTTGGATTCACCCTTCGCTGGCTTTGAATTGTGGGCTTAAAGTCGTCCTCCATGAGAATTTTGTGTGTGCAGAAGTGAGGATCAATTCCACAAATGTCGGAGATTTTCCAAGCGATAGCTCTTTTATGCTTCTTCAACACGGCGACAAGGCGGGCTTTTTCTTCTTCTTTCAGGTCCTTCGCGATGATGACCGGTAACTTCTCGTTGTCTTCAAGGAAAACGTACTCAAGATGAGGAGGTAGGTCCTTAAGCTCAAGAGTGGGAGGATCCTCAATAGATGGTGAAATTAACGATGGATCATCATTAGTCACCTCTTTAGGAGAAGGAGGATCAATAGCAGTAACCGTCGGAGATAGTGGAGAAAGATTGTCTTCTTTGAGAAGGTTTTCAATGAGGCGGAGATCTTCATCCCAATTGGTGGTAGAATCGTCATGGTCTAAGTTCACATCTCCCATGGTGGCTTCCAAATCTTTCCAAAGGAAATCACTTTCTCCAAATAGAGATAGTGATGAGTCAATAGAGGAAACGGTCTCAACATTGGGAAGAGAGATAGGAATATTTTTACACGCATCTTTGAAGTGTTCTTCACAAGCCTCATCAAGAACATCAATACAATTAACACTCTCGTATGAATAAGGCTGTTTAGAAAGCTTTCCCATGTTGAAAACGATTTTATCGTCACCCACTCTCATGATAAGCTCACCGGCTTCAACATCGATTAGAGTGCGACCGGTCCTCAGGAATGGACGACCAACGATCAATGGCACACGAGGGTCCATGTCGTAGTCAACGACGACGAAATCAGCGGGAAAAGTGAATTTGTCGACTCCTACAAAGACGTCTTCGGCTATCCCCACTGGATAAGCAACCGTACGGTTAGCTAATTCCAAAGTCATTTTGGTGGGGACTAGCTCAGGGAGAGATAATTGCTTCCAAACGCTTAAGGGCATTAAGTTGATACTGGCACCTAGATCGGCTAGGGCCATGCAATTCTCTACTCCCGGGAAGTTGCAAGGGATTAAGAAACGACCCGGATCACCAAGCTTAATTGGCAATTTCCTTAAGAGCACTGCAGAGCAATTATCATTAAGTTGGGTAATATCAAGAAGCTTTTCCTTATCATTTAGAAGATCTTTAAACATCTTAGCGTATTTGGGCATGTGAGCGAGATCCTCAGCGAAGGAGATGTTAAAATTCAATTGTTTAAACATTTTGAGAAAATTTGAAACTTGAATATCATCCTTGCTTTTTTGCTTCTCTTTCCTCAACCTTGAAGGATAAGGTATATTGGATGAAGAAGAAGGCTTTAGGGGAATAGGATCACTCACAACCACGGGTGGTGGGGAAATGGGGGTAGAAGGTGAAGGAGGCGGAGAAATTGGGGAAGTAGAAGGAGGAGGAATAGGAGCAGGTGACTCGTTTTCCTTAGTCACAATCACCGGTGGAGGTATAGGAAGCTCGGGTTCCTTGGTACCTTTGCCACTGCGAGTAGTGATTGCTTTCATCTCCCCTCTTGGATTCGCAACGGTGTTACTCGGAAGAGTACCCGAAGAAGAGGATTGATTACTGTGGAAGAAACTAGCCATCATGTTCTTTAAGTCATTCGTTTGACTATCCAAAGTGTTTCGCATATCAGCTCTCAGATCGTTCCCTTGTTTGACCAGGTCTGCTTTCAAATTGAGCACTTCCCGCTGAAGATTTCCCACGATCACATCGTTAGTCCTCATGTAGGTTTCCACTTCTTGGTGTAAAGCGGTGGGTTGGTTGGGAGGAACAGTATATGCGGGTGGTTGATAAGCAGGTTGCTGGTAAATTTGGTTGTTTCTTGGAGGTGGTTGTGGTTGTTTGTGAGGTGGTATGTATGGTCCACGAGGTTGTTGTTATTGTTGGGGGGCGATTGAGGGTTTGTTGTTGGTTAGGGTTGTTAGGAGGAAAACCGGGTGGTGAGAGATAGTTGTTGGAGCGGTAGCTAAGCAAGTTACGGTCACCTTGAGGTCGAGCTTGATAAGCGGGTTGAGGATAGGTGCCATAAGCTGCATTCACATTTTCAGAAGGGTATTCTTGGGTGGCAGTACAAGTGGTGTAAGAGTGAGGACCCCCGCATATCTCACATGGTTGGCTGACAGCATTGACTTGAGCGTCTTTAGCGTTTCTAGCGTTGATGTTGTTGGTCTTGTTGGCGGTTTGGGTAGCAAGTGATTCAAGAAGCGTAGTGATTTTGTCAAGTCGCTTATCGCTGTCACTAGTACTAGCACTAGCAACATTGGTCCGAACACTCTTGGTTTGCACACGAGACTTATTCTCAATGATATCCCAAGTAGCATTGGAAGTCTTAGCCAACAGATTACCCCCCGAGGCACTGTTTAGTGAATCTTGGTCATTCATGCTTAAACCATTGTAAAAAGTGTTAATTTGGTGCACTTTGGTAAAACCATGTTGTGGGCATTTTCTTAAAAGATCTTTTAAACGATCCCAAGATTCACTAAACGGCTCATCGTACTTTTGTTCAAAATTGATAATGTCATTCCGCAAAGCGGTAGTACGAGAGGGTGGGAAAAAGTAATTGATAAACTTGGTCTCCAAATCCGTCCACGAAAGAATACTCTGTGGCGGTTCCTTAGCAAGCCAATGCCGGGCTTGTCCCTTTAAAGAAAAGGGAAAAAGTTGTAAACGGATTAACTCTTGTGGAACACCATTGAATTTGACCGTATTGGTGAGTTGCAAGAATCTCTTGATGTGGTCATGTGGATCATCAATGGTACGCCCCAAGAATGGTTGAGCAAAAACAATCTGGATAAAGCCGGATTTGAGCTCAAAATTGTTGGCTGCAATCGCGGGTATGACAATTGGATCATTGTTACCATCTACATGTGC
This sequence comes from Glebionis coronaria, assembly GCA_025667525.1. Lineage (NCBI taxonomy): Eukaryota > Viridiplantae > Streptophyta > Magnoliopsida > Asterales > Asteraceae > Glebionis > Glebionis coronaria. Next base: position 531,315,138 of record CM046875.1, on the reverse strand, counting down.
TTGCAGAAGTTCAATCATCGGGCGATTATCCGGAAGAGGCTCATTGTTGTTAAGAGGAGGATTGTTATTGTTGTTGTTATTGTTTTGAGGTGGGTTATTGTTGTTGTTTTGTACACCGGCCATGTCTAAGACTTCGAGAGGCTCGGGCTCTTGATAAGACGATGATTGTGTACGCATGCACCTGCAAAAGAACTAACAAGGCAAAAACAAAGGAAAAATATTTTTGGTTTTTATGTTTTTTAATTTTTAGGATTTTTGAAAATTTTATATTTTTTAGGATTTTTTGAAAATTTTTATGAAAAAGTAACGTTCACGGTGAACGGATCCCAAAATCCAAGTTCTCACAAAAAACTGTTGATATTAACGAGAAGAGCCGGCAGCGGCGCCATTTAATACTAGTGATTTTCAATGGTTTCTAAATTCTCTCGATATCCTCTCGAATTGATCTTGGTTCTAAGTGGAATGATTTGTTCTTGGTGACAAAAAGTGGATTTGGTTTTCTATTCTAAATAAGTGAAGTAAACAAAGATTAAAGCCAGAAACAGTAAATCACTAAAAATAGAACGTGAATTTAAATTAAACAATTAAATGATAAAGCTGTAAAAGATCCTTACTGAAAGCTAGTGCTATCCGGAATAAATGGAGAAGATGCTCTATTCGGAATGATGACCATGCGGAATAATAAAGTCTTATGCGGAATATATGCCTACTCAGAATAATGAGTCCATGCGGAATGTTTAACCTACTCGGAATAATGGTCTATGCGGAATAATCGAGAAATACCCTATTCGGAATAATAAAAATGAACTCTATGCGGAATAAATCAAACTATTCGGAATAATGAGCTATGCGGAATAAATTCCGAATAAAGGAAATGTAAGAATGCTATGCGGAATATAAGGGCTACCCGGAATATAAAATATTCCGAATAAGATAAAAAGAAATAGGCTATTCGGAATGTTTGAACATTCCGAGTAAGGGACAAATTAAAGAGACTATGCGGAATAATAAGAAAGTTTCGAATAAAGGAAAAATCAAGCTGACTATCCGGAATAATGAAAATGTTCCGAATAAGGGACAAATTAATATGACTACTCGGAATAATGCTGGGATGAAGAACAGAAACAGTAGAAAACAGGGTAAACGAATTTAATCCAAAATCAAGCTAAATAAGCAAAAAGGTTTAACCAAATTAACCACAAATCATCTACTAACTACAAGGATCAAATCCCAATCATAAAAACATAATTTCAACAACTTTTTAAGATCAAACTAGAACTAAATAAAAACTTAAGAACTTTGAATAAAAAAATGATGATGAACAAGAGTAATGAAAAGATTAAATGAAAGCTTCTATTGATGATTAAGATTCAGTAAACAAAAGGAAAGGATCAAACTTACAAGATTAAAAGAACAAATCAAAGAAGATGAAAAACTACTCCTTAAGGGAGATGGTTTCCTACGAACTAGGAAGAGTGTGAAAAAAACTAGATCCCAAATTTTGTGAGGGTGATCCCTTTATATAGGCTGAGTGGTTGGTTGGTGTGTGGGCTTTCTCCCTTTCTTCTTGTCTTCTCGTCTTTTCAGAAAAGTTGACGTTTTCGATTCTGATTCGGGATTTGTCGTCGATTAAATTCAACTCGTCTTTTAATTTCTTCGTTTAATAGACTTGAGTTTCTTCGACATATGTAAATCTTCCATCTTTGGTCCTTTTCTTCGATAAATCTTCAAATAGGCCCATTGACTTCAAATCTTTTGCATATCTTGGACAATAGACTTCGTCTTTAGTCTTTTTCCTTGATAAAACCCGTGCAATCCCATGTTTTCTTCAATAATCATCCGGTTGACTCTGAAAACACAATAAACACAAAAACCACGCATAATTCTAAACAAATGATTTTAAACACGCTTTTTGGTCTTGTTTTAGTAAGAAATAAGTGGTGAAAGGATGGGTGTTTTCACACCTATCAGGTATATTTTACAAAAGCTATATCTCTCTTTTGCTTTGATGAGTCAAGATATTGCAAGACCCATAATTTTACAAACTATGTGTAAAGTTGCAAAATGACGATCTATTAACCACTTTAAACCATGTGTTTTATAAACTATCCACTCCAAGTTGTTGTGAATGGAAAATGACCAAATAGCCCATTGAACCATCTATAAAATATGGCATTCATCATATCAAAACATCCATAATTTATATCATTCAAGCATCTCACCAAACCATAACTCTTTTTAATCTCGTATATTTTATCTCCTATAAAAATGGCCAATGCGATTTATCTCAACGACACAACGAGTATTGGAGAAACATTCTCTTGCTGCTCCGAATGTTCTTCACCTTCATCCATCCCCGACTATTAAGTGTACTCAAGAACAAGTAGTCTTGAACGCCGAAGCAAAAAATGGAAGAAACTGTTGAAGAAGCCGGTTCAAGAGAGCAAGAAAAACTTATATGGATCTTCCAGACCTATAGTGTACAAATATGACGTTGTTAGTTACTCTTTGAATTTCGATGAAATAAACCGCAGTGATGAATATCATTTGTAATGTCAATTTGTAGTTTAGGTGTTTGTGTAAATGAAATAGTATGATTCAACAAATATCTTTACATTTTACTATTTGTCAAACAATCTTGTTCTTGATTCGAGCTAGCTAGTGTATGAATGTGTCTTAAGAGTCGAAAGATATCCTTTGTGCAATGAAGCTTCACATCTTGTGTGAATTTAGATGGCTTGTTTATCCAAGCAACTTTCAAAATTCTCAGAACAAAAGCCAGTTGATGAAAATAAATAAAAGGGAGATTTACACCAATATCCTTGTAAAAAATCATAATTACGTCAATATTCTTGTAAATTTCTTAATTACTTTAATATCCTTTTAAATCATTAAAATACACAATAATATCCAAAAACACATCTTTTAATTATTATAATGAATTCAAAACTAAAATTCTTTTTACATATACTAATTGACATAATAAATTACATGTTTATCCTCTTCTTACAACAAAAATTAAAAAAATTGAAGTTTTGCAAATGATCAAGTATACTACACTTACAACTATACGAGTGTGGTTTTTCAAATTTCAATGGAGTATTTCAACTAAAATCTGTGTGTCAATTGAGATTGTGGGTTCCACTTTCGTTTAATTTGTTTGTGCATCTAACCCTATAATTAAATCGATTAACATGCTGACTGTAAACTATAGATTTACGGTGTTCGACAACTCTAAATATGAGTGGTTTTGAATTGAAATCATGTGCAACTGCAGTGTCTTTCAAAGATTCATGAGCTTGTTTGATAAAAAAAGAAGGGTAAATATATAAAATCAGATGTAAATAATATATATGAAAAACTTTTTAATTCTGGATCTAATTAAATTTAATGAAAATATGTTTTTGGACATGAATGTGTATTTTTTATGTTTCTAAAGATATTGAAGTAATTATCAGATTTTAAAGGATATTAATGTAATTTTAACGGATAGTAATGTAATTTTAAAGTTTTACAAGGACATAGATGTAAATGCCCCTAAATAAAAAGCACCGAGTATACTATAATAGACTCAAAGTAAGATCATTTATTTGTTTGTAAAACAATTTATATATTCAAGGCTAGCAAGGAATAGAGCAAAACCAAAAAATAAAGAGGTAATTATAAGGTAGAGATAACTAACTAGGTAGCACTTGAGTTGCAAGTGAGAATTTTTCAAATTAACTTAACATCATTAAATTTACATGTGATTTATTTAAAAATTCTACATATTAAATTTATTGTATTTTTTAGATAATATGTGTTTTTATAATAAGCACATCACGTTAATAGTAAGCAACATAATCCATTGATTTGTTAAAAGTCCATTCATATTTTCTTCTTCTCCTCGCCTTTTTTGTCTTATATAGTATTTGACTAGAGGTCGAGATGTATTCAACGGCATAGTTATTCATCACTTAGCGACTTTCTCATATTTTTTTACGTTATTTTCTTTTGTTATTGCTTTCTTTGCCCTTAGGTAAAAGGGAGAATTTATTTTTTCATCTAGTGTCTCCGAAAACAATATATCTTACAAGGTAAAGCAAAGTTTTGTGAACGAGACAAATTTAACTGGTTGACTTCTCAACATACATAAGGGTGAAATATAACAGCTAGGGTTTTGTGGGATAAGAATTATATGAGAATACGGAGTGGGGACGCCGTGGCCACCCGTTGCCCGACGTTGGTCTGCGTGACCACATCGTGGTCGACGACGTGGAACACGCCGTTGCCCCACCCACGACCGTGAAACACTCCTACTATTTTCAATTTTCACCCTTTCAGTTTTGCATAATATACCCTATAATTTATAACCCAACCAAACACCCCCTAAACGGATACATTGATGATGATGATGATGATGGTTTTGCAGCAGCAGCAGAGGGGGTGGGGGGGGGGGGGGGGGGGGGGGCTGGAGACGAAGATGGAAGTAAAGATTGACTTTTTCTTTTTTCTTTTTTTTTCTATTTATTTGGGTTAATAAATAAAGTAAATTTAATTTATGGTGTAATGTTTTTATAGGTATTTTTTAATAGCAATTATAGGTATTTTTTGGCCTATTTATTCCGGGTTTTATTTTAACTCCATATGTTAGGATTTAATTTATGATAGTAATGTTTTTTACGTGAATAAATAAAGTAAATTAGGATTTGAATAATTAATTGTTGAAGATCGTTTTTGAAAAAATGGGAAAATAGGTAAATTAGTGTGGAAATGGTGTGATGATAAGATGGTTGGTTTTGGTGTGGATGTGGTGTGGATGTGAAAGTAAAAAAGCTGACGTGGTGGGGTGTTTTTTGGTGTGGTGGTGTGACCACTCCATGTGCTCTAAGTTTGGTAAAAACTACATAAAAATAAAGCTAAAATAAATAAACAGGGATCCTTTTGAATCACCGATTGACGAGGATGATCGAGAATTTTTTATATGTTTTACTTTTTCGATACAGTTTAAAATAACAATATAGTTATATTGATTGAATACTTATATATCGAAGAGTATTTTTAGTCATACAAACGTTGATAATAATTAAAATAATAACTTACTCTAGACCTAATTGCGTCCAAACTGACAAATACGACCTGATAACCTAATCTTCGACCCGATAACCTAATCTTCTAACAATTCAAAGAAAAGAAAGAAGCTTGATTTCATCTTCTAATATACTTAAAGATGAGCATCAGTAATTAGTCAGAACGTTTCTTGGCGCCTTTCGGTAGTTGTGTCATATATAACCGACATCTCATAAGTTAAGTTATGGAAGCAACCTGGTAGCATGTATTTTAACTCTACAACACTAGGAATTGAACTGGTGTATTTTATTGTCTTGAATATCATTACCCCTTTAATACATTAATGGGAATGAATAAATCAAGAATAAACAATAATAAAAGTAATGTGAGGAGAACAGTAACTAAAACATATCTGTCCCTCCATTTGGCTCCTCACTTTTCTCCAACACATCTCGACCATCTATTTTAATCGTCTCCCAACCATGGATTCAGTTAATTGAGATCTCAGCCATGTGTTGTGTGGAAAATGAAGTCACCAGGTATGGGATTTTTAGAAACCTCTTTTGTAACCGTTAGATTGGAGTCCATCTCAACCACTGGTTTATGGTAGACTGAGATTCAGAGTATCTATACCCCCAATTATTGTGTCTCAGCCTTCTTTATCCAAACCCACATTATAGATCTAGAATCAAGATCCATAAATCCGCCCCCCCCCCCAAAAAAAAACCCTCACTAACAGTAACTATTTTAAAGATTGACGATAGGAGCGATTCTGATGTGGGCTACAAGATTTGGGGTTGGTAACTATCTTCTTTCAATTTCGTTTGGTAGAGTTTTATATTACTCCATGGTTAACCTTTAAAACTATATGCTCAGATTTACATCAATAATTGTCATAGAAATTAATTGGAGGTGTTTGGATTGCTGTTTTTGTGATGAAAGATACCACTACTGATAATTAAGGTGTAGTGCTTTTTTATTTTGGTTTTTCAGATTTATATAAATTAGGGGCTACAGACTTCTACTCACCATCTCCATTTATTCATTCATCCACTTATTTTTTAGTGTTGATTTATTTCAGGTGTAGGAGTCCAGATCTTTAAATTCTGTGTAAGTGGTGCTAACTTTACTTTTAAGTATTTGCATTTTCAAATATTAAATTAATTTTTGTTTTCTCTTCAAAATTTGTGTTATATTCAAATCTAATGTTTTGTTCAATTTTTTTCATCATGATGAAGACTACTGGGTTTATATTGAGTTTTTGCCATACCTCTTAAATTAGTCTTTAAACTTGGCTAAGCTGTGAAAATGGTTTTGGGGTTAAAGACGGGATACATTCATGTAGCCGCCCCTCTCTGCCCTATATCTTGAAGCAGGTGAGAATCTTTGGGGGTTTTGTGTGTTTTGTTTGATTTTAGTGGTAATGATGTGTGATTCGATCTTTACGGGTTCTAGAATGGCTGAAGATGGGGAGCCCTTCGTTGCCACAGACCTCTTCATTGCCGCCTTCTACGGTGTGCGGTGATGTGGGCCTGCGTGCGATGGAGTTGGATGTTGGGTTTCAATCTGTACTCTCTTAGATTCTGCCTACCTCTTTGTTGCCACCGTGTATGGTGTGTGGTGTTGTGGATAGCAGATGGTGGGTTTAGATGTCTGACAAGGATGGTGTGATACCCTAGAACCGAGGTCACTTACATTACCCTAAATTACGCTTATTTTTGAAATTTTCAATAAATTTTATTTGCTATATATTTTACCATTTTGGTTGAAACCGATATTTGAGGTCGTAATTTTGACGATTGACGATTTAAGAAGAACGATGACGACTACGATCCCGATGGATGCCCAAATTTCTATGATTATTGTCGTTTTATCGATATTATAATTTTTCGAGAATTTTACTTTCGGTTTGTGTTAAGTCGAGTCGGGTGAGTTTTATTGCTTTCCGGGTAAATTTAAATTGTCCTAAAAGTATTTTGGAGTGTTCGGGATGATCCCCGACTCCCGTAAAATTTTCCAAAATGACTAGTGAGTCAATCCCGTAAACTTGTGAGGTCATTTTCACTTAAGGACAAAAGAAAGGAAAAATTTGCACCCAAGTCCCTCCCATTTTTACAAAATGGAGAAACAAACACACACACAACACATTTTCACTTAAAAAAAATTTCAAACCCCTCCCTTTTCTCTCCTTAGGCCGACGGCCAAAACCACCCAAACCACCACCACCATTTTTTTTCTAGCTTGTTTTGATCAAAAGTAAGCTTAGACCACCTTTAATTACTTCTTTCCCTTCCTTTTCATGTACTTTAATCATACATGCATTGATAGGTGTGTAAACACCCATCCTTTCTACCACTTAATTACAATAATAACCGAGCCAAAACGTGTATTTTATGTCTTTTATGTCGGAATCATGCGTGGTTTGTGTTTTTGTTGTGATTTAGGACGAAAAGGTGAAAAGTGGAGAAAACACGGGCATTCACGGGCTTTTATTGAAGAAAAAGACGAAAGATGAAGTCAAGAAGTCAAGAGTGCAAAAAGAACGGAAGTCCAAGACCAATTCTGAAGATTTATCGAAGAAAAAGTCAAAAGACGGAAGTTTACTTAAAGCCGAAGAACTCAAGTCTATTTTATTGAAGAATTAAAAGACGAGTTCGAAGAAATCCCGAGTCAAAAGTCATTAAAAGTCCAAGATTAAAGAAGATAAGAAGAAAAGGACTAAGCATGCAATTAACAAAGAGATTAAGAAGGAAGGACCTAATGACGCAATTAAGAAGAAATGAAGGAGGGGAGGAAGCTTCCTAATCCTCCCCTATATATAGTTTAATTTTAATCACTTTTCATTTGTTGGCTAATAGTGACAATTAGTTCTTCCACTTTTAATTACCTTGTCATTTAAATACTTGTCAAATTTAAATACTTGTCTTGCACCTTAAATTCCTTTAATTTCAAGTAAATTTCCTTTTAATTATTGTCAATCTTTATTTTCATTGTTTATATCTCATTCTTCCTTTCTTTAATTTTTATGTTGATTTGTTTATGTTCATGTCCTTGATTTTTGTTGATTTATTTTAAGTGGGTTTTGATTATTTTGATTAAGTTTTGTGAGTTTGATTGTTTTGGATTGTTTGATTCTCATTAGTATATGTTTATTTGTTACTTTGATTTAATCTTGTGTTTGATCTAGCTTAGTTTTATTAGATTCGTGTGTTTATTTGTTCCCTTGTTCTTCGGTTCCTTGTTTATGATCTTCCCCAGGTATTCAAGCCCAGCATATTCCGAATCAAGGTCTGGACTGTTTTGCTTTATACGGAATATTCAATATTCCGCATAGGAGTTAATATTCCGCATAGGGGAAGTATTCCGAGTAAGCTTGGAGTTATTCCGCATAGTGGGTTTATTCAGTATAGCCCTGATATTCCGAATAGAAGAAAATATTCCGAATTGCTTGACATTCCGAATAGAAGGATTATTCAGAATAGGGGGTATATTCCGGATAGGCTTGATATTCCGGATAGACATAGATATTCCGAATAGGGCAAGTTTATTCCGAATAGACTATTATTCCGGATAGGGAGGACTATTCCGGATAGGTGACATATTCCGCATAGGGCTTTTATTCCGAATAAGAGTTTATTCCGGATAGGGGTAATTTTCAGTTTCTTTCATTTAGTTTTTAAGTTTCTTCCTTTTAATTTTGAGCTTTGTTTTTCCCGCCTTTTTCCTTAGTCGCACTTTAAGTTTATTTCCTTTAGATTCATTTTAGCCTTGCCTTAGTTTAAGTTTTAGTTTCGTCGCGTTTTAAGTTTGCCTTAGTTAGATTTATGTTTGCGTTATATACTTTTAGTCCCTTTTAATTTTAGCCTCGCTTTTAAATACTCGCACTTTATTTTAAGTTAGATTTAGATTTACTTTTACGCACTTTTACTCTAATTGTTTTGCACTTTTAATATAAAATAACCAAAAATATTTGTTTTACCAAAATCAACTGAGTCGTACTTTGAGCCGGAAATCAATTCGTTAAGATACCGAGAAACGAACTTTTCAACTAGAAAAATCTCTTCATTAAAATGGCGCCGCTGCCGGCTCTTTTCGTAAAGATTAACGGTTTTCTGTGAGAGACGCGTTGCTTTTTGGTATCCGTTCACTTGAGCGTTATTTTTCTTGCATAAAAAATTCAAAAAATCATAAAAAGTATAAATTGATAAAAATCCATAAAAATTAAAAATTTCAAAAATCCAAAAAGATTTTATCTTTATTGTGTATATATATTGTCTTTGTGTTTGGTTTCTTTTTCTTTTGCATTTTCAGGTGTATGCGTACTAGATCTTCTAATTATCAAGAGCCCGAGACTCAAGAAGATTTAAGTATGTCAGGTGTCCACACCAATAATCCACCGCACCTCAACAATAACAACAATGTTCTTCCACAGCCCGATCTTCGGACAATGGAGGAGCTTTGTCAACCTACCATGTTTGGACGAGGAGAACCGATTGCGCCGATGCAAATCAACGCTCCGGAGTTTTCGTTGAAGCACCACATGATTCAGCAAGTGCAAACTAATCCATTCGCCGGAATGCCTGATGATGATGCCAACAAACACCTCGACAAGTTCATTACAATCACCCAAAGCATGAAGTTGCCCGGTGCCACAATGGATGTTCTTCGCCTTCAACTCTTTCCACATACTTTATCACATCATGCCGAGAAATGGTTTGATCGTCTCCCGAAAAATTCAATTCACACTTGGCATGTCATGACTCAACGCTTTTTGTCGCGCTACTTTCTACCATCCATGGTCACAAGCCTTCGCAATCAAATCAGCGGTTTCATGCAAGATCCTGATGAATCTCTTTTTGATGCTTGGGAAAGATATAATGTCTTGATTGATCGTTGTCCAAACCACAACATGCTTCCAGTCACATTGATTGATACTTTCTACAACGGATTGACTTTTCGTGATCGTGATACGATTAATGCAGCCGCCGGTGGCACATTTATGAAAAGGAGACCCGAGGAGTGTAGAGAGCTAATTGAGAACATGACTACTCACCACAAAAACTGGGATTCCTCCGCTTCTTGAAGGAACAACCCGAGAGTCAATGTTTCTTCTACTTCAGCAAACCCTGATATGACCGAACTCACCCGCATGATGACTGAAATGAGCAAAAGTATCACGCTTCTCGCTTCAAGCCAACAACAACAACAAGTTAAAGCGGTTGCACCTTCTTGTGAAACATGCGGTGGTCCTCACTCATACACCGATTGTCCTTCTACACAAGGAAATCCGGAAAATGTGTATGCAGCTTATGGTAATTATTCACCGGAAAATTACCAAGCTCGACCTCAAGGGGATAGAAATTTGCTGAGTTACCGGTCCAACAATTACCTTTTACCCGGTTTTTCTCCTCAAAACCAAAACCCCGCAAACAACTACAATAGAAGCAACCAAATCCCACCAAGAGCTTCTAATCCTTATCACCCACCCGCTCAACAAACCCCACCCATTAACCCCGATGTTGAAACCATAATGAGAACCCAAGGTGAGCAAATCAAGAATCTACAGAGCCAAATTATCAATTTGAAAGGAGATATCACGAAGCAAGGAAATGAGATAAGATCCGAGGTTCGCGATAATATCCAATCCTCCTTCAGCACTCAAACAAATGAATTAAAGAACATGTTGGCTAGTTTCTTGCCCTCCACTCAACCTTCTACTTCGAGTTCTCTACCTTCAAACACCGTCCCTAATCCGCGAGCAAATGTGAGTGCTATTACTACTCGTAGTGGAATTACCATTGTCGATCCACCAATCCCGCCCCAATCATCTACACCTCCTCCACCATCATTTCTCCCTACTCCTAGTATTAGTGCACCATTACCGTCTCCGCCTCGTCATGACGATGTATCTAGGAAGGACCCTTCAACATCTCAACCTTTACCTACACCTGCACCTTCACCACCCAAACCCAATATCCCTTATCCTTCTCGTTTAGGCAAGACCAAACTGCTAACCAAGGAGGACTCCGAAGTGGCACGCTATGTGAAGATGATTTCTCAAATGAACTTCAACATTAGCTTTCTTGAAGCACTTGTCCACATGCCCAAATTTGTTAAAGCATTTAAGGAATTGCTTAACAAGAAGGAGAAGCTGATTGAACTCGCCAACACTCGCTTAAATGAAAACTGCTCTGCAGTTATTCTTAGAGAACTTCCGGAAAAGCTTGGAGATCCCGGTCGTTTTGTGTTGCCTTGCGTTTTCAACAAAACTGAAGAATTTACTGCCCTTGCTGATCTTGGGGCCATTATTAATTTGATGCCTTTAAGTGTTTGGAAAACACTATCGTTGCCCGACCTCACTCCAACGAAGATGACTCTGGAACTTGCAAATCGCACTCTCGCTTACCCCGTTGGTATTGCCGAAGATGTGTTCATTAAAGTTGGCACATTTACTTTCTCGGTCGATTTTGTCGTTGTTGATTATGAAATGGACCCTCGTATTCCTTTAATACTTGGTCGGCCATTCTTAAGAACCGGACGAGCCCTAGTTGATGTTGCCGAAGGTGAGTTAATCTTACGAGTCAGGAATGATTCAAAAGTTTTCAAAATGGGGAAGCTTACAAGCAAATCCTTTGGACGAGAATCAGTGAATATGATTAATGTGCTTGATGACTTTGTTGTCTACAACAATCCTCTATTCGACTCTTGCATTGATAATCCACTTTTTGACGATGATGTGGATGATTCTCGCTCTAATTTGGAACCTTCTCCCACTTATGATTCTCCACCGGTCTTTGATGCTTATGATGATGATTCTAGCTCAGATTCGGATGATTATGATGACCTTACTTCTGAGTATCCTGATCTGCCCACATACGATGATTTCGATGAGGCCGATACTCTTTCGAGCGATTCTTCACATGATGAAGATCCTCCGCCATCACTTGATCCTACTTTGGATGATTACTCATTTGAAGAAGACTTCTCTACATTTCTTAATACTTACTTCCCTCATAAGAGTGATGCTCCTCCTTTGGACTTTGAAGATTATCGTCTTGATCCTACTTTGGATTTGAAGCACATTCTTTCAAAGGAGAAGAAACCGGTCGACATCATCCGCAGCACATATGATTTAACACCTCTTTGTCCCCCTTCTGAGGACGAGGTTGTGCTTCTTCGCGGATCTTCTTCACACTCTGCTGAGCCTGAGTGTTATTTTCCCTTAAAGGAAAAGGTGTTCGACCCCGGTATTGAAATCTTTATGCCATCTCAGTATCCACCTGATGAAATAAAAGGAAAAATCTTTGTAATTACTGAAGACATGCTTGCACCACTTCACCCTTGCTTCCACCGTGCTCCATCGCTGCTTAAGGGAACCTTGCCTACTCTTCTTTGGCTTGCCTTGTTCGCCTTAAGCCTGTGCTACTTGATGGACGAAAACTATGTCTTTGATCCTGGTGGATATGTTTCTTGCTTCTTCCTATGATGATCAAGGTCGAGTCAGGCTCACGACTCGGTAATCAAAAAACCAAGCGCATCTTGGGAGGCAACCCATGCGTCTATCTTTTCGCTTTCTTTATCATAAGTGTAGGGGAGACCCGTTGGTTGCTTTCCTCTCCTCTCTTCTTAATCAGGGATTCGAGCGCTCAATGATCCACTCTTGATGATTCTTGACGACCCGTGATTCCGTGTTCACTTCTTCCCGGTTCTATCCTAAACTCTTTTCGATTCACTATTTTGTATTTTCTTAATATTAAAATAGGAATCTCTTTAGTTGTCTCTTCCTTAGCGAGATTTAAACAAAGTGCACAATGTCCTAAGTGTAGGGGAGTTTACTCCCACATGCTTAAACATTGAGGACAATGTTTATCTTAAGTGTAGGGGGGACTTCTATAGAAGTTAAGTGGCCTTTTCCTTGTATTTGTCCTCATTTTAACCGGAAAATCAATTTTTCGACATTTTTCAAAATTTTTGATCTATTTTGGCCTATTAGTTTTGCCCTTTGTATAGTTATTTTCTTTCCTTATTAGAATAAATGTTTAATAAAGTGGTTTTAACTTTCAAACATTGTGAATCTTTTGACTCAACCCGAGTTTACTTATCTAAGTTACTCTAGCTAGTATCCTTAACATGTTTAAGTCAAGTTTTGCTAGGCTTTTATATAGGGAGCTATAAAACGCGAAAGTCTTAACTCTCACGGGTTAAGAACAAGAACTTTTCGCAAGTTCCTATAATTGATCCTAGAGAGTCGTTTATCAAGGGAACTTTAAAATGCGATTTCTAAACTTGAAAAAGTCTAAGAATTTGCAAGATCCTATAGGCGACTCGAAAACCCAAAACTTTGATTTAATAGGCTAAACATCCACGAGTCTCATTATTTAAGATTTTAAACTGTGGAGAACGAGAGATGATAGAGCCAATTATAAGTCCGGTATTCTTTCGTGAATTTATGTGAGTTAATTATGAGCCTATTCTCCCATCGCTTGCTAAATAATTTATTTGCTAATAAATAAGGTTGTACGATTTGAAAAGTTACTTAGCTTCTAGCCCAAGATCGTTTAAAAGTTGCTCGGTATGGATTAGAGTTCATAGCCAAGGCATAACTTATTGAAGCGGGATGCGAAGATTGGCGAGTCCGAAAAGGCCCTAACAAGGCATGAGGGCTACATTTTGTTGCTAAAGATCCAAAGTGATGTGAAGAATCATTTATCGAAAATCAATGTGAAGGATCGAGACACACGACGAAAAGCAAATACTCCCCAAAAGTCATGGAGAAGTGTATCCGAAAAGACCCTAACAAGGTATGAGGATAAATAGATCCAAGTCATAAAAGGAGGCGGATCGTTGTATATCAAAGTCCAAAATAAAGATTGGAGAAAAATGAAGAAGTCGTGGTCCAAGTATGTATCTCTCAAAACTTCAAGTGAAGAAATTCCATTATGAAGAGAAGACCATAATTTCATGAACGTCTCTCAAGGTTTGAAGTATGAAGTCGCTGTCAAATATCGGTCCGAGAAAGGTCTCAAATCACGAAGCGAGTTATGCCAAGATATGAACTTTATGAGGTCCCGAGAAGCAGTTTTAAAAGATTTTGTCCTTTAGCTAACTATTGATTAAATCGTTCACTTTATTTTTGGACTAAATAACTATCGAAATAAGTCAAACAATGCATCCTCGTGATCATTCAAGACAAAAATAAAATATAAGAGATACACCTAGGAATAAGGGAGTCTAAGTGAGTAATTGGCCCACATGAGTTCGTGTTAGTTTACTAACTTATAATAACAATGATCTCGTTTTTAAGCTTGGTTTGGAGAAAGTGAAAACTTGAGGATGATGATTATTCATGACATTTCCAAAACCCAAGGTATGCTTTTTGATTCCTATACTTTGAATGTTTATTGTTTTCTATCTCTTTAATAAAGGCCAACGTGGATTGATTATGATGAAAAATGTAAACTTGCTTTGTAACTAATGCATTGCATGAGGACATTGCAATGGTCAAGTGTAGGGGATTTGATAGGTGTGTAAACACCCATCCTTTCTACCACTTAATTACAATAATAACCGAGCCAAAACGTGTATTTTATGTCTTTTATGTCGGAATTATGCGTGATTTGTGTTTTTGTTGTGATTTAGGACGAAAAGGTGAAAAGTGGAGAAAACACGGGCATTCACGGGCTTTTATTGAAGAAAAAGACGAAAGATGAAGTCAAGAAGTCAAGAGTGCAAAAAGAACGGAAGTCCAAGACCAATTCTGAAGATTTATCGAAGAAAAAGTCAAAAGACGGAAGTTTACTTAAAGCCGAAGAACTCAAGTCTATTTTATTGAAGAATTAAAAGACGAGTTCGAAGAAATCCCGAGTCAAAAGTCATTAAAAGTCCAAGATTAAAGAAGATAAGAAGAAAAGGACTAAGCATGCATTTAACAAAGAGATTAAGAAAGAAGGACCTAATGACGCAATTAAGAAGAAATGAAGGAGGGGAGGAAGCTTCCTAATCCTCCCCTATATATAGTTTAGTTTTAATCACTTTTCATTTTGTTGGCTAATAGTGACAATTAGTTCTTCCACTTTTAATTACCTTGTCATTTAAATACTTGTCAAATTTAAATACTTGTCTTGCACCTTAAATTCCTTTAATTTCAAGTAAGTTTCCTTTTAATTATTGTCAATCTTTATTTTCATTGTTTATATCTCATTCTTCCTTTCTTTAATTTTTATGTTGACTTGTTTATGTTCATGTCCTTGATTTTTGTTGATTTATTTTAAGTGGGTTTTGATTATTTTGATTAAGTTTTGTGAGTTTGATTGTTTTGGATTGTTTGATTTTCATTAGTATATGTTTATTTGTTACTTTGATTTCTTGTGTTTGATCTAGCTTAGTTTTATTAGATTCGTGTGTTTATTTGTTCCCTTGTTCTTCGGTTCCTTGTTTATGATCTTCCCCAGGTATTCAAGCCCAGCATATTCCGAATCAAGGTCTGGACTGTTTTGCTTTATACGGAATATTCAATATTCCGCATAGGAGTTAATATTCCGCATAGGGGAAGTATTCCGAGTAAGCTTGGAGTTATTCCGCATAGTGGGTTTATTCAGTATAGCCCTGATATTCCGAATAGAAGAAAATATTCCGAATTGCTTGACATTCCGAATAGAAGGATTATTCAGAATAGGGGGTATATTCCGGATAGGCTTGATATTCCGGATAGACGTAGATATTCCGAATAGGGCAAGTTTATTCCGAATAGACTATTATTCCGGATAGGGAGGACTATTCCGGATAGGTGACATATTCCGCATAGGGCTTTTATTCCGAATAAGAGTTTATTCCGGATAGGGGTAATTTTCAGTTTCTTTCATTTAGTTTTTAATTTTCTTCCTTTTAATTTTGAGCTTTGTTTTTCCCGCCTTTTTCCTTAGTCGCACTTTAAGTTTATTTGCTTTAGATTCATTTTAGCCTTGCCTTAGTTTAAGTTTTAGTTTCGTCGCGTTTTAAGTTTGCCTTAGTTAGATTTAAGTTTGCGTTATTTACTTTTAGTCCCTTTTAATTTTAGCCTCGCTTTTAAATACTCGCACTTTATTTTAAGTTAGATTTAGATTTACTTTTACGCACTTTTACTCTAATTGTTTTGCACTTTTAATATAAAACAACAAAAAATATTTGTTTTACCAAAATCAACTGAGTCGTACTTTGAGCCGGAAATCAATTCGTTAAGATACCGAGAAACGAACTTTTCAACTAGCAAAATCTCTTCATTATGCATCCACAAAATTTTTTCCAAGAATCAATGGATTTTTCAAAGTGGTTTTGATGTTAAATTGGATGTATGCATGTTTAATCCATGTGTATAGGATGTTTAATCACTCAACAAACCAACCAAAATCAATTTGGTTGGGGGGTTTTGATCACCCAAACCCCACGGCACAAAGGGGGTGTTTGGGGGATCATGGTGATTGTTATTTTGCTTATGGATTATGTATTTATTCTTGTTTTTAGAGGTTTTTGAATGGGTAAAACCCATTGCATGTTTAATTTTGTGTTTGAGTTTTGAAATGGATTTGATAATTAGGGTATTCGGGACTGATTAGTGTGGTTAGGTATGATTAGGAGTGTTTAGGTTGAGGTCTAGTGTCGATAAATGGGATTGGAGACGAGTGTTGGATTGATTTTGAGGTAGATAAATTTAGGCAGAAAGTTTGAGATGTTTTCGTAAAACTTATTTTGTAAACAGGTCATGTGCTTAGGATATAGTTGTAGAGCGTCTTCTTAGCTTCGATTTGGTATAAGAAAGAGCTTACGACTCCTAACGAGTCAAAAGTTATGATGTTTTGAAAATCGTGTACCGGGAGATGAGAACCTTCATAATCCGAAATTATGATTGGTTTTAGGTCAAATCCCGGGGACCATAGGTATAGTTTGGTAAATGGTTAAAGGTTGATTTTTGGTCTCAAACCTGCATATTTGAGTCTATTATTAGACTTAGGTGTCAAATGGGTCAATGGAATATTTTAAATGGGTCAAATGAGTCCGACTTGGTCAAAGTGCAAATTCAGTCCGAAAAACGTAGGTTTGGTAAACTGTTGAGTAACGGGTCGTAAAAGCAAAAACTTTTAATGGGATTAAAAATGCGTTTTCTACAGGTCTTGAAGTATTTTTGAGAATTTTCTCAAATTTTATTAAAAGAGTTAGTTCTAGTAAAACAGTCCGTACTTTTGGTAAGTATCGGCGAAAAATGTGTAAAAGGGAATAACGTTAATAACATGGACGAATAGTATAAAACGAGTGACACTTATTTGTTTGGTTTTGGTGTGAGTTGTAATTATCACAATTGACTAATATATATGTAATATATACAGTATTTAAGGTTTATAAATGAGATTACTCATTACGCGTTATTGGTTTGATAGGTGTTGATTTTCCCGGGCATCCTCATCATCGTCAGTGACCGTCACTCGAATCGTCGACTACTTTATATATAAGGTGCGAATTTATAGCCTCGCTTACTATTGTTTTAAATTGTTTTACCCGCGAGGGAAATGCATGCTAGTTTTCAAAATGAACATATGTCATGAATGATTGTTGGACCCGAATGTTGCCTTAGAAATTGTGTTGAGTACCTAGTTGCAAAAGGCCCTAATTTCATGAACTATTAACTATTGTCTTGCCCTTGCGAAGGGAGAAATAGCCGCTTATACAAAGTGATAGTACTATGAGGTTGACGACCCTATCCGAGACGAGGGCTAGTACGTTGGGTACCCCCTGCGGACGGATAATTTGTGATAAGAGATAAGGTATAATTGCAACTGATGCCTTTAGTAGGGGCACTGGTTTCATCTGAATCACGCCGGTAATTATTACGCGGGTGATTGAGTTAACGGACTAGTGTCATGAGCTTAAACACAATTGTCATAACCTTAAATATAGATTGTTTGATCGAAAAGTCTATGAATGGTCGTGATTGATTTTATAACCCATATGTTCAAAATGAATTATAAAACCTATGAATTCCACTCAACATTATTTGTTGACCCAATTTAGCATGTGTTTCAGGTAACCGATGAAGTGTAGCAATGGAGCATGCATTAGATGGGAGTGTGTGTGGCTTGGCGTCTACTTGTTTTTCCCACCATTTCTTAACTTGAATATTTTAAACTTTATGTCATATTGTTGTGAAAACTGTATCTTTTGGGGTTGAGATTCATGGGGACCGAAACGCTAACTCTGTGTTGTATTATTTGGGTTTGGAAAACTGTAGACATGTACGTTTTTAACAATCTTTAATTTAAGTTAAAACTTTTACGTCTCTTTTGAGTCGTTTGATATATCTTGTGTGCGATGATAACTGCCTAGCACCCAAATGTTGTAGTTCCGCTGCGCATGTCATTTGGTGGGGTGTTAGAGATGGTCATGGTGAGCCTTAGAGGCGATGACACCTGTGTGTGTAGAATCAATAAATAGACAGTATTAGTAGCCAGTTATGTTTGGACCACAATGAATCATGTCGGTCGGGTAGAACATTTATTCCAACTAGACGGTTCACGGGTCAGTTTACCTGATTTTTGTTGGTTTGTATAATTAAGAATTATGCTTCGGGCTTGCTTATACATTCTGCTTATGGTTCGTCGCTGTCGCCGATCCTTTCGTTGCCGCTATTCATGCCTTGTGACGATTGTGATGGGTGTGTGACCTATTGACACCCAAACAATGAAACCTATGTGGAATGTGTGGTGCAATGTCATCCCGAGTTGTTGTTCCCCCAGTGCGGATGTTTTGTATTCTTTCTATATTTGGACTTCTGAAATTGGGCCGTGTATAATAAATTCTAATATTGTTGCGTAAATTATTGTAGTTTCTCCTTTAAATTAAGGGAAGGCCTTTTTAAACTGTCGTCGTAAGATGCGTATGCAATATGATTTCATTTTGGTTGGCTGTGATGATCGTTTGACTCTGTTGTGTTGCTGTAGGAAGTGGAAGGATGGCAGAATGCGAGTGTTTCTCGATTCAGCAACCTCCACGACCACGAATCTGAACACGACATCAACTACAAGTGAAATCTGGGTGTCGGGATCGTTTTGACCTTTTTTATTATAGTAGGCGATGATGAGCTCTACGTGTATGGATCGTAGTTTACCAGAACCCGTATCTTGGCGGGGCGACGATGTTGTTGCATCCATGGCGGGTTTTGGGTACAGCCTCCATACTTCCAGACCCGAGCCTCAAATGGATCCGTAAATACGCTCTCGCGAATTCAATTGCAGCGGTGAGATCGGATGTGTATTTTGGTGCGAGAAACGTTTGGTGATATCAGTTGGTCGGTTCTTTTTTCCAAGTGTGTGTTGCATCGGTATACCTCGGTTCTACCTGGTAAGTATTGTCGCTAATATACATCCTCTATTTTAACAATTTTGTAAAAAAAAATAAAAGCATAACAATGATGCCGTTTCGTGATTACACTGAAATTTCATTTTGGTTGGCTGTGATGATCGTTTGACTCTGTTGTGTTGCTGTAGGAAGTGGAAGGATGGCATAATGCGAGTGTTTCTCGATTCAGCAACCTCCACGACCACGAATCTGAACACGACATCAATTACAAGTGAAATCTGGGTGTCAGGATCGTTTTGACCTCTTTTATTATAGTAGGCGATGATGAGCTCTGCGTTTGTGGATCGTTTGGCAAGCGTAGTTTACCAGAACCCGTATCTTGGCGGGGCGACGATGTTGTTGCAGCCATGACGGGTTTTGGGTACAACCTCCATACTTCCAGACCTGCCTCAAATATAACCGTAAATACCCTCTGTCGAATTCAATTGCAGCGGTGAGATCGGATGCGTATTTTGGTGCGAGCAACGGTTGGTGATATCAGTTGGTCGGTTCTTTTTTCCAAGTGTGTGTAGCATCGGTATACCTCGGTTCTACCTGGTAAGTATTGTCGCTAATATACATACTCTATTTTAACAATTCTATAAAAAAAAAGCATAACAATGATGCCGTTTCGTGATTACGCTGAAATAAACCAATAACATGGTATCTGGAAATGGACAGAGGGTGTGGATGGGTTTAGTCATATGTTAAAACAGTCTCTACCTAAAAGCGGGTAATTTCTTCCTTTAAATCCGGTCTACCCTGACATTGGTTAGCACATACTAACTTTAATATATTCTTTGCACTTTAATATATTCTTTGCAGTTTAGGGAGATAAGAGAATGATGAGACGCCTGCATTGATTGAGGTAATGCTCATCCTTCCTCACACAAATTTAGTATTCGGTTTGTTACCTCTTCAAAAGCATTGAAAATGGTATAACGTTAGTCATATAAATTAACATTTTTTTTTTAAAATTAGACACATATTTTGGTCATCAACTCTTTAAGTTACGTGATTAACGAAATAGGCTTAAGCTAATGTTGAAGAATTTTTTTTATAGAGGCCTTTAAGAAGATCTCTTCAAGATAAAAAAGAAAACAACACATCTTCTCAAAAAAAATACGAGAGGTTTGATAGTTGGTGGACATGTGATGCCTACTATTAAAAAGTGAAAAGTAACTTATTGTTGAATTTCGAGGTTTGATCGTATTTGAAAAATCTGGTATGTTGCATACTTGCATACGCATTTCTGCAATTCTTTTTTCTCCTTTCGTCACAATGTACATTATAAGCAAATATAATATGAAAGGTTCTAAAATAGCATAAGACGAGTATTTATGAGCGGGAATTACAGGAAGAGCTATAAGTAAATGTTATGCAGCTTACAGATCACGTAGGCACCAGCTGCATTTATTTGCAAGTAAGTGTTATGTAGACCATTATACGAGTTACACATACTTTATTGTTTTAACATGAGACCGTATCTATAGATATCAGTTCACACATCTTTTCCTGGTCAAACGCCATTACAAAGTGCACCAGCACCGTTTCCAAGGACAGTGGATACTTTGCGCAATATACATATTACGGGTACTTCCATCACTCCAAAATTATTATCCTCAAACTATGGGAAACACGGGTGTTGCTTTAAAAGTTATCCTGGAGTTACGACCTTAGATACAAGAACGGTTTATCCAAATGGCTAATCATAAACGAACCCCAATAGGAGGTTGCTGAAAATTAGATAAAGGTATGTTTTGTCCTTTCATTGCGGCTCAAATTAAGAACTAATATAACTCTCAGTTTAACTTATTTTTCTGATTATAGATGAGGAACCCTTCCTAAATAAAATAGTCACAAATTCTGGTGTAAAGAGGCGATGGACTCGACACGAAGAAATAGCGGGGTTTGTAAATGATGTCCCTGTAGATGTAGGTGGATATAAAATCGAAGCTACCATTAACCTTCGTTCATAAGATACAAAGGCTCCACACACAGATTTTGGGTCGGCTCCTTTTAATTGTGGACAATAGATTAAAGTGTGTAAAAGGCACGCGATACTAAAGTGTTAGAACCTGTTACTATTGAATTTATATTTGTTGCTAATTAATATGCTTCGTTGATATGGTGTTGATTTTCAATTTGCATATTATTATTGTCACATGCATACTGCTACTTCGTTAACATCGCCCCAAAATACCCCTCACTCTATAAACATCGCTTCAAAATGCCCTGCGGCGGAGCGCGGGCATTAATCCTCTTTAATATGAATTCATAGGAATGACCAATCGTATTCAAATAAATACGTTGAATTTTATGAGTACTCCTTGTGGCATTATTATTCACTTATTCAGTTTGTAGTTCAGAATGACCAACTATATATTTCTATCATTCCAATACGTATAAATCGACCAGACTAAAATAACTATATATACTATTCCAAAAGCCCCGATTCCTCCATATTTATTCCATAAAGTTATTATTGTCTCGTTTACAAACAAATAAATGATCTTACTTTGATTCTATTATCATCTACTCTATACTTTTAATTTTGATCAACTGGTTTTATTTTATGAATGTCTGAAAATTGCTTGAACAAATAAAGCGTCTAAAATTTACACAAGATGTACATGTGAAGCTTCATTGCACAAAGAATATGTCTCGACTCTTATGACACATTCATACAGATATTTGACAAATAATAAAATGTATGAAATTTGTTGAATCATAATATTTCATTTACACTTAAACGCCTAAAATACAAATTGACTTTACAAATAATATTCATCACTATGGTTTCCTTTATCAAAATTCAGTGAATAACTAACAGCATCATATTTGTACACTATGGACTTGGAAGATCCATAGAAGCTTTTCTTGCTCTCTTGCACCAACTTCTTCAATATTTTCTTCCACTTCTTGCTTCTGCATTTTGCACTGCTTGTTCGTGAGTACACTTCATAGTCCGGGATGGATGAAGGTGAAGAACATTGTGAGCCGCCAGATGATGTTCCTCCAATGCTCATGGTGTCGTTGGCCACTTTTGTAATGAGAGAAAGATACGAAAGGATGAGTTATGGTTTGTTGAGATGATGAATAATACGGAGTATGAATTACGGATGTTTGATATGATGAATCCCATATTTTATAGATGGTTCAGTGGGCTATTTGGTCATTTTCTCATTCACAACAACTTGGAGTGGATACTTTAAAATTATCATGTTGTAAAGGGTTAATGGATCGTCATTTTGTAACTTTACATATCGTTTGTGAATTTGATGTAATATCTTGACTAGAATCAGCATCAAAGTAATAATCAATTTTTGTTTCATATTTTTGAAGGACCGTTGTCCTACAACTAAGGGGCTAATGAAATTAGAAGCCATTCGAAAACAATGTTAAGTTAAGTGGAATACAATTAGAAAGAGAGATCTACCTTTTCAAAAAGATACCACTAACATCATATAGTAACGCTCTTTTATGACCACAATGCACGTCAAAAGTTGCCAATGCAATAAGCAGGAGAGGGCGCTTTTGAATATAGATTGATCATCGTTGATGTAACTTTAGCTCTTATCCTAATATGTTAAAGCATATTCAGTGTCGAAAGAAAAAGATTGTTGTCTTGGACTTTAAGGATCTTCGTGTAATAAGCCAATATCTTTCCACATATGCACAAACAGTTGCAATAGACATTACACATTTGCGCTTGCATCACTATGTAGTCGAGCATACTAACAATCACAAAGTAATATATGTTTATGGAATAAATGTGTCGCTACTAGGCATTTCGAAAAGTCATGTTTTCGACAAATGTATGTTATTTAAGCACATATGCGAATGCCCGTGTTTTTATGCATCATATGTGTACACTATAGGCTTGGAAGATCCATACAAGCTTTTCTTGCTTTCTTGAAGTAACTTTTTCAACATTTTCTTCCATTTCTTGCTTCGGCGTTCCACACTTCTTATTCGTGAGTACACTTCATAGTCGGGGATGGATGAAGGTGAAGAACATTGGGAGCAGCTAGATGATGTTTTTCCAATACTTGGGGTGTCGTTGAGATCAAACGTGTTGGCCATTTTTGAATGAGATAAGATACACGAAAAATGAGTTTTGGTAATTTATTGAGTTGATTAATGTTATGAATTATGGATGTTTGAATATGTGATGAAGGCCAAATTTATAGATGTCGAAGGGGCTCTTTGGTCATTTAATCATTTCACCAACTACGAGCGCATACTTTATGAACATGGTGTAAAGGGGTCCATAGATCGTCATTGTAGTTGAAGACGATTCAAAAGACGAATCCGCCTTTTCTAAAAGATGCCACTAACTTCCTAACGGTCCTTTTATGACCACATAGCACGTTAACTTCCTATCTTAAACTTTCAAGTTTCAATTTGACAAAAAAAGCAAAAAGATTATTTTACTTATGTTGTTAAGATCGTCATGTTGCACTCGCAGACATCAAAGTTGACAAGGAAACAACCCTTTGAATATACGTAATCAATGTCGATAGAGCATCATCACTGTTATCCTAATACGTTGAAATATCTTGACTATCAAAAGTATTAGGTTGTTGTGTTCAGTTCCCAGATCTTTTGTGTAACATCGATCCCAAGATCCATGCGAATCCGTTCCCATGCACAAACACTTGCAAGGTTTACGATTTACACATTCGTCACTATATGGTCACTACTACACTCATAGGGGTGAATCGTAACAGCTAAAGGTTTTATGGGATAAGAATTACTATAAGTTTGGTAAAAACTACATAAAAATATAAAGGGAAAATAAATAAACGGGTTCCTATTCGAATCACCGACGAGTAATGGAAGATCGAGAATTTTTTATAGGTTTTACTATAAACTCAGATACGGTTTAAAATAACTTATATATCAAAGATTATTTTTAATACAAACTTTGATAATAATCAAAATAATAACTAGTCTTCTAGCAATTCAAAGAAAAGAAAGAAACTTAATTTCATCTCCTACTACACTCATAGATAAGCATCAGTAATTAGTCAGAACATTCCTTGGCGTCTTTTGATAGTTGTGCATATATAGCCGACATCTCTTATGTTAAGTTATGGAAGCAAACCTGGTAGCCTGGATATATTTTAACTCAAAGACTCAAAGAACTGATGTGTTTTAGTGTCTTGAATCTCATTAAATGGTAAGCATGATAATGGCTTATACCAAACACCATCGTCAAGGACTGCTGGCTTATCACAAACACCATTTTCAAATACTTCAATAAGTAACAGTGTATCAAGAATCAATGCGATCAAGACAAAGCAACAGTTGACTAGACAATGTAATGAAGTGTTGTGGCAACATGTACTAGTGATTTAGAAAGTAGTTAGTAACGTTGGTATTAGTGTTATAGAAGGTCATGTTGTATAGCTTAGTCTAGTACTCGTATAAATGTTGTTTCATCGCCACAATGTATGTCAAGTCTCTGTAATAAAATAAATACACTTCACATTTTCACCCTTAATCGGTTTGTTATTTTATGGTATCACAAACAGCTTACTAGCATGAGTTGTGTGGTGAGTAACCGACTCTAGTGAGTGTATCAGAATTTTTTGGTCCTTGTGGCATTATTATTTAATTTACAGTTCAAAATGACGAACTGTATATTTTTTTGTTACTAAAAACCGTTATATACTACTCCATGTATATTTCTTTTATCAATTCCAGTATAAGTCGACCAGATTTTAATAACTACTCGTATATATACGTTGCCGAAAGACGTAATTCCTACATATTTATTCCATAACTCTACCCTGGCTAGACAGTGATGCAAGTGTAAATCGTAACCCTTGCAAGTATTGGTGCATGATATTGGATTCATGTATTATGGGTTGGTTACTCAAAGATCTGCCAAGACGAAGACAACGGCCTGTTACTTTTGATAAGCCGAATGTTTAAATGTATTAGGATAATCAAACGGTAGTTTCATTGGCAACTTTTATGTATAAGAAGAATATGAGCAACATGACGATCTTAACAACATAAGTCACATAATCTTTTTGCTTTATTTTTTTGTCAAAGTGTAAATTTAAGATAAGAATTTAACGTGCTATGTTGTCAAATGCCATCAGATTTGTGGCATCTTTTATAACAGGCAGATTTGTCTTTTGAATCGTCTTCAACTACAATGGTGTCAAATGGCATCAGCTAGCCTCTTTTGTTGTAGGACCATGCATGTGTTATGTTTGTAGTGTGTGCATGCACGGAAGAAATATTTTTCCAATACGATATCTTTATACGCTTTCCTTTAGCAAAAGTTAAGCATTAGTAAGGGTGATTTTATCCTCGTAACAATTACTCACTCATCACCATTTAACTATGACTCAAGCAAACACGAAAAGCTTCTATGGTTCTTCCGAGCCTATAGCTTATGAATATGATGCTGTTAGTTACTCATTGAATTTTGATGAAAAAAATCGTAGTGATGAATATTATTTTTGAATTTTAAAGTCGAACTTTCATTTAGGTTGTAAATGAGATGCTAGGATTTAACAAATTTACATGTAAATCATTTTTTGTTAAACAATTTTTGTTCTTGAACCGGTCCAGAAGTACTAGTGTCTCAAAACATTTGTAGAGACACAAGATTACGTATTATTGTTTGTGCAAATATGAAGGTATCTAGAGAATTTTATGACTCATGCATTTTTTTTCAAAATTTACTAAATAAAAGAAACTTGATGAAATTAAAAAAAATAAGATTACCATAATACTTGGACTAAATCTAAAGCCATTATTGATTTTTTTTATAACTAAAATATCAATGGTTTCAACAAATATTGAATAAGAACATGAAAGAGTTAGATATAAATTTAGAATTTTAAATGTACTTATATTAGCAACTACCAAAAATAAAAAGCATAAGCCATTCAAGTTGAAAGGTATAGCAAAAAAGAGCGTGACTTTATCGCCGAAATGATTGAATGAAATATTACTCTGTATATCACAATCAAAGAAATACTCAAAAACACGGGCGTTTGCAATAATAATGTGATTAAATAACATAAATTTGTCCAAAAACTCTTCATCTATCTTTTTGTTAGACCAAATTTAACTTCCCCCACTATTTTAGTTATAAGTTAATAAGATTATTTGAATAAAATATTACTTTTCAAATTCCTAATAGCGACACATTTATTCCATAAAGATATTTTACTTTGTGATTATTAGCATGTTCGACTAGATAGTGATGCAAGCGTAAATGTGTAATGTCCGTTGCAACCGTTTGTGCATATGTGGAAAGATATTGGCTTACACGAAGGTCCTGAAAGTCGAAGGAAACAATCTTTTTCTTTCAATATTGAAGATGCTTTAACATATTAGGATAAGAATTGACGTTTAGCCAATCTATATTAAAAAGGGCCCTCTTCTACTTATTACCTTGACAACTTTTGATATATGAGATAGAAATTGACGTGCATTGTGGTCATAAAAGAGCATTATGATGTTAATGGTATCTTTTACAAAAGGTATATCTCTCTTTTGAATTGTATTCAACTAATTAACTAACATTGTTTCAAAGAGGATACTGTCAAATGTCATTAGCCCTTTTAGTTGCAAAATGACCATGTGATGCATTAGTGCATGCATACATGGAGAGTTGCAAAATGACGATCTATTAACCCCTTTATACCATTTTTTTTTATAAAATATCTATTCAAGTTGTTGTGAATGGACAAATACCCAAATAATCCCTTCACTCCCTTGAAGCATCTATAAATTGTCGCCTTCATCATATCAAAACATCCATAATACATATCATTCATCATCTCAAGAAACCATAACTCATTCTTTCGTATCTTTCTCTCATTCTAAAAATGGTCAACACGATTGATATCAATGATACCATGAGCATTGGAGGAACATCATCTAGCAGCTCTGAGTGTTCTTCACCTTCATCCATCCCCAACTATGAAGTGTACTCACGAACTAGTAGTGTAGAACGCAAAAGCAAAAAATGGAAGAAAATATTGAAGAAGTTAGTTCAAGAAAGCATGAAAAGTTTATATGGATCTTCCAAGCCTATAGTGTACAAATATGATGTTATTAGTTACTCACTGAATTTTGATGAAGGAAACCACAGTGATGAATATTATTTGTAAGAGAGAATTACATAAATCGTCCCTGTGGTTTATCGAATCCTCCAATATTGGTCCCTCAGTTTTTTTCCATCAAGATTAGTCCTCGTGATTTTTTTTTACATACATATTCAGTACACCCATCTATATTTTTAATTAACTAAACAAAAATATGAGGGGTATTTTGGTCTTTTTCAAAATAATATTTTTTGAAAAACTTTTATCGAATTTTTTTTTCGAGAATCTGTTTTTTTACAAAAAAAATTTATTTTGAAAAAAAGTTTCACTAATATTTTTTCGAAAATGCTTTTTTAAAAAAACTTTAAATTTAAATTTTTGGAAAAAAAACATCTTTTGGAGAATTTTTAATATAAAATTCGAAAAATAAAGTTTGTTTTTTTGATAAATTTTAAACTTTTGTGAAAAATACTTTATTTTGAATTTTTTTTTTCTGTAATATGTTTTTGAAAATCTTTTTTTTAAGAAATTTTTTTTTCTTAATTTAATATTTATTGGAAAAAAATATTTTGGAGAAAACTTTTTGTATAAAAAATATTTTTGGAAAAAAAAATTCTAGAATTTATTTTTTTATTTTGAAAAATAATTTATTTTGAAATTCTTTTTACGTAATATTTTTTCGTTTTTTGAAGTAAACTTTTTATTTTGTTTAATATTAAATTTTTGGAAAAAGAAATTTGGAGAAATTTTTTTCAAAAAATTCGAAAAATAAAGTTTGATTGTTTTCAAAAAAATTAAAATTTATCCAAAAACAAACTTTATTTTTCGAATTTTATAAAAAGAATTCTCCAAAAGATTTTTTATCCAAAAATTTAAAATTAAACAAAATAAAAAGTCTTCTTAAAAAAAGCATTTTCGAAAAAATATTAGTGAAAAGAATTTTCAAAATAAAATATTTTTCGAAAAAAGACAAATTCTCGAACAAAAATTCGAAAAAAGTTTTTCAAAAAATATTATTTTTAAAAGATCAAAATACACCTCATATTTTTGTGTAATTAAAAAAAAAATATAGATGGTTGTACTGAATATGTAGGAAAAAAAATCACAAGGACTAATCTTGATGGAAAAAAACTAAGGGACCAATATTGTAGGATTCGATAAACCACAGGGACGATTTATGTAATTCTCTCTATTTGTAATGTCAATTTGTAGTTTAGTTGTTTAAGTGTAAATGAAATATTATGATTCAACAAATATTTGTACGTACAGTTTATTATTTGTCAAACAATCTTGTTTTTGATTTGAGCTAGCTAACGGTCTGAGACATATTTTTAGGCAATGAAGCTTCACGTCTTGTGTGAATTTTATACTCCATGTTTGTTCAAACAATTATTAAAATTCACTGAATGAAAACCAGTTGATCATAATAAATAAAAAGTAGGAAGTATATGGTAATATGCTCAAAGTAAGACCATTTATATATATTCACGGCCGGCAAGGATCTAGAGCAAAACCAACGAATAAAGAGGTAACGATAGGGTAGCGATAACTAGGTAGCACTTTAGTTGTAAATGATACTTTCCCAATTTAACTTTACATCATTGAATTTACATGCGATTCATTTAAAAAAATTATTAAATAAATGTATTGCATCTTTGAGATAATATGTGTTTTATAATAACTTTTTCACCTTAATTGTAAGAAACATAATTCAATCATTTGTTAAAAGCCGGTTCATATTTTCTTCTTCTCCTCGTCTTTTTTGTCATATACAGTACTATTTAAATAGAGGCCGAGAAGTACTAGTGTCTCAAGACATTTGTAGAGACAAAATTACGTATTTTTTTACGGCTAATAGTTTATTAAGTAAAGAATGATTCTAGCAAGAAGCTAGAAACTTAAATTACAGGAGATGACAATATAAATGAAAGATAACAAACATCCCGAGACTTTAACCGCGAGGGAATCAAATGGGATGCATAAACTTTTGTAACAAAGGCCAAAAATTCGATTTTTACTCTGACAAAAAAAAAAACCATTGTTTGTGCAAATTAAAGGTATCTAGAGAATTTTATGTGACTCAAGCATATTTTTTTTTAAAATTTACTGAATAAAAGAAACTTAATTACCGTTCGACTTGGACTAAAATTCTAAAGCCATTTATTGATTCTATCCATAGTTAAAACATCAACGGTTTCAACAAATTTTGAATAGAACATGAAAGAGTTCGATATGAATTTAGAATTTCAAATGGTACTTATATTAGCAACTAACAACAATCAAAAGCACAAGCCATTCATGTTGAAAGCTAGAGCAAAAAGGAGCGTGACTTCACCGTGTTGATAATCAGTTCTCGGATCTTTTTGAATTTAACGTGATATCGTTCCCACCCACAGAACATTACTTTATGATTGTTAGTAGGAACACATTTATTTTATAAACATGTTTTACTTTGTAATTGAGTGATGTAAATGTGTAATTTCCGTTGCAACTTGCAACTGTTTGTGCAGATCTGGAATTTATGATATTGGCTTACACAAAGATCCTTAAAGTCCAAGACAAGAATCTTTTTCTTTCGACACTGAATATGCTTTAACATATTCATCAACGATGATCAATGTATATTCAAAAGGATTCCTACTTATTTTCCTTGGCAACTTTTGACGTACATTGTGGTCATAAAAGATCGTTACGTTATGATGTTAGTGGTATCTTTTAGAAAAGGTAGATCTCTCTTTTGAATTGTATTCCAGACTTAATATTGTTTCGAGGAGGATAGCGTCAAATGTCATTAGCTTCTTTAGTTGTAGGACCACGTATCATTGTAATGTTTTTGCTATGTGGATGCATGCAAGCAAAAAATTATGTTTACAAAAATTATATTCAAGCATTACCTACGCTAAAGTTTCAAATTAAAACAACATATCTATGTTTAACAGATTAATACAATGTGATCGTATTTTACATACTTCTAGTGAACTTCAATTGGTGTGTAATTAAAAGTTTTACTCTACATAAACATAGTTGATCTGATTAAATTTTAATACTTGTCAAACATCAAGCACCAGTTTATATATAGAATTTTCCTACTTGCTGTCGATTTTTAATGAAAATTGATTATTGCTTTGATGCTGATTCGTCAAGATATTACAAGGCCCACAAATTCACAAATTATGTGTAAAGTTGCAAAATGACGATCCATTAACCCTTTTACAACATGAACTTAAAAGTATGGTCTCCAAGTTGTTGTGATTGAGCATATGACCAAATAGCCCATTGAACCATCTATAAAATATGTCATTCATCATATCAAACATGCATAATCCAATATCATTCATCATCTCAACAAACCATAAATCATTTTTCGTATCTTCCTCTCATTCCAAAAATGGCCAACACGATTAATATCAATGACACCATGAGCATTGGAGGAATATCATCTAGCTGCTCTGAGTGTTCTTCGCCTTCATCCATTCCCAACTATGATGTGTACTCACGAACAAGTAGTGCAAAACACAGAAGTAAGAAGTGGAAGAAAATGTTGAAGAAGT
This sequence comes from Glebionis coronaria, assembly GCA_025667525.1. Classification (NCBI taxonomy): domain Eukaryota; kingdom Viridiplantae; phylum Streptophyta; class Magnoliopsida; order Asterales; family Asteraceae; genus Glebionis; species Glebionis coronaria. Next base: position 531,284,093 of record CM046875.1, on the reverse strand, counting down.
TGGTTCAAGAAAGCAAGAAAAGCTTCTATGGATCTTCCAAGCCTATAGTATATCGATATGATGCTGTTAGTTACTCGCTGAATTTTGATGAAGGAAATCATAATGATGAATATAATCTTTAAAGTCAATTTGTAGTTTAATCAGGTGTGTAAGTGTAAATGAAATATTATGATTCAACAAATCTTTTTACAATCTTATTCTTGGAACTGTTCCAGAAGTACCAGTGTCTTCTCTAAACATCTTTAGATACAATAGTATTATGCTTTTTGGCCTTGTGCAAACATGAAGCTACACATCAAGTGACTTTTATAATTCAAGCGTTTTTTGAAATTTACTGAAGAAAAGATATTTGATCAGATTAAAAAGAATACGATAATACCTCGAGATTTAGACTAAACGTCTAAAACCATATATTGATTTTATTCATAAAACGTCACATGTTTTTACAAATTTTGAAATAGAAAATGGAAAATTCAGATATACATTTCGAAATTTTGAAATAGTAAATTACTTTAGCAAGGCCATTCAAGTTAAAAGCTAGAGCAAAAGAAAGTAAACTACAGGGCAGCGATAGCCAAATAGAGATGTCTTTGAGTTGCAAGTATATACTTTGGAGACTTTAAGCTTATACTAATGAATAATAGTTGAAATGATTGTGACCCACCGTCTGAATAACGAGTTCTCGAATTTAAGGTGATGTCAGAAAATTTCATAAGATTTTTTCTTTGTTGAGGGATGACTAGGTCTCAGATTAGATCCACTCATGATAAAGTGTATAATGTTTATTAATTGTGTTTTTTGTAGATCCAAGTACATAGAAAACCCTAGTGAGCTAGGACTCGACCCATAACTTAACACAATTGGGTTGATTCCTCTAATCAAATGCCTAATAAGGTCTTTAGCTGCTAATGTTTGTTCCAAATTGTAATTCTTGTTCTTGGTTATCTAGCAACTTGATAGTTTAATAAAAAATCATCGTTAAAAAAAAAGTGGAAAATCTGTCGATCAAGGTTAAATTCTAGTAATGAAGTTTACACTAAATTAACGAATAATAAATGAAATGAACATGCTTGGACCATCTAGCTAGTCAGTTCATGGATAATCGGATATCTTTTAATTTTGTCATTCTCACCCGACATAACTGTATGCATCACTATCACAAAACATCTCTGGGTGTCTTTAGATAGTTTTTCCAAGGAAGAATTGTAGAAGATCAAGTTATTATTTGGGGTCATATTATCCACCATTTGTCCGAAAATACTTTTTTAATTCTTTAAAGAAGGAAAGAAAAACGAAAAGAAAAAAAAATTTGATGGTCGAATACGTCGCCGGACATCAACAAGAAAATGATGAGGAAGATGATGAAGTAAGGAGCAATATTTTAAGATATTTACCCAATAGTACAAAACATTTCAACGTAGGCGTGAAAAGGAACCCAACTTAATGTGTTGAAACTCAAAATTACATTAAATTAAAAATGGAATAGTTCTTTTGGGTGAAATGTGCTCATTATCAGGCGGGCCATTTATTTTGGAAGTGTTGTCTAATTAGACTTTTTTGGGCTTAAATTCATATACTGAAAACTTTCTAGTACAAGATTATCAGCTTGGTAAACTTGTGAGCCGAATGCCCCCAAATCCAATGAGTTTATAGACCATTTAAAGTTTTATACTGTAATATCATAAGGTAATAAGCTAGTGCAAACACCTGCTAAATAATATGCAACACACGGATCCGACCCGCCCCATCCCGTTTGAATGTTTTACCCGCTAATTTTGCAGCTCAGACGAAATAAAGGAAACACCTTGGATTTTGTTCTGGCTCCGCCACTGAAATGAAAGGGAAAAAAGAGGTAGCGATTATTAACATGATTTGGGTACCTAATTCGGTTCAGAGCTTTGGATATCCTGAGCCATGACTCACATTTTTTCCAAAACGCCATCCGATGGCGCCACAACCACATTGTGGGTGACTTTTTCGTGTCTCAAGCCATAATGACCAGCCTAAATGGTTCCTACACGAGGGGACTCCCCTCGCCAAAGATCACACCATGGTGGCGTCTTCGTGTGTCAAGCCATCATAGCCAGCCCGAATGCTTCCGGAAATCGCGTAGCGACGACGCCAAAGACCACACCGTGCTCGCATTTTGTGTTCTCACGATTAATTTTTTTATATCTTTTAACGACGACACGAGAAATATAGTGTTACGGAAGAAAAGGTGTTTTGGTGTTGGAGTGGATTTTGGTGTTATATGAAGAGAAAAAACTCTTGCACAATGTTCGACCACAATCGCTTAACGATACCTAATAGTCTTATATACCAATCACTTAATAAGATAATACGATTTTAATAAATGGAAAAAGCTATATGATTACAGAGGCAACCCACTTCTGAAATCCTATTACAAGTTTACAACTCGAACAAAACATAAGTTTGTAAATTATTTATTACTGTAGCAATATATAAGGATATTCCCTATTCTCGCTGAAATGTTATTAGTATAACCAAGTAACATAAGCTTTCTGAAGGGCTAATGAGATAAAATCTTGAAGCAAGCCTTCCAACCTCGGCTCTGGCTCTTGCGAGCATGATGGCGATTCATCATCTCTGATCGAGCTTCGGTCATTAGAGGAGGGACCGGTTTCTTACACAGCACGAAGGTTCTTTCTCCACACGACCCAACTGCTTCACTTGCCCTCATTGCTGCCATCAAATTTAGTAACTTTGAGACCTTCGTATGATTTTCCGTTTTGCTTAAACTATTTTTTTGAAAAGTAACAAGGAATAAATATACAGAAACTAACTAATGAAGCAATATTAGTTACCAATTTCTTCATAATTTTCTGTATGCATACCTTCAGAATCTGAATTTGATGGATAAAGCAAGAATTTAGTATAATCTGAGCCCAGAACAGGAAGTCGACCACCACGAGCATACATCTTGAGGGACGAATTAATAACTTCTGATACTTTATCATCAATATTCACCACGAAGCGCAAAGGTCCTGAGCTTCCAAGCACATTCACAGTAATCAGAAACCGCGTGTTCTTCATATTTCGGCTATCATGAATATTCTTCTTGATCAACATCTTCTTCTAAGCTTTCTTTCAAATACGATATATAGAGAAATGAAGTATGAGCTAATTTTAGAGAATGAAGAAAAATGAAATGAGTGGTTAGTTAGTTAAAGGATCGAGACCGATAGAACAGAAATACCAAGAATTCATGCAAGAAAAAGAAAGAGTTAGGAATACGGAAAAGAAGCATGAAACAGGAACTCATGTGAATCATACAATGTCATATTCTCTCTCGTTTGTTGTAGGAGAGACCTAATAAATACTACTACTACTATAAATGTTTAAATTTAAATTCATAATATGACAACAATAACAATTACAGTAACAACATACTTACTAACATAGAAACAAAATTGAGTAAAAATGGAGTAATTAATTCTGTAATAATCAAAGTTTTAATTTAAGACTTGATTACAATTATATTACCAAAGTTTATCTATTCATGTTTCTTATCAACTGGCAGTTTCACCAATTTTTTTGAGAAGGTCATTAGTGCATTACTTGTATAATAGGAGGGTTAAAACTTAAAAGCCTAAATTTTAAAATTTTCACACAAAGAAATCATAAAGAGTAGTACAAAATATTGTAAAAGGGTCACCATCTCCTTTGGTCTCTATAGAGCTTCGCCCTTGTTTCTTATTTATTGCATGAACTAAACCCGGGTAGGATGATCAAACGTACCCATATTGACCAAGGACTTCGACGGTAGACATTGGCCTGGTCAATCGTTAACTTATTTTTTATTTTATACCAAGTTTTCCACTTGAATGAATATCTTTTTAGATAGCTCGAGGTTGGCATATATAAACCTCCATAGCCAATGGGAGTTAATTTTCTCCTCACTATTCAAACCCAAAACTTCTAAACACGGCCGTCCTAAAAGGCTAAGCTGTTTTAAATTACCCGTCCTTCAATCATTAACTAATTAGATCTAAACTTGAACTTATTATATGGACTCAACGAATATATTAAGTGTTAAAATTATGGACCCAATCTGCTACCCCAGTTTAGTTTAAGGGACTAATGTTGTTTGATTGATGTTTCAGTTTACCCCTGTTGGACTTGTTGTAGAAGCACCCTTGGAAGTGAAGGACTTAAGCTGCTTTATTGACAAAGTATTCTCCAGCCTATTTAAAGGCCCAAGCCCAGCTCTCCAGCTCTTGAGCCCAACGGATAATTTCTCCTTTTAACTCTAGGAGTGTTTCATTTGTCTAGTGTGGGAGTTATTAATTTGTGTGTTATTCACTACTCTCTCTCTCTCTATCTCTTTTGGTTGAACTCTGTAACCCTAGTTCTTTTTTAATATTGTTGTTCGATCTTGTAAAACTATTATGATGTAGATAATAGATATATACCTGATTAGCAGTTGTAGATTATTTATGTTTTCAACTCGTGTTTATTTAATATCTTGATTTATATAAGCTTAAAACGTTTTGGATCTATTGAACCATGTTTTTCTACATGGTATCAAAGACAGGTTGCTTTTAATCGATGAAAAAAAATTAAGTTTTTGAAAGTTGGGGGTTTTTTTGTTTATACTTAGTTTTTGGTTTAGATATGCTATTGAGATAGCTGGATCTGTTAATATTATAATTGGATCTGTTATTTTCATAACTTTAATTTTTGAGAAAAAATTAGGGTTACGAATTTCTTGGTGGTGGTGGTTTTTGTGTGACTGACTCTTTTGATTGGGTGGTTGATCTTTCTAATAAGGTGGTTTGTCCTAATTTTTTCTTGAAAAGAAAAATTAGGGTTTCACTTTGTTGAAAGATTCTTTGGCTTGTGGTGATTCTTATGACTATTTCGGCTTATTAGGTGATAGCTTTGTGGTTCTTGGTGTTTTGCCTTAAGTTTTCTAAGAAGAAAAATTAGGGTTTATTCGTGGGAGGTTCTGTTACATAATAGACTAAATGAATCTAAGAGTAACAATTCGATTGTGCCTATTTGCGTGCACTATAACACCTCTCTTATCTCTCTCCTTAATTGTTTTGTGCTATTTGATTTGTTCTTGATTGTTGTTCCTTTATTTGTAGATTGTTCTCTGCTGGGTTATGGTTGTCTTTTGGTTGCTTTTACCCTTTACCCGGACCCTCAATTTTGGCCTTGCCATTGACCTACCACCTTGAGTGGTTTGGAAGCCTGGGAACTTTGTTGGCTCTGGTTGAGTTTAATTTCTGACCTTTTTTATTGTTGAACTTCACCATGTCTAAACATGGTGAATCTGATACTGAAAGTGTGATTGATCCGATCACACTCATCAAAAAACTTGATGTGAGCAACCCTTTGCACTTACACCCTAATGACTCAGCTGTGTTGACTTTTGTGTCTGTTAAACTAAAAGGAACCAAAAATTATCAAGTTTGGGCCAATGCTATGTTGTTAGCTTTGGAAAACAATTGGTTTTATTGATGACACTTTTAAGAGGTCTATAACTGATGAAGTTTTGGGAAAACAATGGGATAGAGTTAATGCTGTTTTTTGTGTGGATACTTAACTCTATATTTGAGGAGTTGTTCCTTGGATAAATTTTTTCAAAAAAGGAAAAACATGTTTGGAAAGAATTAAAATAGACTTATTATAAGGTTGATGGTTCTGTTATATCTTCACGTAACATTAATACCTTGAAACTAAATGGTTCTAATTTGTCTGATTTTTATCATAAGTTGAATGCTTTGTAGAAACAATATAATGCCATGATTAAGCTGCCTAATTGTGTGTGCACTGCTTCTAGTGAGTTTAAAAAGCATAATTAACTATTGAAAATGATTCAATTTTTAATGGGTCTTGATAATTTTTATATGAGCATTAAGAGTTCTATTTTGTCTAGGGAAAACCTTCCTGATGTGAAGGGAGCTTATGCCATTAGTGAGGAGTCTCACAGAGTGACATCTGGTAGTGGTTCTAGGCCCTCCCACAGAGCCTAGAGCTATGCTTTCTTGTCTAATAGGCCTACTAGAAACAATTTACATAGGAATCAAAACCCTAATGCTAATGTAATGAGACCTATTACTAACAACTTCAGACCTACCAATAGCACCACTGGAATTAGACCTAATAACCCTAATGTTGTTAGACCTAATGTTACCTCTAATGCTAAGTTGGTTTTTATAATTGTAGGTACAATGGTCACACCATTGATAGGTGTTTTAAAATCATTGGATACCCCATTGATTTTGGGAAGAAAAAAGCTAGTCAAAACTTTAAAGGGAAAAATATTTCGAATAACTTTGTTGGTCTACTTATACTACTGGTTTCATTGATGAGCAAATGGCTACTTTACTCTCTATTATTAAGGATAACAATAGTACTAGAAAGAATGTGTGGGCCAATATGGCAAGTAACTACTTTAACTCTAGCAAAATCTTTAATGATAATTTCAAAAGGTTTTACTGTTCTAACACTAGTGTTAAGTCTGGTATGAATGGTAATGGGAATGTGGTAGATTCTAGGGCTAACCAGCATATGACCAACAATGATTAAGAGTTAGATAATGTATATGACATCTCTCACCTTAGTATCAAAGTTGCTCACCCTAATGGGACTAAGGCTATCATATCTAAAATTGGAAACCTGAGACTTCCTAATAGGCTGATTTTTTTACGTGCTTGTTATACAAGAATATTGTGTCACCTTAATATATGTTCATAAATTGGGTAAAGACAATAAAATTTTTGTTGTGTTTGATGAGAGTAAGTGTTTTTTTGTGTATCAGGATTTGAATCTAAAACATGTCTTGAGGATTGGTAAACAGTGTGGTGGTTTATACTATTTAAACACTAAAGGTACTAAGTATAATAGTTGTAACAATGTCATTGCTTGCTCTCTATCCCACTATGATTGGTATTCTATACTTGGCCACCTTGGTGACCTTGCCCTTAAAGTGCTAAAATAGTCTTTAAAATTGATAAAGATGATAGAACTGATTTTTGTGAGATCTGTCAAAGAGCTAAGAAAACTAGGAAACATTTTCCTTTTAGTGACCACAAGACAAAATCTCTTGGTGATGTTGTGCATTTAGATTTGTGGGGTCCCTATAAGGTGGCCAGCTATTTTGGTCATAAGTATTTTTTAACTGTTGTGGATGACTATACAGGCTGTTTAGGTGTATCTTATCAAAACTAAAGATGAAGTCGTGTTTTCAATTGATATCTTTTATAATCTGATTAAAAATCAATTTAAAAGAACTGTCAAGATTTTTAGAAGTGGTAATGAAACTGAATTTGTAAATCATAACTTCACCAAGTTTTGTAATGAAAAAGGAATCGTAAACCAAACATCTTGTGGATACACCCCACAACAGAATGGTGTTGTTGAAAGGAAATATAGACATCTGCTAAATGTTTCTAGATGTCTTATGTTCCGGGGGGAATCCCTCTAAAATATTAGACTGAATGTGTTTTGACTACTACCTTTCTTATAAACAGATTTCCTTCTTTTGTGCTAATTGTAAAATCTCCTTTTGAAATGATTTGCAATATTTTCCCTAGTCTCTCTCAGATCATAATGTTTGGTTATATTTGTTTTGCTACTATTCTTAATAGTCATGATAAACTCACTAACAGATCTAAAAAATGTGTTATGATAGGTTATTCTGGTTCTCAGAAGGGGTATAGGGTGTATAGTCTTGATAGACATCAATTTCTTGTTTCTGGAGATGTAAACTTTTTGAGACCATATTTCCTTTTAAAGATTCTGCTTCTAAAGCTAATAAAGATAAGAATTCTAATGTTTTTCAAGATATAAACCTATTAACCTTCGTTAATCATGATAACTCTAAGCTTCGTAATGATGAAGAGAGAATAGGACATAGTCATAATAGTGACCATGGGTCACAGAGTGAAAGTAGCAACTCTACACCCTCTGATGAAAATGTGCACACTACAAATTCATCCTCTAGTGAGGGTAAACACGATAGCAGTGATGACAATGATGCCTGGGTGTCAGAGGAGTCTGCCACACTTGATGAAAACACCAGGTCTGAAGGAAATGTGGAGTTCAATCCCAATAACTATGCTCAGGGTGATCAAAACCTAAGGAGGTATTCTAGACCTTTTGTCTTTCCAAAAAATTATAATGATTTTGTTGTTGACTCTAAAGCTAAGTATGGTCTTGAAAAATTTGTTGGTTACTCTAAATTGAATGTTGATAATTTGTGTTTTGCTACTCAACTCAACAAAAATAATGAACCTAAGACCTTTTTTGAAGCATCTCAGAGCCCTAATTGGGTTGATGCTATGAACCTTGAGATGGCTTCCCTTCTTGAAAATGACACCTAGGATGTTGTTGAATTACCTAAAGGTAGAAAGGCTTTAGGTTGTAAATGGATTTGGAAATTTAAGTATAAATCCAGTGGTGAAATTGAGAGGTATAAGGCTAGGGATGTTGTTTAGGGCTTTGCCCAAAAGGAAGGGATTGATTATGAAGAAACTTTCTCCCCTGTTGTAAAAATGGCTACCATCGGATGTTTACTTAACTTGGCCATTATTAAGTCCTGGCTTGTTTTTTAGCTTGATATTAACAATGCTTGAAAATCTTGAGGAAACTGTTTACATGAAGCCACCTCAAGGATATTATCCTGGAGGTGACAACATGGTGTGCAATTTAAAAAATTTCCTTTATGGTCTTAAACAAGCCCCTAGGCAATGAAATGCTAAGCTTACCTCTGTGCTTATTGAAAATGGTTTCTATCAAAGCAAATATGACTATTCTCTCTATATCAAGTCTAATAGCAATGTGTTTCTTGCTCTTCTTGTGTATGTTAATGAAATTATCATGACTGGTAATAATTTTGGTGAGATACAAAAATTTAAAATGTTTTTGAGAAGCGAATTTATGATTAAGGACTTAGAGAAGTTGAATTACTTCCTTGGGAGTGAGGTTGTTGATACTCATGATGGTATCTGCTTAAATCAAACGAAATATGTACTTGATCTCTTGTGTAAATATGGTATGCTAGCTTGTAAGCCTGCTAAGATCCATTTGTTATCTAAACTTTTCATATCTAATGAGCCTTCTGATAATGACCCCTTGCTTGCTATTATTGTTGATTACCAAAGGCTCATGGGAAAGTTAATATACTTGACCAACACTAGGCTTGCGATATCTTATGTTGTTCATTGATTGAGTCAAGTCATGTACTCTCCTTTGGACTCTCATCTCAAAGTGGCTTTCAAGATATTGAGATATCTTAAAGGCTCCCCAGGTTTGGGCATTCATTTTAAGAAGACAATCAGTATGAATCTTAATGCTAATTCTGATGCTGACTGGGCTAAGTGTGTGCTTACTAAAAAATCTGTTATAGGGTATCGTGTTTTAATAAATAACAATCTGATTTCTTGGAGAAGTAAAAAACAAAACACTCTCTTTAAATCTTCTTCTGAGGCAGAGTATAGAGCTCTTGACTCAGTAACCAATAAAGTGATCTAGGTTCAAAAAGTCTTAAGCACGCGCAGTGTGAAAACCTGCTCCCAATTACACTACTGTGACAGCAATTCAGTTATCAAAATAGCTGTCAACCCTGTTTTTCATGAAAGAACAAAACACCTTGAAATCGACTTGCATTTTGTGAGAGAACAAAATTTTAAATGGTGTTGTTAGAACTGCAAAGGTGGATTCTGCAAATCAATTGCAGACATCTTAACAAAAGGGTTGGATACAGATCAACACAATAAACTTGTTGAAAAGTTGGGCATTATAAATTTATATGGGTTATTAGATTGAGGGGGGATGTTAAAATTATGAACCCAATCTGCTACCACAGTTTAGTTTAAGGGACTAATGTTGTTTGGTTGATGTTTCAGTTTACCCCATGTTAGACTTGCTACGGAAGCACCCTTGGAAGTGAAGGACGTAAGCTGCTTTATTGTCAAAGTATTCTCCAGCCCATTTAAAGACCCAAGCCCAGCTCCCCAGCCCATGGGCCCAACGGATACTTTCTCCTTTTAACCCTGGGAGCGTCTCATTTGTCTAGTGTGGGAGTTATTCATCTGTGTGTTATTCATTACTCTCTCTCTCTCTCTCTCTCTCTCTCTCTCTCTCTCTCTCTCTCTCTCTCTCTGTTGAACTCTGTAACCCTAGTTCTTTCGTATTATTGTTGTTCTCTCTCTCTCTCTCTCTCTCTCTCTCTCTCTCTCTCTCTCTCTCTCTCTCTCTCTCTCTCTCTCTCTCTCTCTCTCTCTCTCTCTCTCTCTCTCTCTCTGTTGAACTCTGTAACCCTAGTTCTTTCTTATTATTGTTGTTCGATCTTATAAAACTATTATCATGTAAATAATAGATCTACATCTGATTAACATTGGTAGATTATTTGTGTTTTCAACTCTTGTTTATTTAACATCTTGATTTATATTTAAAATGTTTTGGATCTTTTGAATAATGTTTTTCTACATTTAGATAAAAGAGAGAAGTGCAAAAATCATCCCTGTGGTATGTCGAAAAATTGAATTACATCCTTCGTTAAATTTTTGGACAACAGCCATCCCTCCGTTAGTGCGCGGGGCACAATACATCCCTCATGGACTAACGGTGCAAATGTTTTCTCGTTAAAAATTAACAAAATCTAAAAGAGAGGGTATTCTTGTCTTTTTCCTTTCCCAGGGATGTATTGTGAACCTTATCATAAATAGTTTCAAAAAAAAAATTATTTTTGAAAAAAAAAAATTATTTTGAGAAAAAATAAGTTTTATTTTCTCGAAAAAAAAATTATTTTCGAAAAAAAAATTATTTTCGGAAAAAAAAAGTTTTATTTTCTAAAAAAAAATTATTTTCGAAAAAAAAAATTATTTTCGGAAAAAAAAGTTTTATTTTCTAAAAAAAATGTATTTTCGAAAAAAAATTTATTTTCGAAAAAAAAAAATTATTTTCGAAAAAAAAAATTATTTTCGAAAAAAAATTATTTTCGAAAAAAAACTATTTTCGAAAAAAAAAAATTATTTTCGAAAAAAAAAATTATTTTCAAAAAAAAAATTATTTTCTAAAAAAAATTTGTTTTCTAAAAAAAAATTATTTTCTAAAAAAAAATTATTTTCGAGAAAAAAAAATTATTTTCGAAAAAAAATTTATTATCGAAAAATTATTTTTTTTCGAAAAAAACATTTATTTTCTAAAAAAAAATTATTTTCGAAAAAAAGTTTTATTTTTGAAAAAAAAGTTTTATTTTCAAAAAAAAATTTATTTTCGAAAATAAAACATATTTTTTCGAAAATAAATCTTTTTTTTTTTCCAAAACAACACTTATTTTTTAGAAAATAAAACTTTTTTTTCCGAAAATAATTTTTTTTCCGAAAATAATTTTTTTTTCGAAAATAATTTTTTTTTCGAGAAAATAAAACTTATTTTTTCTGAAAATAATTATTTTTTTTTCAAAAATAAATTTTTTTTTTTGAAACTATTTATGATAAGGTTCACAATACATCCCTGGGAAAGGAAAATGACAAGAATACCCTCTCTTTTAGATTTTGTTAATTTTTAACGAGAAAACATTTGCACCGTTAGTCCATGAGGGATGTATTGTGCCCCGCGCACTAACGAAGGGATGGCTGTTGTCCAAAAAATTAACGAAGGATGTAATTCGATTTTTCGACATACTACAGGGATGATTTTTGCACTTCTCTCTAGATAAAATGATAAATAGTTATTGTGAGACCAAAAGTGTATATATCAGTGTAGGGATGAGCATATTTAGGACAATCCCAGAATTAGATCGGAATCGTATTAGTATTGTATCAAACTTGTACTGAATCCTGATACACGAGATGTTACAACTTAGAACGTCTAAACTACTGACGCGTAACCAAACACACAATTTTAGGCTTTTAGCTCCATCCAAATATAATCCAAGAACATGTTTTACATATAAATTTTTTAAGTGAGATTTTTTTTCTCAACTCTCGACATCGTTCAAATTAGCATATCCAAGTTTTTCTCTCTTGCCATCTTGGATATGCATGTGTATACTAATAATCACTATCATGATTGAAATAAAAACGTACATGTATTTTTCTCAATACATGGAAGGAAAAACATAATTCTAACAGAAGTTATACTACTAATTAAGCATATACAAATGGTTCACTAGCTTGTCGATCTTACACAACATATTTACGAAAAGAAGAACATTCAACTCATTTGTTAAAGTTCGATCAATTTATTTTATATCTTAAGGTAAGTGTGACTGTGTCTTTTGTACTCTCACAAAAGCATTATAACATGAAATCTGGATAAATTAATGTTTACTTTTCCAAAGAAGAACGGGAAAAACTGGATACGTACCGTTTTCCGATAAAAGGTGCCGTAACCAGAACACGCTTTTGTGCTAGAGGAAAGACGATACCATTGATTCGGTATCGGTTCCGCACGAGAATGATACCGAGCTCATCTCTATGTTAATGCAAGCAAGCACGCTATTCAACTAATGAGCAGGCAATAGTGTCATAATATATTATTGATAAAACATGTTTTAAAATCTACAATTGCATGTCAACGGCATTCTTAGTCAATCGAATTAAATATTGGGCGTTGAACAAGTTATAGTTGAATTAGAGCTTCAATTAGTATAAGTGTATAACCAACACAACCTAGCACATTTACAAATTGACGACATTTAACCAACAAACACAATAAAGTCGTTAACAGAATTCATTTTTAAGCCACATGCCCAATAGAAGCACTGAAAAATCTAACAGGTCACAAAAAGTCTGATTAAAAAACTCTTTTTTCGCATAAATATTCGAGAAGACCTAGACTAAGTTACTAGCCACACACCTTAGAACTTTCTTAAACAAACAGATGCTTAGATATCGTGGAAATAAATCATTGTAGAAGCTTTGCATAGCTATCCTTAGACCGTTGCTTTTACCTTTTGAATACTTTCTAGGAATGTTTTGTTTATATTCCTCCACTGTTGATATAATCCAATAGCTAACTCTACAATAAGAGTATGTCATAACAAAGATGGTACCTGTAATATCAACACTTATTTCAAATTATAGCAATTCTCTGGAGATTGAGAAAGAACATATGCTACAACTACACGACACCGACATGATTTTACTTATTTGATATTGAAATGTTTGGTATCACGTCATTTGCACACAAAAAGGTCTATACTAATGCAGGTGAGAATATATTCCGCGATTATGCATATGGTCGAAAAATGTTCGGCTTTAGCTAGTAGATGAAATTGTTGGATCACATAATTAAAGGACAACACAAGACTTATTACCCTCTATATTAAAGAGGGGAACCACGGTTCCATAGGAATAGTGATCCCCCTCACACTCTCAATAAAGTATGTTATTTTCTTTCCCTCATAAAGGATGTCTTCCCTCCAGGGCCGTCCCGTGAATTTGAGAGGCCCTGTGCCGTTTTGATTATGAGGCCCTCAGAACAACCGAAAAATTTAGAATATATGTAAAAATTGTCATACAGCGTAAAACTAGTTACGAAAGTCGTATATGTGTTTATCAAATTAAGTTTTTGGGCCACGGTGAAAGCATTTACTATTGAAAAATGTTATATAGAAATAAGTTGCATCACATATTAAAGGACAAAATTGGGTTAAGAATTGTATTTATATAAATCTGTTTGTATTTTTTTAAAAATATCCCAAAATACCAAGACAAAACTGTAGATACTATAAACCTGAGGTAGAAAAGTGACTATATTTTAAAATCATCATCTTCTTCCTCACAAATAGGTATATACCTGTGTTTTAATTTTTTTCTTAAATCATACAAATCTAATCTACTTTTAAGTTATATAACGTCGACATCTCAAAATCTTTAGATTACATTCTAAATTTGTCTTAACCCTGTATCAATTTAGCCACTGCATTATAACATCGGAGGCCCTCGAAATTTTGGGGCCCTGTGCGGTTGCACGCCCTGCACACCCCAAAATCCGGCCCTGCTTCCCTCACAAAAATCACACACACAAAACACGCACCGTTGGTTCCAAAGGAACGTTATATGACTCCGTTTTTTTGGATCTTTACTCCGTTCCATTGATGAGTTTTGGATCTTTCCCCCCATTCATTAATTGGCGAGTGCGCTAATTAATTTGGTTTGCCCTTTCAAGTTAACCCTTTGCCCTTTCAGATTAAACTCTTTAATATAAAGGGTAATTGGTGTGGCTAATCCTTAATTGTGTTTGTTTGACGTGTAGTGGATACAGGAAATCCTTAATTGGTATTGTTTTATATATACCCACAATCATTTTGTTATGGGTTTGCATTATTTGTGGGTTAGCTCCCAGCTTCTGATGTTCAGTCATGGCAGCTTGAAATATGTGAAAAATATTAGGGGTTTTGCGGTTTTTATCTAATTCCGGTTGCTGTGATGTGTTATGGTAACCCTTCGTTGCCACCGATCACTTCATTGCCGCCTTTAACGGCGTCCCGTGATGTGGGTCGGTGTGTGGCGAGGTTGGATGCCTCATGTAGGTATCTTTGTGGTGGCGATCTCTTCCTTAATGAGGTATTAAATTAGTTTTATTTCATTTTTTTTAGATTCAATAAGTTCTCGAATGTGGTCAAATTAGTGGCCTTTTTTTATATAAAATAACAAATTGGCCAATTTTTGGAAGTTTTGATACCAGTATGCTGTTAACATGTTAGGATTGTTTGTTGTGTGGGAGTGATGATATGAGAATGGTCACACATACATTGGGTTTGTGGGCTTAAACAGTTGGGTTTTGGCTGATTAAGAGGTAATGCTAAGAGGCCACCTGATATTTGCGTTGCCGTGTCGGCTGTGATGAATTTAAGTACGCGTAGGTAAAGAGAAGGTGGCTTGGATCTTGGCGGGGTGACCTTTGAAGGTTGCAGCCATGCTGGTTAACCGCTCTTTGTACCAAATTGCGCTTTATCTGAGCCAATGCTATAAAGCTAAAAAATGGTGGGTATCTGTGTGGTGGCGATCTCTTCCTTAATGAGGTATTAAATTAGTTTTATTTCATTTTTTGGGGGATTCAATAAGTTCTCGAATGTAGTCAAATTAGTAGCCTTTGTTTATATAAAATAACAAATTGGCCAACTTTTTGGGGGGTTTTGATACCAGTATGCTGTTAACAGGTTAGGATTGTTTGTTGTGTGGGATTGATGATATGAGAAGGGTCACACATACATTGGGTTTGTGGGCTTAAAAAGTTAGGGTTTTGGCTGATTAAGAGGCAATGCCAAGAGGACACTTCATATTGCGTTGTCGTGTGGGTTATGATGAATTTAAGTACGCGTAGGTAAAGAGAAGGTGGCTTGCATCTTGGCGGGGTGACCTTTGAAGGTTGCAGCCATGCTGGTTAACCGCTTTTTGTACCAAATTGCGCTTTATCTGAGCCAATGCTATAAAGCTAAAAAATAGGGGGTATCTATATGGTGGCG
Source organism: Glebionis coronaria (assembly GCA_025667525.1). Taxonomy (NCBI): domain Eukaryota; kingdom Viridiplantae; phylum Streptophyta; class Magnoliopsida; order Asterales; family Asteraceae; genus Glebionis; species Glebionis coronaria. The sequence goes on along the minus strand of CM046875.1, from coordinate 531,268,642 downwards.
ATCTCTTCCTTAATGATGTATTAAATTAGTTTTATTTCATTTTTTTGGAGATTCAATAAGTTCTCGAATGTAGTCAAATTAGTAGCCTTTTTTATATAAAATAACAAATAGGCCAATTTTTTTGAGCTTTTGATACCAGTATGTTGTTAACAGGTTAGGATTGTTTGTTGTGTGGGATTGATGATATGAGAAGGGTCACACATACATTGGGTGTGTGGGCTTAAACATTTGGGGTTTTGGCTGATTAAGAGGCAATGCCAAGAGGCCGCTTCATATTTGCGTTGCCATGTCGGCTGTGATGAATTTAAGTACGCTTAGGTGAAGAGAAGGTGGCTTGGATCTTGGCGGGGTGACCTTTGAAGGTTGGAGTCATGCCGGTTAACCGCTCTTTGTACCAAATTGCGCTTTATCTGAGCCAACGCTATAAAGCTAAAAAATGGTGCCGTGAATCGATATAAAAAGTTCCCTTGATTTATGAAAACATTCGTGTCTTGGCTGGCCGGACTTTTAAGTTTGCAGTCATGGCGAGTGTAGCCACTTTCTCTGCCTCACAGTCGCGACTTGGATCCATATTTGTTGTTGCATATGTTCCGTTGCGTGCCCGCGGGATTATAGGGTATTAAATTTGTTTTATTTCATTTTTTTGGGGATTCAATAGGTTTTCAAGTGTAGGCAAATTAAGAGCCTTTTTAATATAAAACAACAAGTTGGGCTAATTTTATGAGGTTTTCATACCAAGATGTTGTAAACAGGTTAGGATTGTTTGTTGTGTGGGATTGATGATATGAGAAGGGTCATACGTACATTGGGTTTGTAGGCTTAAACAGTTGGTTTTTTGGCTGATTCAGAGGCAATGCCAAGAGGCCAACTGATATTTGCTTTGCCGTGGTCGCTAATCCTTAATTGTGTTTATTTGATTGTGTGGTGGCTACAGGAAATCCTTGATTGGTATTGTTTGATTGTGTGGTGGCTACAGGAAATTGACCCTCTATGTTCGTTTCATAAAGAGGTATACCCATGGTGACTTTAGATGCTTTTCCCATGCCACCCATATATATACCCACAATAACGACTGATTTGTTGTGGGTTTTTGGTACGAGATGTTGTTAACAGGTTAGGATTGTTTGTTGTGTGGGATTGATGATATGAGAAGGATCACACGGACATTGGGTTTGTGGGCTTAAACAGTTGTTTTTTTGCTGATTAAGAGGCAATGCCAAGAGGCCAACTGATATTTGCGTTGTCGTGTCGGCTGTGATGAATTTAAGTACGCGTAGGTAAAGAGAAGGTGGCTTGGATCTTGGCGGGGTGACCTTTCAAGGTTGCAGACATGCCGGTTAACCACTCTTTGTACCAATTTGCGTCTTATCTGAGCCATCGCTATAAAGCTAAAAGTTGGTGGCCTAAATCGTCATAAAAAGTTCCCTTGATTTATGAAAACATTCGTGTCTTGGTAGGGCAAACTTTTAAGCTTGCAGCCATGGCGAGTGTAGCCACTTTCTCTGCCTCACAGTCGCGACTTGGATCCATAAAGTGTGACAAATAAGGTTACTTGGATCTTGGCGGGGTGACCTTTGAAGGTTGCAGTCGTACCGGTTTACCAACGGTCCGTTGGAACCAACGGTGCGTGTTTTGTGTTTGTGATTTTTTTTAGGGAAGACACCCTCTGTGAGGGAAAGAAAATAACATAGTTTAATAAGGGTGTGAGGGGAATCACTTTTTTATGGAAACGTGCTTCCCCTGTATAATATAAAGGGTAATACGCGTACATAAAGAGAAGGTGACTTGGATCTTGACGGGGTGACATATAAAGGGTAATCCCGTGTCGTTTGGTTGCTTTGATAAGCAGTGCCTGGTAAAGTGGTGTTTTTTGCGGGGCGGCCATGCACTCGCAACCATCACTGGTTTTGCCTGAGGCTGTGTGTCTTTTAGAACATTTAAAGAGGCAATGATGATTAGACTTAAGCGTTAAACCGGATTATGTACTTCTTGGCAGGGCAATGTTGTTGGGTTTGCAGCCAGAGTTCATGTCTCCTCATATCCGTTGCTTGCTTATCTGAGCCTCCAAATACCACAAAAACAAAAAAAAAACTCTCGCGTGTCACCGGGTTCTACCACAGGGCATATAAATTGTGCTTTTGTATCCCGCGCCAGTTGTCTGGTAAGTGTTACATTCTTTTCTCCTTTTGGTCAACTTTTGTCTTAACAACCTCAGCTTTGTTTTCCTGTGTCTGGCATTTGCTTACCACAGGTCATCAACAACATTTTAAGCCGTGTGGTTGCCATATTGCCTAGGTCGCGTATTCTACCGTTTAGGACCTGCCAGCAAATTCATTTGATCGCAGCCTAACTTAGGATATGCTTACAAGACGGTATGTCAATGTCAGGTACAAATGGTCAAACAAAAACTTATGCCCGTCTCGCGTTCCCTAATATTTTGTTGTTTTTTGTCTCAGGAAAGGTAATCAACCTACCAAAACAGAATGCCAGTGTGTACTGTGCCTAACAGTTAATGCCTACCGGGTGCCAACCATGGACTAGCGCCATCGTTAGGTCTTTTCTGTTTCCCTATAACTTATATGATGCTCTTATACGGCCTATGATAATTTTATACATAACAGATTGATAAGCTGCCGCCTCCACAGGTTTACTAAAGCATGGCCGTTCCCTGACGGCCCAAAAAAAACAAGTCACTACGGAGGAACGTTCGTTTGTGGAGATGCCAGATAGCTGGAGGACGGCTGATTTAATGGGCACCCGCTCAGTCGTTGGAATACAGGGAAAAATTCACCCGGTAACACTCTATACTAATATTTTGTTACTCAAAAGCCTTTGTTCTTTTTCGTCTTGGCTTCTTTAGAATTTGTAACCATGAAACCAAAATAGAAAAGAAAATAGCTTCACATATGCAAATACATTAAAGCAAACACATAAAGACATCCTGCCAATGACCAAACGTCATCAGCAGTACTTAAACCAAATACATAAACACGCCCTGCCAATGACCCAACGTCATTGGTAGTACCAAAATAATAAACACCCAGGCACACACAACACAACACGATTAACATAATACCCGAGGATGATTTATTCAACACACACAAGGCGAGCACCTTCAGGCACATTCAAATAATCACTTCAACCCGAAACGCTCCCCCGCAGCCGTTCAATGAATCTTTCCATCCTAGCAATGCGGTTGCCTGTTGCTACTGCTTCGGCTCCGAGCTGTTCTCTAAAGGAACAGTCTTCACGTGTCAGGGTCCCTAAAAATGCCACCATCTGGTTAACTACCGGTTCCCCAACAACG